>OY740787.1:48451895-49051895 GCA_963514005.1 Raja brachyura | reverse complement strand
AAAGGGATTTGTAACCCTAGGTATCAGTGGGATTCTAGTGGGTTGTGTGCAAGTTTAAGGAGACATTGCTTTAGGTATCACTGTCATGGAAATTTTAGGAGTTAACGTAATTGTTGAATGTGACAGAATGCATGCTGTCGATGGGGGGGGAAAAAACAGCATCTGGAGATCAGTATGATCTTATAGGGAACAGCATATATCACCATGCTAAGACAATCAGTGAATGAAATGGTCAGTGGAAAGGATACGTTAACTCTGTAGGTTGGTGTACTGTGTTGAAAGAGACAATAACAAGAGGCCGGAGAATTTGTGTTGAAGGAAACAATGACCCTGGTCAGTGTGTGTGAGTGATGAAGGTGGCACAGCGGTAGAGTTGTTGCCTTACTGCGCCAGAGACATGGGTTCAATCCTGACCATGGGTGCTGTCTGTACGGATATTTTACCTTCTCCCCGTGACCACGTGGGTTTTCTCCGGTTGCTCAGGTTTCTTCTCACATTCTAAAGACGTCCAGGTTTGTATGTTAATTGGCTTCTGTAAATTGTCACTGGTGTGTCGGAGAGAACTGGTGTATGGATAATTGCTGATCGGCATGGACTTGGTGAGCTGAAGGGCCTTTCTATGTTGTATCACAAAAACTAAAAGATAGTTATGTCACAACGAGGTATTTAAAGCTGACCATGAGAGCATCAGGTAACATTAAAAGTAGTAATTTTAGTAACCGTACTATTGATGGTTAGCAGACGGTCATGAGTTCCTTTGAGAAAGATCCTAAAATTTCCTATGTATGATTATTCATTATTTTTACCTTCAACACAATCTGTGTCAACATGTAATCCACAGTCACACTTTAAAAAAAAAGAGATCTTCCGTTGTGTCTCCATGTCACTCTTTATGTTCTGTCATATATAGAGTGAGAACTTTTTTTCTTTTCTTCAGGGCTAGACTGGTCAGAGGACAGTGAGGAAGATGAGGAAGAAGATGAACGTGTGCCTCGTTGCCAGTATGCTTGGACGTTGCGAGACAAATGGTCGGATGTTCACCTAGAGTGAGTAGCATTTGGCTAATCATCTAACGTTGTGCTGAGGCTTTGTTTTGGGTATGGATAACTTGGCTTTGAAGGCAATTTAACCTTTTTTTACTGAAATAAATCATATCAACATCATTTCCTGCCTGTGACAAATGTACATTTACAATGATATAACCTGTATAGCTTGTAATTAACTTTGATCTCCACTAGCTAAAGCACACAAACTGGACAAAATTTAGGTCTCCGGTTGCAAAAAGATGAACAGAAGAACATTGAAAAATAATTTGGAGAGATTATAGCAGAACCAAGAGAGGGTAACAGTTCAGAAATGTTGCACAGGCTAGGGCTGTTTTCTAAACACAATGCTGCTGAGTGACCTGACATGGTAGGTTTTGGAAGCTGTGAAAAAGGGCATGGGGAATCACATCTATAATACCTGCGTCCAATAAATGTGTCAATAGAGATGTTCAAAATTCTGAGAATTTTGTTGGAGTAATTATTCAGATGTCAGAATCCAGAGGTCACATATTTAAAATACCGTGGAGGAAATCCAATTTTTAATGCTATTATTTATTAACTGAAATGCTGGTGGAAGTAGAGTCAATGATAACCTTTGAGAGGTAATTGGATAAATATTTGCAGCTTTTCAGGATTACTAGAGAAAGGGCAGGGGAGTAATTGGTAGCTCTTTGAAAGAGTTGGCACAGACGTGTATGTTTCTTCTGTACTTAATGCTAACCTACATATTTTTTGAGTTGTATGTTCAGAAGCAAAGCTAGGTGAAGAATTTGGTTTTAAATTACTCTGCTTATGATGCCATTATTAAGCTACATTGCATCAAATTAGAACAGTTAAAACTCAGTAGGAATTACTGTCCAAGTAATGTTTTATAATCCAATACTATCACTCAGTCTGGCCACAGAATTTAGGGATTGAAAAAGGCATTTAATCCATTGTTAATAAATCTCTTGGTGCCTGTTAATAGAAATACTGTTGATCATTCATTCCGACTGATCTACATTGTGGAATATGTCCCACATATTCCACCTCTGACCCGCGTTCCATATTCCACATTACTTTTTTCATGCATGTCTTTTTCTAGCTTCCTGTTAAATTAGTCTGTTAAATGTTCTATTCATCTCTTCTGCAACAGAATGTTCACAAATTCTATATTCATTGCACTCCAGTTATTGTGTGTTTTTTTTGCTTTTCTCTTGATTTTTGCTTTACTCCACCATCCCCATCTCCCCCAACAAATGTGCAAACATCTTTGCATCAAACTCATCGTTCTTCTTTATAATTATAACAATCTTTATATGGTCACCCCTCGACCTTTTCAGAGAGGTAAACCTGTACACTCTTTTGATAATTTTGGCAAATAAGCCATAGCTTTACAGTTTTGCTGCCATTCTTGTGAATATATATTTCACGTTCTCCTGTATCTCCTTTTGTAATATCAATAACTGTACACAGGACCCACCTAAGTCTTTGTGTAATTAACCTTTCTGGTTGGCTTGTTGAATTATTGTATATAGCAGTAATTGTCATGCAACAGAAGGTCAGGCAGCATCTGGGTAGATAAATAATGCTTCAGGTTCTTTTATTTATATACATAATCAACATGTGTTGCATTTAGTAAATATTATTCGGCACC
Source organism: Raja brachyura (assembly GCA_963514005.1). Next base: position 49,049,213 of record OY740787.1, on the reverse strand, counting down.
TTTGAACTCTCAAACGGGAGGGAAAGTAACGCATCTTCAATCCCAAAGGATTGCCTAGGAAGATATAAATGTATAGAAATATCACTGGATCGGTGACCGTGGGTCATGAGCACAAACGTTTTGTACTTGGAGAGTTGGGTCAGAGGGACATATCCCAGTACCTCGTCAAAAAAATATTCTCTTGTACATGTGGATGCCGAACATGCACAGATACATCAGAGAGTGCAAGACGCTAGTTTTATATCATTTGAGCAAAATCGTACTGCAGGAAAACTGAAGCAGGACATAACCAAAAGTGGGAAAAGACACAAAGTGCTGGAGTAACTCAATGGGTCAGGCAGCATCTCTGGAGAAAAAGGGGTGGCATTTCTTCAGACTAACCTGCTTGCTCCGCTCTTGCCCCCTTCCTCCATCCCAGTCGTTTTAGCATCCCAGTCCCCCACATTGTTTTCCTCGAGAGATCACATCTTCCCATGCCAACAATGGACATACTGGGCACCACCCTGCCTGAGCATTTGTGGCTGGCCCTGATTGATCCTGGTCTTTATTCTGCTACTGCTCTTCACCAACCATCCCCTTCTTTCAATCTGACATAGGGTCCTGACCCAAACTGTCGCCCATAATCTTTCTCCAGAGATGCTGCCTATTCTACTGAGTTACCCCTGCACTTTGTGTCTTTCTTTGTTATAAACCAGCATCTGCAGTTCCTTGTTTCTACCAAATGTCGGAGACCTGCTTCAACAACATTTGAAGGGCTTGACTTTACTTGATCTGTCTTTCTCTCAATGGCTACATTTTTTTTAATTTCTGCTTTCTTGACAAATACGTAATCTTGCTGTCATTGGTCATCTGTCAGTTTCAATTATGAGCTCAAGTATAGTATAGTTCTTATTTGAACTTCCAGCTTTCAAACCCAAAAGGAAATTTGTTGCCAATTACATCAGACTGACACAAACTTTGTCTTCCCCAAATAGCATTGTCTAATTGGAGTAAGTGTCTATAAAATAGGATCAATAAAATTGTCAGAAATATGCTCCATCCAGCCCAATCCTTTGACATTTTGGTGCCATGCCAAGAGAGTGCTGCATTGTTCACGTTCACAAGTTATAGGAGTAGAATTAGGCCATTTGGCCCATCGAGTCTACTTCGCCATTCAATCATGGCTGATCTCTGCCTCCGAATCCCATTTTCCTGCCTTTCGCCCTATAATCCTTGACACCCGCTGTTGCATGTACCAACATCCAGGAGAAACATTAATCTAAGCCTATCTCCTCAGTTAATAGTAGGGAATCCCCACAATACCTTTGGTAAACCTGTAGAGTTTTTAGAATGATATAACAGAAGGGAACTCGCCTGGTTTATTGGTAAATCGAATTCCTTAAAGTACATTGTCATTTACCCACTGCTACTTGAAAGTCTTTTGTGTGTTCAACTTGCCCACCTGTACATATTGCAATGGTGTTATTTGTGAAGCAATCCTCAAAGTGTATTTAGACAGCATTTCTGATCAGTGGTAAAAGTGCAGAAATATGGATGAATGCTACCACACAACAGTTACTCAGAGAGAAAATGAGCAAGTCTATATTTGCATTCATCAAATCAAATTTCATCATCAAATTTATTTATAAAGCACATTAAAAAACAACCCAAAACACAATGACTCAGACACAAAACAAAGATCAGCCACATCAGGGGGATTCAAACACTAGTGAATAAAAATAAGTTTTGAGCCTGGACTTAAAAGAGTCGATGGAGGGAGCAGATTTGATAGGGAGGGGGATGCTGTTCCACAGACACGGGGCTGCAACAGCAAAGGCACTGAAATGCCATTTGTAAGGAATAGTGCATAATCTCCAACATAACTCTAGACTGTGGAGATGAAATGAATTAACCATGGAGGACACGTATACTTTTGCTCACCAATCTAAATTCTACTTAATTCAAGTGCTACTAGCTCTTAACGAGATCTGGTAATGTTGACTGCACACTCACTGAGCCGTATTAACTTCTGGTTTCACAATGTATTTTATAAATACTCATCTTTTTAATGAAATCTTCCCATAAGCCAGTCTCTCCATTTTCCAGTATAGCTTCTCCAGACTGAAAATTCCCAAGTTTATTGTGCTGCTCCAATTCTGAATTGACCTCTTGTCCTCCCAGAGTCTTCCATAACTACAGTCCTTTCACCAACTCCGATCCTATGCTCTGGAGAAAGATACAAAGTGCTGGTGTAACTCGGCAGATGAGGCAACATCTCTGGAGAAAAGGGATAGGTGAATCGGAACCCCTATCGGAACTCCTGTGCTCTGGAATTTTCTCCTCAAACCTGTCTGCATTTCTCTTACTTTAAGATGATTCATGATGTTTATGGTCATCATTGCTCATGCAGAGCTGCCAAGTAGTACGGATTTTCCGTATTTTGTACAGAAATACGATAAGAATACAGATGTACGATTTAACTAGCAATGTTACAAAATTTTGAGATTTAAAAAATCAAGTCTGCAATTTATCCCATCAGATAAAGCATAAAAATAAGTTTAATTTGACACCTAATTCACTTTCATATCTTCAGTATTAAAAAGATTATGGCCATTTTCATACTCGGAAATTAGCATCTTGTTCCCTATTGCTTTTCCATTGACTTAACACAAAAGCTGTGATCAAGACAGTCAAAAGCCAACAGGCTTATTGTAAAACCGTTGAAATGTGCCTTCATTGGCCCAGCCCGCTGTTGCGAGGCCATGGTCCATGGGCACCTCCATGGTCCTCGCCGCTGATGTGTACGCAGCCCTGGTAGAATGAGATTTTAAAATATCAGTGTCTACCCCTGCTGCAACCAACACCACCTGGAAATAGTCTGCACAGTTACCCTGTAGTGTGGGCGTTTAAAACTGATAAAGAGACCGACTTCCATACGCCTGATATTTTGGGTGACATTTATATAATGTCAGAAATGGGTGGCTATACAGAGGCGTACATCAATGGGATATGCCAGGAATTCCAATTTAAGACCGGTTGTTCTAGGTCTATGGTGTTTTAGTAACTGGTCAATAAAGAAGGTTACCTTGGTGGGGGTCGAGTCCATCCTGTCCAATTTCAGTTTGTGGAGGGTCTGGACCCGTTGAGCTGTGATAAGTGCCATCAGCATCACCACTTTATAGGTGAGTTTTGCCAGTGGGAGTTTCCAAACTGGTGACCAACTCCTGAGTAGGGACAACACTACCCCAATATCCCAGGTCATAATGTATCGTGGCCTTGGAGGGTTGGGATTAAAAATACCCCTCGTTAGTTTTGACACCAGTGGATGGAATCCCACTCCAAGTCTGAGGTAGGATGATAATGCACTCCTTGCACTGTTGATGGCACTGTAGCTGAGGCCCTCATCGTAGTGAAGGCCCGCAAGGAATTCCAGCACATCTGTGATGGTGGCAGAGTCATAGGTGAATCAGTCCTGGAACAGAAGACCACACATTTCCTTACATGGGTAAGGTATTGCTTCCTTGTGGACTCTCTGCACGACACCATGATGATGTCCATGGTCCTGTTCGACAGCCCGAATTCCAGTAATGGTCTCTTCAGAACCTGCAAACCAACAGGTTCAGATGACCATGGCACGGATGACTCTGCCCTGATATGGGATGTGTCAGGAGGTTCGGGCATTTGGGAACCTGAACCCACGGTTCCTTCACCATGTTGAGGACCACCGAGAACCATGGCTGAGTTGGCCAGTCGGGTATTATCAGTATCCCTGATGCGGAATCTAACTGGATTTTCCGCAATACCCGACTGATGAGGCAGAAAGGGGAAAATGCATAGAAGAACAAGTTCCCCCAATGTAGCGAGAAAACGTCCATCGCTACTGTCCCAGGGTCTGGTTCCCAAGAGACATATGTTGGTATCTGATAGTTCAATCTGGACGCAAAGAGGTCGATATCTGGTGTTCCATATTGAGCTATAATGTTAACAAACATTTGGGGGTTCAACATCCACTCGGTGTTGTCATTGAATATTCGTGACCTGGTGTCCGCCACTGTATAAAGCTTACCCGGAAGGTATGTAGCTGAAATCCAAATGTTTCTTTCAATGCACCAGTGCCAAGTTTTTTTTGCCAATTCATCACAAGATATCATAAAGGTCTATCAAAATGCCCAGCATTAGTTTTTAGTGCTGAGATTTTTGCTCTTTGCAAGTTTTGATAATGCAACGGTCCAAATCGTGCAGCTGGAAACGTAGCTACAAGTTTCCCAATTACCTTGGCAGCATGTCGAATAGTCGGTTTTCTGGCGCAAGCAAGGCTATTACATGCCTCTATTGGATCTGCCGCTTTGTTATTTGGGAAAGTGATAATCATATGATTTGTGTTAATCGTGAATCCCAGATAGCCCATAATGACAGAAGGTGTTAACTTGGATTTGTCTGGATGGATGACGAATCCCAGCTTTTGGAATAGTGACTTGGTCGCAGCTAATGTAGCCAATTCCAAAGTTTTCCCCACAATCAGTATGTCATCAAGATAGGCCACGACTATGTGGTTTTGTCTTCGTAGAGACGCCAATGCTGGTTTCAATATTTTGATAAATAACCTGGGGGCTGTTGTTAGTAAATTAGGCAGCTCTATACTGCCACAGCTGCCCCATCCAGACAAATTTCAAATATCTGCGGTGATCTTTACGTGTAGGTACTGAATAGCATGCATCTTTTAGATTGATGCAGGCAATTTCAAATGTTTCCATCTTGAAATGGGTATATTGCACAAAGGTATTCAGTTGAGTTAAATCAATTATAATACAACATACACCATCCTTTTTTAGTTTTGGTAAAGATGTTAGATACAAACTCAAGAGGTTCATGTACAGTTTTCCCTATTACCCCCTTGGTATATAATCTGAATAGTTCTGCATGTCCTTCCACTTTCTCTTTTTGAGAAAGCACAAATTTCCGGCTAGGTACATGTTGTACTGGGGGGAGTTGTTTGTTTATAAATTAAATTTCATAACCTTGAATACTGTGCAATATAAAGGGGTCAGAAGTTATGGAACTCCATGCATCCCCAAACAGACACAACCTAACTCCCACTTGTGAGGTTATGCGTGCAAAATTCCAAAGGGAACCAGACCCCCTTACATCCATGGTTACCGGTGGGTCTTGGTCTTCCGCCCTAGGTTCTTGGGATGTTGTGGTGGTGTGGGGTTGACGCATTTTCCAAGCGGGTTGCTCTGGGTCTTGGCCTAAAAAAGGCCTCTGTGGATGAGGCGTGACCTTTGGGTTTGCACCTGTCACCCTATCGGGGTGAAAGCGGGGCCTGTTGGATGTTGCATACGGATGCTGCCGTCGATGTGCTGGTGGCCTGCTAGAGGAAGGCGATTTTATTATTCAGACCGCTTTGGCTTCCTCATCTAGGTATTTGACCTGTTTGGGCAGGTCATCCCCAAACAACAGGCTTGGTGACGGTGTAGCGCTGGCTTTACACAACCCCGCGAATTTGGGGTTGAGCGTGGGACGGATAGAGCTTTTGCCAAAGCAATTAATCTCATATTGCGCATTACAGAACAGGGCTAACGCATCCTGCTGCTCTTCCGTCATGTCCACACCATCGACTGACCTGGTAAATGCAGTAATCCCTGAGGTCAGTAGTTTGAGGATTTTCTGAATTTTCAATTCCTGTGCCCTTATCCCAGGGCTTATGTACCCCATATGGGTGTGTTGACGGTGGGTACATTCTGCGACACGCAATTCTCCGGGGCCAGGTACTTGCCTGTGGTCTCCAAAATTACCTGTTCCTGTAGTTGGTGTGTGGTCAGGTAATTGATGCTTGCCGCTAGCCGTGGTTGAAGAGGTTGCCCTTTCTGGGAAGGCTGTGCGAATTTAGACACCATCCCCAGAAGTTCCTCTTCCTGTATCCCATGCAACTTTGGGTCTTCGGTCAACCCCTCCCTGACTTCTGGCGCTCCCTTCCGAGGAGGGAGAGATGTTGGACAGTCCTGGAAATGGGGCAGTCGTGGACGTGTGAGACCTACGGGACGCATGCTCCCGCTGCTTCATCATCCGCTCCATGCGGGTAATGCGATCGCCGTCGCTATCTGCGAACGGCAGGTCGTCTTCCCCAGATTCTGCTGAATCAATGGGCCAATACTGCCAGTCCACACCCCGTCGGAGTGATGTCTATGCGGTAGAAAGTCTGTGCCAGCCGCTCCAGCGGGGCTACGCGACTCCCGCGCAGATCTGCCGCCTGTCCGTTGTCTTCCGGACTGAAGCGGTGGAGAGTCGGTGCCTGCCGCTCATGCAGGGCTACACGACTTCCTGGTAGATCTACTGCCAGTCCGCGGGCTTCCGGACTGATGCGGCGGAAAGTGGTGACTGCCGCTCCAGAGGGGCTACTCAACTTCTGTGCAGTTTTACCGCCAGTCCGCAGTCTTCCGGACTGATGCGGTGGAGAGTCGGGGCCTATCGTATGAATGGGGCTGCCCGATTTCCGCACTTTTTTGCCGCCAGTCCGCGGTCGTGCGGACTGAAGCGGTGGAGAGTCGGGGTCTTGGTTTCCCCGCTCCCGCGCGGTCCTACCGCCAGTTCGCAGTTCCCTGGACATTTGCAGTGGAGAGTCGGGTCCTGCCAACTGAGCGGGGCTCCCTGACTTCCGCGCTATCTTCCCGGCACGAGGTCCGGGTGCTGCCGAAAACTCAACGGTCAGCTCCGGGGATTTTGGCCGCTGACCTCGCTCCGAAGTCCCGCGGTCATCAAAGGCATTTTTAGAAGCAGCCCTCTTTTTGCACCGTGTTCTCGCCATGAAGCCTCTGTGAAAGATTTAACAAAAATACAAAGACCAAAAATACAAAGACCAACCAACTCAAGGTTAGTAAAAATGTACCTGATGGTCCTTTTTAAGCTGCCGGCAAAGGAGCTGCGCTACACCCCCCCCCCCCCCGCTTGTCGACTGCAATGTGAGCGACAATATGGCGAGCATGCGTGCTGGCGGGGTCTTCACGAAGTCACTCGCGTGACTCTGAAGTAAAATCAAACACAAACACCACCACGGTGGTGGTAAGAGCGGCTCACACGCACCCTGGCTGCCTTCAATGCGGTCAGGGTCAATTAACAGGCCCTTCAGTCAATTGACAAAATTTCATTTACCAAAATTCAAAAACAGATCCTTGTGTGCACAAATTTAAATCAAGCTTTCTACCTTCCTTAATAAAAATAAAGAAAGCTGTACTTGGTAGACTGACGCTTTCATTTTTTTCTTTCTTTCCTCGATCCATTTTTCCATCACTTTTTCTGAAACATTCTTTTCTCTTTCTCTCCCAGACCATTCCCTTCACCCTATTTATTTTTTCTTCCATCTCTCATTGCACCTGAAATGCCAGGCCAGGATTTTCATGGATAATCTCGTGTGATGCTCTCTTTTAACACGTGGACTCTCGTTACCTTGCAATTGGGCACTTTCTTATTGTAGAGTAGGTGGTAGAATGGCAATTAAAGACTGAACACATTTTTTCAGTATCTCCCCCCCCTCACAGACAATTGTAAAGACCTGGTGCTGCGCAGTAAATGTTGTTCATTTTATGTAATCTCATTTAAATATGCAAACTGCCTTGGATTTATCTCTTTAAGGACAAAACTAAACCATTGGATTTTCAGACCCGAAGACTCAATAGATAAATGTAATTTCTAAAACTTTGACACGAGAATGTGGTTCTCTCTTTCTTTCTCCAGGGAGAAATATTTTCTTCCTCTCTGGACTCGTTCCTTCCACCCCATCCCCCAAAATAAGTTAGAGAAACATCCCAAATCACAGTTATATATTTATAATAACTAGACTGCATATATTCATTATTTCATTAATGTAAAATCCTTATCTCTCACCACATTTCTGAGGAACTGGATTCAAGTAAAATTCTAGAATACTGTTCACAGACAGACATTCCAGAATCCTGAGGGAACCATGTATTGCTGGAGACACCATCCTTCAGTGAGATGTTGAAACAATAACTCGTGTCGCCCTCCATCACCACTGTAATGTAGAGGTTCTCCCATAGCACCGATCATTGGTCCATCCCAACCTAAAGACATATTGACTTATCTCATTATTAGTTGTGGAATCTTGCCGCATTTAAGATCTGGCAATGTTCAAAGTGATTCCTATGTTTACCCAGATATTTCCCTGTTTTCCGCAATAACCAATTGTAATATGTCTTTGAGAGATGTGATGAAGCAATATAAAAACACAAATCAAGTCAGATAACAGTAGGACATTAATCACCCAACATCTTCCATAAAATGCATCATTTTATTTGATCATTATTGCTAAACGTGACTCTGCAAGGGAATCTATCCTTTGAGATTTGTCCATGATGATCCATCTGTATGTACAAAAGGACCCAACTATGGGACTGTTCTCTCTGTAATCCATTGAATGGAGTCATACAACAGGAGAAACTCTCAGGCTCTTCCATAATGCCCCCCGTCCGACTTGGGAAACCTGAACAGAAACCTATGGTGACCTTGCGCCCCACCCAAGGTTTCCGTGAGGTTCCCAGAGGTTTTGGTCACTCTCCCTAATAGTCGAAAGTGGTTTCCGCGTAGTCGAGGCTTCTTCTATGTTCACGCGATTATTTCAACAAATTCAAAACCGGCCTCGACTAAAAAGGTTGCCGTTTGGTCGAAGCCAGTGGAGGGGTGTTGCTATTTACTTACAGGCAGTCGAAGGCTATCTCCTTCGCTGACCAGCCATTTTGATTGGCTCATTGGAGTTTTCAGGACCTAGAGGATCCGCTGGAAGGTAAAATGCCCGCTAACTTTATTAAATTTCTTAAAACTGTCTTCACTCCCTTCTCTCTCCCCTTCTCTCTCTCCCCTTCTCTCCCCCCCCCTTCTCTCTCCCCCCTTCTCTCTCCCCCCTTCTCTCTCCCCCCTTCTCCCTCCCCCCTTCTCCCTCCCCCCTTCTCCCTCCCCCCTTCTCTCTCCCCCCTTCTCTCTCCCCCCTTCTCTCTCCCCCCTTCTCTCTCCCCCCTTCTCTCTCCCCCCTTCTCTCTCCCCCCTTCTCTCTCCCCCCTTCTCTCTCCCCCCTTCTCTCTCCCCCCTTCTCTCTCCCCCCTTCTCTCTCCCCCCTTCTCTCTCCCCCCTTCTCTCTCCCCCCTTCTCTCTCCCCCCTTCTCTCTCCCCCCTTCTCTCTCCCCCCTTCTCTCTCCCCCCTTCTCTCTCCCCCCTTCTCTCTCCCCCCTTCTCTCTCCCCCCTTCTCTCTCCCCCCTTCTCTCTCCCCCCTTCTCTCTCCCCCCTTCTCTCTCCCCCCTTCTCTCTCCCCCCTTCTCTCTCCCCCCTTCTCTCTCCCCCCTTCTCTCTCCCCCCTTCTCTCTCCCCCCTTCTCTCTCCCCCCTTCTCTCTCCCCCCTTCTCTCTCCCCCCTTCTCTCTCCCCCCTTCTCTCTCCCCCCCTTCTCTCTCCCCCCTTCTCTCTCCCCCCTTCTCTCTCCCCCCTTCTCTCTCCCCCCTTCTCTCTCCCCCCTTCTCTCTCCCCCCTTCTCTCTCCCCCCTTCTCTCTCCCCCCTTCTCTCTCCCCCCTTCTCTCTCCCCCCTTCCCTCTCCCCCCTTCCCTCTCCCCCCTTCCCTCTCCCCCCTTCCCTCTCCCCCCTTCCCTCTCCCCCCTTCCCTCTCCCCCCTTCCCTCTCCCCCCTTCCCTCTCCCCCCTTCCCTCTCCCCCCTTCCCTCTCCCCCCTTCCCTCTCCCCCCTTCCCTCTCCCCCCTTCCCTCTCCCCCCTTCCCTCTCCCCCCTTCCCTCTCCCCCCTTCCCTCTCCCCCCTTCCCTCTCCCCCCTTCCCTCTCCCCCCTTCCCTCTCCCCCCTTCCCTCTCCCCCCTTCCCTCTCCCCCCTTCCCTCTCCCCCCTTCCCTCTCCCCCCTTCCCTCTCCCCCCTTCCCTCTCCCCCCTTCCCTCTCCCCTCCCCCCTTCCCTCTCCCCCCTTCCCTCTCCCCCCTTCCCTCTCCCCCCTTCCCTCTCCCCCTTCCCTCTCCCCCCTTCCCTCTCCCCCCTTCCCTCTCCCCCCTTCCCTCTCCCCCCTTCCCTCTCCCCCCTTCCCTCTCCCCCCTTCCCTCTCCCCCCTTCCCTCTCCCCCCTTCCCTCTCCCCCCTTCCCTCTCCCCCCTTCCCTCTCCCCCCTTCCCTCTCCCCCCTTCCCTCTCCCCCCTTCCCTCTCCCCCCTTCCCTCTCCCCCCTTCCCTCTCCCCCCTTCCCTCTCCCCCCTTCCCTCTCCCCCCTTCCCTCTCCCCCCTTCCCTCTCCCCCCTTCCCTCTCCCCCCTTCCCTCTCCCCCCTTCCCTCTCCCCCCTTCCCTCTCCCCCCTTCCCTCTCCCCCCTTCCCTCTCCCCCCTTCCCTCTCCCCCCTTCCCTCTCCCCCCTTCCCTCTCCCCCCTTCCCTCTCCCCCCTTCCCTCTCCCCCCTTCCCTCTCCCCCCTTCCCTCTCCCCCCTTCCCTCTCCCCCCTTCCCTCTCCCCCCTTCCCTCTCCCCCTTCCCTCTCCCCCCTTCCCTCTCCCCCCTTCCCTCTCCCCCCTTCCCTCTCCCCCCTTCCCTCTCCCCCCCCTTCCCTCTCCCCCCCTTCCCTCTCCCCCCTTCCCTCTCCCCCCTTCCCTCTCCCCCCTTCCCTCTCCCCCTTCCCTCTCCCCCTTCCCTCTCCCCCTTCCCTCTCCCCCTTCCCTCTCCCCCCTTCCCTCTCCCCCCTTTCCCTCTCCCCCCCTTCCCTCTCCCCCCTTCCCTGCTCCCCCCTTCCCTCTCCCCCCTTCCCTCTCCCCCCTTCCCTCTCCCCCTTCCCTCTCCCCCCTTCCCTCTCCCCCCTTCCCTCTCCCCCCTTCCCTCTCCCCCCTTCCCTCTCCCCCCCTTCCCTCTCCCCCCTTCCCTCTCCCCCCTTCCCTCTCCCCCCTTCCCTCTCCCCCCTTCCCTCTCCCCCCTTCCCTCTCCCCCCTTCCCTCTCCCCCCTTCCCTCTCCCCCCTTCCCTCTCCCCCCTTCCCTCTCCCCCCCTTCCCTCTCCCCCCTTCCCTCTCCCCCCTCCCTCTCCCCCCTCCCTCTCCCCCCCTTCCCTCTCCCCCCTTCCCTCTCCCCCCTTCCCTCTCCCCCCTTCCCCTCCCCCCCTTCCCCTCCCCCCCTTCCCTCTCCCCCCTTCCCCTCCCCCCCCTTCCCCTCCCCCCCCTTCCCCTCCCCCCTCTCCCCCCTTCCCCTCCCCCCCTCTCCCCCCTTCCCCTCCCCCCCTCTCCCCCCTTCCCCTCCCCCCTCTCCCCCCTTCCCCTCCCCCCTCTCCCCCCCTTCCCCCTCCCCCCTCTCCCCCCTTCCCCTCCCCCCTCTCCCCCCTTCCCCTCCCCCCTCTCCCCCCTTCCCCTCCCCCCTCTCCCCCCTTCCCCTCCCCCCTCTCCCCCCTTCCCCTCCCCCCTCTCCCCCCTTCCCCTCCCCCCTCTCCCCCTTCCCCTCCCCCCTCTCCCCCCTTCCCCTCCCCCCTCTCCCCCCTTCCCCTCCCCCCCTCTCCCCCCTTCCCCTCCCCCCTCTCCCCCCTTCCCCTCCCCCCTCTCCCCCCTTCCCCTCCCCCCTCTCCCCCCTTCCCCTCCCCCCTCTCCCCCCTTCCCCTCCCCCCTTCCCCTCCCCCCTCTCCCCCCCTTCCCTCCGACGTTCTCTAAAGGACTTACCGTACTCTGTGGCAGCCGTTTACCTTCCTCTTCATTGCGCAGACAGCGCTCCTCCGCTGTCCCTTGGCCCCACCTTTGCGGTGTGTGTGTGTGTGTGGTCGGTAGCAAAGATCCTGTAGGATCTTTGGTCAGTAGATGCAGCTCACGCTTCGGTCGCGGCCTTCCAGGCTAGTGAACAAAACTTCTGGCGACTCATGGAAACCTTGGGTGGGGCGCAAGGTCTCCAGAGGTTTCCGTTCAGGTTTCCTAAGCGGGACAGTGGCTTTACAATAACCAGAACCACAATTTTAATTCATTCCTTTAGAACATATTATGTCAAAAGTCTAACCCTGTGCACAAAGTGAGGATTAAAAGAAGACTGCATTAAGTATTATGAATTAACAAAGTGCCATTTAACGGAGACAAGTTGGCAACTAGTAGATTGATGTCTTTTACCTGGCCAACTGAACAACACAGCATTGTTTTCTGTATTGGCGCATTGATGATCACTCAATTTTTGTATGCATGGATTTCTCTGGAGGCAAGGTTAAAGTTTGATTCTGTTCTTTTGTGCAGGTCTGAAGATGACTCACGGAGTACAAGAAGGTTAAGAGTGGCACGACTCTGCACTTACTTGCAGCACAGATACTCGCAGCTCTGTCACGTGGAGCGAGCAGCGGCACGCCAACAAAGATGTCGGCACGCCTTCCGGAGGGCCTTGCTGCAGGCAGCCAGCAACGAACCTGATTACACCGGGCAGTTGCTTCGAGACCTCAAAACAGGATCCCCCACGCAGACCAGGTCAGCTACTGTGCACTGCCAGGAATAAAATAGCTCTTTATCACAAGCGGCACATTTAGTGGAAGCAGGGGGTGTCTGTCAAAAGTAACTATGTGATTTAATCAATCTGAAGCTTGCAAGATACGATTATTGCTCCGGTGGTATAATAGTGTCCCTTTAAACAGACAATATTCATTTCAAGTATTGTGTCAAGTTTTAAGATTTCGTATCTTGCCTTCTACATCAGATTGTTTGAATCTTTTCGGAAAGGGAGCTCTTTTATTTGAAAGTGGTGCCGCAGTGTATTTCTCTCTCAAACTCTTCAAAAGGTAATTGCTCCTTGTTCCCTTCCAGCTAATGGATTTGAATTGGCAACTTCAGTTCCTGCAAAAGTCCTTAAAAGTTGAGGCATTGCTGTTTGGTATTGGGCCGGAAGATGTTTATGCTAAAGTTTTCCGGGCAGTGTTTTGTTTGGATAGTCATGGAGCTATTTTGTTTATAGTTCCTCCAAGTGCAACAGCAATCCCAATATTATTGCCATTCATTGGGGAATTTTTCAAACACTTTTACTAGGCCCACAGAGAATGAGTTTTATTTATTTTCAGAATGCGTTGATGTAAATCATCTGGTATTTGACAATGTAAGGTCTCCTGAGTGATAGCTATAACAAGAGACAATGATCAGACTTTCCGAGCAAAGCAGAGATCTTAGTTAATGTAAGAACGTCTTACTTTGGGGGTAGCAGTGGGCCGCAGAGCCCATTGACCCTTCTCTATTTAAGATCAAGACCAATGCCATGTTATGTTGTTTTACTGCCCATTCTTTCAAATATGTTAATTCCCATAGTGTGAAAATGTAGTGATCTTGGCCTTGAATATACTAAAAAAACAAAACAACCACAGTCCTTTGAGACAGAATTGTAAACGTCTGACGTCATATTTGTAAATTGCTGACGCCTTTTCACTTCGTCATGCTTCAAAGTTTTAGATTCTGTAGCAACAGGAAAAGACCTTTGGTATCCACCCAGTCCATCACTCTCAATCTTGGATGTCGCAATGCAACACAGAAACATAGAGAATAGGTGCAGGAGTAGGCCATTCGGTCCTTCGAACCAGCACCGCCATTCAATATGATCATGGTTGATCATGCCAAATCAGTACCTCGTTCCTGCTTTTTCCCCTTATCCCTTGATTCTATTAGCCCTAAGAGCTATATCTAACTCTTTCTTGAAAACATCCAGTGAATTGGCCTCTACTGCCTTCTGTGGCAAAGAATTCCACAGATTCACAACTCTCTGGCTGAAAGTCTTTCCTAATCTCAGTCCTAAATGACCTACCCTTTATTCTTAAACTGACCACTGGTTCTTGACTCCCCTGACATCGGGAACATTTTTCCTGCATCTAGCCTGTCCAATCCCTTAAGAATTTTATGTGTTTCTAAGATTCCCTCTCATCCTTCTAAATTCCAGTGAATACAAGCCCAGCTGCTCCATTCTTTCACCATATGTCAGTCCCGCCATTCGTGAATTAACCGGTGAACCTACGCTGCACTCTCTCAATAGCGAGAATTTTCTACCTCATATTAGGAGACCAAAACTGCACACAATACTCCAGGTGTGGTCTCACCAGGGCCCTGTACAATTGTAGTAGGACCTCATTGCTCCTGTACTCAAATCCTCTCTATGAAGGCCAACATGTAATTTGCTTTCTTCACTGTCTGCTGTACGTGCATGCTTATTTTCAGTGACTGATGTACACGGACAAAAGCTAGATAGGGCACTTAAAAATAGCGGAGTTAGGGGATATGGGGAGAAGGCAGGAACGGGGTACTGATTGGGGATGATCAGCCATGATCACATTGAAAGGCGGTGCTGGCTCGAAGGGCCAAATGGCCTACTCCTGCACCTATTGTCTATTGACACCCAGGTCTCGTTGCACCTCCCCCTTTCCTAATCTGACACCATTGAATTAATAATCTGCCTTCTTGTTCTTGCCACTAAGTGGATAACCTCACATTTATTCACATTATACTGCATCTGCCCACTCACCCAACCTATCCAAGTCACTCTGCAGCCTTATAGCATCCTCCTCGCAGCTCACACTGTCATCCTGCTTTGCGTCATCCGCAAACTTGGAGATGTTACATTTAATTCCCTCGTCTAAATCGTTAATATATATTATAGGTAACTGGGGTCCCAGCACTCAGCCTTGGAACACCCAACTAGTCACTTAGCTCGTAGAGCAACCCTCTCATTCCTCAAATAGTGAATGTCCACTGTAATGACTCCAGGCCAGCGTACAAAGATCAAAACTGCTCATGGTATTCCGGACTGGAGATCAATAAAGTCCCATATCATCTCAGTAAGGCCTCCTTATTTTTGCATTCCAACTTAATGCATGTGGGGTCCAAGATGAACTGGCTGATTGGATCTAAAATTGACTTGGTGATAGGAGGCAGAGTGTGGTGATGAAAGGTTGTTTTTCTCATTGTGAACAGTGATGCATTGAAGGTATCGGTTCTAGGACCCTTGATCGTAATGTATAATAACATCTTGGATGCATCTTTTAGAGGTATGATTAGTAAGTTAGCTGATGACATAAAGCGGTGCTGTGGATGGCAAGGAACTTAGTCTCAAGCTACAGGAGAGTATAGATTATTTCGAAAGTTGGGCGGAGTTTTGGCAGATGGAATTTATTTAAAGTAGAGTCAAACACTTGTTGGACATATATACAATAAATAGTAGGGTGCCAAGGAATGTTGACGAATAGGGGGAACTAGGGGTTCAAGTCCATGTTTCCCTTGAAGTGGCAACATAGGTGGATAGGATGGTGTAGTCAAATGGCATGCTTGCCTTTATGGGTTGAGATATAAAAGATAAACCTTGGGAAACTATAAAGCAACTTTGCAAAATTCCGGTTAGACCACACATGAATGTGCATTCCTGGTCACCGGGCTCTGTGAAGGATATGGTTGAGCTTTAGGGAGTGCAGAGGAGATTCACCAGCATGTTGGTTTGGACTGGAAGACTTCAGTTATGAGGTGAGACTGCAAAGGCTGCATTTGTTATCTCTGGAGAGGCGGCTGAGGAGTGACAATAAAGGACTATATAAAATTATAAGAGGCGTAGATAGTCAGAATCATTTTCCCTTATCCAAAACAAGGATACTGTGGTTTAATGTGAGGGGAAGGAGGTTTAAAGGGAATTTGAGAGAAACTTTTTTATTTTCCATAGAGTGGCTGAATGGGAGATCCCAGAGAGTAATGATGGATGGCTGTTTGTCAGGTTGGAAGCTGGTGACCAGTGGGGTGCCTCAGGGATCTGTGTTGGGTCCACTGTTGTTTGTCATGTACATCAATGATCTAGATGTTGGGGTGGAAAATTGGATAAGTAAGTATGCAGATGATACTAAGATAGGGGGTGCTGTGGATAATGAAGTAGATTTTCAAAGTCTACAGAGAGATTTGGGCCATTTGGAAGAGTGGGCTGAAAGATGGCAGATGGAGTTTAATGCTGATAAGTGTGAGGTGCTACATCTTGGCAGGACAAATCAAAATAGGACGTACATGGTAAATGGTAGGGAATTGAGGAATGCTGTTGAACAGAGGGATCTAGGAATAACTGTGCATAGTTCCCTGAAGGTGGAATCGCATGTAGATAGGGTGGTAAAGAAAGCTTTTGGTGTGCTGGCCTTTATAAATCAGAGCATTGAATATAGGAGTAGGGAAGTAATGTTAAAATTGTTCAAGGCATTGGTAAGACCAATTCTGGAGTATGGTGTACAATTTTGGTCGCCTAATTATAGGAAGGATGTCAACAAAATAGAGAGAGTACAGAGGTGATTTACTAGAATGTTGCCTGGGTTCCAGCAAATAAGTTACAGAGAAAGGTTGAACAAGTTAGGTCTTTATTCTTTGGAGCGCAGAAGGTTAAGGGGGGACTTGATTGTCGTCTTTAAAATGATGAAAGGGATAGACAGAGTTGACGTGGATAAGCTTTTCCCATTCAGGGTAGGAAAGATTCAAACAAGAGGGTATGACATGAGAATTAAGGGACAGAAGTTTAGGGGTAACATGAGGGGGAACTTCTTTACTCAGAGAGTGGTGGCTGTGTGGAATGATCTTCCTGCAGAAGTGGTGGAGGCAGGATCGATTTTAACATTTAAAAGTGAAGTGGATAGGTATATGGACGGGAAAGGAATGGAGGGGTATGGTCTGAGTGCAGGTAGATGGGACTAGGGGAAAATAAATGGTCGGCACGGACTAGAAGGGCCGAGAAGGCCTGTTTCCGTGCTGTAATTGTTATATGGTTTATATCTGAAACTCACTGCCAGAATAGGCGGTAAAATTAGATATATTCACAATACTTGAGAGAAATTTGGGCAATTTATTAGTCAAAGCATAGCAGACTATTTATCTGTTAAGCATACTTTCTGTTCAGCTGCTTTCCTTCTTTCTACCTCTAGGTTGTACTGATCATTGGATGAGGTTTTACTTGTTACTTAAAACCATGAATAGAATATAGTACTTGGCATGGACCATTACATTACATTGTACATTACTTCCATGGGAAATATGCATCTCGAAACATTTAGATTTTTTTTCATAGAATACGCAAGTCCATCCAAAGCTTTGATTAATGGTTCGGTTGGGTGCCATTCTGGTTAAATGATTTGATGCATGTCCCAGTGCATTAAGCTTGTTGAACTATCAGTTAGCATGTCTTTATTGTAGCTTTTAAACCGCTTAACATTGAGGTGGAATCCAGAAGTGCTATAGTTCATTATGTTTCGAACGTTTCTCTGTCTGCTGTGTTAAACTGCTTTGAAAGTGGCAGTTTAGTGTTTCAGGTCAGTGCAGATGTAATGAGTTGGTAGCTCCGGTGGTTGTATAATTGATTCATAGAAGGAAGAGTTTTTGAGTTTCTAACTTAATTCTGAACAACAACAGGTGCCTGGGAAAGGATTATACGTGAATCAGGACTTCTTAAAGTTGGGCATGTCCAGTTCAAGAATTTTTTCCAACTGGCTAGGACTGATTGGGGATTGTGCTAATCACATCCACCTCGTTTTTTAATCAGGTCCCCAGAACGTCTTTGCCCAGATTCATACTGAACAGCTTGGTCGTAAGCAGCACGGGGTCTTGTTGAATGTCATTCCCACAGGAACGCGTGACAGTTGGTTAGGCCTTGTCCCCAGGCGAACCAGCTGTGGAGGAGCTTGAGTTTGTGACTACCCTTGACATTTGCAAACATTAAAAAACTATTAAAGATGAAATATGCTATTAAAAGTAAATTATTTCTTAAAAACACTGGAAAGCACTTAAAAAATTAACTACAATTAAATTAACTCAATTAATTCTGAGTATAAATTGTTTGTAACTTGCCAATCTGCTTTGCAGTTATGCCTCTCCATTTAAATGAATGGAATTGCTGAACTTCTGCCAGATCTTACTTGGCGCTGCCAGCTCTAACTTGGCGGTGATTCAGCAGGTGCTAGGAATCTGCAAACATCCGCAGTCCAGCAGCAGAGCAGAATGACGGCAACCATTAGGTGTGCAGGGGGACAGAACAACATGCACTCACAAGAGACTTCAAATTTCCCTCAAGTTATGGAAGTAAACGTTGACAGATCCACTCACATTTTAGGTCATAAATATTTATTTTACTGCCCTTTTAATCCTTCTTCATTAATCAAGCCCAACAAGAAAGATTAAATTAAAGTGCTTAAGCTTATTCAGTGCTCTGTATATATAAATCAGTGAGGCACTTATTGAATGCATTGATATGTATGATATTGCATTTTTCATTAAAGTGGTATGCGCACAGAGAAGTTCTACTTGGATGCTGAGCACAGACAATTAATGTAACAGCAAGGACATTAATTAATACAAGACATCGAGTAGCTTGATTGCTGCATGCAGGAAGAGTACCAGGCCCATGAAAGGTTACACCAAAGTTTCATTAATGTGTGAACGCAGTTTGTGCAAACAAACCAAAATATTATGTACATTATGTGATAGTTCACTATAGTGAAGCTAGTTATGAGATAGGCTAATAGAGGAGAAGGGCTAGTTAAACCCAGCACATGCATCCTTCTCTGTGGTATAATCTTTGTGGTTAGCAAGTTCCAGATAGAAAACTCGGACTTTATCATTCTCAGGGCTGAAACATCATGCCACATCGGAACTGGTGAAGAGGTGATGGTCTCAGTTCATCAGGAGATTGGTAGTGAGGCAGATGGAAACTTGGAGGTTTTGACTTGTAGGAAGATGCAAAGCTATAAGAGTGTGTAACCGAGTCAAGTTCACCAAATAGCAAATTGCAATCAAAGCAAGGAGGGAGAAACTAGAAGGAAGTAGAATGGATAGCAGGGGGCAAGGGGAGAGTGACCTTTTCGAGAGGAAAACATTGAAGAATAAAACAAGAAAAGAAAGTGTGGGATGGATGGAAGAGGGAGTGATGTATATAAGGCTTGTCAAGCATTGACTCCAATTCTAAGCACCGCACTTTAAGGAGAATTATGCTGGAAAGTACCAGGGATGAGAAACTTCATTTGCGTAGAAAAGGGCTTGTGAAGCTTTAAAACAACATTAATGGGGGCTTTAGCAGGGGTTCAAAATCTTGACGTGATAATGCTTCTGAATATTTACTCTGAGAAGATTCCATAACAAGAGACCGAGGCTTCGTTAGTAAAAGTTCCAAAGGGTGAAATACTTTTGTTTATCTTCTTGGTACTTCAGGTTTGAGGATGATTTTGAGAAATGGAAGAAGGCTGTGTGTGATTTCATTTGATATGATGCTGCCTTCTAGACGCACTTTCACACCCATCTGGAAATATACACTCTTTTTCAGCTCGTCTCTTCTCTTCACTTTACTCTCTCCTTCCCCTCAAGTACTTCCTCTTCTTCTAACCTCTTCCTTTACCCTTTCTCTTAGTCATCAGTTGTAGGAGCAGAATTAGACCATTCAGCCCATCAAGTCTACTCTGTCATTCATTCGTGGCTGACCTATCTTTCCCTTTCAACCCTTCTGCTGCCTTCTCCCCATAACCGCTGACACCCATACCAATCAAGAATCTATCAATCTCCACCATAAAAATATCAATTGACTGCCTCCACAGCCTTCTGTGGCAATGACTTCCAAATTCGCCAATCTCTGACTAAAGAAACTTAGCCTCCACAACCTATTCCCTTCCACCCAGTTCTCCTTCAGCTTCCTTCTCCTTCACCTTTTCCTTCGCCCATCACCCAACCCCTGCACCTTACCAGTCTCCAGTTTGCAGCAGCCCCCATCCTCTCATTCTCCAGTTGCAA
Source organism: Raja brachyura (assembly GCA_963514005.1). Next base: position 49,029,485 of record OY740787.1, on the reverse strand, counting down.
GCCACTCCAGAGCCATCGACTATACTTCCCCCACCATCCCATCCAACGTGAGGTGATGGATTTCAAACCTGCCTTCTGGCGATGAGTGGTTCAGATTTTGAATGACTGCTTACAACGTGGTGGAAATATATATTCAGTAGTTACTTTGAATTGAGGACAAGGTAATTAGTTAAAAGTCAAGGAGATGTCAAGCTATCTGGGGAGTGTGGCTTTACAAATTGGACAGTCTGCATCAAATCAAATCAAATCAAATACGTTTATTTGTCATTGCACATCAACTGTACAACGAAATTTCATGTGCATCCCCTTCAATGGTAAACAATAAAAGACACAGGATAAAAAGTTTAAAAAAAGAACAAAAACACAATAACACAAACAACCATTTAGTCTTACATTTACATTTACTACAAGATCAATGCATAAAATAAGTAATAGGTAATACTAAATGCACATTATATTGCACATTCTAGCAGACAAATTTTTATTTGCACCCCGAATTGTGTAGTGTTGCCCGTAGAGTTATCTGTTTGAGTTAAGTTCTCTAATGGCACGTGGGTAGAAACTGTTAGTTAGTCTGCAAGTGCGGGCCTTCAAAGACCTGTATCGCCTCCCAGAGGGCAGCAGAGTGAAAAGGTGGTTGGCAGGGTGGAATGAGTCCTGTGTGATGTTTGTCGCCCGGTGTAAACATCGGGCCTTGTAAATGTCTTCCAGGGAGGGTAGTTGATAACACGGAGGCCATTGGGATACTTTGTTCATCTGCTGGTTGCCCGCGACTTTTGTTGCATAGGCAGTTTACTGAATCTCCTCCTCCACTGCTGGGTGATTCACTTATAAAATCTGTGCAGTGCTGAGAACAGAAGTGAGACAAAAGAATAAGTAGAATAGAATTAGAAGTGTAGATGGAGAAAGCAAGTATAATTTAAAAAAAATATGGGATAAACAGCAGCAGTTCCATCTATAGCATTCATTCTAGCTATAAAAAGCTACTGAGACTTTCCTAGGTCCAGTATGAAAGTGGAAACAAATAGAATTGGGACAGTGGTGAGAGGAACTGACTGGCCAGGAGTGGACAAACTCCTGTTTGCATCACAACGGGGAATCTGATTTCTGTTTGGTGGATGTTGAATAAATGGTAGCAGTCCTTGAATCTCCGTACGGTCTGGCTAATTATGTTCCTGCAGTTAAAATACCAAATGCAGACTTGCTGGCCATGAGTTTTTGTGCTATTTTAGGACTTTTCAGAGTTTACCTAGCAGCAGCTGTCGCTGCACTCTGGAATAATGCGTGTCCGAAATCCTTTTAATGCAAGTTGTATGGTGTACACTTCTCTGACTTTAGATTGGGTTGGGCTGTTGTGGACACAATGCCATAGAGTCGTTTTTTGTAGTGTTTTCAGCTCCTGATTATCTATCGTTGAACTAATTGTTTGCGTTTGAGACTATTTTCGAACGTATCTGCTTTAAATTGTATCAATTAGAGGTGTGGGCAAGTTATTTTGCACTTCTTCGGCCTGTTCCGTCTTTTAAGTCTGTCTGTGACTGATGTACTCCCTGCAACAGCATGTAGCAGGCAACCAGCTGATGAACAAAGTATCCCAATGGCCTCCGTGTTATCACTTCTTATTGAAAATTGCCTCAACATTCATCCCTGGTGGTACCATTCTGGGATTCTGAAGAGAGAAGGCTTGTCAACATCTGTACTCCATTGTTCAAGTTCATAGGAATTCTTGTGTGGCCTGGCCTTAAGACGGCTGTAAATATTCGTACTTATCAAGGGATAACTAATCTCAGTGTTGTGTTATTTTCAGCATGAAGCAGCCCGACCACAGAGTAGTGGAACCAGCACTGTGTACAGGAGCCATCAAGGGCCAGCACTGCCCCAACATGTCTCTTCCATACACCAGGCATTGTTTCCAACGTATCCTTAAATGTCTCCTTTTCTCAAATGGATGAACTGAGTTTACACTATAACTGCAAGGCAAGAGGTCTTAAAAAAGTGTTGCCAGGAATCGCTGAATCATTAATTTCCATCGTCCGTTTTGATTAATGACTTGAGTACACCATGAAATTGAGAGGATTATTCAAGCGCTTTTAACGGATTTGATTGAAGCTTGTAGCACAGGAGTCCATGCAACTTGCTATTTCGATTCCGTTTTTTTACTGGGGTAATCCAAAACTAATCTCACTGCCGCGCCCTCTCCCCTACATCTTGCATTGCTTGAATTTTTTTTTCCTTAAAATCACAATAGCCATTGCCTCAAATGTTCCCTGAGTCTTCTAAAACTCTGAAGAAAATTGTTGATGCTCGCTAGCACCATCCCTCATGATTTCACACCCCAGCCAGAATAATCTTTCCATATTCAAAACTGTTGAAGAATTTTCTAAGCCTCCTTTAAATCTGATTTTCTGCTGTTGTGGAAATGGTCTCTGGAGTTTCTCAAGCCCCTCCTTATAACTAGTTTTGCATTCCTGCTGAGTGTATGCTACAGATCTCCACGACTTCTTAATATCCTTTCTATAAATAAAGCATTGAAAATTACACACAGTGCCCCAACTTTAGTCTGGGTGTTACCTTGTGTTAATTTATCATTACCGCTTTTTGTTTTAATAACATCTGAAGTGTTATAGATCTTTGCAGTATTGATTTCCTTGCAACAAATAAAGTGTTTGATGTTCCATGCTGTACTCTTCAGTTTCTTTTAAGTAAGTGTACCCCACCTTCCCAAATAACCAACAGATTTAAAGCACATTTATCCATGGTAGATTTTATCTGCAAAGTCTGTCCAATCCACTGGCCCACCCCTGTTATCTTCAAGTGCATTACAATTCTGTTTGTGGGATAAATTAATATAATTCTTGTGGACAATCTTAAAGTATTTACAAAATAAATTAGACCCAGCAGTAACCTCCTTGGTTCCCTTCCTTCTCCAATTTGAATAGAATATTTTATCTATAACCCTTTGAAGTTAATGCATTAACCAATTTACAATTTTTTCTGCCACATTTCTTGGTCTAACATATCCTTGGAATTTTTTGTAATCTCTCCATTGAAGCGTCAAATTGAATATATTTAATAAATTGTATTTTACTCGCCTGTCCAGTTTTTTCGAACGTACATTTAACCCACGCATTAATTATGGATTCTCAAAGTTTACCACAATTGGCAAAATACTGATTTAACAGTATCCTGGTGTATTTTTTTTTTAAAATAGAATTCCATAGAAATGTCTGCATACCTAGAAAAGGTTAGAACGATTGTATGATGTGCATCCACTCCGACATCTTCCAGCAACATGCTTGCTGTCACACACTTGTCTATCTTAATTTCTGTTTTTGTTCTTTTTACATTTCTAAACCCAAGCAATATCTAGGTTATCATCACACCTGTTTTAATTTAATGCTCCTGAATTTCCCATGTATATTCTGATTTGCTTGGTGCATTCATATTCACACCACGCAATCCCAAATTGGTTTCATGCATAATGTTTTCCCAATGTTTTATCATTTAGCTTCTGAGGTAACCGTTCTTGCGGCATAGTGCCACTCAATTTTCTTGCTTTTCACTTTTGCAGGTGATATTTTTTGTAAATTTCAGTTATATGATTCAGTTATTTAACCCTGATTTATTTGCCCACTTGACTAGGAAATTGGTGTTCCAGATTGGTTTTGGTGAAGGCTGCCAGCTCAGAGTTGCCTTTAGGGCCTGTCCCACTTTCACAACCTAATTCACGAGCTCTGCCGAGTTTGCCCTTGACTCATACTCGCAGCATGGTTGTTAGGAGGTCGTAGTTAGGTTGTGATGCTAGTCGTAGGTACTCGTGGCATCAAGTAGGTTGGGGTGTTTACCTGGCCTGATGAAAAATGTCCACGAGTAAACAAGGTCGTGAATTAGGTCATGAACGTGGGACAGGCCCTTTACACGCAGCATCTGTCGAGATGAATTTGATTAACTTACTCTCAAATTTTTGCAAAGAAAATTTCAATTTAGCAAAAATGATAAAGAAGTTGATTTATTAGAATTTTTATTGTGTGCCAGCCATGGTTCAGTGGGAATGCTTTTACCTCCGATTTAGGATATTGTTTCAAAACCCTAATTCTAGATACTTGAGCACAGAGTTAAGCTAATGCTCAGCACCCGCCTGAACGAGTGCTGCCCTGATGGAGAGAGCACCTAACCTGAAGAATGGCAATGCTTGAGGACATTGAAAAGATTTGACAGTGCCATTTGCGGAAGACCAGTGAAGTTAGTCAAGAATTTCTCAATTTTTATCTTGCGAGCAGCAGCTGTTCATTGAACCTTGCTCTGTAAAATGGCTGTCAACTTTCTAATGCTATGTCAGTGAAAATTCCTAAAGTACCTCATTGTTTGGAGACCTTTTTAGAAGCTCCTGAGTCTCGGAAAATGCAAGTTATGTTTAGTTTTCGAATGCTTCATAATTTTTAATTTTGGTGATAAAACCCTGAGCAGCAATTCTAACTCTTACCAGACACCAATGACAGTGATGCCTCTGCTTCTAGGCGACCAGCACCCATTTTGATTTCTTGACTATTTTAAGAGTGATTGGAAGGGAAGAAGCATATGGTTGCATTTAATTTGCCTTCAATCTGAATGTGCCTGGGTTTCTGAAATTGTTTTATGAGTGCAGGGAGGGAAGATTTGCTCACTCCTAGCTTTCCCTCATTGCATCTTAAGCTCTGGCTGGCTTGGTTGCTCCATTAATTCAATTATTTGCAATGATTAATTAAGATTTGTAACCGAACATGAATGATGTTAATGCAGCAATGCAAGTTGGCTGCCAATTACCACTTAGTATTTGGCATATATTTAAATTTTGCCTTGAAGGAAAGATTCATGATAAAGCAAGTAGCACAGACAGCATAAAATTACAGGGATGCTCATAACTTAAACAAGTGAAGGGAAAATTACTGCAGTTGGGTTTTAATATTTTGGACAATAGTACAGATGCAAGTATTGTATAAATGATGTGGAAAAAAAGAAAAATAAATAGTAGGTGTGCCTTCACGTATTACCAAAAGGCAGTGATTGGGAAAGGCATTCTAAAAATGCAAGTTTAGCAATTCTAACTCCGTCCAAAACTGTAACCAATAAAAATGGAACAATAACATCTATAATTGGAGGACAAGAGTATAATATTTGGAGGAAGTTGCAACAGCTCTAAATCACCCTTATCACACCACATTTGATAAATGTGTCACATATATAAGATTAAATACGGTATAGTGCCCTTTGAAGTAATGCAGCAGAGATTAACATATGTTATATGGGTTCCAATGCTTAGATTGCGAGGAGAGTTTGAATTATAAAACAAGACTTTGATTCCATGAACCATTGGAGATGAAGAAATAATTTGACTGAGGTTTCTAGAGTTTTGACTGGACGATAGAATAGATGGGAAATGTTTGTCTGGAACTGTATAAGTCTGAGTAAAACCATCCAGCAAGGCTTCTAAAAGTTGCTGCTTCATGCAGCCAGGGCTAGATGTGTGGAATATTCCCCACAAGAAGCAGTGGGGACTAACTCAATTAATGTTTGAAATGCATAGGATTGCAAGGTAAGGTTATAATGGGATACAGATTCTAGGCAGTGAGATGAGTTGAGTTGAATACAAATCCAGTCATGATTTTGTTGAAAGGAAGAAAAAGATTGAGGAGCTGGATAGCCTACACTTCCTATTGTTAAACAACATGCTCAGCTTCTTGCACACTGTAATCTTAGTTATCCAGAAATTATGCTTTGATTACGTTCAGTGACTTCTCCAACTACCTACCGTTGGAATATGACTTTGGTATCAAACCTCCTGTTTCATTCTCACACATTCTGCATCGCACCTTGAAAGCATGAAATTGATAACCTTTAAAGAGGGGGGAATCTTGTGTGAAACCACAGAGCCTCAATATGATAACTTTGCAAGGGTTCCAATAAATGACCAAAGCTAATTTCTTTGATATTTAATTAAATCTCATTTGCTGTGGATTCTATTGTAAAACAATCACTGAATCACAACAGTTGCATTGCTCTATTAAACAGGTGTACTCCACACCTTGGTCCAAGGCTGATTCTGTTTCCTTGACCCTGTGCAATTCAGATATCTTGTTGAGTCACTCGCAGCAGCTGTTCTCAAGCTGCACGGCCAAGTTCGCAGATGGGCAACAGTGTTCCATTCCAGTGTTTGACATCACGCACCAGACTCCACTGTGTGAAGAGCATGCAAAGAAAATGGTAAATAAGTTGTAAAACGGGCTCATTTGTTTTCCGTTTTTAGAGTGAACCGGTTGTAATGAAGATTACTGACGGAGAACTCCACACGAATGCAATGTCAATGCACACAGATGCCGCCAGATACATTGAGTTACTTAAGTAAACATGCAGGTACAGCAGGCAGTGAAGAAAGCTAATGGCATGTTGGCCTTCGTAACAAGAAGATTTGAGTATAGGAATAAAGAGGTCCTTCTGCAGTTGTACAGGGCCCTGGTGAGATCACATCTGGAGTATTGTGTGCAGTTTTGGACTCCTAATTTGAGGAAGGACATCCTTGTTATTGAGGGAGTGCAGCGTAGGTTCATGAGTTTAATCCCCGGGTTGGCGGGACTGCCTTATGAGGAAACAATGGAAAGACTGGGCTTGTATTCACTGGAATTTAAAAGGATGAGAGGGGATCTTATAGAAACATAAAATTATAAAAGGACTAGACTAGCTAGATGCAGGAAAAATGTTCCCAATGTTGGGGAGTCCAGAACCAGGGGCCAGCATCTAAGAATAAAGGGGAGGCCATTTAAAACTGAGATGAGAAAAAACTTTTCACCCAGAGAGTTGTGGAATTGTCTGCCACAGAAGGCAGTGGAGGCCAATTCACTGGATGAATTTTAAAGAGTTAATGGAGCTCTTGGGGCTGGTGGAATCGAGGGGTATGGGGCGAAAGCAGGCACTGGTTACTGATTCTGGATGATCAGCCATGATCACAATGAATGGCGGTGCTGGCGCGAAGGTACTCCTGCACTTATTTTCTATGTTTCTATTGTGCAATTTATGGCTGATGTGGTGCGAGCACACAGGGATATGCTCAGCAGGCCAGACTATACAGTCAGGAAAACAAAAGGATGGTTTGGATGTAGACAGGAAGAAAGAGCATGTCATATGCCAATGCAGCTCAAGGGTATTAAGGGAGAGCAACATCATGTGGAGTAAAGAAAAGTAAAGAACAAAGATTGTCTATGTTGAATTGAGTATTTGCCCGTAGAAGTTTACAAAACAAAATCCATTGTGCAACTGTGTCGCAGAGTTTGAATTATGATAAATTCCTTTTACCTTTACTGGCAGTATGTTTATTTTGAGGTGGTTAGGTAGAGATTGGAGACAGTCATGATGAACATGAGAAATAGTAGGTTCTGTGGCCAACATTCCTCTCGTAGTTTAGTTTATTATTGTCAGGTGTACCAAGGTACAAGGTCCTCCCTCACCTCTCATTCCCTCTCCTTTCCCCTACCCTCAGTCACTCTCCCTCTCTCCAAAACTCCTCTCCCTTCCTACCCGCCGCCTATCCCTCTATCCCTTGTACCTCACCTCCCCTATCCCTCCTGACCTCCCCCACTCTCCCCTCCTCTCCCTTTATTCCCCCTCCTCCCCCCCTCTCCTCACTTGCCCCACTTTCCCCCTCCCCCTCCCGCTCCCTCAATCCCCCCACACTCCCTCCTCACCTCCTCAGGATCTTTCCCCTCTCCTCCACCCCTCCCTCACCTCTCCCTCCCTCTCCTTTCCCCTTCCCTCAGTCACTCCCTCCCTTCATCCATAAAAAGTAGCATCTGCAGTTCCTTCCTCCACAAGTCATTCATTGTTAGCTGTGGTTTAGATCCCGTTGTCTTGACGATTGGACCAGTTTGCATTGTGTGTGCGCTGCGCGCATGCATCTCAAACTCCGCGCAAACTCATCGGCCACCCTACAACGCGACCCTCCCTCACTCCTTCTGCCCACTCCGGCTCAGCCGCTGTTTGGCCCGTCCCCGTCCTGTCCGACTGCCCGCTGCTGCCACTCGGCCCGTCCCCTGCCTGCCTGCTCGCTGCCGCCGCCGGGTCATGGTGGGGGAGGGGGGTTGGAGTCGGTGTTCGGCACGACGGGCACCACGAGTTTCGATGAGCTGGTGGAGAAGATCTCCTCTGAGAAGGCCGTGAGGGTGAGTTACCGCAACGGCGGCAGCAGAGGAGACTCGGGGGGGGGGGGGGGGGGGGTGGGGGGGGGGGGGGGGAGATGGGAAGCTCGGAGAAAAGACGGGGCAGAGTGTGTATTACGGTGGAGGGGGGCAGGTGCCAGCAAGGGGGACCAGAGAGGAAGGGGCTGTAGCTGCCGGTGCGCTGAGGACTCGCAGTGGTCGCTGGACGTTCTCCTCCGTCGGGATCAGTCACTTCTTTCCAACATCTTCGACTCCGCATTGGGTTGGGCCGGGCCACTTGTGACTCCGCATTGGGTTGGGCCGGGCCACTTGTGGTCCCTCCGAAAATTGTGTCTGGTTGGAGACCAGGCCATCCATCCAGAGCCTCCCTCAGCTCCAGTAAAGACGCGATAGAAACCTCCGCCAGCCATCCACAGCGTCCCTCAGCTCCAGTAAAGACACGATGGCGCAGGAAGGGGTGGACCGTCCCGCGGAGCGACAGGTGAAAAGTCCAATCTACGCGGCGCTGATTGGCAGGAGAGGAGATCGACCTGAGCACGCACAATTTTTAAACCTCGCTAACTTTTACATTAGACCCCCCCCCCCCCCCGATCGGAACGAAACTTGGTGCAATCGCAGCAGAGGAGAGCGATCAGTAAGCTGGCAAAAAATCGTAGCGCATTCGCGTACCATTTTTGCGCAAAGAGAAAGACCGTGCAAACCGGAAGATAACAAGATCAGAGCTTTAGTTATATTTATGGAAAGAACAATAATGAATAGCTTTAATTATGTATAGATAGATAGAAGATAGATATAGATAGATGGATGGATGGATAGTATTTGTTCATCAACTCTAATGTTTATTGGATTCTACTGTGTACAGAATAACTGATACATTTGTCCAAAGACAAGCATGTAAGCTCAAACTAATTGAGTGAAGCATTTGCACCTACATTCTTTTTCAAATTAGCTTAGCCATCACATGACACACACTTTTAAGCATTTTTTCCATTTGATTACAAACCAAACAATGACAATTTAATGCACAAATAAGTTTTCTTCACTTCCAGTTTTCCCCCCATTCTCCCTACTACAATTAGTCTGAAGGGTCTGATCTGAAATATCACCTATCCATTTTCTCCAGAGATGCTGCCTGTCCCGCTGAGTTACTCCAGCATTTTGTGTCTGGTATAAATTATCATCTGCAGTTTCTTTTTATCATGTTATTACACTGTAAAATTATTGCATTGTGTAATCTAGGCTACGTGGTCAGCACATAAATTGATTTTTTTCCATCGGAAAGTAGGTAGAGCTACCTGTACTTTTCCAGACTGCTGACTCTTTACCTCCCTGCCCCCCCTCCCTTGTCGCCCACTTTCTTCCTCTCTCTTCCACCCCCCCCCCCCCCCCCCCCCTTTGCCTCTCCCTCTTTTTCCCACCTCTGCTGTGCCACCTTCTTTCTGATCTTATTCTGTGGCTTTGTTCTTCATTTAAGGATAATTTCTTGCGAGGTGACAGTAACCGGAAAGTCCAGCAACAGAGGAAACCCAGGAAGAAAACCAAGCCTCCAGCACTTACCAAAAAACACAAGAAGAAACGGCGAAGAGGCCCTAGGCGGCCTCAGAAACCCATTCCTCCAGCAGTACCCCAGGGCAATCTCACAATGCCTTCCAGTCTTGGCATATCAGTCATGGCTTCCCATGTCAGGTGAGGACTCACTACTGCAATTGTTGATGGTGTGTGACTGCAGGTTGTTTGTATTTTGTGTTCAATATTGTTCTTTCCATAAAAGTAACATTGCTTAAAGAATTGTGATTTCATTTTATTGGCAGTGTGGCAGACAGCTCTGGTTTCTCAGTGAAATTAGATATACCATTGCATCTTCAGTTTACTTCAGATGTTGGGTTTCCTTCCTCCACTGGCCCTGGTGTCTGCCGTAACTAATACCTTAACAAGTGATGATTCTTGTGTTGGGGGAGATGCTGCAGATAAAGAAACTGCAGATGCTAATTTATACCAAAGATAGACACTAATGCTTGAGTAACGCAGTGGGGTAGGCAGCATCTCTGGAGAAAATGGATAGGTGATCTTTCAGATCAGAACCCTGGTTGGAGGACATACCATTGCCAAGAGTTGTATCAGAATAGGAGTTGAGGCCAATTGAGGTACCTCTTGAGAAATGAACATGGGAACGAACACCTTGTCTCTGTGTTCTGTGACACCACTAGGTTGGTGTTTTACCCTGCTGGGGAAGCTTGGGTGCTGTGACTAATTTTAAATGTTGGTCAAGACTGAGTGGGGAGCATTCTTGCCTCTTAGCAGATTGTGGATTCATCTCTTGCTGCAGATACTTTGCCACGTTATCAAGAATAAACATCAGTGTTTTAATGAGTGCCATACTGCCAGAACTGCTGTCTTCTGAATGAGACCTAATGCCAGTGCTTTTTCTCGCACTTCCGCACTCGAGCTGTTGTGAGAGATTCCACAGTGCAATTTAAACAAGAGCGGGAGAGTTCTCTCTTCTGTGTACCGAGCAATATTTATCTTTCCCCAATATTGGTAAGGCAGATATAGCGAAGTGTGTACAAAATGGCCAATGTGCTGTTTGGACTACAGTAATGATTATACTGAACTTGAAACCACTTTGAGATACCAGAACTGCAGAGGTATTGTAGGGTACAATGCAAATAGAGTTAAAACTATTTCAGATGGAGAATAAGAAAGTGTTACTGTTCAGAACAACCTGGGATAGTGTACGTTTTCTGGAGAAGGTATCCCTCCCTGTAGGTAGCAACATATTCAATTCCATTTGGACACTGGCCTGACTGATTATGCAAACTGTATAAAGGCAATTTACCTGAGCATAATCTGACAATATCTGACACTGATCAGCTCACTGGGTAACTTAGTAGCCAAAACCTGGTCGAAAAAATTGGTTTCAATGCACATCGAGAAGGAAGAGTTGGGTGAAGGCCATGAAGCTCCAGTCGCAAGTATTATAGCCAGGCATCAACAAGACTTTTTGTGTGACCGTAATGATAAACGAGAGACAGAAGCAATTGGATAATATGGTGAAGATAACTTTTTCAAACTCATTCTTCTTTTACTAATTGAATTTGAGTGTTTTAACATCATACTGTTTTTATTTCCCCAAACTGTGGGATGTTTATACCAGAAGACATGGCTACATTTATACTAGAGGGCATTGCTTTAAGATGAGAAGGGCAAAGAGATATGCAGGGCAAGATTTTTACATAGAGCGTGGTGAATGCCTGGAATAAGCTGTCAGGGGTAGTGTAGAGAAGATATAATAGTGGCATTTAAACATGCTTATGGTAGGCACCTGGATATTCAGTGAAATGGCACATGAATGTGCAGGCAGAGAAAATTAGTTTAACTTGGCATCATGTTTGACAGGGACATTGTGGGCTGAAGGACCTGTTCCTGTGCTGCACTGTTCCATGCGGTGCCTGTCCCTGACCACTGTTTTGTTGAATTCCAGGACTCTTCAACTCCAGAACTCAGTGCTGATGAAATCCCTGATGACATCACCAACGAGATCACGGATATGCCAAATGACCTGGAACTAAATCAGGAAGAGTTGGCAGAGGTTCTTCAGCGATTGCCTGATGATTTGCAGGACTTCGACCTCTTTGAAGGTGATATTACAATGAAAGTGTTTTTGTTTGAAATGATTCCAGGGAGTGTGTATGTTTAAAAAAAATATTTTTCAGTGTTAGCATCTCTGGTAGGGCCAGCACCTTTTGCCCATCCATAACTTTCCTTGAGAAGGAGGAAACGTTTTATTGAAGTACTCCAATGGAGGTGCTTCCTCAGTATAGTTATTTGGTAACAACTTCTCTTTTGAGAAGCAAGGAGAGAGAAGAATTACATTTCATGTTTTTCTTCACTCCTTACAATGCTATGTACGACAGTGATCGCAACTTCTACTGAAGTGTGGATGGCCGTTGGCTCGCTAGAAGCTTATCTGCCCTTTGACAGCTCTTGTTTTTGGTCCTGCTGGGGTCCAGGTGGGGGAGACGGTTTAGTCGTCGACTATCCGTTTATGGAGCTGATAGCACGGAATTACGTGGTAGCCGTGGCGGGGGAAACTTCCCCCCCCCCCGACCTGACCTGAAAATATGGTACAATTTAGTTTCAAAGTCGGTTAAGAAAGAATCAGTCCCATTTGTTGTAGGCCTGGCTTCATATAATGTGAATTTCAGCTTGGGTAGGGATGGCAAATTTTCTCCCGTTAATTGAATCAGGTGGGTGTTTGCAACAATTTAGTAGTTTTATTACCTTTTAATGTAAAATTGTGGGTTATTTAGGTAACTGAATTTTAAATTTCACAGCTACTGTAATGATATTTGAACCCTCCTTTCGGGATTACCATTCTTGCTATCGATAGCCAATCTAACTACCAAGATACATGCCATTTTATGTCATCATCAAGATTAAGATTTCTTTTTTTTTTGTTGAAATACCTAAATCATAACTGGGAGAATATTCCAAGCAATTACACATCTAAGAAGATAAAGCCACCCCAGCCGTTGCAACTATCCTCTTTCAGAGTGTTGTAACACCTTTGAGTCTGGGAACTCTTGTCCCCATTGCAGATGAGTGTTAGTAATCATGCCTCGCTAAAGAGTGTGAATTTATATCCCTTTTTAGCACATTTAAGCAGACATAGCAGGGCACCACTGATAGTGCGTTGCTTGTTGGACAAGTCATCTTTCAAATTAAATAATAACCAAGGCCTCATCTTCTCCGCAGCCACACAAGTTTTCTTGGTGTTGCGACTAATGCTAATTCCTCAAGCAATATTACTAAATCAGATTTTATTGCCGTCTAAGCTGTATGCAAATTTATGGCCATGTTTCAAACATTTAATCAGTAAGATTATTGACTATAGAAGCTGGGAGGTCATATTGTTGTTATGTAGGATGTTGGTGAGGTCACATCTAGAGTATTGTGTTCAGTTTTGGCCACCATGCTATAGGAAAGAGGTTGTCAAGCTGGAAAGGATGCTGAGAAGATTTACAAGGATGTTGCCAGGACTTGAGGGCTTGCGCTACAGCGAGAGGTTGATCACTCTATTCCTTGGAGCACAGGAAGATGAGGAGTGATCTTATAGAGGTACAAAATCATGAGAGGAATAGATTGGGTAAACGCACAGTCTCTTGTCCAGAGTAAGGGAATTGACAACCAGAAGACATAGGTTTAAGGTGAGGGGGGAATGATTTAATAGCAACCCGAGAGGTAACTTTCTTATACAAAGTGGTGGGTGTATGGAACAAGCTGCCGGAAGAGGTATTTGAGGCAGGTGCTATCATAATGTTTAAGAAACATTTAGAGAGATACATGGATATGATATGTTTAGAGAGATATAAGCCAAATGCAGGGACTAGTGCAGATGGGACATGTTAGTCGGTGTGGGCAAATTGGGCTGAAGGGGCTGTTTCCCACGCTGTATGATTCTATGATTAGTGTCATAGTGCCTGTTCTATCAAAGGTTCTCTTCATTGGCCGTGATGTTTTTGCAGCTCCTCTTGTGACAGAATGCAAGAGGCAGGAAGTGGATTCTTAAAATGAGGAAACCAGAAATTATAGCATATAATGAAAAATGTCTGTAATTCAGTAACCACTAATTGTGAAAGTCTATCTTGATGATATGTTGAGTGGAAAATTGTGAGGCAGAACTAAATGAACAAAGCTGGCACTTGCTTTTTAATTTTGGCGAACGTGAAGTCATCCGCTTTGCTTTAAGGAGGATATGTCAAACAGAGTACTTTCAGATTAGTGAAGGTATAGAGTTCAGATCAGCTTTGAGATATTTGTAAATCATTAAACTCTCATCGATGCACAAAAATAATCTAAAAGGTTAGAAGAATGCTACTCCTATTGCATGTTCCCAAGTACAATCCGATCACCAGAACCTCTCTGGAATTATACATCAGATTTGTTCCCATTTAAAACTAAATTCACATCTACTTTAATGAAGGGATGATGCAATGAGCTATGGTTAACATTTTGTAAATGTTATGTTTGGTAACACTGCTTTCAGTGAATTATTCTATCAACGGACTCGCAGTAAATAAACTGGTTCCCATAATTGTTTTCCACGCTAGAACTGAACTTGAAGATTAAGAATGTTCCCAGATGATTATTCTTTTTCTTTCCATCTCAAATTTGATTCATATTTATCCCTTCTCATTTCTCTGTCAACTGTCAAGGTCTACATCTTATGTTGTCCCACCTGTCAAACTCTGCATTGGTTCCTAGATCTTCCTTGCTGCTTCCCATAATCAAAATGTTCCCAAAACTCTCCTGTTAAACCATGGGTCGCTTGTGTAAAAATAAAATGTGTCAATCGTTGAATAATATGGATACAAGCATAGCATATTTTATTTCATCTCAATGATACTTTCAAATTCGGCAGGGGAATCCATATGTTCAAAGTTTGTTACAGGCAAATGTAAACCTAATTTCTTCTGCCCAGTAGGAACAGAGTAGGCAAGGTTTTAAGATGGCTGATGTCATGGATCACCGTGAGTTTCCCCCATCCCTGTGCTGAAGGGATATGCACGAGGAAACTACGTGTAGTCCTAATCTGAAAGATAAAAGTTACACCTCAAACATGTTGCTATTTTATCTAGCAAAGCTTGAAAGCTGTTGCCCAATTGGTTTGTGGGCATGAGGCCCGTGAGTGAATATTTTAGTGGATCTGACTGAAGTAAATCCTGATCCCACTACCACTTTACAAATTCCTACTTGCAAAAGGACAACCTGAAATCTCTATTGCTAAATTTGACAGGCCATTTGATACGCTGGAATGAGACTAGAAATGGAAAAACATTCAAATTAATATTGCATCTTTTATGAGACACGTTCCACTGTGCGCTACAGTGCCCTCAATAATTTTATTCGGACAAAGACCCATCATTTATTTGCCTCTGTGCTCCACAATTTGAGATTTGTAATAGAAAAAAATCACATGTGGTTAAAGTGCACGTTGTCTTTCATTTATTAAAGGGTATTTTTATACATTTTTGTTTCACCATGTAGAAATTACAGCTGTGATTATACATTCCCCCCCCCCCCCCTCCCCCCCCCCCCCCCATTTCAGGACACCATGATGTTTGGGACGCATGGCTTCACAGGTGTTTGTAATTGCTCGGGTGTGTTTAATTGACTCCTTAATGCAGGTATAAGAGAGCTCTCAGCACCTCGCCTTTCCTCCAGTCTTTCCATCACCTTTGGAAACTTTTATTGCTGCTTATCAACATGAGGACTAAAGTTGTGCTGATGAAAGTCAAAGAAGCCATTATAAGACTGAGAAACAAGAATAAAACTGTTGGACACATCAGCCAACCCTTAGGCTTACCAAAATCAACTGTTTGGAACAGCATTAAGAAGAAAGAGAGCTTACTAATCGCAAAGGGACTGGCAAGCCAAGGAAGACATCCTCAGCTGATGACAGAAGAATTCTCTATAATAAAGAAAAATACCAATCACCTGTCCGACAGATCAGAAACACTCTTCAGGAGTCAGGTGTAGATTTGTCAACGACCACTGTGGGCAGAAGACTTCATGAACAGAAATACAAAGGTTACACTGCAAGATGCAAACCACTGTTTAGCTGCAAAAATAGGATGGCCAGGTTACAGTTTGCCAAGAAGTACTTAAAAGAGCAACCATAGTTCTGGAAAAAGGTCTTCTGGACAGATGAGATGAAGATCAACTTATATCAGAGGGATGGCAAGAGCAAAGTATGGAGAAGAGAAGGAACTGCCCAAGATCCAAAGCATACCACCTTATTTGTGAAACATGATGGTGGCTTGTTATGGCCTGGGCATGTATGGCTGCTGAAAGTACTGGCTTACTTATCTTCATTGATGATACAACTGCTGATGGTAGTAGCATAATTAATTCTGAAGTGTGTAGACACATCCTATCTGCTTAAGTTCAAACAAGTGCCTCAAAACTAATTGGTCGGCGGTTCATTCTACAGCAAGACAATGTCTGAAGAAGGGTTTCGGCCCGAAACATCACCTATCTCCTTCGCTCCATAGATGCTGCTGCACCCGCTGAGTTTCGCCAGCATATTGTGTACCCAATGATCCAAAACATACTGCTAAAGCAATAAAGAAGTTTTTCAAAGCTTAAAAAATGGTAAATTCTTGAGTGGCCAAGTCAATCAACCGATCTGAACCCAATTGAGCATGCTTTTTATATGCCGAAGAGATAACCGATGTGGACTAGCCCCCAAAACAAGCTTTTGCTAAAGATAGCTGCAATACAGGCCTGGCAGAGCATCACCAGAGAAGCCACCCAGCAACTGGTGATGTCCATGAATCGCAGACTTCAACCAGTCATTGCACGCAAAGACAATAGGTGCAGGAGTAGGCCATTCCACCCTTTGAGCCAGCACCGCCATTCAATGTGATAATGGCTGATCATCCCCAATCAGACCCCTGTTCCTGCCTTCTCCCCATGACTCCGCTATCTTTAAGAGCCCTATCTAGCTCTCTCTTGAAATTATCCAGAGAACCGGCCTCCACCACCCTCAGAGGCAGAGAATTCCACAGACACACAACTCTGTGTGAGAAAGTGTTTCCTCATCTCCGTGATAAATGGTTTGCCCCTTATTCTTAAACAGTGGCCCCTGGTTCTGGACTGCAACAGAATACAAAATAGTAAACTACTTTCATTTACATGACATTGCTGTGTCCCAAACATTATGGCACGATGTATAAACACTGCTGTAATTTCCACATGGTGAAACCAAAATGTATAAAAATGACTTGTATTAAAATCTGACAATGTGCACTTTAACCACATGTGATTATTTTTCTATTACAAATCTCAAATTGTGGGGTACAGAGGCAAATAAATAAATGATGGGTCTTTGTCCCAAACATTATGGAGGGCACTGTGAATACTATTCTGACTTCCAACCTGTTCAAAATGTAGGAATTGCAGAAGGCAGATTGGACACGGTGAAATACCATATTTAACAATGAAGCTTTAGACCCTTTTAATTGAGGCTCCCTGCCTCATGCTCCAAGAAACATCAGAACAAAATATGAGTTATGAGGTGAGGTTGATCATGAAGATGTTGTATAATCTGATGGGCACAACCTTGTCAATGTGTAATGAGGACAGTACTGGTGAATACAGGTCTGTTCCTGTGTAGTATGGGTGCGGTGCTGGTGGATACAAGTCTTCTGCTTTATATGGCATACAGTACTGATAGATCTAGTCTGCACCACAATACCACAGTACTCGTGGGTCAGATCTGTTAAACCATAATCTGGGTACATTCCTGGTGAGGACAGGTCTGTCGGTCTATAACATAGAAACAGTACTGGTAGGACAGCGGTTCACTGGGTTGGCTTGTAAGGTGCAGGCTTTCATTAGTTCAAGCATTACATATCAAATATGTAACCTATTCTGCAGAATTTCAGATTGGATTTATGGAGAACACTCTTATCACTGCTTTTGGTTGTTTGGTGTGGTCTGTCAGCAGTGAGGTGACATTCTTTCTGCTTCTGCTGGCGTCCCGCAGGTAAGAACGGTGAACTGCTGCCAACGACAGAGGAGGCGGAGGAGCTGGAGCGGGCGTTGGAGGCGGTGACTTCGTACGCCGCCTCACTGGAGTGCCTCAGTTCCATCGGTGAGCTGGCGCACACGGACGGAGACGGCGACCAGGAGCTGTCGGGCAGGGGAATGGGTGCGTTCGTCGCCGCCACCGGCATCCCGGTTCTCAGCCGGGTCGTCAACAACGATCTGGGGGATCTCCTCAACGGCCGCATGTCCACCGAGAACTTCTCCAGCCTGGAGCTGGACGAGAACCTCCTGCCCGCCCCCTCGGCGCTGCCCAGCCCGGCCGGCTCACAGGGCGCCTATGCCTCGCCGCCGGCGGTGGGCCATGCCTCCTTGTCGGCCCTCGGCGAGCGTGCCTTCTCGGCACATTTCCATGGCCTGCGGGCCGATGGCAGCCGCTTATCTCCCCGCCCCCATCTGCTGGGCAAGGCCGAGGAGCTGCTGGTGCCACGGTCTCGCTGTGGGAGCGAACACTCTTGCACGTCCCCCTACAGCAGTGAGCAAGCGCTGTCGCCCTACAGCGACCATGTGGCCTCGCCGCCCCGCCCCCCACCGCCAGCCTACCCCTCCGATGGTCTCTGTGCTCCATTCTCGCCCGATGTCACTGCCCTGCTGCCCGCTCATGTGTTACCAGCTCAGCTCGTCAACTCCAGGCCCCAGTGGGGCACCATCAGCCTGAGCGAGTCGACCAGCTTCAGTGGCCTGATGGCGCCGGGGCCTGAGGGTCACCTGCTCTCCACCTCGCTCTCCACCTCGCTCTCCACTCCCCACTTGCCCTCCACCTTCTCCAGCTCCAAGGCACCCGGCAATGCTGTCCTGCTCGCTGCACTCGGCGAGGCCGGCTTCAGCGGCAATGGCTGCGGCGCCAGTCTGGGCCCATCCTCTCCTCCAGACCTCTCCTCTTCCTCCAACCCCACCAAGCCGCCTCTGCCACAGTTCAGTGCCGCCTTTGGGCCGCAGCTCAGCTCCCACAGCGGCATCCCCAAGGACGTTCAGCCCACCCACAGTTCGGTCGCACCCCCCACGGGCTTTTCTGTCACCGCCGCCACCAGCACGAACAAGGTCTCGGCACCCTACAGCCCTTCGCAGTGAGTCACAGCGTAATGAAAGACCACCCTCTTTTCTCCCTTGCAAGTGAGGGTCGAGATGTTTTCCCCATCTCTGATATGTTCAGTGGCTTCTTGGAATTTTTCAAGGGTATCAGCTGGTCGTTTTTCTTGAAACAAACTCTTCCTGCATGTGGTATGAGGGGTAAACCTGTAAGGGCCAAGGCTTTTGGGAGAACCTGACTTGTGACCAAACAGAGATGCCAGTGATTCCTATGTTTATTGATAAAAAGTGCAAACATAATGGGTAATGCTTATCATTCTCGCATCCAACGTCAAAAAGGGGCTCATACCGTTTGATTTTGGTAATGAACAGCAGACCCAAATCTCATTGCACACCTGTTTTCTTGGCATATTTCCCTGCTTTCTCCACCTCTAGCATTTATGAACACTGCCTCCTCTATCTCCCCTCCATTCCCAGTCCATCATTGGCATCTCTGTTGTGAGCAGCATTTTAACAAATTGGCAGCCAGACCAAATTCCTGCCAACATTTTTTTAACCAGATATCTCTGACCTGGATATTTTGCCAAGCAGCCACTATGAGTTTAGATGACTTCCTTTCCACCTTGCTAGGACTTTGTGTGCTTTCTGAACAGGGGAATGGGTGACATTTTGCCCCCTTTTCAGGGCTAAAAGAGCTAATACGTTCAGTTTGAGTATATTTTTTATGTAAATATATTAGTACATTTTATGACATTGCTTATTCTATAAAACCATTAATGGTACACTGTTAAGTATCAAACTCAAGGTAGATGTTTGGCTCATTGAGGCTTTTTATATAATAAAATTGACTCCGATACACACTAAGTTGTAGATCAGGTGCCCACGGTCTCTGCACAGACATGCCCCACATTGCTGTGAGATTCTTAAGCTAGGTGCAGTGCTGACATCATTTATTTGCTAAAATGTAATCCTAAAACTCAGCCTAAAGTCTTCTGTGAATGGACTACTAACAAGCAAATAATTTCAATCTGCAAGGATACCAGGGCGTTTTATAAATGCCATATTTGCAGAGATATCTCCTAAGCTCAAAACCACGAATAAGACTTATTTTGCCATCCAGCTGAACATTGCACCCTTCTCCAATAACCCCCTTCACCTCTGTTGTTCTACCTACAATCTCCAGCACCTATGCCTGCCCCTTCTTGCAAGGGTGTTCAAAACTTAAAGCATCAGTTCTTTTGGCTCTGATTTATATATTTCCATGAGAGGCCAGTTGGAGTTACTCTTCCTAAAATCACAGGTGCTGCACCTGAGTTAGACCTAATACTCGCAATAAAACTTGTTCACTGAAGCTTTTGTTGCATTTTAGTTAGCTAGGATGGGAGAGAATATAAAATAACCAGTGTATCTTGGTGGAGGACAGCAGAGGTTGAGGAATTTCTAGGAATGGTAGGAAATTGGGTAGGGTAATGTTACTTCCACTTTTGGGAACCCTTAAAAGCTGGGCTTTTGAGGTGTCATCATATCGTTTCAGCATCACAGCGTATGGAATCCCAATTTGCTCTCAAACCAATCCAGTACTTTTGATGCTCTCAAAGGTTAGTTCATGTGTGGTCTGGAGGTGCTGATCCCTGGCTTCTAGAGTTTGGTTGTTTATTCCACTGCCTCAAGACCTGTATGCAGCTGGCACAAAATAACGGTAGCTAAAGTGTGCCACCCACTGTTTTCTGCAATGCATCCAGTGTCTTATAATGCCAAATATTTTAGATTTTTTTGAGAGAACTTTTATGTTAAAAGCTCAGCATGTGTATAAAATGTATCCAATGAGCTATAAGCTTGTTTCACTTGTCGAGTTTTCAGATGATATGCTACAATGGGATTACCCCAGTTTTAACATTTTAATCACACATACACACTCATAACCTATATTGTACAAAATATACATCGTATGGAGCTCCTCCATTCAACACTTATGGCATCGCCCAGTTCCCAAAGCCTGGTGCCCTTATACATTTCCTGCACTCTTAGAACTTCCCATTAAAAATTAAAAGTCAGGGAAGAGATTCAATGAAACTTTCCTTGTGAATGCTTTGTGCATTTGATTTGAAATAAGGGGCCATTCCCAGTACATCTTGAAAAGGTGCGGAGGATTCCAAGTTAGTGTTATTTGTTTCTTTGAATAAAGATGAACTTGCTACACATTGTGGAACAGATCCATGCCAGATATGTTTTGTGGAAGGACAATAACAATTTTCTGCACACACAACCCCTTTTTAAATAGAAAAACAAATCATGCATTCCCAATATTCCATTTTAATTTAAACATCCACATTTGATGCCTCTCATCACCGAGTATGCATTCTAATTTTACATTGGCTGTTTACTTAATTGATTGCCATAGTAAAGTGCTTCATTGTGTGTGATCTAGTTTAATAATGCTTTCTGTCAGATTTGCTTGGAAGAGAGCAGGTTTTGTCAACCATTTGCTTAATGCGGGAGTTGTTCTATTCAAGTGGCCCAGTTTCTGGGGAGTTTCTTCTGTCTGTCTCAAGTAAAAGCTTGTGAGAGAGAGAGCGAGTGCAGAAAAGAATCACAATCGCAACTGTGGTTAACTATGTTACATAGAACACAAACGTGCCAGAGTAACTCTGAGTCAGGCAGCAGCTCTGGAGGACATGGATAGGCACTGTTGAGAACCAACCCAAAACGTTGCCATTCAGAGTCCAGAGTGAAAATGCCATCTATCTTGTCCTCCAGAGATGCTGCCTGACCCACATAGTTACTCCAGCACCTTGTGTTCTGCGCATGATTCCAGAATCTGGTTGCATTTGACAGGTCATACACTCCAGTTTCCTCTAGTCATGGTCTTCCAGTTTGAGATGCGGCTGAGGGATGTGTGTGGTTTTTATCCGGTGGGTTATTGACCGGAGACAGCAAATAATGGTTCCCAATCAGAGAACCACTTCATTAGAGTCTCTTCTGACAATTTTAACCATAGAAAACGACCAAGCTTCCAGCTCTAATTCGGGTTGGTGCATTTCTTCAGCACAAACCTACTGGTTTTGCTATCTCTCATTACTCCTTGCCCTCAGTCCGCGTTGTATCTCAATACATCGAACTATAGGTCGATTACACCAGGCTTTGAATGCATGCTCCCCTAACACCTTGGCGTATGCATCTCTCCACCCATAGCGCCCCGATTTGTGAGCAGCTCTGCATCCAACTCAGTCTGACTGCCCCAACCTTATCAACCTGATCTTTGAACCACTTCACCAACTTGATCTGTGAATCTCTCCAGCCCCACCACCTAGGTCTGTGACACTCTCCACCCCATCACTCTGGTCTCTGACCCATTTCACTCCTACCACCCCAATCTCTGAATCACTTTACATCTATCACCCTAGTCTCTGAACCACTTCACCCCAAATGCCCTGGTCTGTGAACCTTCCCATCACCTCAGTCTGTGAACTGTTCCTCCCCATTGCCTCAGTTTGACGAACTGCCCCAAACGTCCCGATCCCCTAACCAACCTGATCTGTGAATCTGCCTACCCCTAATCCCCTCAGTGCATTCACTGTGAATGTCTCCACCTTAACCCACTCTGCCCATGCTGTGCCCTTGGACTATGTATTCCTCCACTCTTAAGTCCCAAACCTTGGTCTGTGTACATCAGAGGAAAGTTCACTGCGTGTGGTATACTTCTGAGTAGCATGCGTATGTTGTTCAGGATGTAGGTGAGAGCAGGTATTTAGGTGCAGGTTACTTTTGGGCGCCTTTGTCTATTGTGATAACACCACTATTATTAAATTCCAGCTGTTTTAGTCAGACAACCACATAGCTACAGAATTATGGAGATTTTGAGTCGCCCTTCTGACTTACTGTGGTAAAAGCATGGATAAGGTTGGCCGAAGGGTCTGTTTCCATACTGCTCTATGACTCTGAGGTTGGAAACGTGTTTTGGAGCTTTAGTATCGTACAGCCATTTATGGGGGATCATCAGCTTACTGTGCAATGTGTTGGGACCAAGGGCCCTTCTGAAGTTTTTGGGAAGTAATTCTACTCCAGCTATTTGTCAGAAACTTCTGGGTGGCCCATGCTGTTACAATTTACAGATTACCTTTGTATAAAGTGGGATCTTAAATTATTCCATGCCATTTTATCCTGATTTCTAGAATAACTCATTGTGTTTTGTATACCCTTTCCCCAGTGGTTTAACAGGAATGAGATATTCCTGGCTGATTCTTAGCCATTGCCATTTCTGTTTCTTTAATTAATCTATGGGCTTTCTTCAATTTTATGTTACAGAGGGAAGGAATATTTGGTATTTATTTCTTGCTGCACTAAGATAAGAGTTTCCGTTTAATGTTGTTACCTGACACTGGATCTGGTTAACCGGCTGTAGTTATCCCTCCTCCATTCATTGCTTTTAATTAGCTAGTTTCTTGACCAAAAAAAGAAACAGCTCTTTTTGTTGTCCAGTTTAACCGGACTGTTTTCCTGGCTTAGCGTTTGAGAGTAATGAACTGTGCAGAAACTATTGATATGAATAGCTGCAGTCTGAACCATGTTTTGTTCAATGCGTATACATCTTGTTCATTACTCATCAGCGCAGGTCTGGTCAGATTGGAAGTTGTGCTCAAAATTAGATAGGGGGGATCTTTGACAGTGCTGTAACTGACTTGTGCACATCCTCGATGACGTACAAGCAAAGGATTTGTCCATGTGATATTGGTTTTGGTTTGTCTTTGGTTGCTAACCGAAGAAGTAATTGTGGGGATTAAAGAGTTTTAACAATGAATCACCTTCCATTTGCATCAAGGGAGTGGGATGAGCAGACTTTACTTTTATAAAATTGATGTTACTATATTGAAATGTATTTACTATTGAAATTATAGCAATTTTTAAAGAAATCATCTGGGTTTATAACTGCTGGAATCCATATGAGTGCCCTAACGGTTATATCAGATTGGGCTTTTTTCCCTTTTTA
Source organism: Raja brachyura (assembly GCA_963514005.1). Next base: position 49,005,674 of record OY740787.1, on the reverse strand, counting down.
TGAATTGGTCTTTCTGGTTTGCTCTTTCCGCCTCTGTGATCAGCAAGCAGAGTTGGCAAACATTCAATGGACCCAATGTTTCCTCTGTTTAGTCAGGTAACTAGATCGATAGTTATCCCAGATGTTACCAAGTTCCTCTGCAAGACCTGTTTCCCTGCTTTTATTACCTTGATGCATGTCATTTAAGGGAATGCCAATTAATATGAATTGTGGTGAAATCATAGGTCACAAGAATGATAATAGATGAGTAAATATTATCCTTCCCCCACCCCACCCCACCCCCCCCCCCCCCCCCCCCCCCACTACCACAACCTTCAGGGCTGTAAGCCAATTAATTTTTAAATTAAAACAGAGTATTTTGCCCAGACTGAACTACTCGATAAACCCGATTAAACTCGATTGGATTGGTGAGTATGATTGATGTCAGCCCAAAGTTTGACTTTTATCTGTCTGTTCCCCCTTCTTGATGACTGTGATCAAACTTGGCTGTATTGCTGGAATCCTCATTATCCTCATTAGCACCTTTCAGTTGTTTTATTTGCCTTGTGCACAATGGCCGCCAATAGACAATACAGTATAATTCACCAAGATGCTAATTGTTATCCCTCAGATTGAAAAGTACCATGGACAGCCTGGTGAACCCATTTACTCTTGTCATTCTAGTATAAAACCACACTTTGTGGCAGAGAAGATTTAACCAAGCCAGATCTTGACTTGGCCACATATTGAATTGAACAATTAGGGGAAAAAAATGTGATTTTGTGCAACTGTGTTTTTAACCACCACATTAAAGCCTAAGAATAAAGTCTTAGCCAATTTAGGACAATTTATTATAACCACATTATAAGCAATGACTTATGTTGTCAGCAGCTGGTTTGAAGCATGTCAAGGCCATTAAGATGGTGGAATGGGATGGGTGATCCCAGTAGTTTAAGCAAATTGTTGGAACTGAATTCCCATGTGCATTGTTACCCAAAGAATTGCATTGAAGAACTACATAGGAAGTAAGCCATACTGAGTTTCAATAACACTTGAGTGATCGGACATTATCTTTTACCATCCAATTTTGGAAAGGATCTTGTAAAAATATTACAAGACTCAGCACTACAGAGATTTTTCCTTTCAATTATTTCCAATACCTTTGTCAAAATCTCAGATTTGTCAAAGCACAAAGACCAGCTATTGTGTATATAAACAGTTTTTAGTCTGGTTGGTGCAAACTGAGCAGATTTGAGAATAGGGTTTGTTTGCTTTTGGATACAGTCTGGCGATGGTGGAAAGTGAGCAGGAGCTTAGGCAATAGCCCTTTACCTTGAGGACTTAGGAACATGTTTCATTCAGATTTTTAAAAAAACTCTTGAAGGAGTTTGGTTTTGCCAGTGAGTTTAAACAACTTGGCCTAAAACTAACATTGTTGATGAGATCAAATTCCTCCAACTATAATGATTTTTAAGGGGTAAACATGAAATAATCAGCGAGAGAGACTATGCAAGGCACAAGTGTCGTGCAATTGTAGTTCAGTCTAATTTCCAAGAAAGCCACATCACAATTTCTGAACAAGAATGGTCCACCAGGATGTATAAGACGAACTGCAGATGCTGGTTTACATTGAGGATAGACACAAAATGCTGGAGTAACTCAGCAGGACAGGCAGCATCTCTTGACATAAGGAATGGGTGACGTTTCAGTCTGAAGAAGCTTAACTCCCAGACTGAAGAAGGGTCTCGACCCGAAATGTCACCCATTCCTTCTATCCAGAGATGCTGACTGCCCCGCTGAGTTACTCCAGCATTTTGTGTCGACCAAATCATTTGAGCAAAATTTGTATGCTAATATTTTGGAACAAAAGTATGAGGGTAAGTTGATAACGAGGCACCCTTTTACAAGGATTCGTGGAAATTCATTGCTGGGCAGCCGCTAAGGAGTAGAGGTCCAGGACCATGCTGCACGTCACATAAAATCAAGCAACTATCTTCTGACCAAGAAAAGCTTTAATCAATCTCTAAATGAGACACACTTTAAAAGGGACTACTATCCTGCAACGTGCAAAACAGGCAATGCAGATACTTTGAACGTTGACCACATATAATAAGCATCTAATCATTGAGACTTGTATCATTGTATGGCTTATACATATCCTGATCCTTACAGTGAGCTTTACGTACTGATGGAGCTGAGAGGTTACTGCTGCCATCAGGCTATCATCATTGATTGAGAATATGCTTTACTCTCCTGTGGGCTTGCTGGCATGGTGTTGTTTGAATCAGTTTGAACCCAAATTATTGTGAACAGGTTGGCTAACACTTGAGGCTTACTTTTGATAACACTCTACAGTGTGTTTTGGGATAGGATGGAACTGAATGAACACAAACCATAATGTTTCATTGTAAGTAAAGCCAAATTGTGAGTTGATAAGTTTCTATTTCAATACTTTCAGCTTTTGGACCAAGTGTCAGTAGGAGATTGTAACAACGGCCACAATTAGCATAGTTTTATAAAATATATCTATAGCATTTGGTTTCTCTTGGTATCACAGTGTATGTAGAAAAACAGAATAAATATTATTAGCCTGCAAGTTGACGATAGAATATATGATAAAATATCTATTTTGTAGCAGAGTCTACTTTAACAGAGTCTATATGAACTGCAGTAATTAGAACTACTGGGAAGTCTCACAGCAAATGGAGAATTATTTATCTGTGAGTGGAGGGTAGTTTAATATTATAAATTATGAATGTGACGTCAGGCCAGGCAACTACTGTAGTGTTATGTCCAGGCATAATTGATATGGAAATTAGCATAACATCTCTACTCTGCCCCAGGTTTGTGTTATTACTATTGTAGCCCTGTAATAATCCATATACGTGCAACCTTCCTTCTGTTCATAACTTGGAAGGGATGACCTGGCAATTTATCCTTTTATTAACAGGGAGAGTCATTTGGTTTCTCTAATCGTGTATTTATTGATTTGTCAATGAAACCCTTTTTAGAACTTTGGGAAGTTCAAGCTGGTGATGGTGAGTGATAGATTCTTAGTTTTCATACATAAATATATATATATATATAAAATTTATAAAATCTTTTTTATTGGGAGGTAAAAGTTAAGGACTACGTTAAGCTTGTATGATAAGCATAAAGCCATCCTGACATTTTCCTCTTAGGTTCTCAGGTTTATATATTTTTTAAAAAAGCAGGGAGGAGAGAAAGGAAGGGAGTTAGCAATGAAATAAATATTTTTAATTCCACTTTTATTAGAATTTTGCAGGAGCTAAATAGCTGCATCCCACCCAGAGATCTTTTGTAAATAAAAGCAGGAGCAGAACATGAGCATGGAGGCTGATTTCCTTCATAAAGGATGTGTAGACTTTTGGGATTTCTCTTGTGACGTACCAAACTTTGGGTACAATCGTGACTGGTTTCTCTTGTTGTTTGACTACATTAAACAAATACATCAAAGAATATTATAGACTACGATAGTTAAAAGCACAAGAAGCCTGTGTCATTTTATATCACTTTCCCAAGCATGCATTGTACCCACTGGGAATAGTGCCTGCTCAGTAAGTCGCAGGAATGGGAATACTTGTGCATGGCTCCATGAATCTCCCGGTGTTTTTGTTTATGATTTAAGGGCATGTAGTGGCAATAACACAAGTTGTATTTTATATAAAATTGTGCATATAATTAAAAAAAATAAACTTACAACTCATTAGAAGTAGACTTAACCAAACTCTAGAAATGGGTGTGGGGTTTATGGTGAGAAGCATGGATTGTGTGACCGTTACCTCTTTTTTTAGACCCTTTTTCCTTAGCCAACCCCAATGAGTGGTAAAACTGCAGAAGGATGAGAGCTTGAGAATGTCTCTCCTAGGGCAAAGACTTCTATTCTACTGGGAAGGGTTGTTTTAAGATGATGAACTACTCTTTGTAATCAGTTGTGTGTCTGCTGATCATGACCTTTGAATGAGTCATGTATGTGTGTCCATCTGTCCTAACAAGGGTAAAAAAAACTCCCTCCCATTTGCCTCTGATCCACCATCCAGAACTGGTTTCTTCCATGGAATTTGGGTGAATCCTTATGAATTAATGACATTTATGTCATATTTTGTAAATTTTCACTGCTGTGAATTTCATGGCCCTGAAGAAGAACTTGTGCATAGAAGTTGGTTGTGACGCATGCTGGTCATGTGGTTTTTAAGTTTAGCTAAGCAAGCAACAAAGGCATCAGTAAATTTTTTACTATATCAATTAAAAAACTGTTAAACTTTCTAATTTTAATATTAAAATTATCCACCCCCCCCCCCCCAAATAAACGTTCATAAAACTGCTCTTTTAAAATGAGCTGTGCAGTTCTGTGGAACCTGGATATGAGTAGTTAACACATAACCTATGTGTTTCTCAGGTGAATTCCTGGACAAATTGATTTCTTCACTGGGATATCAGTCAATTAGCTCTAATTAGACGCACATTTTAAAATGTCCATCTTTTGGATTCCCTGCACCTTCTATCCTTTGGATGTTGCGAATCTGAATAGGGGTCTGTCCCAAAACCAAGACATAGTGGATACTGGAGATGCACCAAGATCAGGAACTGCTGGAATTATTCAGCAGCCCATCAAACTCCAGTTAGACTGGGAGTAGTCCCCTCCATCCTGTACCCCCATCTTTTGTAGGTCCTTGGTCATAGACTTCCATGTGCTTCTTTTTCTCTGTTATCTCAAAGCACTTAATTTGTCTTTATTTTTCAAAATAAATGGTGTGTGGAAAAATCTTGAAAAATGATGCTGGTCCCTCATTCCCCTGAAGGATCTATATTTCAAATGATTTGTGTGAACAGGGATTGGTGATTACAGGTTCCATTTGATTCAACATGCTCTAATGCCTGCCCTATTATGCATCTAAAAAGGCAACATTCTTCAAAAGCACTCATTGCGCCTCTGCTGTTCTGGCTGGAAGAGAGGGAAGATTCCATGAAATCACTGATACTGAAAGTGTATCCAAGAAGTTTTTAAAAAAAATATCCGCCATGCTGTCCTAATTATACCTGGTATTTGCCTCAAAGTGCCCAGATTTAAATCCCATCTGCTCACATTGTCATTTATAATCCCAGCTCCACAAATAGTTTGTATCAGGGACTTTATGGCAAAAGAATACAGCCCATGGAAAATGACAACAGTCCTACAAACTGCTTCAACATACAGAAACTGAAGAGGTGACTCAAATTTCTTATACTCAATGAATGTACTGTATTTCTGTTTTTAAACGATATGGCGAGCTAATAATTAAATTAGTCACCTTTTGTTATTGTCTTTGTTTAATTTGTTTAAGGTATTTTTTGTATACAAAAGTTTACATTTTTTATGTATATTTTTCTTGTGTACAAACTATGTAATATGTGTATAAACACTGTATGTAATATCTGTATATAGTGTGATAAATGATCTTTGTTTGGATGTATAAATAAAACTTGCTGTGAAGAAAATAAAAATTCAAGTCACATTGATAAATTAACAATCCCCTTGTCCCTTTTACAATAGTAAAAAAAATGCCCAAAACACTGCATGAACACTTAAAGAAAAGTTGACGGGCAAATCAAATAAGTTTTTGAACAAGGAAGATGTATGAGAAGGGAATTGAAGAAATTTGGGCGTTAGAAGGCTGAAGGCAAAACCAATGGTTAGGCTTCTGAATTTGTCGTGCATAAGGGAACATAAGGATAACAGATTAGGAAAGTTGTAGTCTATGGACTTTATTTTTGGCATGAATAAAATATTGATAAATAATGTTTCAAAAAATATATGCAGCAGAGAACAATGTAAAGCTCTTAATGCATTCTTTGTGTTGGTCTATACATTCAGTGATGCTGGTTTCATACAAGGTGTTAACTTTTCTGATTTGTATATAGCACTATTGCTACATGGCCCCTTAGGGTTATACCCCCTCCTGGTGTTTGAAGGGCTTCCCCCCCTGAATTTAAGCTCTCAATGTGCAGTAGCAGAAGGACCTCGTATTCCCCCCATTGAGACTTTGCACAGAGCTTCAGTCCATCCCTCAGCATGTGCTGCAGTGTGAAATCTGCCAGTTGGCAACATTCCCTGACAGACATCTCGCTGTGTTGAAAGATCAACAAGTTTCAGCCAAATCAAAGAGAATCTTTCACTTGGTTGATAGTCTTTCCGCAGCACTCGATGTCCATCTCTGAGTGTGTCCCTGGAAACAGTGCTTGAATTATCAAGTCCTCTGTTATGCAGCTGCTCGGGATGAACCCTTGACAGGATCCTTGCATCCTATGCCAGGCCCCCTTAGCAATCCACAATTTGCAATATCTTAATTAACTTCACTTTGGTCTTCAACACAATACAAGTGATTATAATCAGTTGCCCATTCCAGCAATGACGGCACTTCAATAAATAACTTCATTGGCTGTAAAGCACTTTGGGATGACATGGAGTCTTAAAGCACTGAAACAGGCCCTTCAGCCCAACTTGTCCATGCCAACCAAGATGTCCCATACTAGTCTCACCTGCCTGCATTGGCCCCTTACCTCTACACCTTTCCTATCCATATACCTGTCTAAATGTCTTAAATGTTGTGATAGTACCTGCCTCAATTACTTCCTCTGCCAGCTCTGTGTGGAAAAAGTTGCCCCTCGGGCTCCTATTAAATCTTCTACCTCTCACCTCAAACCTATGTTTTTTGGTTCTTGATTCCTCTACACTGGTTAAAAGACTCTAATCACCCTATCTACTTCCTCGTGATTTTATACGTATCTATAATTTCAGCCTCCTGCACCCCAAGGAATAAAGTTCTAGCCTGCCCAACCTCTCCCTCAGGCCCTCAAGTCCTGGCAACATCCTTATAAATATGTGCTCTTTCCAACTTAATGACATCCTATAGCAGAGTCACCAAAACTGAGCGCAATGCTCCAACTGCAGTGTCGTTAATGTCTCGTACAACTGTAGCATAAGAGCAATGTCTATACTCAATACCCTGACTGATGAAGGCCACTGTACTAAGAGCCTTTTTGACCACCCTATCTCCCTGTGATGCTACTTTTAGGGAACTGTACCTTCACTCCTTGATCCCTCTGCTCTTCAACATGCCCCAGGGCCCTGCCATTCACTGAATGTTCTGCCCTGGATTGACTTCCCAAAATGCAACACCTCGTTTTTTTCCGCATTAAGCTCCACTAACCATTCCTTGGCCCACATGCCCTGCTGATCAAGATCCTGCTGTAATTTCTGCTAACTATCTTCATTGTCTACGATACCACCCAGTGTCATATGTAAACTTAGTAATCATGCCTTGTACATTCTTATCCAAATTGCTGATATAAACCACAAACAAATTTTGCGGCTCCATTGACTGCCTGATCATTATCACAGCCTGGCTGCCACAAGGAAGCTGTTCTTGACGGGTTCTGCACCAATCCCTAAGGCACACCACTCAGCCTCCAGAGTGAAAAACAACCTTCCGCCATCACCCTCTGCTTCCATCCATGAAGCCAATTCCCTATCCAGTTGGTTACCCCTCCCTGGAACCCATGCGATCTAACCTTCCAGAGTAGACTACCATGTGAAACAATCAAATATCTTGCTGACGTCCATATAAATAACATCTATGGCTTTGCCCTCATCAGCTGTTTTGATTGCTTCATCAAGATCCGGATGCCTCAAGATCTGAGAAAAACCAGCATGGAAATGCAAACTTTCAAGACTTTGACAGCTTCTTCCTCCACTGTTGGTCTGGTTGGTGTTGCTGACTTCTCCCTAAGGACATGTTCTGCAGTTCTATGTTTGCTGTCAGCAGTGGTCTCTACCCCTACCACCCCCTCTTCCCCACCTGGCTTTTGCGGCTCCATTGACTGCCTGATCATTATCACAGCCTGGCTGCCACAAGGAAGCTGTTTAGTTAGCAGTGACCAGGCCTCCAGATCACCCAATACCTTTTGATAACTACCCAAGTCCTTTAAACTGGTTTAAAAGGTGTTTACAAAATATTAAATGCAGAAATAAAAGTTATCTAAAGCACTAAAGTATATTGCTTCTGTAAATGTATTATGGAGATTAAGTAATATAAGCTCTCACTCACCATACCCCCACTCATAGGAAGGACAGAGTACCCTCTGCCCTCACCTTCCACCCTACCAGCCGTCACATACACCAGATAATCCTCCAACATTTTCGTTACCACCAACAGGATCCCACCACTGGCCACATCTTCCCATCTCCTCCCTTTTTGGCTTTCCGCAGATACCGCTCACTCCGTAACTCCCTGGTCAATGTGTCCCTTCCCACCCAAACCACCCCCTCCCCTGGTACTTTCCCTTGCAACCGCAGGAAATGCTACACTTGTCGCTTTACCTCCCCCCTTGACTCCATCCAGGGACCCAAGCAGTCTTTCCAGGTGAGGCAGAGGTTCACCTGCACCTCCTCCAACCTCATCTATTGCATCTGCTGTTCTAGGTGTCAACTGCTCTACATCGGTGAGACCAAGCGCAGGCTTGGCGATCGCTTTGCCCAACACCACCGCTCAGTTCGTATTAACCAACCTGATCTCCCGGTGGCTCAGCACTTCAACTCTCCCATTCTGAATCTGACCTTTCTGTCCCTGGCCTCCTCCATGGCCAGAGTGAGTCCCACTGCAAATTGGAGAAGCAGCACCTCATATTTCGCTTGGGTAGTTTACACCTCAGCGGTATGAACATTGACTTCTCCAATTTCAGGTCGTCCTTGCTTTCTCCCTCTTTCCTGTCCCCTTCCCAGCTCTCCCACAGCCCACTGTCTCCACCTCTTCCTTTCTTCTTTCCGCCCCCACATCAGTCTGAAGAAGGATCTCAACCTGAAACGTCACCTATTCCTTTCCTCCATAGATGCTGCCTCACCCGCTGAGTTTCTCCAGCATATTTGTCTACCTTCAATTTTCCCAACATCTGCAGTTCTTTCTTAAACAAGTAAAATAAGCATAATCAAATTGCTTTCATTGTCAGCATTCTCATTTAAATAAACAGGACTACAACTTACGAACATTGTGTTTGGAGCAGGAGTGGGCCTGCATATCAGCTCCTGATTCAAATTAGATCATGGCTAATCTGATTGGACCTACAGCTCCGTATTCCTCTCTACTCCTGGCATCCTTTCACCCCAACGCCAGTCCACACTGACTCCCTGAACGGCATCCTGGCTGGACCTTCTGCCGCCACTGTCGGACAACCACTGCCAGGCCACGCCTGCTGCTGCCACCACCATCACTGCCGCCGACCCTGACTGCACTCCGGCTGCCCGCAGGGCCATAACCAACAAATCCGCCGATCCTCGCCTCTCCCCTGGCCGCCAACTCACCCGGATTTCAGTCCGAGTTCCAGACCAGGATTCTGAAGAAGGGCCTCGACCTGAAAAGTCCAGGTTCTCCAGACATGCTTGACCCGATTGCTTGCCCCAACACATTGTGTCCCTTCACTATATAGTGTTACGTAGCATATGTAACAGAGAAAGTGCAGATTTAAAAAATGCAAGTCTGCAATGAGATTGAGAATTCATCTTCACTTATGGGAGGACTATTCAGTGCCTGATAGCAGAAGGAAGAAACAGTTGCAAATCTAGTAGTACATGCTTTCAAGCTTTGTATCTACTGCCCAATGGGAAAGCAGAGAAAAAGGAATGACTGGGTGAAAATGCTCTTGATTATGTTGGCTGCTTTACCGAGGCAGCATGATGTGTAGATGAAGTCGGGGGGGGGCAGGGGAGTGGGGAGGAGAATCTGTATTGTGTGACGGACTGGGCTACGTCCACAACTCTGCATTCTTGGGCAGGGCTGTGCTGCTTCCCAATAAGATACTTTCTATGGTGCATCTGTAGACCTGGGCAAGAGTCATTGGAGACATGCTTAGCTCAGTATGTTTGCCTTTTGTCTCTGGATCTTTTGCGTGCTAGGATCTGACCATCTCGTGTCTGTCCTCTCAGTAATGATTAGATCTTAGCGCTTTGGTAATTTAAGTGGGTCCATTTCAGCCTGTTTCCAAGCACATGCAACTGGCCACCACTAAGCGGTGCTGTCACCCTGCGCAACCAGTGAAGGACTGCAGTGCAGCATTCCTTGTCAATAGAAGCCAAAAGCAGGCAGAAGTTACTAATCATGCATCATTAAGGTAAGCTCCTTAAACCGCTCTAAAGTAGGATGCCGATTTGAGTAAAGGAAGTATGCAATTAAAACTCTCAATTACAGAACCCAGCATAGTAATGAGGCTCTCCTCAATGCATCTTTCTCACAGTTGTGTCTCGTTGCTTTAATTAACATTGTGAAGTAAATGCAGAAGTGATTTGGGTCTTCAGTCGGTGATGGGAGAGGGCTGAAGATTTCTCGGCTTATTCAGTTTCATCTGTGCAGTGGAAATGGTCCATATTAGCCCTCTTTGAAAAGGTTATTGTTTGGAAAGCAGGTAATACCTAGGATTAATAGTTCATCATCAGGCTGGGCTGTCTTTGGTGATTCATAGTGATGGTGTCTGTTGGTGATTCATAGAGTGATATGGCACAGAATGAGCCTTTCTGTCCATCACACCTATGCTGGTTCTTTGAAAGAGGCCATTCAGGCCATCCAGTCAGTGCCAGATCATGGAAAGAACTTTTCAATTCATTGATCAAGATGGAACTGCAGTTACTGGAAAATTGAAGGTAGACAAAAATGCTGGAGAAACTCAGCAGGTGAGGCAGCATCTATGGAGCAAAGGAGATAGGCAACTTTTTGGGTCGAAACCCTTCTTCAGGCTGATGTGAGGGTGGTGGGGGGGGGGGGGAAGAAGAAAGGAAGAGGTGAAGCCAGTGGGCTGAGAGAGAGCTGAGAAGGGGAGGAGAAAGTAGGGACTACCTGAAATTAGAGGTCAACATTCATACTGCTGCGGTACAAACTGCCCAAGCGAAATATGAGGTGCTGCTCCTCCAATTTACGGTGGTCCTCACTCTGGCCATGGAGGAGGCCCAGGACAGAAAGGTCAATTTGGAATGGGAGGAGGAGTTGAAGTGCTGAGCCACCGGGAGATCAGGTTGGTTATTGCGAACTGAGCGGAGGTGCTCGGCGAAGCGATCGCCAAGCCTACGCTTGGTCTCACCGATGTAGAGCAGCTGATATCTAGAGCAGCGGATGCAATAGATGAGTTGGAGGAGGTGCAGGTGAATCGCTGCCGCACCTGGAAATATTGCTTGGGACCTTTAATGGAGTCAAGGGGGGAGGTAAAGCGACAAGTGTAGCATTTCTTGCGGTTGCCAGGGAAAGTGCTCGAAGAGGGGGTGGAAAGGGACGAATTGCCCAGGGAGTTCCGGAGGGAGCGGTCTCTGCGGAAAGCAGACAGGGGAGAAGATGGGAACATGTGGCAAGTGGTGGGATCACGTTGGAGGTGGCGAAAATGTCGGAGGATTATTTGTTGTATGTGACGGCTGGTAGGGTGGAAGGTGAGGACAAGGGTGACTCGGCCCTTGTTGCGAGCGGGGGGATGGGGAGTGAGAGCAGAGTCGCGGGGTATAGAAGAGTCCCTGGTGAGAGCCTCATCTATAGTAGAAGAGGGGAACCCCCGTTCCCTGAAGAATGAGGACATCTCCGATGCCCTGGTGTGGAACACCTCTTCCTGGGTGCAGATGCGGCGTAGACAGAAATTTCAATGAATTGAGCTTACTTCCTCACCTCCCATCACTGCCCCCAAATTCCTTTCCCCATTTCAAATGTGTATCCAACATCCCATTGAAAGCTATTGCTGAATCTGCTTCAATATGCTTTCAGACAATGTATTCCAAGTCATTGCAGCTCTCCCCACAACCGGGTTTCTCCTACTCCCAATATCTGAAGATAGACACAAAATGCTGGAGTAACTCAGCGGGACATGCAATATCTCTGGAGAGAAGGAGTGGGTGACATTTTGGGTCGAGACTAGGGTTGCCAACTTTCTCACTCCCAAATAAGGGACAAATTCCCAACGGCCTAAAGTACAGAAGGCCTTTGTCGAGTCATCACTGACGGGCTTAACCCGCATCTTTTTCACTTCCCATTGCTTGTTATAGCTGCAGTCTTTTCTTTTTTGCAGGTTTATCCATATTTGCACATGCCAAACCGACCGAATAACACCAGATGTTACTGAAACTTTTTGTTTTGGCAGGAATTGGCAAAATCTAGCATATAACTGATGCACATAAGGGAGGCTGCGATTGGATGACAGGTGAGTCACTCGTGCGTGGTGTCAACAGCACATGCAGCATGCGCGCACGTTGTTGTATCTGATCTAGGATCTGTCTGTAAGCGTGTCCTCTGGTGATTACAGAGTACAGATGCTCCTCAACTTACAATGCTTCGACTTACGATATTTAGACTTTACGATAGTGCAAAAGCGATACACATTCAGTAGAAACCGTACTTAGAATTTTAAATTTTGATCTTTTCGACGAATCAGGCGTGCAACTGATGCACGGAAAGTGACAGGATGTCAACCAAGATACAGGACGTCAACCAAGCCCGGGGCAATTCGTTATCTGACTCGACCGTGGCTGAGGGAATGATGAGTTGGTCCGGGTGCTGGACTGCACACAATGCCTAGCCAGCGGGCCAGCTAAGGATTTTTGGCCCGGGCGCCGTACTTTGCGCCTCCTTAAAACTCCTCAGCTGGCCCGCCGGCCGGGCTTTGTGTTCTGCTGCACGCAAAGTCCAGCGCCCCATCCAACTCATTAACCGATGATTGGCCATGAGAAGAAGGGGTGGTGATGTTGGCCGTAAATGAAGGTCGGACAGCTGGCCGGGCTGCCGACCGACGGGGCCACGAGCGAGATGCTACTGCTGCACTCCATGGGCTGCACTACGTCGGGATGGGTGAGGCGGGGGCAGGAAGCAGCACTCCGACCCGAAAATCCACTCGACCCGAGTAGTAGCAGTCAAATGTAGGACAAGAGCGGTCCCGTATGGGACAAACCAATTTAGCCCAATATACGGGATGTCCCGGCTAATACGGGACAGTTGGCCACCCTAGTCGAGACCCTTCTTCAGACTGATGTCAGGGGAGAAGGAAATACATAGATAAAGAAGTGTAAGGTGTGAAGGGAATAGAGATCAAGGCAAATGTAGAATAGATCATTGTAGCTGGAGGAAGCTAACTACAAAGCAGAGATAAAATGTAGTCGGAGACTGTAAGACTGGTCAGAGAACTGGGAAGGGGAACGGATGGAGAGAGAGGGAAAGCAAGGGTTACTTGAAGTTGGGGAAGTCAATGTTCATACCGCTGGGGTGTTGGCTGCCCAATCGAAATATGAAGTAAGTTCCTCCAATTTGCGCTAGGCCTTGCTCTGTGTCTGCTCATCAGGAAATGTTCCATATCAAGCCCTTTAACAATAATGAACATCTTTCTTGACTTTCCTTAAGCTTTAAAGCCCTGTCCCACGGTACGAGTTCATTCCAAGAGATCTCCCGAGTTTGCCCTGATTCGAACTCTGAAGGGCCTGTCCTACCAGCATCCGACTCCATGCGATGAGCGCGATCAAACTAGAAGCGGGGGCCGCTCGGAGGTCGGGTGAGCCCCTGTACAGGGCCGTTCCCACCAGCATGCGCCTGCATGCGACAAGCGCAACCAAACCGGCAGCGAGGGCCGCGCGGAGGTCGGGTGAGTGGCGCAACGCGGCGCAAAGTGAGGCGAGCTTCGAGCAAAGTCTTAAGGTAAGTTTGCCAGGGCAGAGAGGGGCACACAGAGAGGGGCACAGAGGCACACACACACGGAGCCACACACATAGAGGGTCATGGAGGCACCTACAGATAGGCTCACGGAGGCACGATGTCGAGACGGTGTGTAATGCGTCGAGGCGACTGCGAGCCGACAAGCCGTTGCCGCGCGGAATTTTTGAACAGTCAGTTTTTCGGAGCCCCGCGCGGTGTCAGTTTTTCGAACTCCGCACAATTCTGCACGGCTCCGGCGATCAAAGTGGGACTGGCCCCGCGACGCCGGACAGCTCAAGCGACCACGTTAGGTCGTGCTCATCGCATGGAGTTGCATGCTTGTAGGACAGGCCCCTGAGATTTACGGTAATGGCCACTTGTCGGTACTCGGGGCTCTTGTGGACATTTTTTAACATGTTGAAAAATCTTCACGAGTCTTCCCGTGCTTACCTGCCATTAGTGAGTCTTCTCGAGTACATGCCGTTAGCGTTACGAGTCGCTAAGAGACGTCCCCGAGCTCCGACGTACACACTACGTTCATTCTCCGTGCTTACCACGAGTTTGATTTTTTTTTAACTCGGGAGAGCTCTTGAAATGAACTCGTACCGTGGGACAGGGCTATTACTGCACTTTGGAATTCCTAGCTTACAATTCTTTCTGAAACAAAATAATACATATTTCAGCACAAACTCGTAAGTGGGGTGAACGTTTTAAAATGAGCTGGATTGTCCAATACAGTTCTGAGCAGTAATTTACATTTATGGAATGATTTGGTGAGATTATGAGGTTGTGAGTGGCAGAGTGGTTGAATTATTCAGAATATGGAGGCTTGGGCAGACAATGTGGAAATCTGGATTTGAATCCCACCATGGCTATGTGGAATTTAAATTCAATTTTTTTAATAAACGCTAGTCATGTTGACCACAGCAGTGCTGGGTTGAAGTAAACACACATCTGAATCACTAACCTCTTCATGGGAGGAAACCCTACCCTGTCTGGTGTGTACAATGTGCTGGATTGTTGAATGCCTTCTGTAATGGATCACTAGCTTTACAGGAAAACTAGGGATGGCCACAGGATTCAGGCCTTACAAGTGTTCTTTACTGGAGTATTACAGGGGCAACAGACCATGGAAGGAGAGATTAGGGCGTGCCTGGAATTATAAATGAACGCTGCAGCTTTAATGCAGGCAAAAACAAATTACATCAAACACAGGACAACTGAAGTGAACCAGGAAATTTGAAGAAGCCCAGTGGTTTGTACAGAATCTGTGGGGAGGGACGTGGCGACAGTTTCACCTGCCGGTGATTTTTGAATTGGGATTCCAGTCCATCCGAATGAAGAGGCAGAAGCGAGGGTAGGAATGTGGAAAAGGTGAAAGGACTGAAGCAAGAGGAACAAGTGAAGAAAACAAGAGTACGTTACAGGGAAGAAACTGAATGTCAGGATGAAACTCAGCCACGATCAAAGGGCTGACTCAGAAATAGTGGTCAGAATAGTCTCTGAGACAACATCTTCTGAGACTTTAGGAAGTGTTATATCCTTAAAGTGAACTTTTAAACCCAATCCCTCCTTAATCATTTTAATGGCATGTCTTGGGGACGGGAGTTGTGATGCTGAATCCAGAAGGCTGTAGGTTGCTGAACCCAGAGGGGAGCTGATATTCCTGGGCTACAGATGAAGGGGAGCTGGAGAGGAGGCCACTGATCCACCTGGAGCAAGACAGAGAACAAAATGGCCAGTGAATGCAACGTCCCGGTCATTTTGGCACACCAAAGAGTTGTGACACCGTGGTAGAGCTCCTGCCTCACAGCGCCGGAGACCCAGGTTTGATCCTGACCTCTGGTGTTGCCTGTGTGGAGTTGGAACATTCTCACTGTGATCACAGGGGGGTTACTCCCACGTTAACTGGCTACTGTAAACAGTCCATAGTGTGTGTGTGTGTGTGTGGGGGGGGGGGGGTGGGACTGATAAATCCACTGCTCTGGGCCAAGGCAGGAATCCCTTCAAACATCCCTGCAAAATCGGCCAGTCCCACACTTTGCTCTAAAGAAATCCGTATCTCTAAAAAAAGAAACATTTGAAAGCTATCCGTATCATTACGCTTTGACCAAACATTTCATCATATGTGTCCCTCCCCCCTCCATGACACGGAAGCAGGTTTTATTTGACAACACTTCTGTGCCAGGTCTCACGATGTTGAGGATGTTTTGGGAAGAGTGCTACATGTTGCATGGAGCTGGGTTTGCCAAAGGTTCCGTGGAGTCAGTCAGTCAGGCAGCACCAGGCTGCACCAGGCTGAAGCCCAGCCCTGCCGACAAGGGTGTTTAATTCTCACATGCACTGGGAATGGAGCAATGAAGTTCTTACTTCGTTACAGCCCCAAAAGATGCAACAAATAAATATACTATTAACAATAATACCATAAATCATCAGTACTACTAAGTAATCAGACCATAATAGTACAAGCCGGCAAACATAATGCAAGCCTCATACAGGTCCACCACTAATTTTCAGAAAACTGATGGTCTGGCACCTCCTTCAATCCGGACAAAATTACGAGAGCGGATTTGAAATCTCCCGCAGAAGTCCCCCCGAAGATGTGGCATCTAGCCCGGGTGTGGCGGCCGATCTCGACCTCATAAGGACGTCTGCAGCAGGACTTCCAATCTACTATGCTACAGCATGGAGGATGTGTCACGTATCTGATACAGGACTGGTTGATGGTTACGGTCTTTTCCCCAGAATAGAGACATCTAAAACTAAGGGCATAATTTTGTGAGAGGGGAAAGTGGACGTGATGGGCAAACTTTTCACAGTGCATGGTGGGTAAATGGAAAGAGCTGCAAGAGGAATTGGTAGAGGTGGGTACATTGAAAATAAAAGTTTAAGGGAATATAGGCCAAATGCGGGCACAATGGGAATACCTTAGATAGGCATCTTGGTCAGCATGCTTGAGCGGCGCTGAAGAACCTGTTTCACCCGCTGAATTACTCCAGCATTTTGTGTCTATCTTCGATTTAAACCAGCATCTGCAGTTCTTTCTTACGCACGGGCCTGTTTCCATGTTGTATTAGTCTACTAATCTAAAAATTCTCCCATTGGCAAAGCCATAGGTGCCACCTACTAATCCCTGGTTCAGAGCAATGCGGTCCTCTTCCCTTTGTACATTTCAGATTATAGTCTTTTCAGCTTTCTTCTTCATTTAACCTGTCTTTGCTGTTTGAAGCCACTGAGCCGAGAGCTGATTTGTACTTTCATCATGTGTTAGCCTCACAGACAGACAGACAGAAACAGCCCTTCTAGAGAGCGTCAACGGAGCTTCCTTTGTTACGGGGCATGGGTATATATCCAGCCTCTGTTATGCTTTGTGCGGCAATTGCTATCTGACCTTCCATCATTGCAATTTTTTTAGCAGAAAAATAATCTTCGCCCAGTTCCCTGTGAGGCGTAAGTTCAAAGGAATAGAAAATTATAGCTGATGATACAGGACCCAGAGGAATCGCAGTCATTTTGAGTTGTTTATTTTTCTTTGTGGTTTCGTTGTGCAGATAATCATAGTTTCCAAAGAGAAAAAATGGCATTACTTCCTGTGTTATTAAGGATTTTTTTTTAAACTGCATACTTATTTCAGTCCAGAGAAAGTATCCCACAATTCCTTCACATGTGGCAAGTTCGTTATTCGTGGAAGCAGCCTGCAGTCGACATACCTATAGCTGGAAGATGCGGCAGGGATAGGTAGCTAGCACAGATATGATGAGCCGAATGGCCTCTTAATGTCTAATCGATCTCTCTACCTCTCAGCAATTCTAGGCCAACTCTGCAGTCCTGGTGAATGAGATGGATTTTGGCTGCACCAGATTGTGGATGCAAGGGATCACCTGGCAGAGGAAGTCTGAAGAAGGGCCTCGACCCGAAATGTCGCCCATTCCTTCTCTCCATAGATGTTGCCTCACCCGCTGAGTTACTCCAGCATTTTGTGTCTACCTGGCAGAGGAAGCTGAGCGATTCTTTCCCGGAGATTCCGCCAATATAAACCACATCACCAATCAAATACATTGCATATGTCTAAATTGGCTGGTGCATCTCCTTTACATTCTGCGCTTCAAAAGTATTTAATTGAGCCTTGATGTGGTGAAAGGCCACCTAAATCTAAACGGAGGTCTGATTAGTTGCAACTCTGCATCAAACAGTGAGGGCTGTGTCATCTCGCTGGTTAGCTGGCTGTGATTATAAAGGCAGCAGCAGATTTTGTTGTTTAATGTCGATTGAAAACAAACTAAAACACCAAAGTGGAAAGCTTAATCTTTGAGTAAAAAAATGTCTTATTTTAAAATGTTTTAAATTATTTTTACACATCCGGGATGGTGTATGTTTTGAGAAACCACAAAAGCTGGGACTGGTTCCTATACATTCAGTGGATGAGGCAGATCTCACTTCAGTTTACACATGGAAATGAAAACCAAAAACAAAGTGACCATCGGCAAATTGTTTAATAATGGTTTGCTGCACGCTGTTAAAACCCACATAAACTGCCCGACCTCTGGCCCAAGTCTGTCATCAGTCCCAGGGTAACAGACTACTTCAGTCACATCTTAGTGACATCAAACAAAGACAGGGAAAATGTTGGGAACTATTGGCCGGTGAGCTTAACATCTGTAGTTGGTAAGTTACTGGAGAGTATTCTGAGGGATAGGATATACAGGCATTTGGATGGGCAAGGGTTGATTAGAGATAGCATAGTTTTGTACGTGAGAGGTCATGTCTCATAAAACTTTTAAAGTAGTGAGAGAGAAAACGGGGACTTGCAGACCAGTTAGTTTAACATCGGTAGTACATTTGGAAAGTGGTGAAATCATTAGACAAAGTCAGCATGGATTTACGAAAGGTAAGTGGTAGCGGTCTGGAATGAGCTTCCAGTGGAAGTGGTGGCGGCAGGTTCGTTGGTATCATTTAAAAATAAATTGGATAGGCATATGGATGAGAAGGGTATGGAGGGTTATGGTATGAGTGCAGGCAGGTGGGACTAAGGGAAAAAAGTTGTTCGGCACGGACTTGAAGGGCCGAGATGGCCTGTTTCCGTGCTGTAATTGTTATATGGTTATATGGTTAAATAAATCTGATTGATTTTTTTGAAGACGTGACCAAAAAGGTTGATGAGGACAGAGCTGTAGATGTTGTGTACATGGACTTCAGTAAGGTGTTTGCCAAACTCAGCATGGCAGGCTGCTCTGGATGGTTAGATCACATGGGATCCAAGGAGAGATAGCTGAATGGATAGCAAATTGGTTCCATGGAAGGAAGCAAAGGGTAATGGTGGAAGGTTGCTTCTCAGACTGGAGGCCTGTGACTAGTGGTGTGTCTTAGGGTTCAGTGCTTGGCTCGTTACTGTTTGTCATCTACATCAATGTTTTGGATGAGAATATACAGGGCAAGATTAACAAGTTTGCTGGTGATACAAAAGTTAGTGGTTTTGCAGATAGTGAAGATGGTTGTGAAAGATTGCAACGGGATCTGGATCAATTGGCCAGATGGGCAGAGGAATGGGTAATGGAATTTAAAAAGAAAAGTGTGAGGTGTTGCATTTTGGGACGTCGAATAAGGGCAGGACCTACACAGTAAATGGTCGGCCTCTGTTGTAGAGCAGAGGGATCGCGGAGTACAGGTGCATGTTCCTTGAAGGTCGAGTCGCAGACAGAATGGCTTTCGGCACTTTGGCCTTCATCAGTCAGAGTATTGAGTAAAGAAGTTGGGAGGTCATGTTGCAGTTATATAAGGTGTTGGTGAGACTGTATTTAGAATATTGTGTTCAGTTCTGGGCACCATTTTATAGGAAAGATATTGTCAAGCTTGAAAGGGTTCAGAGATGAATTACGAGGATGTTGCCAGGACGAGAGGGTGTGAGCTATAAGGAGAGGCTTGAGTAGGTTGGGTCTATTCCATAGAGCACAGGAGGATAAGGGGAGATCTTATAGAGGTGGACAAAATCATGAGAGGAATAGATCGGGTAGGTGCACAGTCTTTTGCCCAGAGTAGGGGAATCGGGGACCAGAGGACATAGTTTCAAGGTGAAGGGGAAAAGATTTAATAGGAACCAGAGGGGTAACTTTTTCACTCAAAGGGTATGGGTGTAAGGAACAAGCTGCCAGAGGAGGTAGTTGAGGCTGGGACTATTCCATTGTTTAAGAAACAGTTAGACAGGTACATGGATAGGACAGGTTTGGAGGGATATGGACCAAGCGCAGGCAAGTGGGACTAGTGTAGCTGGGACATTGTTGGCCGATGTGGGCATGTTGGGTCGAAAGGTCTGCTTCCCCACTATCACTCTATGACACTGTATCTTACAACTGCTCCCTCTTCTTTTCATGGGATCTCACTTATCAGGATGTTTTATGTTATGTCCCTGCTGCCATTGAGAGATATAGCATAGAAACAGACCCTTCTGCCCACTGAGTCCATGCCGATCAAGAACCACTTATTTCTACTGGTCGTACATTCATTCCATGTTTTACTCACCCAACTTTCCCATCAACTGCCCACCCTCTCCCAGATTCTACCACTCATCTACAGAATAGGGACATTTAGGATGACCAATTATCCGACTGACCACATACCTTTCGAATGTCGACAAAAATCAGAGCACCCGGAGGAAGCCCATGCAGGCGCTGGAAAAACATGTGGACAGGTTCGAACCTGGATCACTGGAGTTATGAGGCTGGAGTGTGCCATTGTGTACTCCCACACTGTATCTGTATGCTGAGTCACCTCCTGGAATAGATGCAGGATTCTCATGCCATGACGTAGACTGTGCAGCTCAGCTGTGAAGACATTCACTGCCACAACAGCCAACACTCTATGTTCAAGCATTGCCTTGTCTCCCTGTATCTGCACACACACTTTTCCTATCAAGTATTTCTGGACATTACAGTGATTCAGGAGCCCTCTGAGCCCAGCCTTACCCCTCCCCCTCCCCATGTGATGAATGTACAGTGAGACGAAGACTAACTTATATCAGAATGATGGCAAGAGCAAAGTTTGGAGGAGAGAAGGAATTGCCCAAGATCCAAAGCATACCACCACATCTGTGAAACACGGAGGTGGGGGTATTATGGCCTGGGCATGTATGGCTGCTGAAAATACTGGCTCGCATATCTTTATTGATGATACAACTGCTGATGGTAGAAGCATAATGAATTCTGACGTGTATAGACACATCCTATCTGCTCAAGTTCAAACAAGTGCCTCAAAAGTCATTGGCCAGCAGTTCATTCAACAGCAAGGCAATGATCCCAAACATACTGCTAAAGCAACAAAGGAGTTTTTCAAAGCTAAAAAAATGTCAATCCTTGAGTGGCCAAGTCAATCACTTGATCTGAACCCAATTGAGCATACCTTTTATACGCTGAAGAGAAAACTAAAGGAGACTAGCCCCCAAAACAAGCATAAGCTAAATATGGCTGCAAGACAGGCCTGGTAGAGCATCACCAGAGAAGACACCCAGCAACTGGTGATGTTCATGAATCGCAGACCTCAAGCAGTCATTGCATGCAAAGGATATGCAACAAAATACTAAACATGACAACTTTCATTTACATGACATAGCTGTGCACAAAACATTATGGCACCCTGAAATGGGGGGGGGGGGGGGAGACTATGTATAAACACTGCTGTCATTTCGACATGGTGAAACCAAAATGTATACAAATTGCCTACATTAAACTCTGACAATGTGCACTTTAACCACATGTGATTTTTTCTATTACAAATCTCAAATTGTGGAATACAGACGCAAATAAATAAATGATATGCCTTTGTCCCAAATATTATGGAGGGCACTGTAGGCACTCCAGCATCTCTAGGATCAAGGAACTTGATACCACTATCAAAAGCAGGCTCATCTCGTCAAGTCGAGTATATTGTCCGATACACAAGTATGATGAGGTAAAAGTACAATGAAAATCTTGCTTGCAGCAGCATCACAGGCACATAGACGCAGATAACACACAAAAACATCAATTATACATAATTTGCACATAAGTGAGTGAAAACAAAGCGATTGTGCAAAAGATAAGATATGAGTGCAAAACACAATTAGAAAACAAGCCCAATGGTGGTGTGACAGGAGGTCCATAGTGCTCCATTGCCAAGGTGGAATTAGGATTGTGTAGGTTGGTTCAAGAACCTGATGGATGGAAGAAAGTAGCTGTTCCAGAAACTGGTGTGTGGGACTGCAAGCTTCTGTATCTCACAGTAGCAGTGAGAAGAGGACGTGACCTGGATCGTGGCAATTCTTCATAGATGCTGCTTTCCTGAGGCAGTGCGTCATGTAGATGCTTTTGCTGGTGGCAGGATCCATGATGGGAATGGGCTGTCCACCACTCTCTGTAGCCTCTTGCATTCCTTTGCATTAGAATTGCCAAAATATCCCATGATGTGCCAGCCAGGATACTTTCTGCAGTGTATCTATAGATGTTTAGTGACGTGCCGAATCTCTTTGAACTTCAAAGAAAGTAGAGGCACATGGGCCGCCTTTGCTCTCTTTCCTGGTGCCAGTGTTGGTGGGCACAAGTGCAGCCCATACACAGTGGATGCTCCATGGCTCGTGTTGACTGGGTGTTGATATTTGTATGTGAGGCGTTATTTGAGAAGAGCTACGTTTGCGGGCTCCTCGATACTGGGGTAACATTCCTGTTGACATTGTGTTTTGGGGCCAGGCTTAAGGAGATAACAGAGAAGGTTAGGCAGTGGCCCGTCTAACAGTCTTTGGTACCTGCAGGGCAAGGACGATGACCACATCCCTGTGTCTTTCACCACAGCCATGATGCAATCCAATCAGAACTTTGATCCCTCCGATAAAATAGATTAGAACAAAACTATGCTCCAAGCACTGTGTCAGGAACGGGACCTCATTAAGCCAACTTTACATGCACCTGATGTCTTTCCAGAAGGTTGCATCTTTCATACGGCATCAAACTCCCCCGGGAGGGTTGGGAATCAGTCATTGTGGTTTCTCTGCGGCTTGGTGAAGATCTCTCATCACAATCATTTCAAGGTGTTTTGTGATCAGTCTGCAAGCACACACATATCTCCCATTGCCTGTACTGGTGGAACCCCTTAAGCTTAAAAATCACAGCCAATAGCTGCTTGGCAATTTGGACATGATATTGTACAATTGTTAACACTTATACTGACAACTCAAGCTTCTCCATCATGTCATAGGAACATAATGAATACATTATTATATGATGGCCCACTGTCCATCTGAAATTGAACTTCTACTCTCCCATGAAGCAAAGATCTGTGTTGGTACTTGGCCTCCTGTACCCTGTGCACCTCTCCATTCCTCTCTTCTTGGGTTCAACGGCACAACTTTGTTCTCACCATGCCCTCCCTCAGACAGCTCCCAGGAAGAATCGTCAGTTAGCCAACTGTGAACGGCCCTCATGCCTTCACCACTCTTCCCTTTTCTACCACTCTCCGTTCTCAGCACAGCGATGAAAAGTGTTTATCCTCTTGCCTTTGTGGCATTCCTTCCCATGAGTTGATAGTCTCTCCTGAATTTGGGATATCTTCATTAGCTTTTACCAGTTTCTACAGATTCACCATAGAAAACATCCTATCGGGATGCATCATAGTATAGTTTGGCAACTGCTCTTTCCAAGACCTCAAGAATTGCAGAGATGTGGACACAGCCCAGACCATCACACAAACCAGCCTCACATGACATACTTCATCTATACTTTATGCTGCGTCAGGAAAGCAGCCAACATCATCAAGGACCACCTGCACCTTGGTTATTCTGTCTTCTCCCCTCACACAGCTGGTGGGATATACTTTCAAAATATACCACCAGATTCAAGAAAAGCTGCTTCCCTGCTGATATCTTACTCCTGAATGGTTTTCTTGCAAGCTAAAGAAATGCTCCCGATCTTCCAGTCCACCTTGTTGCAGCCCTTGCACTTTTTTAAGTTGTATTTTCTCTGCATCTGTAACACTGTACTCTGCACTCTATTTATTTTCGGTTTTGCACTACCCAGTGTTCTCATATATAGAGCAATCTGCCAGGATAGTATCAAACAATTTCATTGTATAATGATAAACCAATATTATCAGGTCAGGTTGGGGGGTGTTCCCCCCTCCGCGGGTACCATGTAATCCCATGCTACCTGCTCCATGGTCAGATAGTCGGCGACTAAACTGTCTCCCCCTCCTGGTTTTCCAGGTGAGGAGGGAGCTGTGGATCCCCAGCAGGACTAAAATCAAGACCTGTCAAAGGGCAGATGAGCTTCTAGTGAGCCAATGTCCATCCACACTTCAGTAGAAGTTGCGATCACTGTTGTACATAGCATTGTAAGGAATGATAAAGCACACACAACAAAATCCTATACTGCCAGCGGCAGATGTTCGCAGTAACTGGAGGACAGAGATGTGTGGTGCGTCCGTCACCGTTCCCGTTGGAAACCAGTACCACTGCGTCGCTAATGTTTTCAACGATGATGAATGGATTTTAATACCAATTCAGTCTTTTGTGTTCCTGCCGGCAGTATTTACATACTTTAAACTGTTGTCCTTTCCTACTGGTTGCACGGACAGAAATGTAATGTATGATATTCAGTTCACTGCCTCTGGATTTGGTTCTGAATAGTTGTTTGAAGTTCTTGGCCAGGACTCTGTCCATTTCTCTCAACGAATGTTCCCTCAAGCCTGCAGCTTGAATGCTGCACACAAATCCCAAGTGGATCTACAAATCCTCCAGTCACAATCTGCAGCCAGCAACTGTAATTCAGAGATGAATTGGATCTCCTCTCGCATGGCATTCTCTGCAACCATTGAGTCCAAGCATCGTCTCCTTTCATGGAAGGTTGCAGTGATTTATTCAGTCAGACCACAGCAGGAGAACATTTGGCCCATTATGCCAGTACTGCACATAAAAGGCCTAGTTCCAATTTCCAGCACCAGCCCTGTAGTTCTGCAGCTCATGGCTCTTTAACTGTGCATCTGAGTACAAGGTAGACTTAAAATGCTGGAGTAACTTAGCGGGACAGGCAGCATCTCTGGAGAGAAGGAATGGGTGACGTCACCCATTCCTTCTCTCCAGAGATGCTGCCTGTCCCGCTGAGTTATCCCAGCAATTTGTGTCTACCTTCGATTTAAACCAGCATCTGCAGTTCTTTCCTACACATCCGAGTACGTCCTCCCTGGATTACAAGGGTCTTGTTTATGGACAAAGGAACATATAATCTAGACACAGCAGTCAGTGTCTGGGTCGAGCAGACAGAGCCGAGAGGCTGAGCAAACTCCGACGCTTACTCACTGAGTCAGTGAGGCTGCCTGGTGGCCACCCTTCCCACATCTGCCTGCTCTTCCAACACAGCTGTTTCTGTGAACCCCTCAAACAGACTGTTTATGTTCATTTCTGACCAACAGTTCGGGTTACATACGTTCTCATGAACACAACCCTGTCCTAACCTGGGGACTGCCTATTTGGCGTAAACATGAAGCTTTCTGCCCCTCGTATCCTTTCAATCTCTCTAGATTTCGGCCTCCCTTTCAGTAAAGAAAAACCTTTTCATCATCACCTTTGCAACCCTCCAATTACTTTAAACTACTGCCCCCTGATTTTTCACCCCTCTCCTAGGAGAAATCATTCCTGTCTGTTTATTGTAGTCAGACTCTCACTTTTTCATACACACGCTCTCAGTTTCCCTTCAGCCTCCCGTGTTACCAGCTCATCTAATCTTCCCCTTTGACTAGAATTTTCCAGTCACAGTATAACCTTCATATATCTCCTCAGCAGTGTAGTCCCACCTCACTTGTAAAGTGGTGACCAGACCTGGTGTGATGGGAAGATGTAACTAGTGGTGGGATCCCATTGGAGGTGGCGAAAATGTTGGAGGATTATGTGTTGTATGCGATGGCTGATGGGGTGAAAGTTAAGGACTAGGGGGACTCTGTCCCTTTCGACTAGGAGGAGGGGGAGCAAGGACGGAGCTGCAGGATATCGAGGCTACGCATGTGAGGGCCTCATCAATAATGGAAGAGGGAAATCCCATTCCATAAAGAAAGAGAACATCTCGGACGTCCTGGTATGGAATACCTCATCTTGGAGGAGGAATTGGCAGTAGGGAATAGAGTCTTTGCAGGAAGCAGGGTGGGAAGAAGTGTAGTTGAGATAGCTGTGGGAATCAGTGGGTTTGTAATAGACGTTAGTCGATAGTCCATATCCTGTGATGGAGACGGTGAGATCAAGAAAGGGAAGAGAGGTGTCGGAGATGGTCTAAGTGAATTTGAGTGCAGGGTGGAAATTGATAGTGAAATTAATGGCTGCCTCCTGACCTGCTGAGTTACTCCATCACTTTGTCTTTTTATCCGTTTTATTTTCTGGATGTAATTTGCCTTGCTGCCTTGGATTTAGTGGGGTTTTGCATTTTCAACCAGTTTGACAAGATAAATCTGGTCTTGAAATAGCCTTGAAAAGATCTATTTCCATAACATCGAACACCCTAATCGATCCTCGCTGTTGGTTCTTCAAAAATTCTCGTTGTTAGACAGGACTTTCCATCACCAAATCCTTGATCACTGTCCCTGGTTAATTCTACAGAGAGGTTTGCAATGTCACTAAGAATTAATTCCAATAATTTGCTCACTACTAATTTTAAACTAACTACCCTGTAATTACTCAGTTTTTCCTTTCCTCCACAATCCTATTTATTTTGTGCAGTTCTATTTGAGCCATTACAGGAAGGATGTGGAGGCTTTGGAGAGGGTGTGGAAGATGGTTACCAGAAAGCTGCCTAGATTAGAGGGTATTAACTATAAGGAGAGGATGGACCGAATTGGATTGTTTTCTCTGAAGCGTCAGAGGTTGAGGGCAGATCTGATGGAAGTAAATAACATTATGAGAGGCATAAATAGTCTAGGAAGTCAGAACCTTTTCTCAAGTGGAAATGCCAAATACTAGAGAGCATAGCTTTATGTCAGAGGGGGGAAATTTATAGGAGACACGTGACACAAATGAATGAATTAATACGTTTATTGGCCAAGTATTCACATACAAGGAATTTGCCTTGGTGCTCCGCCCGCAAGTGACAAAATGACATACAGCGACAGTTAGCGACATACATAAAACATTAAACATTAATACCAGATACAAAATAAAATACCAGAGCAAAAGGGGCCAACAGATTTTTTGTTATTGAGTAGAGCTACTACTGGTGGAAAAAAAGCTATTTTTATGTCTGGCTGGGGCAGCTTTGACAGTCCAGAGTCGCCTTCCAGAGGGAAGTGATTCAAAGAGTTTTTGGCCAGGGTGAGAGGGGTCAGAAATGATCTTACCCGCTCGCCTCCAGACCCTTGCAGTGTACAATATTTTACACAGAGGATAAATGCCTGGAACCCGCTGCCAGGTGTTTTGGTGGAAGCAGAAATGATAGTGGCGAATAAGTTGCGTTTGGATGGGCACATGGGCACAAGTGGAGTGATCTGGATCAACTGCAGGCAGAGGAGATTAGTTTAACTTCGCAGCATGTTCAGCACAGACATTGTGGGTGGAAGAGTCTATTTCTGTATGTACTACTATATGTATGAAAAACTTTGAGAACTTCTTCCAATGTCCTTTTTGGAGACCTGGTCAAACAAGAGAGCAGTCTGGCTTAGTGGCCAGCCCAGTTCACCTTGTTTTTTTCCTCCTTATTTGTCAATGCTAACTCGAAGCAGAGGAAAGTTTGCTCCTCCCACTATGCTTTACATATTTGGGAAATTATTGCCTCACAGCCTGGCTCAGCAGTAGATTATCCAATACAAGGAATGGCAGGCTGGTGTTTCCAGTCAAATGTCCATCTGCCTAACAAGCGTTCACTCCTGGGATTGCATTTAGCTAGCATTTGATTACATGCCACCAATCCCTAATCGATGAATCCAAAATATGTTTCCTATTAGCCTCACCATACAATTTCTTTCTCTTACAGTCTTTTCCAATAGCAACCACTCAATGTTCGCTCCGTAACGGATTTGCGGGAGCACCTCCGCTCTGTTCGCAAGGGTTACCTTAAATTTTTGGTTGCATGCCCTGTCAACTCTCTTTCTCCCCTACTCCCCCTCCCCCTTCCCCCCCCCCCCCCCCCCCGCCCCCTCCCACTGACACGCCTGTCCTCAGCCTTCACTTCTACAGTGATCAAAGTCAAATTGGAGGAACACTCTCCTATTCTATCTCAGACGGCTTACATCACCATGGTATTAATTTTGATTGTTCCAGTTTCAGGTAATCCCACCCCTGGTGCTCTCCTCCCAAGCACTCTCACCTGTCCATCTAGTTTACTTGCCCCTCTGTTCATCTCTCCCATCCCCTTCTCCCACCTAGTTCCATCTGCTCATCATCCCCTCCCCATCTAGTTCCTCCCAACACCCACCAGTCGCTGTCACCTCCCTCACCTGTAGCTTTATACGGGCAATCTTTCTGCTTCACTCTCAGTCCTGATCCAGAACATCATAGATGTTGCTTGGCCAAGTGAGTTCTTCTAGAGTTCTCTTCTTGTTCTAGATTGTACCAGATTCCAGCACCTGCAGCCTCTGTGGTCTTGAAGCTCCTCAAGCTGATGTGCGTATAACTCTCTTGCACACACTTTCCTGCATGCTTAATTATTAGTGTTTCCCCTCATGCTCTTGGTTCACATGAATAAAATAATAATTTATATGACCAAAAAACACGTGAACCATTCCTTCACCATTCCCAACACACAAACCTTTCTGAAATTTAAGTGGAAAAATAATGATATTTGGGGCAGCATAGTGGCACATCTGGTAGAGCCGCCATGTCGCATTGTCAGAGACCCAGGTTACAATTTGACCTTGGCCACTGTCTGTGTGGAGTTTGCAAGTTCTCCTTTTGATCCCCTGGGCGCTCTGGTTTCGCTCACATCCTAAAGTCATTGGGTTGGTAAGTAATTGGTAATTAAATTACCTGTAATGTAATTTGATTAAATTACCTGTAATGTAATTTACCTCCTGGGGGGAGGGACTCGGGTAGTGGGGGCTAGGGGACAGGGTGTGGGTCAAGAGGCAGAGAAGGGAAGCACTCGGACCCAAAATGTAGGCGAGAAAGAGGAAAAAGATAATAAACGGAGAATAAGGGATGGTGGGTTTCTAAAATGTGTATATTTTAATGCTAGGAGCATTGTAAGAAAGGTGGATGAACTTAGAGTCTGGATTGACACCTGGAAATATGATGTTGTGGCAATCAGTGAAACATGGTTGCAGGAGGGCTGTGATTGGAAACTAAATATTCCAGGATTTCGTTGTTTCAGGTGTGATAGAATTGGAGGGACCAGAGGTGGAGGTGTTGCATTGCTTGTCAGAGAAGATATTACAGCAGTGCTTTGGCAGGAAAGATTAGAGGGCTCGTCTAGGGAGGCTATTTGTGTGGAACTTAGAAGTGGGAACGGTGTAGCAACACTTTTAGGGGTGTATTATAGACCGCCAAATGGGGAGCGAGAATTGGAAGAGCAAATATGTAAGGAGATAGCAGATATTAGTAGTAAGCACAAGGTAGTGATTGTGGGAGATTTCAACTTTTCAAAAATAGACTGGGAAACACATTCTGTAAATGGGCTGGATGGTTTGGAGTTTGTTAAATGTGTACAGGATAGTTTTTTGCAGCAATACATAGAGGTATTGACCAGAGAAGGGGCAGTGCTGGACCTCCTGTTAGGAAATGAGGCAGGTCAGGTGACGGAGGTATGTGTTGGTGAGCACTTCGGGACCAATTATCCCTAGTGTGTGTAGGATAGTGCTAGTGTGAGATGATCGCTGGTCGCTGAAGAACCTGTTTCCGTGCTGTATCTCTAAACTAAACTAAACTGTGTCTCTTGACAGTTAGTCTTTCATTGAAATACTCACATTACGCTATGAGAATTAATAAGCTGCATTTAACTTTTGTATTTCTGTTACCGAGATAAAGGATATCTTTTGATTTCCCCTGTGGGACTCACAGAGCTTCCAGTGGATGTCCGACTCAGCATCTCACTGCTGCAGATATCATTCCTATTTTAAATTCACAATCTCCATGCTCACCTCTGGACCATTCAAGACCAACATTTTCCATCAACTGTTCCCCTAATTTTTCAATTGAGTGACTGAGCCATACAGCACTAACACAAGCCTTTCTGCCCACTAGGTCCATGCTGTTCATCACGTGCCAATTAACGTGAATTCACACATTTTACTCTCCTCCCATTCACATTAACTAACCTCAGATTACAAACATAAAAACATAGAAAACAGGTGCGGGAATAGGCCATTCGGCCCTTCTAGCCAGCTCCGCCATTCAATATGATCATGGCTGATCATCCAAAATCAGTACCCCGTTCCTGCATTCTCCTCATATCCCTTGATTCTACCACTTATCTACATATAACCATATGACCATATAACAATTACAGCACGGAAACAGGCCATCTCGGCCCTTCCAGTCTGTGCCGAACATTTATTTTCCCCTAGTCCCATCTACCTGCACTCAGACCATACCCCTCCATTCCCTTCCCGTCCATATACCTATCCACTTTACTTTTAAATGTTAAAATCGATCCTGCCTCCACCACTTCTGCTGGAAGCCACCTCTCTTTGAGTAAAGATGTTCCCCCTCATGTTACCCCTAAACTTCTGTCCCTTAATTCTCATGTCATACTCTCTTGTTTGAATCTTCCCTACCCTCAATGGGAAAAGCTTATCCACGTCAACTCTGTTTATCCCTTTCATCATTTTAAAGACCTCAATCAAGTACCCCCTTAACCTTCTGCGCTACAAAGAATAAAGACCTAACTTGTTCAACCTTTCTCTGTAACTTAGTTGCTGGAACCCAGGCAACATTCTAGTAAATCTCCTCTGTACTCTCTCTATTTTGTTGACATTCTTCCTATAATTAGGAGACCAAAATTGTACATCATACTCCAGAATTGGTCTCACCAATGCCTTGTACAATTTTAACATTACTTTCCTACTTCTATATTCAATGCACTGATTTATATATGGAATGGTATGGTAGCTTTCATAGCAAAAGGATTTGAGTATAGGAGCAGGGAGGTTCTACTTCAGTTGTATAGGGTCTTGGTGAGACCACACCTGGAGTATTGCGTACAGTTCTGGTCTCCAAATCTGAGGAAGGACATTATTGCCATAGAGGGAGTGCAGAGAAGGTTCACCAGACTGATTCCACCTTCAGGGAACTATGCAAGACCACAGTGAAAACCAGAGTACCTGGAGAAAACCCATGCAAGCCATTGGAAGAACGTACAAACTCCGTACAGACAAGCACCCATAGTCAGGATCGAACCGGGTCTCTGGTGCTGTAAGGCAGCAACTCTGCTGCTAGGCCACCATGCTGCCCTAATTGAACCATTGGGTGGGAGATGTGCAGCAGGTGGAGGAGAAAGTGGCAGGGTGTCTAGGGTGGTGGGAAATGATGGGAGAAATGTGTGCACATTGGAATGGAGGAGAAGCAGTGGGAAGAGATGTATCTTATGATTGGAGAGAATAATGCACAAACAAAGCTTCTCACTGAATCTTGGTACACATGACAATAATAAACCAATATCAATTACCAAACATGAGACAACAATGGTTCTGGAGAAGGGTCTCGACCCTAAACGTCACCTATTCCTTTTCTCCTGCCTGACCACTTGAGTTACTCCAGCTTTTTGTGTCTGTCTTTGGTTTAAACCAGCATCTGCAGTTCCTCCTTTCACAAGACCATTTTAATGGTGGGATACATAAGGAAATCATTGAAGGTGGCAGAAGAGTACAGTAGAGTGTTCAGATTTCTTGGACATTAAGAACAGAGGCCTGAAGTCCAGGAAGTAGGCCAGGAAGCCACCTGGGTCAGATTGATGAGTTGGGCCCAAGGGCCTGTTTCCATGCTGTACAACTCTATGAGTACTTCAAGTCTGCTAATAATGTTGAACCTATATAGAATACTAGTTCTCGGCAATGTGTTTAGGAATTCAAAGCCAAACATAGTGCCAACTGTACTCAGGAAGCCCGAAGCCAAGAACAAATCCCCATGCCCACTCCAACCGTTCCCTCCCTCCCTCCGCCACCTCAAGTGCTGCAGCCAATGTTGGTGACTCATACATTCATGTTCCTGCCTCCATACACACCGTATGTTCAGACTCTATGCTGGTCTTTAATTCACTGACCATCCACAACAAAATGTGCTGCAGCAACTCGCCAACATTTCTTTCCAGCACGTTCCAAAAATCCTTGATTCAACTGTTGAGAAAGTTCCCAGGTTCCTGCAGGTTCCCTCTCCAACCCACACATTGCCGCTCCTTTCTTGCCAGTTAATCTAAATTCTGGAGCTCTTTCCAATCAACACCATGGGAGTATCCACAGCAAACAAAACAGAACCAAAACATAAGAAACAGGAGCAGGAATTGCCCACAAGGACATTGGAGTATTTCCACAACATGGCTGATCTGACCTTGACTGCACTGAGCTGCCTGATCCACATTCCCCTTGATTCTGCCAAAGCCCATCTATCTCATCTTTGGCAATGACTGGGGTGTGGGGGTGGAAGAAGGCAGCTCGTCCCTCTACTGTGCTGCTGGAGGCTGCAGGTTACAAAGGTGCTGTTTGAAGTTGGTAATTATATCTGCTGAGCGGAAGACTTTTTTTTTTGCAGCATTTGCTCTGATATTTAACGCCCTGGATCCCTCAATGCAAAACCGGAGCATTTTTTAAAAAAAGCTTCATACTTAGTATGCCAGGCAGATCATGGGAATAGTTAGTATGCTGTGTACGTTACACTGGTCACAGCATCTGCCAGCTACTTTAACAGTGAGTGGGTTACAGCCCAGTCTTGCGCCTGTGCTTGTCTAATAAAGCTGTTCGGTATCAACAGTCCTCTGGGACAATCCTTCATCACGATTCCTGAGAAGAACAAGCCAACGCACGGAATAATTTTCACCTGGGAAACTAGCAGCATCCATTTGTCTTTCACCAACTCTGAGTTTTGAAGAACAGATTATCGGGAAACAAAAAGTCCTGACAGCATGTGAATGATTGGGTTCAGGCGAGTCCTTCAGAGGACTCTGGGAGAGGGTGTTAACCGGCTTCCTGTACCCTAGAGTACCCTAGTGGGCTGTCCTTAACCCTTAACAGCCAACAAAGTAGTTGTGAAACTGTTAAAATGCAGAAAACACAGCAACCTCTGTTGCTTTGCAGAAAACCCAGCAAGATCCCATGGCAATGAGAATAGTCTACAAGGAGATTAATAAGCAGACAATATTATTCACTGATCCAGGCCACTAATGAGAGTGAGCAAACCTTTGGAGATAGTTGTCAATGCACCTTCTAGCATATGTCTGAAAGGGCAGATGATGTCTGATTGGCAACTCTGATAGTTCAGCACTTCCTCAGCACAGGTTTAGGTTTAGATTTTATTATTGTCACGAGTACCAAGGTACAGTGAAAAGCCTTGCTGTGTATGCTATCCAAACCGATCAGATAATACTATACATACGGTAAGTACAATCAAGTCAAACTCAAGTATAATGGGTAGAGCAAAGGGGAAGATACAGAATGCAGAATATATTTCTCAGCATTGTAGCACCTCAATTCCATAAACATAGTCCAATGTTCACAATGGGGTCGAGATGTATCAAACGGTACCCTAGTTTATGGGAGAACCGTTCAGAAGCTTGATACCAGAGGGGATGAAGCTGTTCCTGAATCTGGTCGTGTGCGGTTTCAAGCTTCAGTACCTTCTGCCCAACGGGAACAAGAAGGAATGACCAGGGAGGGGCAAGTCTTTGATTATGTTGGCTACTCTTCTGAGGCAGCATAAATTGTAGATGGAGTCAGTGGAGGGGAATGTGGTTTGCATTGGGAGTGAATGTATTGCTGAAGGCCCTTTTAGAATCATTTGAGATCAGGACCTTGTTACTCAGCTTCCTGCTGTCCTGAAAACTCTCCTCCTCTGGGCATGCTCAGCATTCCCTGCAATAGGTAACCATGGGAACAGAAGCTTGTGTAAATAACCAAGACCATCCAACTGTCCGAGGTTGTGGGGAGAAGGCAGGACAATGGGGTTAGGAGGGAGGGATAGATCAGCTATGATTGAATGGCGGAGTAGACCTGATGGGCCAAATGACTTAATTCTGCTCCTATCACTTATGATCTTATGATTTTACGACTGGTGGAATAGTCCTGGTGTCACAGAGAGATACAGTACAGAAACTGGTCCTTTGGCACAGTGAGTCTGCATCAATCATCAACCACTCTTTACACTAAACCATCCACCTCCTCTGCATCACCAAATTGAACGACTCACCCACAATAAATTTAAAGTGGCCAATTAATCTACTGACCCTCATAATCTTTGGAAAATAAAAGGAAACCACCGGACACCCGGAAGAATCCCCAGTCAGTCACAAGGGGAACATGAGAAATCCACGCACACAGTGCCTGAGGTCAGGATCAAACCAGGGTCTCTGAAGCTGTGAGGCAGTGACGCTACCAGTTGCATCCACTTTAGGGGTGGCACGGTGGCGCAGGGGTAGAGTTGCTGCCTCACAGCGCCAGAGACCCGGGTTTGATCCTGATTACGGGTGCTGTCTGTGCGGAGTTTGTATGTTCTCCCCATGACCTGCGTGGGTTTTCTCCAGGTTCCCTGGTTTCTCCCACATTCCAAAGATGTACAGGTTTGTGTGTTAAATGGCATGGTAAAATTGTAAATTGTCCCTAGTGTGTTTACACCCCAGTTTATAGGAGGATAAAAGCAGTGAGGAAGCTGTTCTTAAAACTGGTGGTACACGCTTTTAAGCTTTTGTACTTTTGCCAGATGGGAGAGGGGAGAAGAGGAAATGACCAGGGTGAAAAATGTCCTTGACTATCTTGGCTGTTATCCAGTGTCAGTTTATAGATGAAGTATAGATGAAGTCAACAGTGGGGAGGGTGGGCTGTGTGTGATGGACTGGGCTATCACCATAATTCAATGCCGTTTCTTGTGGTCTTGTGCAGAGCTATTGCGAAACCAAGCTTTGATGCATCCTGATAAGATGCTTTCTACAGTGCATTGAACTTGGTCAGAGTCATTGGAGACATGCTGATCTTAACCATATAACAATTACAGCACGGAAACAGGCCCCCTCGGCCCTTCCAGTCCGTGCCGAACATTTATTTTCCCCTAGTCCCATCTACCTGCACTCAGACCATACCCCTCCATTCCCTTCCCGTCCATATACCTATCCACTTTACTTTTAAATGTTAAAACCGATCCTGCTTCCACCACTTCTGCTGGAAGCTCATTCCACACAGCCACCACTCTCTGAGTAAAGAGGTTCCCCCTCATGTTACCCCTAAACTTCTGTCCCTTAATTCTCATGTCGTGCCCTCTTGTTTGAATCTTCCCTACCCTCAATGGGAAAAGCTTATCCACGTCAACTTTGTCTATCCCTTTCATCATTTTAAAGACCTCAATCAAGTCCCCCTTAACCTTCTGCGCTCCAAAGAATAAAGACCCAACTTGTTCAACCTTTCTCTGTAAGTTATTTGCTGGAACCCAGGCAACATTCTAGTAATTCTCCTCTGTACTCTCTCTATTTTGTTGACATCCTTCCTATAATTAGGTGACCAAAATTGTACACCATACTCCAGAATTGGTCTCACCAATGCCTTGTACAATTTTAACATTACTTCCCTACTCCTATATTCAATGCTCTGATTTATAAAGGCCAGCACACCAAAAGCTTTCTTTACCACACTATCTACATGCGATTCCACCTTCAGGGAACTATGCACAGTTATTCCTAGATCCCTCTGTTCCACAGCAGTCCTCAATTTCATTTCGGAGTCACGTGAGTGACTTCGTGAAGAGCCCGCCGGCACGCATGCGTGACATATCATCGCAACGCATTGCTGCCGACGGCTGGTGGGGAGCGTGGCTCCCGACCAGCCCTTCAGAGGGCCGACTCAGGTAAGGCTAAGCCCCCTGGTGTTTCCTGTTGGGGGGGGGGGGGGGGGAGACAGTGTGTTCTCTCCCTACCGGAACGTGGATTGGAGTCACCGGCCACTTATCCCAGAGCCCGCCTCAGCGACTCACCTGCGAGTCGGGCCGGGAAATAGGCGTGGTAGTCGGGGAGCCCTGTTGGTACAGGGCCCGACCCGCCGATACACCGGAGCTCCAGTGGGAGTTGGTGTCCTGTTGTGGCGGGTGTGTATTGTGTTCTCTCCCTACAGGTACGTGGCCGGGAAATAGGCGTGGATGTCGG
The DNA here is from genome assembly GCA_963514005.1 of Raja brachyura. The sequence goes on along the minus strand of OY740787.1, from coordinate 48,969,733 downwards.
GGAGCCCTGTTGTTACCGGGCCCGACCCGCCGCTATGCAGGAGCTCCAGTGCTGATTCGAGGAGCAGGAGCTCCAGTGCTGATTCGAGGAGCAGGAGCTCCAGTGCTGATTCGAGGAGCAGGAGCTCCAGTTCTGATTCGAGGAGCAGGAGCTCCAGTGCTCAAGGAGCAGGTAAACCCTGTTGTCCATATCGGGGTCGCCAACGGGCGCGTTGGGCGACCTGGGCCAGGGCTCGCGTGCTGCTGCACGGCCCTTCTCCCTCCGCCCTCCGAGTAGGGGGAGGGAAGGAGCTCGCAAGCCTAACCCTTCTGGGGCTAAGGCATTACCTGCCGCCGAGTTGCGGACTGGTTCACAGGCAGGACCCAGGTCTATGGTGAGGTCTAGCATCCAACCCCCAAACCCCGACGCAGGGACGGGGGGCTTGGGTACGGTCCCGAGTCCCCCATGGATGGGGGGGACGAGACCATGCGTCGGCAAGGTCCACGATGTGGGCAGCCGGCAAGCCCGCGCGGGCGTCGGATCTCCATGCTTCTGCTGGAGCTGACTCCCAGCCGCTTTTGCCCTTCGTGGCAGCGGCTTCCGCTCCCGCTAAACGGAGGCGGTTGAACACATCTCCCGCGCGGGAATCGCGCGGTTTCGCTTCGGCGGCTGGCAGCGACATCTACCGGCACCGAGATCACCTCGACGAGGTGCGGGCCGATGACAGGAGCCCCGGCAATCTTTCTGAGCCGGAGGACTCCGACCACCCGAGTGTTCAGGGTGAAGGGCGTATGGCCGCATGACGCGGCTACTGGAGCAGAATCATCGGGAGGAACCATCCAGCTCCAGTAGGCACAGGGAGGTTTCACCATCGTCAGCAGAAGCTGAGAACCGTCAGCTCCAGGAGGAGGTCCTATTGGTGGCCTTAAAGCCAGACACAAAGCCCAGCGAACTGCTCCTCCCTTCAACAAGCCCATACGCCACGGTCGCCGAGTCCCCCATGGATGGGAGGACGAGACCATGAGTCGGCAAGGTCCATGATGTGGGCAGCCGGCAAGCCCGCGCGGGCGTCGGGTCTCCATGCTAAGTCAGGTGCCGACTCCCCGCCGCATTTGCCCTCCGGGGCAGCGGGATCAAGCTCCGCCGAGGAGGCGTTTGAGTGTACCTCCCGCGCGGGAATCGCTCAGCTTCGCTGCAGCGGCTGCCGGCGACAGCTTCCGGCACCGGGTTCGCCTCGACGAGGTGCGGACCAATGGACGAAGCCCCAGCAGTTCAGCAGAACATGAGGACTCCGTCCGCCCGAGTTCTAAGCCCGAGGGGCGTATTGGCCAGGATGGAGCGGATGTTGGAGCTCCTCCTGCAACAGAATAAACATTTTTCGGGGAAGACCTCCCCAAGAGGGTCCAGGAGCGGGATGACCACGCTACGATGGTGGGACTCATGTGGTCACATCTCTCGACCAGGACGGCCCTGCCATTAGGCCAGCAAGGGCCTCCACTCCAGCTCCGCCTCAATTTTCAGAATCCAGCACCTCCACATACGGCCATGCATCTCGAGGGCCGCCGATAACCATGACGGTAAGGTGGTCTGGATTTCATGCCCCTGCATGTTGAACTTCACATGTTGGTGGGGAACTACGGCTCTTTCCGGGGGCATGCGGTCCCATCACGTCTGATGAGTTTATCTTACAAAGTATTCAAGGCCATGCGATTGAATTTCATCAATGGTGACATCCCTCCATCCCAGCATATGCAGATCCGAAATTTACACTGTCCAGCAAAAAGCGGCAGTAGGCTAGGCTGAAAAATTTACAGTCACAAGGAGGGATGGAGGATGTCGACTTATTTTTTCATTTGCACCATTTGAATACTTTTGTAGAATATACCCATTTCAAACTGGAAACGTTCCAGACATCTAAGTTCTTGGGTTCTGGGGGCTGCTTTGTGGCATGCATTGATTAAAGATGCATGCTATTCAGTATCTATTCAGAAATGCCACAGGAAGTTCTTGCCATTTATCTGGATGGATCAGCTCTGGCTCTACAGAGCTTTGCCAAATGGGCTTACACACTCCTAGATTATTTCTAAATTGCTCCAATCAATACTGGCTACACTAGGAGACAAAACCACATAGTGTTGGCCTGTCTAGGTGATATCCTAATTATTGGGAATCAGCCGAACTGGCAGTTTCAGCCCGTGGACATTTTTCAGCAAATGGGGTTCATTACCCATCCAGATAAATCAACGTCCTGCCCTTCACAGGTTAAGGGTATCTGGGGTTATGGTGGATTCCAATCACGTGAGGGCCACCCAACTATGCTAGGGCCTAGTCTGGGCCAGTATACCATCAATTCAACAAACTACTACGGTGATTGGAAGATTGTAGCGGTTTTCCAGCTGCCCTAAACGGGCCTTGGCGTTATCAAATTTGCAGAGCGCCAAGGTCTCGGCGTTAAAACTGAACGCTAGACATTTCCATCGACCACTGCAGCTGCCTTGCACGGCACAGATTGCGTTACAATGGAGGATTGACAATATTTATGTCTCACCTAAATCCATCATTTTGGCCAATCCGATGGTATACTTACAAACAGACGCAAGCTCCCATGTCCGGGGTGCTATGGACAACTGCTCCAGTTGTGAGGGCAGATGGGACACCCTTGAATTTACCTTCTTGTTGTCACAAGGGATAAACTATTTGGAGATGCTGGGAGCATTTCACGGACTTCGAGCTTCTTGTTCTAGCTTTACTGATGCTCATGTCCGTCTCCAAATGAATAATACCACTGAGGTGGCCTATCTCAACCATATGGGCGGTACCAGGTCACTTTCATGTGATGAATTGACAAATACAAATTGGCTCTGGTGTGTCGACGCACTATTTGGATTTCAGCTACCTGTTTCCCAGGTGAGCTCTATACAGTGGCGGACATCAGGTCACGCAAACTCTATGACCACATCAAGTGGGTGATGAATCTCCACATATCCGCTAAAATTACTGTACACTTTGGTGAACCGGATATCGACCTCTTTGCGTCACGGTTGAACCATAAGGTACCAACATACGTTTGTGGGACCCGATCCTGGGGCAATGCCGGTGGATGCGTCTCGCTGGACTGAGGGAAATGGGTTTCTATGCCTTTCCTCCATTTTGCCTCACCAGTCGGGTGTTGCGGGTAATCCAGACCAATGCTGCTAAGGGCATTCTTATCATACCCGACTGGCCTACGCAGCCATGGTATCCGGTGGTCCTTGATATGATCAGTCGACCTTGGGTCCTCTTCGAGGGTTGCCCATAATTGGTACACACCCTGTCTCAGGGGGACCACATCCCTGCCACAGTCATCTAAACTTGTTGGCTTGGAGGTTCTGCACAGGCCATTACTGCGGTATGGCATATCATCTAGAACCATGGATACCATCGGAGCGTCATGCTGGGAGTTCACCAGGCGGCAATATCTCTCTCACATCCGGAAATGGGAAACCTACTGCGGCCGCTCCCATATTACCTACGACGCTGTAACCATAACCGACGTATTGGAATTCTGACGGGGTTGCATCATAATGAGCACCTGAGCTACAGTGCCATCAGCAGCGCCTCAAGTGCGCTGTCATTCTACCTCAATGTTAAGGTAGGATCCAACAGGCTGGTGTCCAGACTCATGCGGGAAATATTCAATTCGAATCCGCCCAGACCACGCTATAATATCACCTGGGATATCGGGGAAATACTCACCCTGCTCAGGACGTGGTCGCCCATGGAGGGCCTGGAACTGGACAAACTCACCCTGAAGCTGGTGATGTTACTGGCACTGACTTCAGCACAGAGGGTACAGACACTCCGCAAAATCCAGATCGACAGGATGATCTATACCCCTGCGGCAGTAGTCTTCGTCATAGACGAGCTACTCAAGCAGCATAGACCTGGGTTCACAGGGCTGCAGCTGAAGTTCCTGGCCTACCCCACTGATGCACGGCTATGTTTAGCCGCCCATATCCGTCACTTTGTGAAAGTGACGAGAAAACTGAAGGAATGGAGAACCCTCACCATAGAGTGACGGTCCAGACGATATCCAGGTGGCTCAGGATCGTCTTGGGTAAGTCACGTGTTGACACTAATATCTTCAAATCCAATTCCACCAGGGCATGCATCAACGTCGGAGGCAAGGGTCATGGAGGTGCCCATGGACCATGTTCTTGCCACAGTAGGATGGCGTACGAAGCCTCCTTCCAGCGGTTCTACAATACATCTGTTGCCGCTCCTCTACAGTTTGCGGAGGCCGTGCTGAATGCAGGTCAAGAACGTGGAGATGTCCCCGAATAGGGTTTTTTTCTTTTGTTGTTAACAAATGTTGCTCTTGTCTTTCAGTATAAGCAGTCTGGAAAGTTGATTACTCCTATCCATCCTCATAAGTGGTGTGTGACAGCATGGACGTGGTCCAGGGCGTGGAATCACAGAGCTTTGAAGTCTTCACGAAGTCACTCACGTGACTCCGAAATGAAATAGTAAGATTGAACAAGAACTTACCAGTTCGAAGGTTGATCTTTATTTCATGAGGAGTTGCGGTGAGGGATTTCGTGCCCTCCGCTCCCAACCCTCGATCATACTCAACTGGTAATTAGAGTCTCTTCAATCTTACTATGCCAAGTCATTTCTGTTGTTGTTTCTGTGATTCCACACCGCTACTTTGAAGAATGTCGCGCATGCGTGCCGGCGGGCTCTTCACGAATCCCTCACCGCAACTCCTCATGAAATAAAGATCAACCTTCGAACTGGTAAGTTCTCGTTCAATCTTACTATTCCCTACCATTTACCATGTACGTCCTATTTTGATTTTTCCTGCCAAGATGTAGCACCTCACACTTATCAGCATTAAACTCCATCTGCCATCTTTCAGCCCACTCTTCCAAATGGCCCAAATCTCTCTGTAGACTTTGAAAATCTACTTCATTATCCACAACACCACCTATCTTAGTATAATCTGCATACTTACTTATCCAATTTTCCACCCCATCATCCAGATCATTGGTGTACATGACAAACAACAGTGGACCCAACACAGATCCCTGAGGCACCCCACTGGTCACCGGCTTCCAACCTGACAAACAGCCATCCACCATTACTCTCTGGCATCTCCCATTCAGCCACTGTTGAATCCATCTTGCTACTCCGCCATTCACACCCAAAGATTGAACCTTCTTAACCAACCTTCCATGGGGAACCTTGTCAAAGGCCTGACTGAAATCCATGTAGACAACATCCACTGCTTTACCCTCATCAATTTCCCTAGTAACCTCTTCAAAAAATTCAAGAAGGTTTGTCAAACATGACCTTCCAGGCACAAATCCATGTTGACTGTTCTTGATCAGACCCTGTTTATCCAGATGCTTATATATATTATCTCTAAGTATCCTTTCCATTAATTTACCCACACTAACATCAAACTAACAGGTCTATAATTGCTAGGTTTATTCTTTGAACCCTTTTTAAACAATGGAACAATGTGCGCAGTACGCCAATCCTCCGGCACTATTCCCGTTTCTAATGACATTTGAAATATTTCTGTCATAGCCCCTGCTATTTCTACACTAACTTCCCTCAATGTCCTAGGGAATATCCTGTCAGGACCTGGAGACTTATCCACTTTTATATTTTTCAAAAGTGTCAGTACTTCCTCCTCTTTGAATCTCATAGTTTCCATAGCTACTCTACTTTTTTCCCTTACCTCACAGAGTTCAATATCCTTCTCCTTGGTGAATACCGAAGAAAAGAAATTGTTCAATATCTCCCCCATCTCTTTTGGGTCTTCAGATATATCTTTTTAAGACTTCTGGGAAAGGAGAGATATTTCCTGGCTTTAGCTTCAACCCGGTTGGTCTAGAACAAATTGTTGGTGACATTTACGCTTGGGAATTTGAAGTTCTTGACTATCACCACTTTAACATCGTTGATGCTAACTGGAGTGTGCACCAATTCGCTTCCAGAGGTCAGTGACTAGTTCCTTCGTCTTACTAAGATTGAGGGTGAGGTTGTTGTCTTGATACCGTGTTACTACAACCTCCAACTTCCAAATAAGCTGCAAACTGCATAGACGTGAGGGCATTGTTTTTCTCTTTACATATATACATATTTTGATATATATAAAAATATACTTAACTTTGCTTTGTTGTTTATTATGGGGTTTACAGAGTATTATGTTTACATATCTGTTGTGCTGCTGCAAGTAAGAATTTAATTGTTCCGTTTCAGGACATATGACAATAAAACTATTTATCTCTTTCTCACTCTCTCTCTCTAAGCTCTTTGTCTCCTTCCTGTTCTCCAACTCGTCATTGTTCGAGATCTGGCCCACTGCAGTGGTGTCATCTGCAAACTTGCAAATGAAGTTAGAGCATGTTGTGAATGTATATGAACTATACTAAGAGCCTGAGTACACACCTATCTGGGACACTGGTGTTGAGAATTGGTCACAAATCCTCCCTTGTTTTGGGCTGTGGGTCAGAATATCAAGGATCCAGTTGCAGAGAGGAGTGCGGACTCCTAGGTCCAGGGAATTGGAGATGGGTTTGGTTGGGACTGTGGTGTTGAAGGCGGAGATATAGTTAGTAATATGACATAGGTGTCCTCATCTTCGTTTGATGTATCAGCTTTAGCCAGAGGTGAATTTCCAGAAGACTGGAGGGTGATTTATGTCACACTATTATTTAAGAAGGGCAGCAAAGACAAGCCAGGGGACCACAGCGGTGAGGCTAACATCATTGGCGGATAAGTTACTGCAGGGGATTCTGAGAGACAGGATCTACCATCATTTCGTAGACAAGGAATGAATAGAAATAGTCAGCATGGCTTTGTGCATGTGAAATCATGCCACACAAATGTGCTAAGAGATTTTTAACGAGGTAACAAAGAGAATTGATGAGGGCAGGGCAATGGAGTTAGTCTGTATGGACTTTAGCGAAGCCTTTGACAAGGTCCCACTTGGCAGGACAGTCTGGAAGGTTAGATCACATGGGATCCAGGGAGAGCTAGTTAACTCGATATGTAATTGTTTTGTTGCTCGGAAGCAGATGGTGATGGTGAAAGGTTGTTTCTCGGACTGGAGGACTGTTACTAGTGGTGCGCCTCAGGGATCAGTACTGGGTCCATTGTTGTCTGTCATTTATTCAAATGATTTGGATGAGAATCTATAAGGAGTGATTAATAAGTTTGTAGCTGATATTAAAATCATGCCATTGTAAACAGTGAAAAAGGTTGTCGCAAATTACAGCTGGGATGTGATCCGCTGGCTAAGAGGGCCATGGAATTGCAAATGGCATTCGATTCAGTTAAGTGTGAGGGGTATTGCCCTTTGTGAAGCCAAACCATGGTGTGACCACAGGTAGTGAAGTAAGTATTTGGCATGCTAGCCTTCATCAGTTAAGGTGATGAGTGCAGGTGTTGAGATGAACGCAAAGTGCTGGAGTAACTCAGAGGGTCAGGCAGCATCTCTGGAGAACATGATTATGCACTGTTTTGGTTTGGGATCCTTCTTCAGACTGATTGTCATGGGGAGAGAAAACTGGAAAAGAGATGGGGGAAGAGGGGAGTGGGAGGAGCAAAGTGAAAAAGAGACTAAAGGAGACAAAAATGCAACAAAGGGACAAAATGATCATAAGGGGAGTAGAGGAGTGAAAGAGGCCTGAGGGAGGGATTTAGATAGATAGAAGGGGACAGGGAGAGGAGGGAGGTGGGATATTGGGAGAGTGAGTGTACACAAGGTCAGGAAAGTGGGGCGGGGAGATAAAGAGAAAAAATATGGTGAGATGTTGGGGAGACGATCAGCCATGATCACAATGAATGGCGGTGCTGGCTCGAAGGGCCGAATGGCCTCCTTCTATACCTATTTTCTATGTTTCTATGTCTATGTTTCTATGTTTCCTAAAATTGCAGAGTTCAATGTCGATACAGTTAGGTTGTAAGCTCCACAAGTGGAATATGGGGTGCTGTTCCTTCAGTCTGCAAATGGGAATGGGAGTTCAAATGTTTAGCAACAGTGAGATCTAGCAGGTCTGGATGGACTGATGATGAAATAGGCACAAAGTCTGGATGAAATAGGCACAAGGTGGAGTAACGCAGGCAGCATCTCTGGAGAAAAAGGATAGGTGATGTTTTGGGTCAGGACCCTGTTTGGGTTGGAAGGAATGAGGCCACGGTGTCCATACCAACCATTGATCACTCTTCACTACACACTAGTTCTATTTCATGCACTTACTAGATGCTAGGAGCAATTTGCAGAGGCTATTTAACCTACAAAGCTGCATATCTCTGGAAAACTGGAGCACTCCACAAAAACAGTTTCGAATCTGGGACTCTGGTGCTATGAGGCAGCGGCTTTACCACTTATGCCACTGGGCTAATGGACAGACAACAGTCTGAAGAGTCCCGACCTAAAATGTAATCTGTCCATTTTCCCCTCACAGATGCTGCTTAACTTGCTGAGTCCCTCCAGCAGTTTATTATTTTTTGCTCAAGATTCCAGCCTCTGCAATTCCCTTGTGTCTTCATTGAACATTGTCAAGTGAGTTGATAGAGGTGTTCAGATGCACAAAGGGACCCAGAGCTGGAGGGGTTGGAATCAAAAGGCAATTAAGACAATTCAGTGTCAAGGCAACAAGGGCAATTTTTTCCATGCAGTGAGTTGCGATCTGATTGCAAGGTCGGTGGGAGCAGACTCAATACATTGTAAAAGTGTGGTGACAGTAATGGGCCTGTCCCACTTAGGCAGTTTTTCAGGCGAATGCCGGCGACTGTCAAGTCGTAGCAGATCATGAAAAAACGGTGACTGTCAGAATGTAACACACACACACACACACACACACACACGCACGCACGCGCACACACACATACACGAGCGCGCGCGCACACACACACATACACGAGCGCGCGCACACACACACACACACACACACACACACACACACAGACACACAGACACACACACATACACACACACACACACACACACACACACACACACACACACACACACACACACACACACACACACACACACACACACACACACACACACACACACGTCGCTTCCTTCCACAGCCAGTTATCTAGGTGGGGGACAGGGCAAGAGTTGTCTGAATGAAATTCACACGGTGTAAAAGCCAATGTGATACAGACACACGCCACGATGAACAGGAAGGTTGGCACTGTAATTAAGACGGTGAAAGCACAGTGTACGGGAAGGGTCACTTAAGTCCTTTAAAAGAAGGGGTAGAAGGGGAGACGGGGTGGGGAGAAGGAGTGGAGACAACTTTCATTCAGTCAGCGATACACGGCTGTGAAGCTCAGCGGACATTAACATTACCGGTCGGTTAATCCTCAGTTCTGAAAACTAACGTTTACTTCTTTTTTCCCCAATGAGCCAATGAAATTCACCGGTCAGCACCGGCGACAACCTACGAGAACCTACGACCTCCTGGCGACCCACCACCACTGCACCTACGTCCCGAGAATTCTCGCTACTATCCATGGCATCGAAATTCTGCTCGCCGCTAATTTTTCAACGTTGAAATATTAGCGGGGACCAGAATGAAGCCGCGACTAGTTATGAGAATGTGGGAACTATTCACCACCATGCAGGCGACTCCCTGGCAACCTCTGGTGAACATGTGGCGACCTTGTGGCGATCTCATAGTCTCCTGTAGTCGCCTAAAAAGTTGCGTAAGTGGAACAGGCCCATTAGAGGAGCCCACTGATCTCCCACTGAATTTTCATAACATTGAACCGTATCCAATGAAACTCAACCACTTGGAAAACAACAAACTAGAATGTTTTTGTGATGGGAAGCAGCTGGTGCAGTGAGTTATTGAACTGCCCTCTGCCACATGTGTTTCATTCCAACCCACCCCCACGGGATGCAAGGTTCTTGTCTCCAACAATCTCTGTCCAGGTACTTGTGGTGCAGTGCACAGCTCTGAGCTTGGCAATGATTAGAATCACATTGGTTGCAGTGTTCAGAAAGCAGGAGCTGGATGATACAGGGAAGGGAATTGCAGTGCGGATCCAGCTGGGAATACTCTAGGATACTCCCCTGCCCTCAGTGATCGATCCTGGGTTTAGTTTAGTTTAGTTTAGAGATACAGCGCGGAAACAGGCCTTTTGGCCCATCGATCCCTGCACACTAACACTATCCTATACAGACTAGGGACAATTTCCAATTATAACAAGCAAATTAGCCTACAAACCTGTACGTCCTTGGAGTATAGGAGGAAATTGGAGAACCCGGAGAAAACCCACGCAGCCACAAGGAGAATGCACAAATTGCGTACAGACAGCACTCATGGTCAGGATCGAACCCAGGGTGTCTGGCGCTGTAAGGCAGCAGCTCTACCACTGTGCCAACGTGCTGCTCATTTAACTGACACTGTGCTTGATCTTGACAATGTCGAGCCAGGCTTTGGAATTCAAACTAGAGTCTGAAGAAGGGTTCCGATCCGAAACGTCACCCACCCTACTTCTCCAGAGAAGCTACCCGACTCACTTCTAGCACTTCAAGTTCCTCTAGCACTTTGTGTCTATCTTCAGTATAAACCAGCATCTGCAGTTCCTTCCCACACAGAGAGCACTTGTGTTCGGTTGCGGGGGCGAGGGCGGGGGGAGTTCGAAAGTACCACAAGGGCAGTACAAGCCAGCAAACAATCAGTGAATGTGAGTGGCAGGACAGAGCCTCACAGCCAGCCCCAACACAATGTGTGCAGAGTTTACATGTTCCCACAGACCATGTGGGTTTCCCTGGGCGCTCCGGCTTCCTCTCACGTCCCACTTACTGCATGTACGGGTTTGTAGGCAACTCGGCTGCTGCAAATTGCCCCTAGTGTATAGGTGAGAATGTGGAGAGAATAAAAAGAATGGGATTTATGCAGGATTAGTGTAAATGGGTGGTCAGTATGGATTCAGTGGGTGGAAGGACCTGTTTCCGTGCTGTGTCTCACCATGACTCTGGGACTGAGGAGATAATCACCCAGCCTCTCCAACACGTCCTGCCTTTCAGTCATGGCCAAGTTCGGATCTGTGTCTTTATTCCCTTGGCTCAGCATCAACGCACTTACCATAATAACCAAGCTCAGCTTGAAGTTATCAATTGGCCCCCAATTGTTGTAAATAAGTTTCAGTTTTCCACTTCCCTTTATGTGGGGAAATGGTTGCAGACATCATCCTGAGCAGCTCAACTCTAATATAGAACGCCACTGTGCTGGGGTCCTCCACTAAACCAGTTAGTGTCTCTCTATCTCTAACATCCAACCCACACACCAAGCCAGGCTCAACGACCTCTGCACCTCACCTGCTGCTTAAATTATTTATTTTTTAATCATTTTTCTGTCCAAGAGTTTTTAAATATTCTGGTTTTCCAAAGATGCAGAATGCAGAAACAAAGAACTGTAGGTGCTGGCTCATACCAACAATAGGCACAGAGTGCTGGTGTAGTCAGCGAGTCAGGCAGCATCACTAGAGAAAAAGTATGGGTAACTTTTCGGGTCGGGACCCTCCTTCAGGCTGATAGTGTAGAGTGTTGGGAGTAGTTGATAGAGAGAGGTGAGGGAAAGGGGTGGGGCAAAAACTGGCAAGTGATAGGTGGAAAATAGACACAAAATGCTGGAGTTACTCAGTGGGTGAGGCAGCATCACTGGAGAAAAGGAATAGGTGACGTTTTGCGTCGCGACCCTTCATCAGACACGACATCTGCAGTTCCTTCTTACACAAGTGATAGGTGCATTTTGGTGAGAACAATTGACTGACAGATGTATAGAGCATGTGTAAGAAAGAACTGCTGGTAAACTCGAAGATAGACACAAAATACTGGAGTAACTCAGCGGGTGAGGCAGCATCTATGGAGGGAAGGAATGTCTCAACCCGAAACGTTACCCATCCTTTTTCTCCAGAGATGCTGCCTGACCCTCTGACTACTTCAGCACCATGTGTCAATCATTGGTATAAACCAGCACCTACAGGACAGAGCACACTGATGAAACTATGAATAAAGCACATCAACGCCTCTACTTCCTGACAAGATTACGGAGATTTGGTATGTCAGAGAGGATTCTCGAACTTCTACAAGTGTACAGTAGAAAGCATATTGACCAGTTGCATCACGGCCTGGTTCGGCAACTTGAACGCCCAGGAGTGATGAAGACTGCAAAAAGTTGTGAACACTGCCCAATCCATTACCGGCTCTGACCTCCACACCATCGAAGGGATTTACTGGAATCGCTGCCTCAAAAAGGCAGCCAACATCATCAGAGACCCACACCGTCTTGGCCCCACACTCACTTCACCCATGCCATTGGGAAAAAGGTACAGGAGCTTGAAAACTTTAACGTCCAGGTTCCGGAACAGCTTCTTCCCGACAGCCGTTCGGCTATTAAACACAACCTCAAATAAGCTCTGAACTACATAGACTATTATTATTATCACACTATTGCTGGGGATTTTTGTGTGTACGCATGCGTGCGTGTATACGTATATATATATATATTATCTATAGATACGTGTATTTGTGAGTGTGTATATATACACATACTGAACCTTTGCTTCTCTCATTTATTATATTGTTTACAGTGTACTATGTTTATATATTCTGTTGTGCTGCTGCAGGTAATAATTTCATTGTTCTATCTGGGACATATGACATTAAAACACTCTTGACTCTCTTGAGATAGTAACATAGGATGGAGGTGAAGGATACCAGAAGAGTCTGAAGAAGGGTCATGACCTGAAACGTCGCCCATACTTTTTCTCCAGAGATGCTGCCTGAGGTACTCCAGCGCTTTGTGTCTATCGTCACAAAATTACTGTAACTTCAGCTCTGTTAGAAAACTGGCTTGATCCAGTTGTGGACTTTACTAAGGGATGCCTGCCGATATCCGCCATTCTGAGTTGAAGGTTATTGCCTTTCCTTCAGTATCTCTGGAACGCAGTCCCAAGCAGCACCTCCATTGTAAAGAATGTGTCAGTTCAAGGTGGCAGCAGTTCACACACACCTTCTCCAGGGTCAGCAAGTGCAGTGATGCTTATAGCCAAATAATTTATTTTTAAATTTTATAATTGTTAAATCAAACTGTTCATCCGTGCACTGTGACTCTTTTGGAATTTGTTCTTGAAATGAGAGACAAGGACTCCCTGGCAAAATAGATAGGCAAGCTAACACTTTCAATCTCTCCCCCTGAAGTTCCCTGTTGATTCGAACCATTGAGTTACACCACTGGCATCTTCACAATGACCACAGTGTGACTTTAATAAGTGTGAATTGGAATAATTCTGCAGCCGGCTCCATCTGACCACTTGGCTTTGATACATGTGTTCAGCTTATTAATGATCTGGCAAATGACAGCCTTCTGGGGCAGTGCTGCATTGATTTCTCCAGTGGCGCAATGCGGGGGCGTTTCAATTAGACTGAGGACACTGACCTTGTTTATGAATAGAGGGGAGATTGGTTTCGAGATTTATCCCTCCTACACATTGAATCAAACCTTCCTAATGTGTTTTTTCAGTACACCTTACTTTACTCATTTCCAGCCGCAAGATTATTGTTATCAGCTTCTTCCGCCTCATTAGACATCCTGCTTTCCCCCATACAAGAACATCTTGAGTTGTAACTACACTCAGCTCCAGTTCCTCCTCCTCCAGAATGTGTCATTTTATCATTACCCATTCCAGTGATGGATTGCACCCGTCTTCCAGAACTCCCGTCTCATTCCGTCAAGTTACTAGCTTTACACTCTTCTCCACAATAACTTGCATTCACATAGCACGTCTGCATCTGCTGAGCCATCTGCATCCACCAGAAGGAATCTGATGCTGAGCTGCCTTAAGATATACTCTGATAGGTGATGTAAACTTAGGTTTAAAGGAGAAAGGAAGGGGAGTGGGCCAGAGGCAGGGTGATGTAAGGTAGAAGGGAGTGTGGACATGATTTCCAGAAGTCAGGTATAGCTGTTACACTATATCAGTGCTTCTTAAACTATTTCAGTGTAATTCACCCTTGAGTCTTCATCACAAAAGCGTCATTCACCCTCGACTAAATTTTCTAATGTTTTTTTAGTAATTTTCATCTTATTCTCCCTTGTGTATAATTTTATATATAATTTATTTTGTCACATGAGCAAAAAACATAAATTAATTCATTTCTTAAGTATTTATTTTCTTCAACTTTTAGAACATCCTAAAAATATGTAAAGAAAACTAGGAGTGAAAAAAAAAAGTTTATTTACCACTGGGGTTGGAAAATCATTCTATTAGAATGATAAAAAAAAACATTCCAACGTCTAAACTGGGCTTCAGCCCCATTTTACCATTTCGGGCTTTGATTACTGCAGTTTTTTTGGGGAAAACTAGCTCAAAATATAGCTAGAATTCATGTTGCTTGATGCAAATAAGTGCTAGTAGATTGAAGTACATTAAATATATATAGGATTCTAGTTCTAGCAAAAAAATAGCTAAATTGGAAACACTCCAGGGTTGCCATTTATACATTTATGATCCCACTAGCTTGTCTGGTCTTCCCTAAAAGGTGATATTACAGTAAATTTGGGAAATATCCTGCTACTTTGAAATTAGAAAACCATAGGTAGAGAGGGAAAAAAACACATCAAATTTCCAGCTACACTGCCATTAAAACCAATAAGAGCTTACTAACCACTTTAATGGCAATGCCTTTTTTTAAGTATAGAAAAAAAGATATAAATATCTGAATAAATTAAGTAATTCACCCTTCATTCACCCCTCTAGTTTCATTCACCCCAAAATAATTTCATTCGCCCTTGGGTGAACCATTCACCAGTTTAAGAAGCACTGCGCTACAGACACCAAAATCTCCAATTTCAGCACAGTGGTGCAGCGGTAGAGTTGCGGCCTTACAGTGCTAGAAACATAGAAACATAGAAATTAGGTGCAGGAGTAGGCCATTCGGCCCTTCGAGCCTGCACCGCCATTCAATATGATCATGGCTGATCATCCAACTCAGTATCCCGTACCTGCCTTCTCTCCATACCCTCTGATCCCCTTAGCCACAAGGGCCACATCTAACTCCCTCTTAAATATGGCCAATGAACTAGCCTCAACTACCCTCTGTGGCAGAGAGTTCCAGAGACTCACCACTCTGTGTGTGAAAAAAGTCCTTCTCATCTCGTTCCTAAAGGATTTCCCCCTTATCCTTAAGCTGTGACCCCTTGTCCTGGACCCCCCCCCCAACATCGGGAACAATCTTCCTGCATCTAGCCTGTCTAACCCCTTAAGAATTTTGTAAGTTTTTATAAGACCCTGGTTCAATCCTGACTACGAGTGCTGTTTGTACGGAGTTTGGACCGTGACTCAGTGGGTTTTCTCCAGCTGCTCCAGTTTCCTCCCACTTTCGAAAGACTTACAGGTTTGTAAGTTAATTGGCTTCAGAAAAATTGTAAATTGTCCCAAGTCTGTCACATAGTTCTAGTGTACCGGGTGACCGCTGATCGGCGCTGACTCGGTGGGCCAAAGTGCCTGTTTCTATCTCTGAAGTCTGAAGTTTAAAGTTCAGGTTAACCCCCTCCATCGCCTCCAGATGGCCAGGGTTGGAAGAAGACTTGTTAGGAAGCCAGTTATCTCTTCCTGTGTAGGAAGGAACTGCAGATACTGTTTTAAATCAAGGATAGGCACAAAATGCTGGAGTAATTCAGTGGGACAGACAGCATCTTTGGAGAGAATGAATGAGTGACGTTTCGGGTCAAGAACCTTCTTCAGATCTCTTCCTGGCTTCTGCAACTTATTTCTAATTCCTCAACATTCCTGCTTTATCTTGCCTTCCCTCCACTCTCCAGCCCTAATCCCTCTGCCTGTCACCATCTTGGTTCCGCAGGATGTTGGGAGAACTGCTCATATCGGAGGAACCCTTCATCTTTATTTCAGCACTAATAGCCTTTGTGCTCCTACTTATCAAACTGCAGTCGCTGTCTCCACCCCTTCACCCACCCTTCCCTGCATCCGACTCCAACTATCCTTGTCTGCTTCCACCTATTACCCACCTGCCTTTTGTCTTTTAATGCCACCCTCCTCCCTCCCCCAGCCAGCTCATCTGCCTGTCATCCATCACCCCTCAGTGGACCACATATCACTGACCCAAACTGTCTCAAACCTCTACCCCCTTTTTCTTTACACTGCTATCTCCTCTCTCAAATCTCAGTCCTGATAAAAGGTCTCAACTCAAAACGTTGACAATTTCTTCCCCCCCACAGATGTGCCCGACCTGCTGAGTTTCTCCAGCAGATTTATGGTCCATTCATTTCCCGGAAGTGCTTACAGTCAGTAACATACTCTGTCAAGGTGCAGTTTCTGATGATGTGAGGTGAACATGGAAGCCAGTTTAAAAACATTTAAATCCCCCAAAACCTGTTCAGCATCCACAAGACCAAGCCAGGAGTGTGATAGAATACTCTCCACTTAAGTGCACAATGAGAATAGATCGGGTAAATGCACAGAGTATCATTCCCAGAGTAGGGGAATCAAGAACCAGAGGACATGGGTTTAATGTGAGGGTGGATTTCATAAGAATCTGAGGGGTAACGTTTTCACAAAATGGGTGGTAGGTGTATGGAACGAGCTGTGAGAGGAGGTAGTTGAGGCAGGTATTATCGCAACTTTATAGAAACACTAGACTAAGTGGGAGTAGACAAAGTGGGACCTGTTGGGTCCCTGTCACACAGGAGGCTTGGACCACCAACGCAATATTCCACCACTCACCCATAGCCCCAACTGCACAGGCGCAGCTCATTTCCCCTCAACTCTCTCCCCCTCCTCTTCACCCTCCCTCTTCTTTCTCCTCTCCTCCTCCCCTACCCCAATCCCTCCCTCACTTCTCTCTCCCTCTCCTTTCCCCTACCCGCAGTCACTCCGTCCTCCTTCCATAACTCCTCTCCCCTCCCTACTCCCCTTCTCTCCCTCTATCCCTTTTCCTTCCCCGCTCTCCCTCCCCAGGATATTGAGGTTGCCGCTCGTATTCCTTCTTGCATGCCCCGGAGGGCTATCAGCCATTGGCGCCCTCAGAACCAGGCCTCCGATTCTCAGATTGGCCCAGAAGCACCAGCAGCTACGGCCATGCCGGCGTGTGGCCGGGGGGTGGGGGGGGGGGGGGGGTGGGGGTTGCAGAGCTCGGAGAAAAGATGGGGGAAGAACCATGGGGGAGGGGGGTATCACGGGGGAGGAGCCAGCGAGGGGGACCAGAGGGGAAGGGGTGCGTTTGGGACTCACAGCGGTCGTTCGACACTCTCCTCCGCCAGGATCAGATTTACCACTTTCCATTTGGCGACCTCTCCCAGGCCGCGCCGTTTCCAGTCCCAGTCCTGACCTCTCCGAAAATTGTGTCCGGTTGGGGACCTCCGCCGGCCACCCACAGCGTCCCTTAGCTCCAGTAAAGACGCGGTGGTGCAGGAAGGGGTGGACAGTCACGGGGAGTGACAGGAGAAGAGATCAATCCGCGCGCCACTGACTGGCAGGAGATGAGATCGATCTGTGCTCACGCGGTTTTTAAGATTTGTAAACCTCGCTAACTTTTACAATATACCACCGATCGGAACAAAAATGTTGCACTCGCAGCACAGGAGGACAGTGAGTAAGCTGGTGACAAATCAAAGCGCTATCGCATACCGTTTTTGCGCAAATAGAAAAAACGCGCACACCGGAAGAGCACAAGGTCAGAGCATAAGTTATGTATAGATTTAGACAGGTGCATGGATAGGACAGGTTTAGAGGGATATGGGTCAAACGCAGGCTGGTGGGACTAGTGCAGATGGGACATGTTGGCCAGTGTGGCAAGTTGGACTGAAGGGTCTGTTTCCATGTCATAAGACTCTATGACTCTTAAGTGCAGCTTCCACTACACTCAAGAAGCTCGGCGCCATACAGAACTTAGCAGCCGCTTGATTAGCACGCTTTCCTCAACCATTCACACATTCTAATACTGAGGCACAGTACCAACTACTGGACGCTCTGTAGTAGCTCACCAAGACTCCTCAGACAACACCGTCCAACCGACCACCTCCACCAGCTAGAACGACAAGGGCTTCAAAAACATGGGGAAATCTCCATCTGTAAGCTGTCCTTGAATCACACACCATCCGGACTTGGAGATCTATCGCTGTTCCTTCATGGTCACTGGGTCCAAATCCTGGAACTTCTCCGCTAACAGCATTTAGTTTATATCACACCACAAGGACTGCAGCAGTTCAAGAAGGCAGCTCACCACCACCTTCACAAGAGGAACTTTGCTCAGCCTGCAGCTTACATCTCTTAAATTAATAAATAAGAAAAAATCCTTCAATGTAATTGAGACACAATAAGTTGTTTTAGAAATGTTGATTAACTCACTAATATATTGTTGTTTATATCTTCTAGAAAATAATGGAATGTGATCTCATACAAGCTTCTGGGAGTGTAGGCTGGTCCTTGGTTTAATGTCTCCTCACAGAGTCAGTACTTGCAGCAGGACAGCATTCCCGCAGTACCACTCCAGGCTTGGGTTTGTGGGAAATGAGCTTGAATCCTCCATTTTTTGCTCATAATCAAGTGTAGCAGGATTGGTTCAAGACCAATGCTGAGTTATAGAGAAGCTGCTGTGTGTACATGTAATGAGATGTTCAGACAGGCAATAACCCAGATTACTGCATTTTCACACAATAACATTCTAGATGAAAAAAGAACACTTCAATGTGCAAATCTTCTCATTTCAACATTTTTATGATGACTTTTTTTTATTGAGGCATTTATCATATGGAACTATCACTTCAGTAATGCATTCAGCTTGTGGAGTAGCTATTCCATTACAATGACTTTATTAAGACAGTATTTCAAATCTACAAGGCATACGGTCATTTACGTCATCACGGGAGACTGGGTGATGTGGGTACCTCCAGCATTGATCTCAAGTCGTTGCTGCTCTTCCCCATCAGTTAGCAATGGGAACTCAGAGAAGACCAGCTAAATGCAAATCCCTTGTCAGGGAAAAATCTCCTCTCCTACAGGGCAGGAGCAGCTTTGACGATCCATCCAATAATGCGGGCTAGTGCCACCACCCCACTTGCCCCTCCTTCTGTCCACCATTCAATGGACTGCCGGGAAGGCACTGAATGCCCAGTCACGTGGAACTAGATACATCACCTCAAACACACCTACACAAGCACGCTCACTCATATACACACAAGCATCTGTGTACGCATGTATATATGTATGCGGACTTCACATATTGAGGTGCACACACAGACGCACACACACTCCGTCGCGCACACGCAGTCACGCAAACGGGCATACACGCACACACACACACAGGCGCATATTTACATATGCACACATTTACATGCGCACGTATGTGCATGAACACATATACACGCACATGCACCTATGTACATGCACATGCATGGACTCACACGTGCGCACCCACACACATACATACACAAACACACTATTGGCAGCACAGTTACAATTTACATATGGGTCTACAATCCAGCTTGAATGTAAAATGGCATCATAAAAAATATACACACACAGTGGCACACAGGAAATGGTAGAAATACGTAGCACTTACAGCACAAGAACAGCCAATGTGGCCCTACAGATCTGTGACATTGTTTAATGTTTCTATCGAGCACCCACTTTGCTTCATCTCATCCAATCAACACATCCCTATCCCTTAATCCATCCTGTACATCTAAAAATTTCCGTAAAGACATTTGAACAGCGCTTCAGCTTCTCGCTGTCGGAGGATTGAGCGCATACTCAGCATTTCCCGCTTGTTAAGCAGCGAGATGCCAATCCACTACCGCATTTTATACAGCCTTTTGCCTCTGATGAGTTTACACAGAGCAGGCCACAAGGTTTGGTGAGGTTCAGTGAATCAGGGCCAGGAGACCATGAGTGAGAATTAGCACCATATTGTCTGCACTGTCAGATGTGGTGTGATGGCTGTGTTCATGAGTAATAGACAGTAGATGTGAAATGGCCATTGGTATAAACTGTGCTCTATGGATATGTAAGAGATACAGTATAACACTGTACAGTTTTATAAACAAGGATGTGTAAGACTTACATGATATAATACACAGTATAGTCCAGGGAAAGTGTTGTGCACAAACTGAATCTTTACATGCCTTACTGTGGCAACAAATCTTTGAATAGGGTGGGGGGAGATGGTATATTAGCCGCATGTGTCTGGGGACCTGTGTTCCAATCTCCTTCCCTCTGATAGGACAAATGAAAACTTGACAGGTTCTACCCAACAAGGGTTTGGCTTTCCACACACACTTCCCAATGGGCTGGGCTTATTCGGCGGCCCTGGAGTATTTACTGGTAGACTCTCTATTTGACCAGATATTGTGTCTGATGGTCATGAGAGATGTGCTGGAAATATCTCCCTACAACCTGCTACAACGACTAAGGCAGCTGTGCCAGCTTCTTCTCTGATACCAGCATCAGCTTGACTTGGAAATCCAAGTGCCCTGGACAATATCCTGGGTGAGTACCCTGGACCCGTCCAGCCCAGCAGCCTAGTGAGGGCATCCACCAGAGTTGTAACCCAAAAGTGAAGATGACTCACCACCATTTTTTTCAGTGGAAAGTTGGGGCAGGCAATAAATGCTATCAGTATTAATGATACTCCTAATTCCAGAATGTGTACATCAGTGTCAGGCTTGTCTTCCAAATTCATTGACTGGTTTTCTAACGGTTGTTACAGATGAAGGTCGTGCCTGGGCCAAAACACCTAAGGAGATGCTGGTGTCTGTGACATCGGATTCTCTTCAAGAAGTGGAGGTTAGAGAGGAGTTGCAGATTTCTAATGAAATCGTGAGTGAATCGTCAGTGAACGGTCAGCATTGTACAAAGGAATGCACAAATATACCATTCGACAGTGGGTTGGTGAATCATTTGACACTGATGCCTATTCAACCAAATATAACCCTGTAAACCCTGCACAACCTCATTTGAACCAACCTTGTAACACTATTACCTTGTAAGACCAATCTTACAGAAGCCAGCAGTCCCTTCCTGTAAAAGGCCGATTCTACTTTTCTGGGTTTGAGGAGTTTGCCTTGTGATGAATGAGGGTGGCTGGGCCCATTTTGTGAAGAAGGCCTGGTGAAGTATAGCATTCAACTCTGCCCAGAGCCATCCATCAAAGCCCTCCAATCTTGCCTCAGATTAAAGCTTCTGTAGTGCGTTTTCCTTTCCACCCTATTACCTGTTCCCAAAAAGTAATAACCCCCACCCCCTTCCCCTCTCAATGCCCTCCTCCCCTCTCAAAGCAGACAGAAACACCGTCTGGAATGTCAATGCACTGTATATTAAATAATAATAGATAAAATCTTTTGACCAGGCACTGCATAAACATCAAGGCAGCGCCCAGTAAAACACTCTTCTGTCCCGGACAGGAAGAATGTCAAAACTATTTTGCCAAAGCTAATAGATCACACTTGTCTAAAGGCACTCTGCATATAGTCCACAATTTCTTTAAGCTGCTTAAATGGTTGAGGTTGCTTGACACCAACGAACCATGAAGTTGCAGGCAATAGTGTACATTCCTGCCTGTTGGGTCCCAATGGTAAACTTGAGGTGATGGCCGACTTGAATTCTATTCCAGTTAGGACCCCCACCAAAGCTTTGCAGGCATCAGCCGTTGGGTCGGAAAGTTGAAGGGGGAAAGCAAAGCACGAAAAAGCTACGTGGCACAACAGGCCAACGTTGCAGCTGGTTTGAAAGAAATGATGCTTCCCTTTGCAGCACAGAACAGAATTAACCTCTGTAGACAACCAATGTCTAGTTGGCCCACTCTTACGTCACCCCAAAGGTCACAGTCAAGGCAGTAACGATGGCTCATATCCGTGGGAAAATAGTCAAGTTAAGGCTCTTTAGTGCTGACCAAGTGTTAATTAAATAGACCCCACAATCAACAGGGGAAAATGTGACTTGTTCTGGGCACGTAAGAATGTAAATGGTTACGATTCAAAGGCAGTTCTTCACTCACTGCACCTTTGTGTTCGTTGGTTCTAAGTTACTGATAACAACAAGGCCTTCTGCTGTGAGGTGGATCAGGCCTCTGAGCAGCACTTCTGCTGGTTCATCTTCACTTTATGCTTGATCCCGTCGTACAGTTCAAAGTTGTAGTTCTCCAGGGTGGTTGAACTCCGGCTGGAG
Organism: Raja brachyura; assembly: GCA_963514005.1. The sequence goes on along the minus strand of OY740787.1, from coordinate 48,947,554 downwards.
AGGCCTGCGTAGGAGCAGGTGCAGTACAGCAAGAGCCCGGCACAGACCGCTCCCAGGAGAACCCCCACAGAGCTCATGACGATGATCGTCACCAGGATTGGGTCCAGGGAATAGAGCCAGTTCTTGTCTCGTCCTGACGTTGGCGTGACCGACATGCCATTGGAGGGCAACATCGTGCTCGCGTCTCCTTCAAGCCCCGTATCTATGAAGCAGCAAAAGTAACCGTAACGTTTTTATATAAACAATACAATGTTACGTTTTTATATAAATAAATGAATATAGAATGAATAGTCATAAAAATTAGGAGCTAGTTACTGTATCTAATCCTTCCAATTCAATACCATTATTACCGATTCAAATTCAGTCTTGTCTTCCTGATTTCTCCCCACATCCCTTGATCTCTTTAGACATTAGAATTACTGTATATCCAATGCCTTTTTGAGTCCATTTGATATTTTGTCATTAGATATCTTCTGTACAAGGAAATTCCACAACTTCAGCATTCTGTAGTGAAGATGTTTCTCATTCGAGTTCCGTATCTTCATGCTGTGATCCTCTTCCTCTGGATTTCATCTCCATCCCACATTTGGCCGGTCCAGTCCCATCAGAATGTTATAGGTTTCAGTGAGAATCCCACTTATTCTGCTAGTTAGCCCAATTGTCCTAATCTCTCTCCCTACATCAGCCCTGTCATCCCCTGCATCAGTCCGTTGGGCCTTTCCTGCAGTATCTGCATGGAAAGAACTTCCTTCATCAGATAAGAGAACGAATGCTCAAGGGCGTTGTGTGATTGCAGCAAGATATCATTGCTCCAGTGTTTAATTCCTACTACAACCAAGGTCCACATGCCATTTGCCTTTAAATCCCTTGAGCCTTGCCTACAATTCAATATGATCAGTGGCACTTTCTTCATCTAACTCCATATCCATTGATTCCCCATTGCATCTAGAAATCCATGAAACTCGCTCTTTAGTACACTCAGTGACTGAATCTCCTGGGCTATCTTCACTCTGCCCAATCTTTGCATCAGTTATGGATCCAGCCAAGTGACTAGCTGGTCTACCTATCACAGTTTCTCTTTTAAAATATTTTGCTTGTCTACAGAAGTATTGACCACCACTTGGAAGTTGAGAGTTTCAAGGTGAGTTTACCTTTCCTGTAAATGTTGAAGTCAGCTTCCTCATTGGGTTCAAACCGGGTCCCTTCATCCACGGATATCATTTCTTTTGCTGTAACACAAAGAGGGAAGTGGAATATTACATAAGGGTCAGGCTAGGTCATGGATACATCTCCATCTGAGGTAATATCCGGAATGGCACTCAATTCAGAACAATTTAATAGGGACAGAGGATTTTTTTAAACTGAGAGGTTTCACCAACCATCATCTTAACAAATAGTTCACATAAATAAAATGAAAAAAGCTGCTTACACTCTTTGTGTTAGACCATGGTCTTAATGCAATCCTTTGATCAAATTCATAATCTTCATTAAATCCCTCACCCGTTAAGCAGATTATAGTTTTTATTCCACCCATTCACTTTGATTTCACATCTCTTTCTATAGTGAGGACTTGCCTCAGAATTCCCAATCTTAAGCCCTGGAATTCTTTTAGCATGTTTCCAAAGTATTATGTCCTTAAAGGTGGTGGATTGGTAGTAGATGTGCTGTTGAAATGCCAGAACATACTCTGATCACAAGCCAATGTACTTGAGAATAATTCCAAGGAGAGGGAACAACATGGGTGATAGTGGATTCAGATCGACAGAATCTTTCACTGTTCCATCAATATTTCTGCACCTTTACCTATCCATCTTCAGGCTTTGCTAATGGGCCTTTTTTCTTCCAATAATCCATGTTCTCCATGCATTATTTCTTAATCCATTTGATGAGTTGGCCTCAATCTTCTGGAGACTCTTAATCCCCACAACAATTAACATTTGGCCTCAGATGTAGTGGTTTCATTGGTCAAAGAGAGAAACAGTTTATATTTGTTGATTAGGATGGATACAGGTCTCTGTCTGATCAGTGTTCTACATCTTTAGTGACTGCCATGAACTGCAAAACACACAAGTACAAATTTGGGATATTGAGATATACGTTGACATCTGTTAGAAGAGGTGAGTGTTGGCGTGGGGTCGAGAAGATGGACCCAAGTAATCATCAATTTACTGCATATCAAACACACTTATACGCAAGCTCTAGGTGACATGACTTCGCTGTGTCTTAAATCAGATTAATGTTCAATGTTTTGCTCAATCCAGTTACCCCTCCCAAAAGCTTAGCTGCAGTTTCAATCAATGTGAACTTCTAGTCAGGAGTCTCAGTAATATCATCGGAAGATAAAATCAAATTTTCAGGCTGTGCATTGATGCGAACTTACGAGCATGAATGTGAAGGACACTGGATGCTCCAGAAGGAAAAAGTGGAAGGAAATTGGGAATAAATATTCTTGCTAAGCTTCATCTGTCATACTGAGTCCAGCCCTGAGTGTGACGTTTTAGGAAGGATATTGACGCCTTGGAAAGGGTGTGGGAAAAATATAACAGGAGGTTCTCGGGATGCAAGGCTTTCATCACATGAGCAGAGTTGGATTAATGAGGCTTATTCTCCTGCAAGCAGAGGACATGGAAACATTTAATTATAGTGGCCTACTGTGATTGAAAAAGTAGGAATTGTTTCCAGGGTAGGAGCATTGTGGAGACACAGTCTGCTGGAGATGCTGGAATTTGGATCAACAAACTATCTGCTAGAGGAACTCAGCGTGTCTTCTCAGCAGAGTGGTTGAATCCTGATGCAGGGTTGATGCAGGGTGATTGATTCACTGATGCAGGGTTGCGACCTGAAATGCAGATAATTCCGTTCCACCTACAGATGCTGCAAGACCCAATGAATTCCTCCAACAGTAAAATGGAGACCAAGGAAAGGCCGATGCTGGAATATTGAACAAAACACTAAGTGTTGGGGTGACTTAAGGGGTCAGGCAGCATCTGGGGAGGGAATATAGAAGTGATGTTTTGGGTTGGGACCCTTCTTCAGGCCTCAGACTGAAGCGCCCTATCTATCTATTCCCTTCACAGATGCTGCTTGACCCGTTGTTACTCCAGCACTTTGTGAATTCCTCCAGAAGATTGTTTTTGTAGAAAACCAGATGAAACAGTTCAAGCAAAAGAAAAGGCTACCCATATATTTTCTGGTTAAATAACACAAAATACAAACATAATCTTGTCCAGATACTTAATGAGAATGCTGAATAGTAGAGCTGTTATGCCAAGTTGAGTCATAATGATTGAAACAGGAGGTTCCCTCAGGCTCAGTCAGGCCAACTGTTAGTGAGCAGTTCTGGGAATCAGGGACATTTATGAGCCAGCAGTGAATTTGGCAGAAAACAGCGATCTCCTGGCTAGCAGGACACGAAGATTTCCTCTTCACGAGATGTCACTCCAGATGGATCCTGTTTCTCGGATGGCTCGATGGGGTTGAGGAAACATATTTCTAGAAGGGCGTGACAAAGCAAACCAAAGATTGGATATGCTATACCTGAGCTGAGAATTTGTGGGATGGACTCATGCATGGAATTATAGATGGTGTGAACAACAAATTTAATACAAGGCAACTTTGGGCGATGGAAATCCATAGATGGCTGAAATAAGATGGCATGAGCACAACAAAGAGTCGGAATAACCGACCAAGCAACTGAGTTTGATTAGCGCACGTATACTTGACCCAACTTTCAGCAACCTGTCCTGTCCAGAAGGATCAGAACAAAGTTTGCTTCCCAGGCCCGTAAGAGATATTAGACGGCACATCATTTGTATAAAAAAATAGCATCTTTATTCCATTCCACACAGTACATCTCCAGGGCAGCCAACTTACATTCAAAAACACAAAGAAACAGACAGAGCAGCCCTGCCTGCAGTGTGAGTACATCATGAGGCACAGGCACTAAAAACATCATCTCACTGTAACATTCACATTCACAAGCACGGAACAGTCCCAATCGCAGGAGCCCAAAGTAACAAGGACATAGGGAAGTTTGGGGGGGGGGGGGGGGGGCTGGGAAGTGGTGGTGCGGGGAAGGTAAGATGGATGCAGCATTGGGAGATGGTGGGGAAGATTCGGCATGCTGACCGCACACTGGTTGTGAAGGTCTGGGAGCAAAGTCGGAATCCCAAATGACCAAGACCACATTTAAAGAGGCACAGTGCATCCCAGTTTATGTAAGGCTCTCACTCCAAGCTCCTCACCTCCTTGGGACAAGGCTTTACCACATGCAGCTTTGCAAGGATTGCATGGCACTACTTCAACGGAGAGCCCTGTTGCCTCCGTCCACATCTCCCAACCAACACTTTCGCAGCATCACAACATCATTTCACTGTTTAAGAAGGAACTGCAGATGCTGGAAAATCGAAGGTAGACAAAAGTGCTCGAGAAACTCAGCAGGTGCGGCAGCATCTATGGAGTGAAGGAAATAGGCAACGTTTCGGGCCAAAACCCTTCTTCAGACTGATTTTCAGACTCTTTTCACTGTTGCTGGTAAGAATTTGCTGTTAACAAACTGGCTGCTGGATTCCAGTAACATAACTTTTGATAAAGTATTTCATTAGCTAGAAAGTCCTTTGAGACATTGTGGAAGCCACATTATAAATGCAAGCTTTTCTTTTACTTATGGCCTTTATGTCATCCCTTGTTTGTGTGGGAAACACTCAAGCACCCACACAACTACTGTCTTGCTCAGTAATTGGCGGGAATCATCCTGAAGGAGCTGCATTGGCAAGGAGGCAAGACCCCACATATGTTTCCCACCCCACCCCATTATGTGCAAGGCTATCATCAGGGGTCAGAACTATGGGGAGTGTAGTGCGATTGTTAATCAGGGGTAACTAGCCTAAGGGAATCCAGAGTACTTACTTGGGTAATTGGCAGGATGAGTAACAAGTTTTTATCTAGTGGTCTCAGTTGTGGATTCTTCGCACATCAAGCAGCATTAGCTCAGGGACCCAGTAGAGGAGTCACATTAAATACTTTTCACCTTAAGTAACAGGCTAGAAGGCTTTAGATCGTTAAATGTCATCAAAACATGCACTGTTACTTATAAGGATGTTATTAGTGACAATTATCAATTTCAAATGGACACAACCTTTAAGATGAAAAATATTTTCACAACAATTTCCTATCAAAAGATTATGGTGGACTCTTGTTATGCAGCATTATATTATCTCAGAGAAAGACTCATTAGTTGATGCCAGGAATGATCCAAAACAACGCATTGGAATGGGGTTAGGTCATTTAGTCCTTCAAGCCTGTTCCACTGTTCAATCAGACATGACTGACCGCTGCTTACCCTGGCTACACATCTCCTTCACTTCAGGAAAAATCTACCAAACTCGCTTTTGAAAGCATCAATTAACTCACACTCAACAGCTTCATGGAGAAATAAAAGCTTTTAAACCCTTTGGCTCACTGGGTCCACACTGACCGCCAGTCACCCATTTACATTAATCCTGTTTTATCCTCCACATGTTCTCATCAACTGTCCCACCCACCCCACAGATACTACACTCACCTACACGCCAGAGGCAATGTGCAATGGCTAATCGTCCTACCAACTCACCGTCCTTTCAGATGTGAGGGAAATGGGGAAAACACACGTGGTAACAGAAATAAGATTTATTTATTTATTTATTTATTTATTTTTTACCTGAGCCTAGGATTGAACCCAGGTCTCTGGTGCTGTGAGGCAACGGCTTTAACAGCTGCACTACTCTACCAGATGGCTTCTGGGGGAGGGCGGGGGAGTAGGTGGTGGGAAGGGAGATCCAACCTTTCACCGTAGCTATGTAACCTGAGTTTCCTCACATGATCTTTATGTTTCCTTGGCTCTAATTTTAAGGTTGTGCCCCTTGTTCTGACTTCCCCCATCATAGTAAATAGCTTATATTTACCGTTAATCTCTGGACCCGAGGGAAAACAAGACTGGTCATTGTGATCAGCTCTTGGTGGTCTCACCCCCCACTCCCACCCCCTCCCTCCACCCCAGTCTCGAGGGAAGTGACAGTGCGAGGTGAGAATTGAGTGTAAGGTTAAGAGTCCAAAAATTACTGTTTTGACAAGTGCTTTGCACATTCTTACAACATTCTTCCATATTTTCTTTTAAGCAGAAGTTTACTAAATGGATTTATAGCTGAGTTAAAAAAAGGAGGTGGGATTTCGTAAATAAGCGTTAAACAACATCCGCAGGGAATGTCAAGCGTAAATTCCAGGCAACTGTAAATGATCGAACAGCTCTTATGTTGGAATTAGGGGCTGCAGAATTAATGAGAGTGTCAGCTCTCCTGTGGTGTTTTAATCAGCTCTTTCTCCATCCTAATGTAAGCCCCTTTCAGATCGAATGCTGCAGTCTGACATTTGAATCTAAAGCTTTAATTAACTCTGCTCTGCTAGTCCGTCATAAAACCTGCTGTTTAAAAAAAAATCATGTTGCACACTTCTATCTATCTAGTTCCATGCCAGCTGCGGTCCAATTCAGCTGTATGTAACAGGCACTTGCCATCTCATTCCCAATCCACTTGGTGGACACTAAATATAAAGCCAAAAGGTGCCCACTGTGGGATCTGCAACATGGTCAGTGTTGGAGGATCGGTGGTGCTGCCCTTCGGATTACGGTGTTGCGGTTAAGTTGTTGGACCAGCAACCAGAGTTCTGGACTACTGAGTCAAAGATGGGTTCAAATCCCACCATGATAGCCGTGGACACAATATAATTACACCAATCTGAGAATAAAGCTAATCAATATTCTGACCATGAAACTACTGGATTGATATAAAAACCCATGCATTTCACCTGTGAGAAAGGAAATCTATCCTTCCCTAGTCTGGCCTATGTGGAACTGCAGACACACTGATGTGGGGTACTCTTAACTGCTTCCTCAGTTCAGGCGGAATTAAAGATGGTCAATAAATGTTAGCATTTCCAGCAATGTCCACTCTATTCAATAAATATTTGCTCCTGTTCTTGGCAAGACATGTTAAGACCACATGAAGAAAAGTAGCCTGATCAGATTCATCAACCTGTGTACGTTTATCAGCTAACCCAGCAATGCCAAATAATGAACCACCTGCTGGCTATAGCGTCAGTGTGTGGATAGGTTGTACATGGTGAACATGAAGAAGCAGAACAGCTTCTTCCCTACTGCTATCCAACACATGAACCTCAGAGAATTCAGAAGGTTTCTGACCTAAAACATCACAAATCTCTTGTCTCCAGAGATGCTGCCTGACCCGCTGAGTTACTCCAGCTTTTGGTGTCTATCTGAACCAATTACCTCCTGTTCCTGGAGCTGCTGTGACCTTCTCATATTCTTAACTCTATAGCTCATTCTGTTATTCCATTACTATAGTTTAATATTCTTTTGCACCAGTCAGGTTTTGCACTAGAACGTTGCACCTCTCTGCTGCTTTGTTCTCATCATTGCATCTATTGTTGTATTAATGTATGTTTGCTGTGAACTTCAGATGAACAAAGAATTTCATTGCATCTGGTGCATGTCAATAAACTAATCTGAGATATGGGACATCCTGATTAATGCGCAATGCCATTTCCTACCAGTTGACCCTATTTATCCCCACATTCCCATCAACTCCCACATATTTCATCACTTACCTACACATTGGAGCAGGTTGCAATGGCCAAATAACCTAACAACCCTCATGTCTTTGAGATGTGGATGGAAACGGGAGCACCCACATGGGAAACCTACACAGTCACTGGCAGAACATGCAAACTGCATGCAGACAGCGTCTGAGATCAGGAATTAACCCAGGTCTGGTGCTGTGAGGCAACGGCTCTACCATCTGTGCCACCATGGCCTTTTGATGTCAGTTTGAAATATTAGGAAACTCTCAAGCTAAATCTCAAGCTTTATCTTGACCACAGCAGCAGCTTAGAAATGCCAGCAGTCAAGTCTGACTACCAGAGATGGGACATGGTTTCACTGCTGGAAAGAGATATGAGAAGGGAACCTGTAACTTGATATAGGGTTTCAAGCCAAATTGTCTACAATTCCTCCTCCCCCCCCCCTCCCCCCCATACCCCACAGATGCTGGGTGACCTGCTAAATTCCTCCAACAGATTGTTTGTTGCTGAAACTTCCAATTTACTTCAGCCTAGAGGTTCCATGTAAACCACTCAGTCCAGACCCTCATCCTTCTGCACAAGAAAGAAAGATGTAGGAAATGATGGTTGGACAACATTCTGACTAGGGACCCCCAGGATTGGCTCTTAGCATGGAGGATCATTCCATAAGGCAAGTTTGGTGGACAGTTGACAATTGCTGGGTATGTATGAGATAGGAAAGTGAAAAATAGAAAGCATTTACTATGAACATTAAGTGTCGCAATTGCAAGAAGCATTCTGCTGGAGGAACTCTGTGCGTCAAGCAGCATCCGTGGGGGCAAAGGAATAGTCAATGTTTTGGGACAAAGTCTATGAGGACTGAGTGGGAAAATAGCCAGTCTAAAATGGAGATGGAGAGTGGTGAGACAGGAGCCAGAGGGAATTGCCACACTAAGGAGTGGCGAAGGGTGACAGGCAGATGGGGCCTTGTAGAAGAGGGGGTTGGGTGTAGTTGGGAGACAAAAGCAGGTGGATAATGGATGATGACCAAAAAAGTAGGAAGACTCATTTCTCCTTTTCTCCGTCTGCCTCCATCTATCTATCTGCCTCTGTCTCCCAACTCCACCTCTCCCCAAACACTACCTGCCTTGACCTACCCATCACCCCTCCCCTATCCATTAATCACCTCTGGCCCCTTCCCCTCTCACATCTTTACACCAGCTATCTCTTCTCTCCACTCACGGTCCTAATGCATGGTTTCGACCTGAAATATTGACCTCCAGCAGGTTGTTTGTTGCTCCAGATTCCTGCATCTGCAATCTCTTGTGTTAGCATTTTACCAAAAGAATGAAATAGCAGATATATTTACAGGTATTTTGTATCTTAAAGTAGAATCTTTTTCTGAAAGCCAGGTACGAAATTTTAAGTCATTTGTCATTGTAAAGCTGGCATACTCATTCATTAAGCACCAAATAATTTTCAATTTTTAAGCATTTGGTTGTTTACAGCAAATTCAAGTGCTTTCCCATTGCTTTGAACGTTGATCCCTTAAAGCACTCCCCCAACCCACGCTGGGATTACCTTTGCACCGTAAACTAATTGATGGGGATTGATTGCTCCACTGGTGAATGATTGTTGTCTTTCTCAGCAGCCACCATGAACATTTGGAAGGGTGTATTTTTTTCCACTGAGCATGTACCGCATATCCCACAATGTCAATGGGGTGCAATTAACAAAATCTTGTCTATTGTACAAACGTGGCCTGGGATACTGGCAAAAATATTGTGTGATGTAAATCTCTTTCGGGTTTGTTGGCACAGATCATGTTGAATTCCCTTCTGCCCACCATTCCCCAATGGAGTGTTCTGGCATTACACGAGCACTATGTCATCTGGGCTATGACATCATCACAATGACATCATAGAACAGGGGCAATGGCATAAAATGGGCACTGTCCTTGTGAACTAAAACAGGCATTGGGGTGCATTAATTTGAGTGAATGTTTAAGTTCCAGGAGACTTGATATACCATGCAAATGCATGAGCCAATGCATGCAAACACAGCAGCAATCCCTCTCACAAGCAGTCACGACTGTTTAAACACAGATTCGATTTTAAATCTCTTAAAGGAGAATTTCCCACAATATCTATCTCTTAAAGCAAGGATGCCCAAAGTGCACTGTGACTTCTGATTTGCCTGAATCTCCGCATGCAGCACTAATTTAGTGAATTAAACATGCATCAGGATCAGTTGCAAGGGAGATACACTCAACAAAATGTAAAATAGGTCAGGGCATTAGAAGATGAAAGATCTTATATTTCTATAGTACTTGTCTCATCCTCAGAACATCCCAGTCACTTTACAGTCATATTACAGTCGTATTCTATTGTTTTATAATATAGCCATGGCCAAAATATAGAAACTGTGCATCGCAGGATGTCATGAAACTCAGTGTGATGAAATCCTGGTTCAGTAATGTTGTTGAGGGCTGAATGTTGGTCAGGACATTGGGAAGAACCAAAAATTCTGATGTTCCACACCCGTCCATGACAGCAGACACTAGTTTAGTGTGAACATTTCATTGAATAAAGTCACTGTACTGACAATGCAGCACTTCCTCAGCACCTGCCACACCTGGAAACATCAATACATTGTACTCTGAAGTCTCAAGGGCCAGGATCAAACCCACAACCTCCTGACTCAGAAGTAAAGAGTGTTACTGTGCAGCAACAGCTATCAGGTTGGTGAGGTTGAATTTGCAGAAATATCTCCCTTATCTAATGCTGATGATTATGTGGCAATCACATGATGAGTTAAAGTATGGAGAATATGAATAAATGTGACATTTGGATTAAGACCGCTTTAGAAAGCACATTTGAGAGTGAAGGATCATCCACTTACTGTGAGTAGTGATTGATTGCCAGGCAGAATCATTAACGGCCTTTTGTCAATGGATGGCAATGTCACACTGCTCGCTGCAGACTCAAATTACACACAAAATGCGGAGCTGCAAGCGTTTTAAATTCTTTGCTTTTCCTCTCCCCTGGAGTATATGATTACCATTAGCACAGAGCAAACTCCTCTTCTAGTTAATCGCTGGCAAAATCCTGTTTCAATCAAGCCTTTCCCAAGACCATCTTCACGTTGACATTTACTTCTCGTCAAAACTGGCAGTCAGAGTGACATCATCATCTGGTGACAAAAGGCTGGGGCACTGTATTGCCAAGGCACGAAATGGGTGCATTTCACAAGCGGAGATAAGAACTAGCTATGCCTGTATGCATACATGTGTGCTCTATCTGCCTACAGGTGTATTTATGTCTGTGTGTGTCAGTGATGTGTCTGTGGTATGATGTGTTGGTTTGTGTGTCAATGGATGCATATCTACTTATACGTGCATGCATCTGTGTGGCTGTCAGTGATGCCTGTGTGTGTGTCTGTATACAGATATATGATTGTGCAGAGGAACCTAGGAGTACAAATATAGACCCCCATGATAGTAGCATCACAGATATTCCGGGAGATGAAGAAAGGATTTGGCATGCTGACCTTCATCAGTTAGGGCACCACGTACTGGAGTTGCGGTTGTACGGGATATTGGTACGGCCGCACTTGGGAGCATAATGTCCAGTCTTTGTTACCCTGCTATAAGAATTACATCATTAAACTGGAAAGAATGTGAAGAAGTTACACAGAAATGTTGCCAGGAGTCGTGGGCCTGAGTGGCAGAGAGAGGTTGGGCAGGCTAGGACTTTATTCCTTGGAGCTTAGGAGACTGAGGGATGGACAAGTGGAGCCTGTTTTCATGCTGCATTACACTACAACTCTATACTGTTGCAAATAAATAAAAAATCCAAACCTGTCCTTGGAGATTAACCCTTCCGTTCTGGCACCAGTCTAATGAATCTTAGCTGCAATCACACCATATTCCATATACCCTTATTATAACCCAGAGCCAGAACTAGACACTTGACTCCAGAATATGTTTTACCAGAGCTCTGAACAACTGCAGAAAACCTTCCACCCCACCCTCCACTGCACATTTAAACCTGTCGCATTTCCTGCACTAGTGCCTAGTGGGGGGGTTTGAGGAAGAACATCAGTTTGTTGATTAGCATACAGATCATCCCCAGGTTACAGACACCAGACATACAGACAGCTTGTACATATGATCGGGTACACAAAATGCTGGAGAAACTCAGTGGATGCAGCAGCATCTATGGAGCGAGGGAGATAGGCAACATTTCGGGCCGAAACCCTTCTTCAGACTGATGGGAGGTGGGGGGAGGCGGGGGGAGGAAAGGAAAAAGGAGGAGGAGGAGGAGCCCGAGGGCTGAGGGAGAGGTAGGAGGGGGAGGAGACTTCCCTTGCCCCCAACTCTACGACCTCCTCTATAACTGCTCCCCCTCTGTGATTCCCCCTTCCCTCCAACGCTACGAGCCTCCTCCCCTTCCTACCTCTGCCTCAGCCCTCGGGCTCCTCCTCCTTTTTCCTTTCTTCCCCCCGCCTCCCCCCACCCCCCCATCAGTCTGAAGAAGGGTTTCGGCCCGAAACGTTGCCTATCTCCCTTGCTACGTAGAAGCTGCTGCACCCGCTGTGTTTCTCCAGCATTTTGTGTACTCTCGATTTTCCAGCATCTGCAGTTCCTTCTTTAACACATATGATCAGGTATTTGGGAGACCAGAGGGATGGCAAGGCATGGATTTGCTGGCTGCTCTGGGGCCGAGGGCATCTTCTACCGGGGGGAAATGGGACATTTTTGTGCGCTTTCTCCCCTCACACCGAGCCACAACAATCCGGGCCTGGGTTGAGCCGAGCAAAGCTGAGAGGCTGAGCAGACTCGTCCGCTCACTCACTGAGTCTCCTGCGCCTGCTTGCTCTCCCATCCCAACTTGGGGCAGCACAGTGGTGCTACCCCAAGTAGGTAGAGTTGCTACCTTACTGGTAGAGTTGCTACCTTACAGGTAGAGTTGCTACCTTACAGCGCCAGAGACCCTGGTTCGATCCTGACTACAGGTGCTGTCTGCGCAGAGTTTGTACATTCTCCCTGTGACCGCTTGCGTTTTCTTCGGGTTCTTTGGTTTCCTCTCACATTTCAAAGACATACAGGTTTGTAAATTAATTGGCTTTTGTAAATTGTAAATTGTCCCTAGTGTGTAGAATAATGGTAGTATATGGGGTGATCGGTGGTCGGCACGGACTCGGTAAGCTGAATTGCATGTTTACACACTGTATCTCTAAAGTCTACAGCTCTTTCTGTGTTCCTCTCTCACAAGCAGTTTTATTTCATTTCCAACATATCAAGTGTTTGTATTATGAATGGTTTTCAGGAATGGAACCCCGTCCTACCCAAGGGGCTGCTTGTACTGTGCTGTGTGCAGTGCACCCTGCAGAAAATGGATTGGCCTAAGGGGAATAACTCATTCACCTTTCCAAACAGCGTGAGGAGACTGCAAGGAGTTCCCCAGCCCACCTGGGCTGCATTCAAACAATCTCTCACAGGTGACAGATCTGACTGCTGGCCTGATCTGTCATATTTTTCTGATGTGAAGGAGTTAAATAAATAGCTTTCCTCAGCCTGTCAAACTCCGGACTCTTGCAAATGCTTAGTTCCCTTTGCATGGCAGCTGTGGGAATATTGGGGAATTTTCTTCCCCACCTCTTTGACCAAGTTCTCATCAAACTGTCAAAGCATCTGGTCGTCAAGGTTTCTTTGATAATACTCCTGCGTAACTCATAACATTTTTCCCTGTCAAAGGCACAGTGTAAGTGTATGTTTATGAACACACATGGAGCCAGCAGTTAATGTTCATCACTAACTGCCCCTGAGGAAGATGCTGTTTTTGACAGGAATTCAGACAAGAACCTTTGCAGGGAATGAGTAACACTGAGAGAGACATGGCAATTATAATCTGGTTTGTTGCTGGTGTTAGATTGGAGGTCAAATTGGAGTGGCACTGTGACTATGTGGCACAGCTGGTGGAGCTGCTGCCTCTCAGGGTCGGAGACCTGGGATCAATCCGGATCTCAGGTACGATCCATGTGTAGTTTGGATGTTCACCCCTCACTTGGCTGGGTTTCATCTGGGGGTTCCAGTTCCCCCTTTCGTCCTAAAGATGTGCAGGATGGTAGGCTAACTGCCTGTTGTTAACTGGGCCTAGTATTTGGATGAGTAATTGAATCCGGGAATTTGTGTAGAATAAAATGAGATCAGTGTAAGTGGGTGGATGATTGTCAGTGTGGACATGGTGGACCGAAGGACCTGTTTACAATTTGTATAACTTCATGAACAAGGCTTTTATTGCTTTCTGCTTCACACTGATGCACAAAAGGCTGCTGGGATGTTTGTAGGGTCGATGGATACCCCATGACTCAACTTTGCCAAAGAAATCCAATGGTAGGAGAGGCATGGCCGAAGAGGGAATGAGCTTTCTCGTTTCGACTGGGGAAGCCTGTGTTGTTCGCCTGAGTGTCTGAGTGAAAATATACCCGATGGAGTTTAATTTGTCGAAGTGTGAGGGGATACACTTGAGTAAGAGGTATCAAAAAATAGGAGGAAACAAATGGAGGGAGACTGCAGATGAGTGAAGAACTGAGGCATCAAAATGTTTAAGTTTAAAGTTTAAATTTAGGAGATACAGCATGGAAACAGGCCCTTTGGCACACCATGTCCACACCGCATACACTAGCACTATCCCACACTCTAGGGATGATTGACAATTTTTACCAAAGCCAATTAATCTTCAAACTTGGACGTCTTTGGACTATGGGAGGAAACTGGAGAACCCAGGGAAAACCCACGTGGTCATGGGGAGAATGTACAAACTTAGTACAGTCAGTATCCGTAGTAAGGTATCTGGTGTTGTAAGGCAACAACTCTACCTCTGCGCCACCGTGCTGCCCTCTAATGCATGTTCTAATGCATGAATCGCAAGGTGCAACCAGCAGGAGAAAAGGCAGACTGCATTTCAGCCTTTACTTTGAAAGGGTTGGAGTTTAAGGTTAGGGATATTTTGTTGCGGTTGTACAGGGAGATGGTAAAGTCACACTTGGACTACTGCGCATAATTGTAGTCCTCAATCCTAAATAAGGATATAGTGGTATTGGAGGCAATCCAAGGGAGATTCACCAAGTTCGGTTAATTCCTGAGATGTGAGGGTTATCCTATCAAGAGAGGCTAGACTGTTTAGGTCTATATTCTTTGGAGTTAAAAAAAAACCAATGAAGATTTACCGTATTCACACATTTAAGTTCTCAAGGGCGATGAATTGGGTAGATATTGAAATGTTTCCACTAGTATATGAATCATCAACAAAGAGATATGGTTACAAAATAAGAGACTGGTCATTTAAAACTGATAAGTATAGCCATTTCTAATCTCAGAATTCTCTCAGGAATTCTGTGCCCCTGAGAGTGGTGGAGATAGACATTTATTTGAAAGATCGAGGTTAAGGGGGACCAGCACAGAGGAAGAGTTGAGGCCAGCATAAGTTAGTTATGATCACATTGAATGGTAGGGCAGGCTTGAGGGACCTGGTTTCTTAGTTCTGCTCCTGGTTTCTTGTATTTTTGTATTTCCTGTTGTTGGACGAGGTCAGGTCGGGGAGAGATCCCCCCCACCCCCCGCCACGGGTACCATGTAATCCCGTGCTACCTGCTCCATGATTGGGTAGACGGCGACTAAACCGTCTCCCCGACCTGGTTTGCCAGGTGAGGAGGGAGCTGTGGACCCCCAGCAGGACCAAAAACAAGGCCTGTCAAAGGGAGTTCCTAGCGAGCCAACAGCCAGCCATCCACACTTCAGTAGACGTTGTGATCACTGTCGTACATAGCATTGTAAGGCACCCTGTTTTCAACAATGATGATGATTATGTTGTTGGAGTAATGAAGGTTGGATGGAGATTTAGACAAAGTTAAACTGATTTAAATGGAGAGAGGGAAGCTGCTCCCATTAGAAAATGGTTTGCGGACCAGCAGACACAAATTTACAACCTGAGGCAAGGGATATGAGGCAGGTGGAACTGTGAAGGAAAGGTATTTCTGTGGCCTGTGCTATAGAATTCTATAATTTTATGATTTTTGAGGCCTACAACTGTTTGTACTGCCCTATATTTGGAACTGGATTTTTTAAATCCGATGAAACCATGATATCATATTACAGGTGGACTTCAGCAGCTCCTACAAAAGCTAACACAGGTAGTTGCATTCAAGTCAAGTCTGAAGAAGGGCCGTGACCCGAAACGTCACTCATCCATGTTCTCGCAGGATGCTGCCTGACTCACTGAGTTTTTCCAGCAATTTGCGCCTTTTTTTGTAAACCAGCATCTGCAATTCCTTGTTTTTACGAACGGTCTTCCTTCCTGTTCTGAGTTTGTTCTGGAAGGCAGGGGTAGTTTGGTCATATGTGTTCCTTTGCCTTCTCTACATTGCACAATTCAGCCTGACTACGTCTTTCAAAGACGTGTCTTTCAAAACAATCAAGCACAAGAGTGATCTCCTTTCAAACATCTAAAGGATTCTTTTAAACATTCGCAGCAATTAAATGTGAATTACTATCCCCACCAAGCAAAACCCAAGTCAGGTCATCATGTTAATCATACTTCCTGGCTGGAGACTGGAATTTGTCCAACCCCTGCCAGCCACAAGGTTTTCTATTTCCTCCAGCAAAGGTACCATTCAGCTCATCGGGCCCGTGTGCTCCCATCAGTCCCATTCCCTTACTTATTTCCCTGACCCAGTCTCTTGCATGCAAACCAACTACCACTGATTCTCCCACCAGCCTCCTACACTAGGGGAAATTTGCAGCAGCCAATTAACCTTTGGGAAGTGGGAGGGAGCCCAAGTACAGAGGAAATCCACGCAGAAACAGGGAGAACATGCAAACTCCACACAGACAACAGCCGAGGTAAGAACATTTTTGTCTTATGCTTTATCTACCAGCAGCCCTCAGTTTTTAGACAAATTTGACAATATCTTCAACGGATAGGCTGGGATTGTTCGTTCTGGAGCATAACAGGCTGAGTAAAACTAGAGGACAAAGGTTTAAGCTGCAAAGGGATATATTTAAAGGAGATCTGAGGGGCACATTTTTCACACAGAGGGGGATGGATATATGGAACAAGATGCCAAAGGAGGTGTTAGGGGCAGGTACACTTACAGTGTTTAAAGACATTTGGACAGGTACATGGATAGGAAATGTTTAAAGGGATATGGACCAAATACAGGAAAGATGGGCATCTCGAAGGGCCTATCTCCATGCTATATGACTATTAACTCAGTGTTCCATTACCAAATTGTAAGGCAGGTTACCTCAATTGTTTGAAGAGTTAAAGTTGCAATTGTGCAGCAGAAGGTTGGACAATGAACACATTTGTCCAGTCTGAATTCAACAATAAGCAGCACAGATCAAGACAAACTTTTCAGTTCCTTTAAACATGAAGATTTTCAGAGGCTGAATTGTCCGGTTATTAATGGGAGATGAACAAGTCAAAATTCATTATTCCCACAACGGAGGGAGAATAATCAGAACCAGGAGTGGTTAGAAAATCATTGGATGGATAAAGATGTATGCAAGTTTGCACGCAACATATTTTTGTCATCTATGGGTGTTAGATATAAGCCTTTGATCAGATATGAACAGGCCTTTAGTACAATGTCCCAAACTGCATCATATCCCTCACTCCCTGAATAAACATTGTGAATTGCTTTGGAGTGTAGGTAAAACCAATCTCATGAAAACCAACTAGTTTTTGCCTGACTAGTTACCCAGCTATGATGGTGTTCGATGAAGGGATGGAGGGAACAAAAGAGAACAACAGATAAAACAGTTTTATCAATTCCTAATGTTAGAAAGTTAGAAGAGGTAGTTTATAACGGCTTGTGAAAAATTAAGACAGAGATAATGAATATCGACAATCATGGAACCCAGCATGTATTGCCTAGAATTACCCCGCATTAAAGCGACCACTTTGCCCCATTGTCATTAAATAAAATTTCAGCCTGTCCCTACAACAAAATGACCTCAGTGGGAACTGTGATGCACTTCCTTGCTTTCTTAAAAAATACTTTTTCATAGATTATGATGGCTGGTTCTTTTCCACCCAAGATTACAGAAGTCTTCACAAAGCCATTCCTTCCCAGAGAAACACAGAAGGGTTGTCCTTCCAGTCTGCCTTGCACGCTACTTGTGGAGATCTTGCATAACCAGTTCTCTCAGAAGAAAGGGAAAATGTACACGATATTTGAGATCGTCACTTTCTTTCTTTTCTATTTATAATCCACAAGCGCGATGTTGAGTAGAGAGAGGAAAAAGTAGCGGTGTTCCCATGGCGATTGCAGTGGAGAGTGCAAGTAGAGCTGGCAATATGATTAACCTTTCTCGGTTTGTTTTTTGTTTAATTTTAATGGGTACTCCTAGAAGTGTGTTCTCTCAGTTTGAACTGTAATCTTCCTTTCCCACTTTTATAGTGAGCCTAGGCTCCATACCCGTAACACAGCCGTTGGGGAAATGGACGTTTACCGAGTGAAGGCTCTTCTTGGCTGCAAATCCATAGCGTTGGCGGTACAGCACCATGCTCAGAGAGAAACAGAGCAGCACTATCAGAGCACCTCCTCCTGCCATAATGTAATACCAGAAATTGGGCATGGGTTGTGCTGACACGGACTCCACCGTGGGTTCACTCCCCGCAGGGCTCCCCCCTGGTGGAGAGACACAAAATAGCACTGGGACTAATCTCATTGACTGACAAGAGCATGCTCAGCGGCCTGGTGCATCATGGGAGTATGCCGTCACCAATCATAGCGTCCTTGCCAAGGTGGAAGGGGAAGGATGGAGATTTGGAATGAAGTTTCCACTCTTTGGTGGCCACCTGACTCTAAATGCAGCAGGTCGCGCTTGCATGGGTCGCGAAGTGCTACCCAGCTCATCTGATCGCTCAAAATGGCTGCCCTTCAGCTGGGCAGAGTTCCAGGGTGATGGCGGTAGTGGGCCTGGGAATCTCCCAAAATCCACTGTAACCACAGCAGGCAGTGAGGCCAAGCAATACCCCATGATGCACAATGGCTTCACTTCTGTTGTTTCTGTGCAATGTGATCGATGACATTATAAAAGCACATCCTCAAGCACGGCCGCAAACAATAAAGCAATCAGAAAACACTCTGAGATTAAATTTACCGTGGTAGGCCAATCAATCAGAGCCTAAAGTACAGAAACAACGCTATGCTGCACACAGTGAGCGTACAAACACTTGGTGTACCTTGCTGAATCTCCTCCCTCTGCTACTTTTCACAGGGAGCTAATCTTTTTTTTAAATAAATAGATTAACTGCTCATGTAGCGATGGAGCGAGGAGGAAAATTTCAGACAGATTCATCAAGTGCTCGGCCCACAGACTAATTTGAGAGCATTCCTTTTTTGTCCGTTCCAGATTACTTTCCACTTTTGCAACTCTATGTCAAGCCTAAACAGGCCAAGGAAAAGCTTTTGGACATGGAGAAACAGCCCTTACATTTGCTCATGCATTTCCGTGTGGTTAAATATCTCCAACTGGGCATTGTCTGAGGGTTACAAGTATCTAGCAACCTCAGTAAGAATATAACACACTCACCTGTTGGTGTCTCACTAGTGGGGATCCCAGGAAAGGCACTGATGGGCTCTGTGAATAAAGTATAACAACAGTTAACCCTTTGGGTACCCAGCGATACTTTGCTACAGAACTATGAGGCCAAATGACCAAGAGAGTAATACAGGTAGGAGACACGTTTATGTCCAGGATGGCATAATGGGGTACCTGGATAGATTGACAGAGACTCGTATTCAATCCTGACCCTGGGTGCTGCCTGTGTGGAGCTTGCAGGTCCATCTTGTGGGTTTTCTCCTCTCACCTCTATCACCCTCCAGCAGCTGTCTCCATGGTGACTCTTCCCTCTACCTACCTGGCTTCATCAGCCTATTTTTTTATTCTTTAATTTTCCTCCATCTATCATCCGCCTGCATATATCTCCAAACCCACATCCTCCCCCTCCCCTTCTTGGCTCTATTGGCCCATCATCCTTCACCAGTGCTTCATCTACCAATCACCTCCGCCTCTTGTCCCACCACTTCCCATATCCTCTTTGCACCAGCGGTCCCCCCTCTCCACTCTTAGTTCTGATGCAGGGTTTCTTTCCCCTCACAGATGCTGTTCAACCCGATGGGTTCCTCCAGTCTCTCAGGGTTCATCTCAGGGTCCACCAGTCTCCTCCCAGAAACCAATTGATGAGAATTTGTGGAGAATAAAATGGGATTAGTATCGGATTAGTGTAACTGCATGGTTTATGTGCATGGTTGATATGGACCCAACGGCTGAAGGGCCTGTTTCCACACTGTATCTATGACCTCTACAGTGCTGTCTTCGACATTATTACAACAGTGGGAATAACCAAATACAATATATTGGCTGTCTCTCGAAATGAGGTACTGTGGGAGTGCTGTACTCGTCATTGAGACATTAAAGCAAAGCCCCATCTGCAGTCAGACAAGCATAAAAGATCTCTGCAGTACATCACACTAATGTTAATCTCTCAACCAACATCATGAAAGAACGGACTCTCTGGTCTTAACTTCTCGGCTAACCGTGTGATCGTGACACATACAGGCAGGTTGCCATGTTTCAGATGTTAAGACGCTCATTAAAACTAAAGGTGTTTGCAATCTTTCTACATGAACTTCCAGCTCTGTCATTCACACGACAATTCGCATGCCCTTTTAAAAATATCTTCATTCCCATTTCGTGCCCTAACAGAGTAGCATTTCTCTGGCTTGTTCTCCTAAAGCAGAACACTCTTATCCTGTGTGAGTACAGAGTATTGTGACTGCAGATTGTATCCAGCCAAGTTACCCCACACGACCCATCATATCATAACAATGATATTACTCATATTGTTGGAGTTCAGAGACTTAAGGAAAAGAAGTTAAGAAAGGAAGTACAGATGAGCCCAGGTCAGGGGGTGTAAGAAAGTATAAGTTTAGTTCATTCATCAATAATAAACTAATGACAATTTTCTGATTTTTCATATTCAATACCGAAGGTGGCCATTCAGCCCATTGAGTTTATGTGTTCCCTCCATCCATCCATTCAGCCTATCCTTTTATGCTCCTGTAACTTTTTCTCTCTCGCATACTCATCAACTGCAACCTCCTAAACTATGGATAGTTTACAGTGGTGAATTAATCTACAAACCAGCCCATCTATGAGATGCGGGAGGCAACCAGGACATCTATGGTGAAAGGTAGAATTTGCAGACTCCACACAATCAGCACCAGAGGTCTGGATCAAAACTGGAATGTGTGGCAATAAACCTATCTACTGAATCACTCTGCTGTCCATGATACATCAGCTTGCAGAACGTGTCATATTTTTCCCTTTCTCACTCTTTCCCTTCCAGCCCATAGGTAACAGGAGCTAATTTGCAGAGACTCAGGTACTTACGAATGCATTGGTCAAGCGAGACATGAGATGCGATGGCAATGTCATCAATGGCCATCTCTCTACTCGCATTTTTTCCTACAATGCCTTCAATGATGACCTAGGAGGAGAAGGGACATACATTAATGGAATTTAATGAAACTGAGAACTCCTGGTAATGCACTGTGACTGCAATGTAAGTGGCAGGTTACCTGATAGTCACTGTTATATCCTGGTAGGATGATCCTTCCCTCTTTCCACTTGTCGCCCTGATCTCCTCTCAATGACCAGAGCATCACATCGTCTGTTTTCTTCCTCAGCAGTACCCGTAGAGTACCTACATTGTCACCGTGCATCTGATACCCAAACACCATGCAACGGTGTCTATTCAGGGGCGGTACGATGGGACTAAGGAGTCTGGCTCGCTGCCCTTCCAGCATCTTATAGGTTTCTAAGTGCAGGTAATTCCATTTATCTGAAAAAAAAGGAGATATGTATATGAAAGATTCCATGTGACAACAAATTTCTTGCAACGCGTTTACAAGATATTTGGACAAATTAGGTTGTTTTTAAGTGGTGTTAAAGAAAGAAAGAGGGGTATGGAAGTGCAATGGTTGGGAGAAAGGATACCAATGCCTCAGTCTTTGGCCAATGATGAAGGATAAAGACTAGGGATATGCAAGGGTCTAGAAATTAAGTTGTGTAAAGATCCCAGACGATTATCAAAGCTGAGTGATGAAGGGAGAAGAGCATAAAAGCATTTAGGTACATCTTATGGCCTAAAATTCAGGCTTGGGTAGGATAAAATCTAGGTAGAATTTATGACCAGTCTCTTTCAGGACATGCTGGCAATGGATTATGGAAGGTTGGACAAGAGCAGGGTTATCTGAGCTCTGCTGCATCTTCAATGCATTCATGGCAGAGCCAAGAAGTGTAAGGTGAGAGGGTAAGGCACTAACCAGGCTGCTGCCCAACATCAACAGCAAATGTAAACCCTGACAACCATTAGAAATTATTGAAGAGCGGGAGATGGCGGCGCTCTAAGTGAAGATACCCTCACTCGCCTTTATCTGGACTTACCTGCATGGTGGTGAGAGTTGAGCCCCAGGTCAGTCGTTGGACTCCCAGTGTGGACAGTCCATTTTGTCAAGGCTGAAGAGTCAGGTGACCAGCCACAGAGCTCATTGCCTCGTAAGTCCCCAAAACTGCAGTTGAAGCCCTCGATGCTGGGGTTGATTTCTGCAAAATAATAAGCCAATCCCTCATCAGGTGATGTATTAATTCCCTCCTGCTACCTCTACAGCTGATCTACAACCTTTGCCCTGAACAGAGGCATGGAATGAGGAAGGCAATATTGTTGGCGGTAAAGTACTAATACCTCACCGCTCCTTCTAGACCATGTTAAGCTTGTCTTCTTACCCACTGAGAGAAACAAGGTTAATTAGCAACCACAGATCTACAGGGAGGGGAGTGGAATGGGTGCAAGGAAGCTGGATATGTTTGTGAGGGAGATGGGAACAGGGTGAGAGAAATAACATGTGGCAACACTCCGTGGAACATCAACACCATTTCTGTGCCTAAATTTCTACAATTCCATGTAGCCAGAATACTTTTCCTACTCTCTCCACACACTCATATGCTAAGGATATATTCCCAATCTCCCAATGTATCTCTGTCTGAAGAAGGGTTTTGACCTGAAACGTTGCCTATTTCCATCGCTCCATAGATGCTGCCTCACCCGCTGAGTTTCTCCAGCATTTTTGTCTACCTTCCAGTGTATCTCATTGTGGCCCTTGCACTTTATTTATCTTCCTTTCTCTGCAGCTTAATTGTGAAATTCCGCAGGTAGACACAAAATGCTGAAGTAACTCAGTGGGACAGGCAGCATCTCAGGAGTGAAGGAACGGATGACGTTCATGTCGAGACCCTTCTTCCATCAGTCTGAAGAATGGTCTCGAACCGAAACGTCACCCATTCCTTCTCTCCAGAGATGCTGCCTGTCCCACTGAGTTAATCCAGCATTTTGTGTCTACCTTCGATTTAAACCAACTACAAGTTTCTGTAGTTACTTCCTACATGTGAAATTCTGCAGTTTATTTTATTTTATGCAACTACGTGACGTGCTCGTGTGGTTTGATTGGACATATATGGAATGATCTGCTCGCAAAATAAAGCTTTTCACTATCTCAGTATGCATGATAATTAAAAAAACAATACAAATATTAAAGCACTTTGCTGTTCAGTAGAATACCTAAAGCTCCCTCTTCCTTACTCCAATGATGCACAGCAGACCAACATTGGAAAAGGCAACTCTCCCAGTTTCTGCCCGTTATACCAAAACACAAAGTGCTAGAGGAACTCAGTGGATTAGGCTACATATTTGGAGGTATAGACAGACGACATTTCAGGTCAAGACCCTTCTTCTCCCCCAATCTGAAATGTCTCCTGTCCCATTCAACCAAAGATGCTGCCTCCAAAAGATGAGTTCCTCCAAAAGGTTTTGCTCAAGATTCCAGCATCTGCAGTTCCATGTGTCTCTATTTTCCTTATAGCTTCATTTTCAGTGGGAATGCCGGATCTACCTCAAGGAAATGTTTCAAAGCAGCTCCTCAATGTAATAAACCAACATCTCTCCAACAAGCAGGAACAGAAAACCCCAAGCAGATCACAAGGTTGATAAACTTTAAAGGACATAAACTGCTGGAGTTCCTCATCAGGTTAGTCAGCATCTTTGGAGAACATGTTATCCAGAGAAGGTGACACAAAAAGCTGGAGAAACTCAGCGGATGCAGCAGCATCTAAGGACCGAAGGAGTCTGAAGAAGGGTCTCGACCCGAAATGTCGCCTATCTCCTTCGCTCCTTAGATGCTGCTGCACCCGCTGAGTTTCTCCAGCTTTTTGTGTAACCCTCGATTCTCCAGCATCTGCAGTTCCTTCTTTAACAACATGTTATCCAGAGATGTTGCCTGACCTGCTGAGTTACTCCAGCACTTTGTGTGCTTTTGGGTATGAACTAGCACCTGCAGTTCCTTGTTTCTAGCCCAAACATCCTGCTAATAATCATTTGTTTTACCAGTCATTGAGAAATAAACTATCATCCACAACAAATTCTGTGTCTCACATTACTGCTACTTGGAAAATACCATTAAGTCTCCCCAGGAAGTCTCCCCAGGAAGACTATTTAATGTGACACCTTGAAAGGGGAACATGATCATTAAGAGCTCTTAGTGGTAAAGCTTTCTCTTCAGCAAAGGTCTTAGTCTCTCAGGAAGTGCATCTATGCAGCCAACCTCTCTTTCTCTTAATAGGTATTGCGTATATAATACTTGCCTAGACTGCAAATCCTTTTACAGATACCTTTTAAGATTTGACCTTAAATATGCAGAAAGTGATCAAGCAATTATTATGGGAAACCTTGCAAACACAAAGCAAACAGGGTCCATGCTTATGTGCTGTGTGTAAGTCAATACAAGACGTCTGAGTGGTGAAGGAAAGGAGAGCGAGATAGTGACTAAGACCAGCAGAGGGGGTGCAAGAAGGTGGGGACAAAGTTGTGACTTAGAGTTTGAGAGGTAATACTCACGGAATGTGAGAGAGAGAAACCATGTCAAAGTTCAATGCCTCCTGTTGTCACCATGAAAACAGGGTCAAGGGAAGCAAATTGTAGAGAGAAAAGTAGTGCAGAGCCTGAGAGATCTTGAGCTGGGGAGGGCTTTATCTAGTCAACAATGAGAGACGGAGTTAGTAAAGCAGGAAAATAAAAGCTCCCAGGGGAGAAAGGGAGGAGGCAACGAGGCCTTCCTTTCCCTTCCTTTGAGTGGCTGACAGAGATGTGCCTGGATGGAGGGATGGTCACTCCAAGCCTAGCCCTCAATGGGGATGGGCCACTTATGGGAACACCCGCAGGACAACAGACCCACCCTGTCATGTGTTTCCCTCGCCTCCCTTGCATGTGTTGTTCGCCATCACTGACAGACCCGATTCATGTTAGGTACAGTCCGCTCAGGATTCAGACAGGCACCTGACAGACAATGAGCTTGTTGGTGAGGCGGGACAGGGTCCGGAGCTGAGGAGGAGTCGAGGAAATGCCAGGAACACCGATGTTCCGGTGTACATAACGACAGCAAGGAGGAGGAGACAGGAGGATTAGCAGGAGGGGTGCTCCAGTGGGAACGGTGGTGTTCTGAATTTCACACTGAGGGCTCTGGAGTTGACTGGATATTGCTTTTCTGACCTCGCCCAGCCTGGCCATTCACACCCCTCTCAATCTATGCTCCCTGCTGAGATTCCAAACGTTTGTGGTTACGACTTAAGTAGACAACCCAGTTCCATGACGGTGTGGTTTTTCCCAATTCTTGTCATGCTAAGGACAGAAGTGGCAGGTATGGCTCCCGTTCGGAATATTTTCATTTTAAGCTCAGACTTGTCCACAGCTCACTCACTTATGGGAAATAGATTCAGCCCATTGAGCCGTAGTTTCTCTGACTTACAGAATTATTGGCTCGTTTCTGTAAACTTTGTTTTATCCTGATGGATATTTCGATTGGTTGCATTCTTGGACCAGTGAATTTGCCCAGTATCTGTCTGCTTCTGTTAGCTTCCTTGATCTGCTTTTCGTGATTTGTTTGGAATACTGGCCAGAGTTTCTTTTTTTGTTATCCCCCTGGGCTATTGCCCAATGTGATTGTGAGTTACTGGCCCAGCACTACTGTGAAGAATTGGCCTTGTTTCTCTGGTTTATGAACAAACATTTCTCCGGATTACCAGCCTTGATTATTGACCCAGTCTTTCTCTCGTACACAGGCCAATATTTTACTACACTTAACGCCCAGTGTTCCTCAGGATGCTTGGCTCATTGCTTCATGAGGATTTGTCTGATCCACTTGATTGTAGCTGGCATTATATTAATTAATTGGAAGGAGACAACTGCATTGTATTCTTTATTTCCTGCCACATCGTTGAAGCTAATGCAGACAAAAGCATCAATGCATTTTGTTGTTGTGATACTGAGATACAATAAGTTGTGCTATACAAGAGATACAATACAATACTGAGTTACAATATAACTCACCGAGAACATGGGAGCCGATCATACATGCAGGGTCAGCCTCGTCCACACAAGGAGCCTCCGTGGCATTCTCCACAGCCCACTGTGTGGATACAACAGTGGCAGCAGACGTGGTAGTTGCTGGAAAGACAGAATGTTCAGTGATCTAATTGTCAACTTAACATTGCTTTTTTTTTAAACTGTACACAAAACCTTTGCACATTTTCCCTGTGAAAACCGCTTGGGTTTTCTCCGGGTTCTCTGGCTTCCTCCTACATCACAATGACACGTGGTTGGTAGGTTAAATGACTGCTGCAAATTGCACTCATGTTACATTGTTACGCTGGACATAGAGAAGTACAACACAGCAAAGGCCCTTCGCCCCATCTTGTTTAATCTAATTTTTCTCATCTGCCTGCACGTGGTATGTATCCCTCTGTTCCCTGCTTGTTCACGTGTCTGTCCAAATACATCTTAAATGGAGGAATTGGAGGAACACAGTGATCTCTGTGAACAAAGGAGGTTGCATCATTGAAAGAATATGTGCTTCAATCAATCATTGTTTGCCAACTCGCAGCGTAAGGATTTCTCATTTTGATTAACCTTTCTGCAAATGCATTTTATATAAACCCAGCTTGGAGCTTATACTTAATTATGTTATAATAACCCCCCGACAAATTGACAAATGATCACCACGTTGTAATAAAGTAAAACTCTTGCAAATCTGCCCAATATGAAGTTGTAATGAAAAAAGACCTTCTGCAAATGCATGTTATTTGGAGATAGTTATTACACACACTCACAGAAAACAAAATCTGTGACTAATTTAAAACACAATGAACTCTGTTAAACATTTGAATTTATATTTAAAATTAATGTGCCTGGTCTGTGTCTGAACCTCAAGATGTGAAGGGTGGAAGGAATTTAAAGACCGGTTTGTTTTCTGGATAATGTTTACCATTCCATATTAGAACAACTCCATTATAAATGCGAATTAATCTCTTTATTTCATTGTCCAATTTGGCACACATTCAAATATTGTCTGCACCAAATCATTTCATGATCACAATAGCTTTTTAAAATGCCTCAGAAGCCTTGCATTAAATCACTGCTAAAAGCTAGCTCCTGCCAATTTCCCAGAGTATCTGGTCTGAATTTTATAACAGAGGTTACATGTCCTAATAAAGCAATGAGAACGAAATTACAGAAGACTGTACAGCTTGTCTAAAGGAAGAGAAAATGCAAACTGACACTTCAGTGCCAAACTGAGAACTCGCGTTTCAGAGCTGAGGTCTTCTGGGTGAACCATTTTCATTTTCTTATTTACAGATATTTTTGAAAAAGGAGGCAATTCTGCTAATGAAATCCACGCATCCCCATAAAAACAATTCCTGAGCATTTCCGTTAACCTTCTCCCACTCACATACCCTTGATCTCTTCTCCCATTCTGCCATCCACCTAAAGTAGTGATGATTTTATACTGACCGATCAATCGACCTCAGCAACAACACTTTGTGCGCAAGACTCAAACATTTCTGTACAAAAGACTGGAGGACTTCCCTCCCATGGAGCTGTAGGTGGATTAAGGTTTTCATGGGGATGGTCCATGTTAGGTGCAGGGATGACCTTCAGGGATGTGTTCCAAGTATAGGTCAGATTTTCTGTTGGGGAGAAGGTGATGTTGGGTGATTGCCATCACGGTCAGGTTTAGCCACCAAGACATCGAGGCTTGCCTGGGAGAGGTGATATGGTAGCCTGGGAAATTAGGAAAATAGGGGTCTGCTGATGTATCCATAGCAAGGGGTGGAGCATGGGGAGCAATGGGTGAATTAACATCTTAAAGCAGAGAATCCATGCACTGGTAACATCATTCACTGTCAGCTAAGGCAGATCACTTTGACTTTCTCCAACACTTTGGTGTTGTTCAGGTTTTGTTTCAGTTCAACAATATTGGTTGCATTGGTTAGGAACGAAAGCACATGGTGAACTCCCTACTCATCTGTGGACAATACCATGGGATCCACCTGATCAGACAGATTCCCTCATCTGGAAGACCATGTCAATAATACAGAACACCCTCAACTGTTCAACTAGATAATGTCTTCCAAGTCCTAATGCAAAAATATGAAAATTACATCTAATGTTAAAATGAGGAAGGATGCTACTAGTTCAATTGGATGTAGGTGGGAAACTCATAAAATCATGATGAATGTGAATTTAACAATGCTATATTAAGATTTATCCCCAGCACGTTTAAAAATGAAAATCCTATCCACCAAAGAATCAGGCCATATTTTAAAATACATATCCTCACGTTAAACTTCCTCCTTGGCCTCAGCCCCTTCCTATCTCTATAATCCCGGAGTGTTAAATCCTTAACATCTGACTTCCTCAACATCTGTCTTTTGTGTCATTATTGGTGGCCATTGCTTAAATCATCTCTATCCCAATTTCTGGAATATAGCTCCTAAATCTTCCCACCCATCTAAGATCCTTCGTGAAGCCTCTCTTTGACCAATCATCTGGCAGGTGAAATTGATGGGCTGGTGGCCTCCTATGAGAAATATTCATACTGATAGGATCAGAGGGTTTGAAATCGAGGGGACAGAATACAAGGAAAATGCAATTCACGTTGGTCCCAGGAGACCCGAGAGACTGCAGATCTTGAAAACCTGAGTGAAAAACAAAATGCTGGAGGATCTCAGGAGATCAGGCAGCATCTGAGGAGGTAAATGAACAGAGGACGTTTTGGGTCGAGACAAATTAAATCTTCAGAACTTGACAAAAGCTTATTCCTAAAGAAAGGTCCCGACCTGAGACATCGTCTTTCTATTCCGCTCCACAGATGCTGCCTGGCCACTGAGTCCCTCCAGCACCTTGTGTTTTAGGTCACAGGGCATCTGCTCAGCTTCACCTCTCAACATGGATCCTCAGCTGTGTTGAGCCCAGTTCAAGGAGGTGACCTTGGCTTCCTTTTTATCCGCGGCTAATGGAAACATAATTACTGAACGGGAGGGAATAGGAAGCAAGGAGAACGGGGGCAGGGGGTGGGGGGTAGGTGGGCAGCAGGGGATAAAAGAGAAGAGTGGGCGACAGAATGTAAACTGATGAAAGAGAGTAAAAATAACTAAGAAAGGGGGAAGAGGATGGGAGTGTGGGTGGAGGATTACTCCAAGATCTGACGAGTTACTACTGAAGTCTGACAATGGGGCACAGTGCTATTGTCTCACATAATCACAAGCAGATGGCTGGGAGTTATCGCCAAAGGCTAATTGAATGAAACCACAAGGCAGTGGCCCGTTGCGTGTGGTGTTCTTTCATAACAGCGTGCAGGGATAAATAGACTGCCCGCACTGATGCCCCAGCTGCAACCTGTCACGCTTCAACAGCCTGCATGCTGGCTGCACAGTGGAAGAAGCGGCCTGAAGGGACAGAGGGAACCGTAACTGGTGAATCAGGGGTGACAATCTTGTAGCTGGAAAGCTTGTTCGTGGAGTGCCTAACCAACTCTGTGCCTGATTAGGAACAGACTCTTTCTCTTGATGACTTCCTGTACTGGAAACCAAGAGCCAAGTGCTTGAGATTTTGTTCCACACCCAAACATCTGGAGAGCAGCCCCAGGCATAAACTTCACTGTTTTTTAAAAAAAGTATAAATTGCCAATTCATAATGCAGCTAGCTGAACTTCAGAGTGAAATATAAGTGGAAGAAAGTTGCCTTTTCCAAATATGATAAGGGCTGCACATTTTTCTCATCTCCAAATATCCATGACACCAACTTTGGAAAGCAACTTAAAATCCACACCCACCACAGCTTTACATGTTTAGCACAGGCAACCAAGTAGAATTGTTGAATCCTCCTCCTCCATTTATTCAAATGATTAGATTAATTCCATACACCCATTTTCTTTGAAAAGTTTAGTATTAATCAAAATGTCCAATCATGATATTGTTACGATGTAGGAGAAGGCCATTCGGCCTGCTGAGACTATACTGGCTCTGTTCTGGTCTATCCTCTTGCTTCTTCCACGTCGCCCTACCAATAACTTCCTCTCATTAGCCTATTGCATTGTGAAACTTCAGGGTAATTCTGAGTTACCAATTATTGCCACCCTATGAGTGAAAAATAATTTTCCACCAAGCTTATTATGTATTTTGCTCATCGTAAAAATATCCCCGCAACTTAGTTTTTAAAGATCGTTTTGGAAGTCTTTTTTACTACTTGGAGTAGGAATGTCCAAATTATTGTGTCCATATGGAGGTAGCCATCAGTCAACTGTCCACAAGTAATACTGTGTATATGTAGGACTTTGTTGTAGACTGTGAGCTTGTGTGCATTTTAAGGGCAAATGTGAGAGTTTGGTCGTGAGTAGCAGATTATGGTGAATGAAGACGCGTCATTGGGTTTACAACTCTTGAGTGCGATTATTTAAGTGTGTGCGTGGCAATGAGTGACTTTGTGGCTGGGTACTACTCGTGGCATTGCTTTCTGGGGCACATACTATGTTGAAGGATGTTGTGTGCAAAGAAGAGTGAGATCCTATGTGAACACATTACATTGCTCTTGATGCTAACTGAGTTGTATGAGCATTTACTGAGACTGCAGAGCACTGCAATGAGCTAGAGAACTGGTCAGTGAGATTGTGTAAAAATGTGACTGTTATCGATCAAGATTCTTGTCTCTTCACACAGCCGAAATATATCATGACTTTAAACTGTTATTTATGGCTTAACCTGGGGCCACTTGTTACTGCTACTTTGTTAACCAGTTTGAACTACTAAATGCTGAATCCTGTGCAGAAAACACACACAGACGCACCCACAAGCAAACATGCATACCACACAAGCATACCACGCAAGCATGCATATATATACACACATATGTCTACGCACATCTGCACAAGCACACACACAAATACACACACATTCAAACAAGTATAAATAAGGTTGTTTAAAGTAAAATCTAAAGTCTCAGTCTAAAGTAACATCTAAAGTATAAAAATATGCACCTATATACCGGCCAACAAATGCACAAATGTAATTACATATATGTAAACATGCATGCACAAACATATGAACATGTAGAAACACGTATATGTGCGCACACACACACATTCAAGCAGCAGGGTTCAACCCACGTCTGGGGATATCTCCCCAAGGCACCTACCCAGTAAATCACAGCCCTGCAACTCGAAACGCATCCCAATTCCAGCAGGAGACCACCTCTCCGGATACACTCGGACAAACCGTGCAGGCACAGGATCAAATCGCCGAATCTCGGGAGTGTCATAATTTATGTTCCCTTCAAACATCTGAGGAGGAGGAAGAGAGGCGCATTAAGGGAAAGTAACCAAAGCCCCACCATGAGTCTCTACTGAACAAGCTAATCTCCTGTTGAAAGAAACAGGTTAATAGAGAGACCCCTGAGCTGAAAAAAAACCCCACATTTGTTTTGTACAATACCGTTCATTTGCTCAGGACATCCCAAGCATTTTACAGACAATGAAGAAATGTTTTTTAAGTAATTATGACTGCATTGAAGAAAGTGGACAACTAATTAAACTAATTTGTAATGGAATATGTGACCAGATAATTAATTGGTTGGGAGAGGGAGAGGGTTAATATTAGCCAGGGCACTTCACTTATTCAGGGTTATTCACTTCAGGGCTAATCACTTTTTCAGAAGTGGTGGCTGGTAATATCAGGTTTGTGCCAGGAAGGAGCTCTTGCGGTCCAGTTTAACATCTGAGGCACTCCCTTGGTCCGGCCTTGGAGTGTTGGCTTCGATCAAGTCTCCAAGGCAGCAAGGATCACCCCTAATGTTCAGGCTGGTGACTAAACACTGGAGAGACAACATCACTGAAAGCAAAACATCTGGCCACAATCAGGTTGCTTTGGGTGGAGCTGCACCTTCATCGCAGCACAGATTGCACGATGCAAGTGGTTTTATAGCTTGGAAGACACTTTGTGGCATCTCCAGGACATTGAGCTAGTCAGTGGAATGGAAGGCTCTCCTTCCTGCCTTCCATTGTTGCCAGCGGAGAGTTTGCAAACATTATCATCTCCTCTGGATGTTAGACTTGCAACAAGTTGAAAGTTAAATCAATAAGCGATAGGTTGAATGAAAATAAATGTTATAATTGATTAATTAGCAAAAATAAGGCAACCAGTAGGTTTATTTCTCTCTGGTGCAAAATTCCTTTATTTTTAATTGAGAAGGGCATTTTTCTGCTTGCTACTTGAATTCCTCTTCTCTTGGTGATGTTGTCCCACAGTCACCATGTACAAGCCCTTTATGACTTACTGGTCTTGAAAGCACTTTGGTAGAATTATCCAATTAATCCTGCTGGTAGACAAAAATGCTGAAGAAACTCAGCGGGTGAGGCAGCATCTATGGAGCGAAGGAAATAGGCTCCCGCTGAGTTTCTCCAGCATTTTTGTCTACCTTCGATTTTCCAGCTTCAGCAGTTCCTTCTTAAACAATTAATCCCGCTAACATGCCCTCTACCCTGCAAATATTCCCCAAATGCTTTAACTAATTCCATTATAGGAGTTAGTGTTGGGGCTGCTTTATCATTCTTTGGAGACTTTGAAGTGGGTGCAGAGATACCAGGCAGATTCCTAAATTAGCGAGTATAAGATATAAGGTTGGACTAACTTAGATTGTTTTCTCCAAGGTTGGATGCAGAGAGGAGACCGTATAGAAGTAAATACAATTATGATAGGCATGGATAAGATGGACAGTCAGAATTTTTTTCCCAAGATAGAAATGTCACATTCTATCGGTGTAAGGTCAGAGAGGGAAAGTTTAAAAGGAGATGTATGGGCAAGTGTTTTTACACAGAGAATGGTGGGTGTCTGGAACACGCTATCAGAGGTGGTGGTGGAAGCAGATATAGAGGTGCCATTTAAGAGACTTTTATTTGGGCACATGGTTATGCAGGGAATGGATCGATATACATCAATCCACAGGCATTGATGTCATGGAGTCATAGCATCATCGAGTCTTACAGCATGAAACCAGGCCCTTTGGCCAAACATGCCCACACTGGCCAACATGTCCCATCTACCCTAGTCGCCCCACCCTGCCTGCGTTTGGCTTCTAACTCTCTAAACCTGTCCTATCCATGTACCCATCTAAATGTTTTCTAAATGTTGTGATAGTACTTGCCCCAACTACCTCCTCCAGCAGCTCGTTCTATACACCCACCACCCTTTACGTGAAAACGTTACTGCTCAGGTTCCTATTAAATCTTTCCCCCCCGCACCTTAAACCTACGTCCATTGGTTCTTGATTTCCCTACTCTGGGTAAGAGACTCAGTCTGCTCATCCGCTCCCGATAACGCAGGGACTTGATTACTGGCATCCTCGTAAATCTTCTCTGCTCCCTTTCCAGGAGACTAGTTTATTTTGGCTGCATGTTCAGCATAGACAGCATGTACTGTCAGGCCACTTCTAGTGCTCCACTGTTCAATGTTCTTCTTTAGAAGATGGCTCCATTTAATTTGTATCCATCCAATGTAAGGAGAACATCTCCTGTTTCTCCAGCTCCTCAACAGAACTGGGATCTCTTAGCCCAGGTCCAGCTTGGGAATGTTCCTTCCTCCTCCCCCTTCCCCCTTCTCCTTCTCCTTCCCCTTTCCCCTTCCCCTTCCCCTTCCCCACCCCCTCCCCACCCGCTCTCCCTCCAAAGTCCCCACATTTGCAAGGCAGACCAGCACATTGTGAAAACACACTGCCTCGATTCCCAAAACAGCTGTTTCTGCCCCAGATCGATTGCCTGTAGATTTTAAAACCCAGCATATTATTTTAAATATTATAAAGAGGTAAAATCACTCAGGTTAAAATTCCAAGTTGCCTCTTCACTTAATGCTCAAATTACTTGAAATTAATTTAATTATGAAGTGCTTTGATAGAGTAATTAAGGAGAATCTGCTTCCACTTGTAACTGGGTTGGTAACCAGATGACACAGATTTAAGATAATTGGCAGACGAAGCCAAGGAAATTTTTTTTTAATCTGGAAAACATCGATTGAAAGAATGGTGGAAGTGAGTACAGCATCCTGTGACATCCTAATCAAGTATAGGATCCAGAGAGAATCTCTTTACTGGCAACCAGTTAATTCAGCGAAGGTGAGAGATGGGTTCATAATCTGTCCCTACATTACCCACCGAGAGAAGCTAGTGAGTTTCGGGGAGGTGAGGATTCACCATAGTTTCTTTTCCAACAAATGCTGTCTATTTATACAGAATTGCTATGCAATCTGTTTGGTGAGCAAGCCTGAGTCATTTCAATAGACAATAGGTGCAGGGGTCTGGCCATTCGGCCCTTCAAGCCAGCACCGCCATTCAATATAATCATGGCTGATCATCCACAATCAGTACCCTGTTCCTACCTTCTCGCCATTTCCCCCGACTCCGCTATCTTTAAGAACTCTATCTAAC
Organism: Raja brachyura; assembly: GCA_963514005.1. Next base: position 48,913,007 of record OY740787.1, on the reverse strand, counting down.
TCACACCAGTAACTTGATTCCTTGAAGTACAGCAAATAGAACAAATGCTGAATCCACAGCAAATTTTCCAGATAAAAGCGGGTAGTGTTTTCAGTAAGATGCAGTGAGCGCAGGATAGTTTCAAACTTCACATTAAGTGTGTCAGTAGTCACTTACAGCAGGCCTCCAGACATGCATCCAATCATTCCCTCTACAAATTGTCATGTCGATGGGTGTAGTTAATGGGTGGGCAGGCACGCAAATACGTGCAAACACAAATGCAAATGCATGTACTCAGATACACAAACACACATGTACTGATGCATACACGCACACATGCATAACATACACAGACACAAAGGCACACACACACGCATGCACAAACATGCAAACAAACCAGACCCACACGCATGACACGCACGCACACCCACACAGACACAAAAAGGCGTACACACACTTTCACATGCATGCACCCAGACACAAACACACATCCGCACAGTTGCAGAAAACAAGAAGGGGGATGTGGATTGAAGAGTGTACCTTGTGCCTCTGTCCTCCGGATTCCTTGACGAAGGTCCAATTGACTCCGTTCATGCTGTAGGCTAATTTAAACTTCCGCACAAAAGCCTTATTGTCACCGCCCATCCCACCACCCACGGACGATGCTCCACGTGCCCCCTGGATGATGATGGCACTGACAGCCTTGGGAGTGGGCAGGGCCACCTGAATCCACTCTGTGCCAGATGAGGGGTGGGGTTGCCGTGGGTACCATCCGGAGCGGCTGGCAACGAGCCGGGCACTGCCTGATGACCAGTGATAGTCCCGCGTGGAGGAGGAGGTGATCAATGAGTCAGGGATGAGCCCAGACATCATTCCCAGCATGTCGGAGCAAGGTTCATCTGGAAGAAGAGAGGAAATCTGTTAGAAACTGTAGCATTTTCACAGGGTCTGCACAGTCTGCATTGGCATAACTAGATCAAGGGAAAAGCCCTCTTCATCCCATTCACAAATCTAAATCATGGCTGATTATATCTTCCTTATCTTCATCATCAACTCCCTACCTACATTTTTCTGCTTTACGCCAATTGCAAACTTCAGCATGTCTCCAATGATTCTTACATTTTTTTTTACAGAGGCACCAGAGAAAGTATCCTATCAAAGTGCATCACAGGTTGGTTCAGCAACTGCTCTGCCCAAAACCACAAGCGATTGGAGAGTTTTTATGGATGCAGCCTAATTCATCACACACCCTCCCACCAACACACCGTCCCCCATCGACTCCATCTACACCCCACTGCCTTGGGGGAGCAGCCGACATAATCAAGACCCACTCATACTCCAGTCAATCCCTATTCTCCCCTTTCCCGTTAGGCAGAAGATACAAAAGCTTGAAATCGCGTATCACCAGATTCAGGAATAGAAACATAGAAATTAGGTGCAGGGGTAGGCCATTCTGCCCTTCGAGCCAGCACTACCATTCAATGCGATTCATTGTGATCAAGGCTGATCATCCACAATCAGTAACCCATGCCTGCCTACTCCAAATATCCCTTGATTCTGCTAGCCCCTGGAGCTCCATCTAACTCTCTTTGAAATTCATCCAGTGAATTGGCCTCTACTGCCTTCTATGGCAGAGAATTCCACAAATACACAACTCTCTGGGTGAAAATGTTTTTTCTCATCTCTGTTTTAAATGGCCTCCCCTTTATTCTTAGACTGTGGCCCCTGGTTCTGGACTCCCCCAACATTAGGAACATTTTTTCCTGCATCTAGCTTGTCCAGTCCTTTTATAATGTTATATGTTTCTATAAGATAACCCCCTCATCCTTCAAAATTCCAGTGAATTCAAGCTCAGTCTTTCCAATCTTTCCTCATATGACAGTCCCGCCATCCCGGGGATTAATCTCGTGAACCTACGCTGCACTGCCTCCATAGCAAGGATGTCCTTCGTCAAATTAGGAGACCAAAACTGCACACAATACTCCAGATGTCGTCTCAACAGGGCCCTGCACAACTGCAGAAGGATACTCAAATCCTCTCGTTATGAAGGCCAACATGCATTAGCATTCTTCACGGCCTGCCGTACCTGCATGTTTACTTTCTGTGACTGGTGAACAAGGACACCCAGATCTCGTTGTACATCCCTTTTTCCTAATCTGACCATTGAGATAATAATCTGTCTCCTTGTTCTTGCTGCCAAAGAGGATAACCTCACATTTATCTACATTATACTGCATCTGCCACGCATCTGCCCACTCACTCAACCTGTCCAAGTCATCATGCAACCTTCTAGCACCCTCTTCGCAGTTCACACTGCAACCCAGCTTTGTGTCATCTGTAAATTTGCTAGTGCTACTTTTAATCCCATCATCTAAATCATTAATATATGTTGTAAATAGTTGCAGCTCCAGCACCGAGCCTTGTGGCACTCCACTCGCCACTGCCTGCCATTCTGACAGGGACCCATTTATTCCTACTCTTTGTTTCCTGTCTGCCAACCAATTCTCTATCCATGTCAATACCCTACCCCCTATACCATTTGGTCTAATTTTGCCCACTATTCTACGGTGGGACATTATCAAAGGATTTCTGAAAGTCCAGATACACTACATCCACAACATCCATCCTTCATCCATTTTACTTGTCACATTCTCAAAAAATTCCAGAAGATTAGTCAAGCAGGATTTCCCATGAATTAATCTATGAATACTTGGACCAATCCTTTTACTGCTATTCAAATGCATCGTTATTACTTCTTTAATAATTCTCCAGCATCTTTCCCACCACCGATGTCAGGCTAACTGGTCTATAATTCCCCGTTTTCTCTCTTGCTCCTTTCTTGAAAAGTGGGATAACATTAGCTACCCTCCAATCCATAGGAACTGATCCTGAATCAAAAGAACATTGGAAAATTATCACCAATGCATCCACAATTTCTGCAGCCACTTCCTTAAGTACCCTGGGATGCAGACCATCAGGCCCTGGAGACTTATCAGCCTTCAGTCCCATCAGTCTACCCAATACTATTTCTGTCAGTTCCTCTGTCTCCATAGATCCTCTGTCCTCTAGTATATCTGGGAGATTGTCTGTGTCTTCCTTAGTGAAGACAGAACCAAAGTACCTGTTCAACTCTTCTGCCATTTCCTTGTTCCCCATAATAATTTCACCTGTTTCTACCTTCAAGGGACCCACATTTGCCTTTACTAATCTTTTTCTCTTAACATACCTAAATAAGCTTTTACTATCCTTTTTTATATTCTTGGCCAGATTACCCTCATACTTCATCTTTTCACCCCGTATTGCCCTTTTTGTTCCCTTCTGTTGTCCTTTGAAGGTTTTCCATTCCTCTGGCTTCCCGCTACTCTTTGCTATGTTGTACACCTTTTCTTTTAGTTTTCTTCCATCCCTAACTTCCCTTGGCAGCCACGGTTGCCTCTTACTCCCCTTAGAATCTTTCTTCCTCTTTGGAATGAAATGATCCTGCATCGTCTGGATTATGCCCAAAGATTCCTGCCATTGCTGTTCCACCATCATTCCTGCTAGGTTCCTTTTCCTGTCCACCTCTCTCATGCCTTCATAGTCCCCTTTGTTCAACTGCAACACTGACACTTCTGATTTAACCTTCTCCCTCTCAAATTGCAGATTAAAAACTGCCCATATTAAGGTCACTACCTTACCTTGAGTTCTCTTATTGCATCTGGTTCATTAGACAACACTAAATCCAGAATTGCCTTCTCTCCGGCAAGCTCCAGGACAAGCTGCTCTGAGCATCCATCTCAGAGGCACTCTACAAATGCTCTTTCTTGGGGTCCAGAACCAATCTGATTTTTCTAGTCTACTTGCATATTAAAATCTTCCACACCATAACCACAATGGCATTCCTTTTGTTACACGCCAATTTTAACTTGCTGCAACTTGCACCCTATATCCAGGCTACTGTTTGGGGGCCTGGAGATAACTCCCATAAGTGTCTTCTTACCTTTTCAATTCCTCAATTCTTTCCACAGCGACTCAACATCATCAGTCCCTATGTCACCCCTCGCAAGTGATTGAATTTCATCCCTCACCAACTGAGCTACCCCACCTCCTCTACCCACCTGCCTGTCCTTTCTATTGGACATATAACCCTGAATATTCAGTTCCCAGTCCCGATCCTCCTGCAGCCATGTCTCTGTAATCCCCACAATGTCTGCCAATCTACCAATATCTATCAACATCTAACTGAGCCTCAAACTCATCCACTTTGCTTCTTATACTCTGTGCATTAATTTATAATACTTTTCATCCACATTCTTCCTTTCACATTGATTCCTATTTCACTTGGCCATACTCTCCCATCCCTTCATGAGTTTTCTGTCCCGTTAATTCTGGTGTCTTTCTTAACTTTTCCTATAGTCTCTTTCCCTTTAACTCCTTCCTTGTATTTCCAATTAGTCTCCATCCCCCCACTATTTAGTTTAAACCCACCCATATAGCAGGTGTATCGTATGATTTGTTGGATAGCACGTTAAGCAAGGTTTTTCACTGCAAATTCTAATTAGACAATAATAATAAACAATGACCCTACTTTTCTGAGCTCCATTTGGTTGGCTGAAGTTCCAGTTGTGATGCCATTAAAGTTTTATGTTGATTGATAGATTGAACTCCTATGTAACACCTTCCTTGAGCTGCGGTTCCTCTCTACTGCTCCCTCATTTCAGAAATTGTGTCAGCAAACTCGCCTGATTAACAAATCGTTTGGCCATCCCCTTGTGTACTCTGTAGTTTAATTTATACTTTTATCAGGCACTTCAAAATCCTTCACTGTTAAATTCTCCAGAGGCGCATACGATAGTGGTGTTTGAGAGGCTCCTAGATAAGCACATGGATGCGCAGAAAATTGAGGTATATGGGTCACGTGCAGGCAGATTAGATTAGTTTCACTTGACATCATGCTTGGTATTCACATTGTGGGCCGAAGGGCCTGTTCCTATGTTGTACTGTTCTCTGATCTAAATGCAATCATGTTTTAATTCTGGGCCCTCAGTGAACAGACATGTATGGGAATTCAAATTGAGTTTAACTTTTGACCATGTTTTTGTCAAGTGATGGCCCTTGAAAGAGATACAATACTGTAATCCTCTCTAGGATGTTGACAAAGTCAGGACAGGAGAGCCTGAAAGCAAAGGAAAACCCCGGTCCATTCAAACGTCTCCACATCATTTTGTAGCATATTTGCTTTGATTTAACGCAGAAAGAAAATCTGGAATTCATGATCTCAGAACATTGTAAAGTGATTTACAGCAAGGAAATACCTTTGAAGTTTAATGCTATGATTTCTGCCTGAATGATGTCGTCACTATGGGATAAGTACTGGAGAGAACATCAGCAAGAACACGAACCAAAGACATTAGCTCTCCCCAGCTGAAAGGTCACTGGCGGGACACTGGGGGTAGAGAAGGGTCCGGGTGAGCCGACCTACTTGTCATCTGGCAGCCGTAGACTTCAAAACGCATGGAAATGCCGTTTGTCCAGATCTGAGGCCTGATACGAACAAAGCGAGCGACCACAGGCGGGGTCAGCGTGTTCAGCACCACCTCGTTACCATCCGTGTTGGCCGCAAATAACTGAGGGGGAAAAGGTATGCGTTAGTGCACTCACGGACACAGTCACCTTTTCCTTAGCTGGTTCTAAATCTTGGGAGGCATGCAGCACACAAACAGATCCTTCTGCCCATTGAGTCCATGCTGACCCATTTACACAAATCCCTTTTAAACCACCCCTTCCCCCCCCCCCCCCATTCTCATCCATTTGCCTTTCCCCACCTCCCCATTTATATCACTCACTTACTTACTAGGAACAAATATTATCCAAGAGCCACACCACCCTGGCCGTGCTCTCATCTCACTTCCACTTCCACCATTGGGAAGAAAGTACAAGAACCTTGAGAACTGTGACTTCCAGTTTCAAGAACAGCTTCTTCCCCTCATCCATCAGGCTCATGGACCACCCTGCACAACCCTAACCACAACCCTACCTCAGCACCAAAGTATTGCACAGTGGTAGAGTTGCTACGTTACAGCGCCAGAGACCTGGGTCCGATCCTGACCACGGGTGCTGTCTCTATGGAGTTTGTATGTTCTCCCTGTGACTGCATGGGTTTTCTCTGGGTGCTCCACCGCACACTCCCCACACTCCAAAGACGTGTGGGTTTGTAGGTTAATTGGCTTTTTCACACAGAGTGTTGTGAGTCTGTGGAATTCTCTGCCTCAGACAGTGTGGAGGCAGTTTTTCTGGATGCTTTCAAAGAGCTTGATAGGGCTCTTAAAAATAGCGGAGTCAGGGGATATGGGGAGAAGGCAGGAACGATGTGCTGATTGTGGATGATCAGCCAATATCACATTGAATGGTGGTGCTGGCTCGAAGGGTCGAATGGCCTACTTCTGCACCTATTGCCTATTGTCTATTGTCTATTGTTTCTGTAAATTGTCCCCTGTGTGTAGGATAAAACTAGTGCATGGGTGATCATTAATCGAAGTAGACTCAGTGGGACAAAGGGCCTGTTCCCACGGCTGTATCACTAAAACTAAAACTAAAACTACTACGGACATTACACTACCACGGTTGCACTATGAAAGACATTCCCAAGGGAATACTGTATGGTGGGTTTAATCAAGCACCTGTAACCCCTCAGGTCCAGTTTGCCCTTTACTAAAAATGTGGCGCAAGGACCTGGGAGTGCTGGTGCCTCATGCACAAAGCATCAGCAAATGTGGTGGCTAGCATTTTGTCGTGAGGGTATCAGCAAGACAGCATTGACCAAAGGTGATGGTGTTGAAGCAACAGCGTGCTACAGAGCACACACACTGTTAGAAGCAGAGATCTTGAAGATGGGGTTCTAAGTAACACTAGAATTGATGAGTTTAGTTTAGTTTAGAGATACAGCGCGATCAGGTCCTCGCCCCATCGAGTCTGTGCCGACCAGCGATCCCCGCACACTAACGCTATCCTACATACTAGGGACAATTCCACAATTTTACCAAAGCCAATTAACCTACAAATCTGTACGTCTTTGGAGTATGGGAGGAAACCGGAGATCCCGGAGAAAACCCACGCAGGTCACGGGGAGAATGTACAAACTCCGTACAGACAGCACCCGTGGTCAGGATTGAACCCGGGTCTCTGGCGCTGTGAGGCAGCAACTCTACCACTGCACCACTATGTTGCCCGTTAGTTGGTGGGCGGTAGAGGTTTGGTGGGGATGTGCGGGCTGGGGACGGAATATTAGGAAAGGTGCATGATTGGTGGCAGTAGGATGGTTTATAGATTGGTGAGCTCAGGAAAAGTAATTTTCTGATTATGTTTGACAATGTTTGTCTTCCTGATGTCTCCTTGCTGAGGGCCCCAAGGAGGTTTACTAATTATTGAGGCCTTCCTGATGGTGGGATCCATTGCATGGAGGATTTCTCTTAATTGTGGTATGGGGTATCCAGTGGCAGTTGAAGAACCAACGGCGATTGAGCTGAGCAGGTGGTGGGGGAAGTGGAGGATGGGTGGTTCGGGTGTTTAATGGAGGGGGTGTCAAAGGTTCTGGTGGTGAGTTAAGGGAATTGGAGGTTGGATACTAGATAGCTTTTTGAGTCTGGAAGAAAGACAGTCCTTTCCTTCTCCCTACACTGTCCCACAAGTAGAAGAGACAAACTTCCAACAGTGTCATTGGATATCTGCATATCAAGAGAAGGGTTATGGGGACAGATCAGGGATGCAGAGTTTAGGTAGATCTTGAGGAATGGCAGAGCCAGCTCAAGAAGCATGTACCCTACTCCTGCCCCTGCTGACTCACCCCCAACCAATAACTGAGTGATGGCAGGCTGGAATGAGAGGGTAAATTGAAAGTCCACACCTTATACAAGTACGATTTCCCAGCTAAGAGTTAAAGGACGAATGACTTTTTAAACGTACAGCGCCCGTTTTGTTTTGGCTGCGCCGGTAACGTTTATGGGGAAGAGTGAAAACATTACAGCTCGTGGTCCCGGTAATTAAACTAACCTCTGCTTTTAGGGAGCAGTTAATTCAGGTTTGGTTCTAGCAGGCTGTGTGAATATAAATGGACTAATTATGCATTTGAATGCTGCTTGAACTGATGAATTTAACTTACAATTCTAACCTTTCCAGCACAGTACCTCAGGGGATGAAAGGAATTCAAGGAAATCTCGTGGAACATTAGTCTTATTCAAACGAGCAGGGCTGAGGTTAGCCAGCAGTGAGATTTACTGACTTTTCCTTTTGTTTAAACTGTAACTAGAATGTGGTGCAGAGGAATTTTCCATGAGAAGTTCTAACCCAGCCCCCACTGTACATGCTCTCTCTACAAAGGGCAATCTACCTCTGGTTTCATTCACGTCCTTGACAATTGTTTTAACCTTTCTCAAACCTGGGATGCATTGAACTTTTGCTCTGTATGTTGACTGATTGGTTTCTGGTTTTACACTGGCCTTAGCGTTAGATGTATCACAGAGCTAGAATGACGTGCAATTGGATACTCTTCTTCTCCCTCCCAGGCAGTCCCTTGGGATCAAGATCAACTTGCATCAGCTCCAATTCTGCAGCGACTGAGGTGGCTGAAGTGGCCACTCCACTGTGAAACCACAGGCTCATTGGTGAGACTGCACTCGGAGTGTTGCACTGTATATATATAGATATATTTTGTCACTAAGCTGGAATGGGTGCAGAAAAGATTCTCAAGGATGCTACGGGACGGGATGGCTTAATTTATAAGGACACCCTTACTTTGATTAGTAAGGGTGTCAAGGAATATGGGGAAAAGGCAGGAGAATGGTGTTGAGAGGGAAGCATGGATCAGCCGTGGTGGATGGACCAAATGGCCTAATTCTGCTCTGAGAACATGAATTTATGAGAGACAGTTTAGGCTGTGATTTTTTCCCCTCGAGTGTAGGAAGCTAAGGGATGATCTTATCGAGGTAGATAAAATAATGAGGGACATAGATAATGTCACATTCTTTTTCCCAGGGCAGGAAATTCTTAAAGTAGCAGACATAGATTTAAATTAAGAGGGGCATCATTTAAAGGGGACCTGAGGGTGGTGGTTACGTGGAACGAGCTGCAGGGGAAGTGGTAGAGGCACGTACAATAACAACATTTAAAATATACCAAGACAGGTACACAGCTAGGAAAGGTCCAGAGAGATATGGTCCAAATGGGACTAGATCAGATAGACATCATGATCAGTGTGGATGAGTTGGACTTAAGGGTCTGTTTCTGAAATGTACAGCTCCATGGCTCTGCATCAGATGAATAGGAGATGGCTGGTGAGTGGATGGGCAATTTCGGAGATGGTATGCTCTTTATTCCACTCATACTGGGTTCTGTGTTCTCTTAGAGAATGGACTCAATATACTCACTGCCATTTTCAATTATCCTTCTCTGCATTATGAGCCAAGGATACTCCTGCCACTGAGTGCCATTAAAATGATGCAATTGTACCCGCCTCTACCACTTCCTCTGCAGCTTGTTCCTCATGGAAACAAATATTTAAATGCAGTAGGGTGGCGGTGGGTGGGGGACTTAGGCAGTCCTCCCGAGATAACAAGGAAATTTAGGAAGTCTCACCATCAGTACCACAGTTGAAAGGGGTGATCTCACTATTGTGGCGCAGCGGTAGAGTTGCTGCCTTACAGCCCCAGAGACCCGGGTTCAATCCTGACTATGGGTGCTTGTCTGTACGGAGTTTGTACGTTCTCACCGTGAACTGCATGGGTTTTCTCCGAGATCTTTGGTGTCCCCCCACACTCCAATGACATACAAGTTTGTAGGTTAATTGGTTTGGTATAAATGTAAAGATTGTCCCTAGTGTACGATAGTGTTAATGTGCGGGGATCGCTGGTCAGTGCCGACTCGGTGGGCTGAAGGGCCTGTTTACGTGCTGTATCTCTAAACTAAACATGACCTCACCTTCCTGATCCGTTTTCAAAGGGCTGAATTCAGCTTCCAGAATTCCAACGTAAGAGTTGAAGACATCAGATGGATCCTCAAATGAATGGGGTGTTCATCATTCATGCACCTACTTGACAATCTCATCACATTCCCTCAATATAGGAGTTGGTCTTTCTATCTGAACTCCAGTTATTGAATTAAACCTTGCAATATTTTATTGTCCCATTTTATTAACTGAGGTAAACAGGATGGGAATGGAGTTACTATCTTGTTTGGATTCCTGATATATATTTTGTCATCTCCCACCAACATCCCTCCCTCTAGCTTTACATTTCACTCCTCTTCTCTCCTTATCTGATAGGCTTTTGTCCCCTTCTCATGTCTAGACTATGTCATGTAAGCCCCCCTTGTGTATCCACCTATCACATGCCAGGCTTTGTCCTACCCCAACTTATTTTCCGGCTTCCTACCCACTACTACATTCAGTCTGAAGGGTCATGATCTGCAACATCCATTCCCACCACAGCTGCTGCGTGACCTGCTGAGTTACTCCAGCACTTTGTATTTTGCTGTACATTTTTTCACGTGTTATCAACTGTAGATTAAGCAATGACAGTCATATTTTACATGGAGCACTCCCAGAACACTTCAGTGGATCGTGCTCATGTCTAGTCTAAAAATAAAGCACCTAATTAATTCAGCTCCATGGGAGAGGAGATGAGGTTTACCCCCGAGACCTATTTTTCACAAGCACCTGCTACAGTAAAGGGGTGTCAATGAAAATTGTGTCATGAATGAAATCTTGCTGCCTTGTGTACAGATGTCCCTAGTTACCCAAGGTATTTTGCAACATGTGTGCCAGAAAGCTTTGGCATTTAGCCTGATCCTGCCTTTAGGGTCTTGTTTAGGTCATGTTTCAATGGACTGTGCTCTGATTCCACAGCTGCCCCAGCTCTATCCTCCCTAACTCGGAACTCTCAATCCAATTTAGTTCAAATTATTTCCTTCTATGTTTTAATTCCAAAGCATGTTACAGTGGCCAGTTACAAGAGGCTGCACTGTGGTGCAGAGGCAGAGTTGCTGCCTTACAGCGCCAAAGACCAGGTTCGATCCTGATTACAGGTGCTGGCTCTACGGAGTTTGTACATTCTTCCCGTGACCTGCATGGGTGTTCTCCTGGTGCTCTGGTTTCCTCCCACACTCCAGAGACGTACAGGTTTGTAGGTTAATTGGTTTTGCTAAAATTATAAATTGTCCCTTGTGTATGTAGGAGTGTTATAGAGCGTGGGGATCGCTGGTCAGCGCGGACCCGGTGGGCCAAAGGACCTGTTTCTGCGCTGTATTTCTAAACTAAAAACTGAAAAACGAAACTACAGGGCTGCAGACTATTGTACATAACTTGGCCTCTTTAAATTAGAATTGAGATATATTAGCAATTTTTAAAGAATTGACACCAAACCAATATTGCAACAGGAAATTGAGGGATACATTCACAATATATATACTTACTGCTTTCAATTCTCTCTTAACTAACTCAAGTCCAATAATTTTTTTTAAGGATAGCAGTAATGTTGGGAACTATTGCAGACATTTTGAAATAGCTAGATATTATCAGTGCTATTATCAGCGCAACTTTGGGAATTAAAAATAGTTTGTAGCATGTTGATGCAAGCAAAGAAAAGTCAGGAGAACTAACAAATTATTGTCTGCAACACTCTTCTGTCAACCTTTAACCCACCTCAGCCCCTCGCAATGCCTACAGCATTCTGGATCCCTTAGGTTTCAGACCGCAAGGGAAAACTTTAACTCGGGAGCAGTAAGGATGGGAAGGAATCCCAAAGGGTTCCCAGTGCAAATATCCACTGAAAGCTGATTACACTTCAAATCATCTGTCTCCCTAGAGCATGGAGTCTCGGTGTCAATTTCCATGATGTTCCCACAAGCAAAAGCCCAGAAGGAAAAAAAAAATCCAGTAGGGTTCATCATTTCTTTGAATCCTTTTATTTATGACGATTGAAGATTGAGGTAGTTTGATGAACAAAGAACGGTGGGGAGATACATGTAGATCCTACGGAGGGATGGTAGGTGGGTGGGGCGGAAAGTATAATGGGGGGATGTGGAATAGGGATGGGTGAGTGATACCAGGTAGAGGGGTGGTGAGAGGGGGTGTGAATGGGTGACGGGGGCAGGGAGAGTGTGCAGGGTGACAGGCAGCTGTGTGTAAGAGAAGGGGATGAGGTTACCTAAAATTGCTAAATTCAATGTACATGCCTTTGGGTTGTAAGCTACCCAAACGGAATATAAGATGCTGTTCTTCCAGTTTGTGTGTGGCCTCACTCTTTAATGGCAGAGGCCAAGGATAGACATGCCGATATGGCGAAGGGGAAGGGGAAGCTGCTACCTATCCACCTCTCCTTATTCTGGATCCTGGGCCTCCATTTTACTTTGTTCATTCCAATCTACCCACTATCCCTCCCTTTGGTTCTACATTTCACTCCACACCTTCCTTTTTTTTTTTATCATATTCCACAATTTGCTCCTGTAATCATCTCCGGTCATATCTTCATCACTTATCACCTCCAACCTTCATTACTATCTCCACCTTTCTCTCCCCCACTTGACTCATCTGCCAATCGACTGTTCCACCCAGATCAATCTGTCATTTGTGTAGGAAGGCACTGCAGATGCTGGTTTACACCAAAGATAGACACAAAATGGTAGAGTAATTCAGCGGGGCAGGCAGCATCTCTGGAGAGAAGGGATGGGTGACGTTTCGGGTCAAGACCATTCTGCAGACCCTTCTCAACCCAAAACCACCTATTCCTTTTCTCCAGAGATGTTGCCTGACCCACTGAGACTCCAGCATTTTGTGCCTATCTTTATCTATCTTTCTACCAACCATCTCCCCTCTATTCCGCCAGACTGATGAAGGGTCGAGACCTGAAATGTCATCCGTTCACTTCCCTCCACAGATGCTGCAAGACTTACTGAGTTCCTCCAGCAATCTGCTTTTTGCTGAAATATTAAACTGGATTGTGCCCGTAAGCAGAAAGGGCATTTTTTTCCCTTCTCTGACTCTGCTTTGCTCTAGTATCTTTGGTTTTGCCCTTATTCTTCCCTGTTCCCCCCCCCCCCCCCCCCCCCCCCCAGTCAACCAGGTACACTGTGAGAGGCTGATTGTGGAACATTACATGCTGATTTTGACAGAGTATGGCTGCAAGGAGGCCCCTTGTGTGAAGTGATTGCTCCCTGGTGCATTGCTACAGACAGAGATTACCGGATCATTATCACAGTGCTGCTTTATAGGATCTTGCCGCACATAATTTGGACATCTCATCTCCTGCACCACCACAAGAACTATTCCTCCACAAGAATCCCAACAATTTGACACGTTGTATATAGAAATTCAGGATTTATTTTCCCTTTTACCTCTCATCAGTGATTTGCTGTTTTGTTCCTCCAAGGTCTCAAATGTCACCGGGTAGTGTTGACAACTGCACATTAACAATGAGGTGGGCTTCCCATGGGGCCTAAAGCAAGTGCAGCGCTAAGTAATATTCCAGCTGCCACCATTTGATCAGGGACATTACCGCAGAGTACCTCTCCCCGCTCCCTCGATCTCCGCCCTCTCACCCCATCCCCATGATTCTCTGCAAACTACAGGTCGACACCTACCTCTCAATACTCTTGCACTTTGCAGAATTAACGGCAGGGAAGGCAGGATTAACACTTTAATTGGGAATGTGAGAGAAACAGCAGGTGAAGTTCTACATTTCACATTCCTCAAACTATTTACCGAGCTATATTTCTCAAAGAAATCCTCATTGTCTAGACGAAAGATCAGCGGCACAAGTTTATAATTCCTGCTGTGTTTTGATGCTTGTAATATTATCTGGGACCCTTCGGATCCAAGGAAAATTCTCATCCTTGTAAGGTGACTCAAAAATCAAACAACTAAAAGGGAATGTAAACAAACTTCTCACATCTCATTCTTTATTCCTGCTTAAGTTGAAAAGAATGATTTTTGTTTAGGTGACTGTAAGGATAGATTGATTGTTACTGAGCTAAGAAAGTGGACTAACATCAGCAGAAAAAAGTCCATGGTTAACTGTCCTTTAGTTTTAATTTAGAGATGCAGCAAGGAAACAGGCCCCGTGGCTCACCGAGTCCACACCGTACATCGATCACCTGTTCACTAGTTCTATATTATCTAACTTCATTATCCTGTAATGTTCTATGTACTCTGTTCCTTTCCTTTCTTGCCAAGCACCACTACTGAGAAACAAAATGCAGGGCAGAACAGGTTGGAACAGGACACCAATCACCCTTTCCAACTGATCCACACATTCAGTTCACACGATGAGAACGCATTGTAGCCGCCTCGGCCTCACCTTGTGGTTCTTCCCTTGTCGGTAGGTTATCCAGTCCTCACCATTGGAGCTCACATCCAGCTTGTAGCTGCTGACATAGTAGGTCTTGGATGTATCCACAGAGATCGCCCCCTGGGTGGCAATGCCAGTCAGGATCTTTAGAATCCCCAGGTCCACCTAAGCGAAGAAGGGAATCAAACATCAACATGTTAAACAAAGGAAAAACACATTCTTCTAAACTCCCGGCATGTTCGTAGAAAACAGTGAAGACCCGATGCCAAGCTGTTATCGTTTTGCACTCACTTTATCAGATTGTCTTATTCTCCTGTTCCCCTTTATTAATCAACCCAATCGTCACCCGGACCTTCAAAATAAGGTCTTCGGAAAATAAACCCAATGGTTTTAGGCTTAACTAGTCACTAGGGTATTAGGCCACAGAACCAACAAATAGACAGTCTGGATCTGCCGTAGTGCTTTGGGAACCAAGACTAGTCTGGTGTCTCAAAGAGGCGGAAATCATGATGGATCAGATCAGTTACCTTGATCTGACTGAACCAATCCCAACCCTTACCGCAGTTACATGAAGATGGCCAGGACAGAGAAAGGTCCATTATAACTGAACTTCTCCCTATCTCAGCACAAGGCCAATATCATGGATATATCTTCATCCAACTTTGGGGCCTTGGGCACACTGAGAGAGACAATGGCATGATGAGATATTTTGAGCTATGTCCATTCAGTTTTCGGCAGCACCGTAGCAGGATACCGTCCACACCCAACATGGGACAGCAGCCACTGGAGGAAGGATGGCAGGATGCGGAAATACCATGAATCCCATCAGCGGTTAAAATGCTTACGCAAAATTATTAGCAAACTAGCTGGAAGCAACACTTGAGCAAACCGATATCTGAGATTGTACCACAGTTGAAACAATTCATCAACAGCAACTCACAAATAATTTTGCCATAAAATGTTCGTGGGTGGTGATGGGAGAATGGGGAGGGGGAGGGGGCTGCGAAATGGAATTATTAAACCACACCTCTCACTGGAAAGCCGAGTGTTGTAGCTAATAGAACTGCTGCCTCACAACAACCCCAATTAACCAGGTTCAATGCAGACCTCTACTGCTATCTGTGTGGACTTTGCATGCTCTTGCTATGTAATAATGTGGGTTTCCACTGGGTGCTCCAGTTTCCTCCCACATGCCAAAGATGAGCGGGTTGGTAGGCTAATTAGGCTGTGATTGACACATCGTTTCTTTCTTTTCTCTCGTGCATATATCCCAAATCCTTTCAAAAGTATTTTCCCTGGCTACACTACATTATGCAATGAATTTCCCATCCTATTGTTCGCTGGATAAAGAAAAGTCTTCTGCGTTGCTTATTGGAATTATTAATCACAATATATTTGTGGCTCCTAATCTCTGGACTCTCCTGCAAAGGGAACATCATTTCGCTGTTTATCCTTTAGGAATCACTCATAAGCTTATGGTCCTCCCTGATATCACCTCTCTTCTCTGTTATTCCCAACACTTAAAGTACCAAGTTCCATTACTGCATTATTAAATTCAACACAGCTTTAAAATTATGGGTTAAGAGATACAGATGTTGCTGGCAAGGTCAGCATTCATTGCCCGTATCTAACTGTCCTTGAGAAGATGGTGGTGAGCTAACTTCTTAAATCAATGCGGTGGGTGTTGGTTCTGCTGGAGGTACTATCGGGGAGAGAGTTTGGGATTTAGATGCAAAATTGTGGATGGGTTCTGAATCTTGGCGCTCACTGTCTTGCAATGGAAAGTCTGACGTGTTTAAAGTTGCATGCATCAGCTATCTCTGCCCTTCAGAGTGCTGGAGGTTGTGGGTTTGGCAGACCTCAAGGAAGTCTTGCCAAGTCGTGCATTGTCCAAAAATTAATCTGCAGTGCAGCTACGGTGCAGCATGGAGTGGGGGAGCGATGTTGAGAGAGGTGAGGGAGCTGATGTTTGCATTAATGGAGGGGTGGAGGGGGGAGTGGTAATGAGGACGGGTGCAGTAATAGTGGGAGGTGTTTGAGGTATTGTGCAGGGGTATGGAGATGGGGAATAGTGAGGAGATGGAGAGAGGTGTTCGAGATAATGGAAAGGGGTGTGGTGATGGGCTGGGGTGTTTCTGGCAATGGGGAGTGGGAGGTCTGAGGCAAGGCAAGGGGCGATTGGGGTAATGGGGAACAGGAGTGTCTTTAAAGATGTGGGGAGGTGAGCGCTGATTGGGGTGATGGAGAGAAGATGGATGAGGTGGATGGTGTTTGAGGTGATGTTCGGTGATGCTTGAGGTAGCAAATGAAGAAATGTTATTGTGCGGGTTGATCGCAGTTCGGAGTGGACTAGGCAGGCTGAAGGGCCTGTTTCCATGCTGTATCTCTGAACTGAACGAAAAGTGGTGGAAGGTTGAGCTGATGGTGATGGTAGGGGTGTAGCTAAGGCCCAAACATATCTCAAGGCCTTAGGGAAGCAGAGATTCGCTATCACCATACTACACACAATTAATTTTATTGGTGATTTCGAGCCAGTTTTAGCCCCTGAATGGACCAACTATGACTTTGGCAGAGGTAGTAATCTCTGGAAGACGCAATAATGAGGCAACATTTACATCTGGAAATATCTCTGGACGTACAACCACAGAACCTCCTGCCTCCAGCCCCAGCTACATGCCCATCTTTGGCAACCCAACATGCCCTCCCTCCCTAACACCTGCCATCCCCAAGCTGATTAGTGAAAAAACACTCTCTTCCCAACCTGAATGGTTGTATCTTAACAGTCACTCAAACAGAATTTTTTTTCCCATCTATTTTTCTAACCAATGAACAACATTTTACAACTTTTATTTTAAATCCTAGAGATTGGCCGTTAACTGCACGGTGATCCAGTGGAACCAGGAGGTGATAGGAGGTGGGAATGGAAAGGGTGAGAAGTGGGTATGTTCAGCCTACCTGATGCTGATTCACCCTGCCTGAGTACTCTCTGCCTGAGTAAGGACTTCAAGATCAATACAAGAGTAGATTCAGCCAAACAAATCATCCAGTTTAAAAGCTGCAATTAATCTTTTGCCAGTTTGCACAAAGCCCACAGTCTGGAACTCCTAAGTACTATTGGTTAATGGAAGTGGATCAATGCTGATTTAAATGCTGTCTAATGGATGCAGCATCTCAGGGCTTTACTTACAGTCAGAGAGCTACGAAGAGACGGCAGAGAGCTAGGAAGAGAGAGAGAGAGAGAGAGAGAGAGAGAGAGAGACAGAGAGAGACAGAGAGAGAGAGAGAGAGAGAGATATATCACAGGGAGGATGTGCAATCTCCTCACAGACAGCACTGAAGGTCAGGATTGAACTGGAACTGAGTCAGATAAACACAATGGACAAACACACACTTGTGATAGGTTTTGTTAAGAGAGTTGGTATCTATAGATTCATGTGCAACATTACTTCTGCAAGGCCACTAGCACCAAATGGTTTGTGTTTGCACAGTGTAGCCTTTATAAACCCCAGCTCTGGAAATGTCAGTATGGTTATTTATAGTCATTGTCATAGTCATCATCATACAACATGGAAACAGGCTATTTGGCCCAACTCATCCATGCTGACCAAGATGCCTATCTACGCTCGTCCCATTTGTCCACATTTAACCCATATCATACTAAACCTTTCCTATCCACGCAACTGTCCAAACGACTTTTATGTTGTCATATTATCTGCTTCAGCCACTTCCTCCGGCTGATCGTCCCATATACCCACCGTCCACTGAGTGAAGAAGTTGGGCCTCGGTTTCCCCTCTCATTACTTGTTCTTGATTCCCTAACCCTGGGGCAAAGACTAGGTGAATCACCCTATCCATGCCAATTATTATTAAATAATTAAAGTAAGGTACTTGACTTAAGGAAGCACCTTTCATCACTGCAAGACATCCCCTAGCACCTCAACAACTAACGATGCAAAGCCATTCATGAAGGGTGGGTAACATAGCAATTTGCTGCAAACCTTCACACTAATAGTATCAAGGGCTGCTGGGTGAGGAATAATGTTGGCTGGGAATCTAGACAAACTTTCTAGTTCCTCTTCGAATATTGTCATAGGTATCTTAATCAACATTTCAGATGGACAGAGTCCACATCAGACATGCTGAAGTCTCTGGAGTTTGATATGAACATTCAGCCTTCTTACCATAACCCAAACAGTTCTCAAATTGGATGTGCGATTGTGATGTGAGTTCCTACACAGCAGAAGATACCTGCAGCCCCTTAGCAGCCAGCAGGTTCATTCCTCCAAGTCTTCCAAACATCTGTTCATATGTATGGGCTGTGCATGTCGGGCGGTCATAAGCTGGGACCTACTGTGTATACTTAACATTGGCAAACACAATATGATCTCAATGTGGTGGGAGTTCAGTAAGTTGGTTTGTAGTCTCAATTACCTGACCTTCACTGGAATCTACGACTGTTTCATTCAACCAGCTCAACAATCAACATGCTTAGTAGATCATTGGTCAAGGAACATTATCTGTCCCTGCATTAAAGACTGTATTGGGTTTCTATTCTTCAGCTGGCTCCTTGACCTACCTGGATCCATTCCTTGGTGGTGTCTTCGCCTGGTGTCCAACCGTTGATGTGGTGATTGAGTCGACCTTGGCTTGCTTCCCAGTTCCCAAAAATATAGGAGGATGAAGCCTTGATCTGCATGTTGCTGATCTGACCAGATTCCATACCGAGCGGGCTGTTGCACTGGTAGGCTGCAAATACAATGAAACAACTGTAACCTTTGTCCCGGCGTGTGGCAGATGTTAAGCGCTGTGCACTAATGGACATCCACAAAAGAAACTATTTGGTAAACTGCAATCACGTGAGATGGCTAATGGTGCTTTAAAATTACATTATTTGCTTATATGTGGGTCAAAGGAGTTTTATAACAGTTGCTCCATTTGCACCTAAACACTAATCATTTGGCATTAAACTCCTCACAGAGTCAATAAGAAGGCCCATCAACCAAGCGCCTGTTAGGTTGAGGTCTATGCTGTCAATCTTCTCCCTGGACAGATTACTTTGTCAGCACCCCCCTACCATGCAGTTTAATCATGTCAATGCCACATGCTCGACTCACAATCCTGAGTTTCTTTCGTGGTGATGTTGTACTCAGCTGAGAAGCCGTCTTTCGCCACAGCCATATCTGTGTGGAACGTCAGCGACATGATACCAGTATCAGAGCGTATCACAGATGGGATCTTTGAGCCACAATAGCGACCGATCAGAGGACTCACTGTGGGGGAGGTGGAGAATAAAACAGATGAAGCAGCTTCCAAAAATTATTTCCTTTCTGCACTTGAAACCTTTTCCGGATGCCAGAAATGCACATCAACTTGAACTGTAAAACAAGTTAACACATCAGGTGAGATCCTTTGGGGCATCTATTCTTTGGCAGGGTGGAGAGAGCGTTAAACTGCAAGTACTTTTTGGAAAGAATCAAAATGAGCAGTATTGGCAAGTTGTCTCACCTTCCCCCAACCCAACACAACCAGCAATCTATGTTTAGGAATGTGTAGGAAGGAACTGCAGATGATGGTTTACACCAAAGATAGATGCAAAATGCTGGAGTAACTCGGCGGGTCAGGCAGCATCTCTGGAAAAGAGGAATAGGTGATGTTTCGGGTCGAGATCCTTCTTCAGACTGAAGGGTTTTGATCATAAATGTCACTTATTCCTTTTCTCCAGAGATGTTGCCTGACCCGCCCATGAGTTACTCTAGCATTTTGTGTCTATCAGCAACCTATGTTACTATACAGCCAGTCCCCAAAGTGACCAACCTCCATTGACCCTTCACCTTTGCACACCCAAGGAGTTGCATGTGCAAGCCTGACCTTTAATCCTTCACCTCACCATAGCATTGCAGCTGAGATGTTGAACCCATGATCCATCCTAGGAAAGGCACTGGGGGGGGGGGGGGGGGGGGGAGAGGAGAGGATGGTGGTGGAACCTGATTCAATCCAGCACCTGACTTTAATCTGAAAGTGCCTAGTTTTAATGGCATTTAATGGTAGGGGTAGTAATGGATGTAACTCCAATTCTTTGTTTTATTTAACAATATTTAAACAGAAGCGTAAGTAGACAATGTAACATTTTCTGCTGTTTCTTTGGCTCTTCTGTGACGACCAACACTCTTACCTTCAGGAAATCCATCCCAGATAGCAAGATGGTCGTATTTACAGTCAGTTGGCGCTATCTGCAAAGGGTCATACTCCAGGTCAAAGATCAGCATGGTGAGGGTCACCTCTGACCTGGGCGGAGCCAGGATGATGTAAGTGCAGTACAGGTTGTGAGGGTACTTGTCGGGAAAACTGGGAGACTCAATCACGCCACTGAGAGCCGTGAAATTCTTGGAGCAATCATCTGACCCTGCAAGAGAAAGTAAAAATCAGGCAACTAATCAGAATGACATTGTACCAAATAAAAACAGGCATTATCTCTGATATCTCCAGACAACATCAATGATTTTCCCCATCGAGTCAAGTTGCACAGCACAAAAACAGGGCCTGTGGCTTGCCATGTCCATGCCAACCTTTCCACCCACTACATCAATCCTGTTTGCCAGCACTAGGACAGTACCCTTCTGTGCCTTGCATATCTAAGTGCCTGTCTATATGCCTCTTAAATGCTGTAATTCTATCTGACCACCACCACCTCGGGCAGCACCTTCAATCACTCTCTGTGTAAAAACATCATGAAGCCTCGGGGCACTAAGGCCAAATTACTCAACTCAAATGGCCTATGTAACTTGATGATGCCAGCTCTTCCATGTCAACATGGTCTGAAGTCAGACCAGCTTCCATGACAATTGATTATCAAGCTGGACAATTGCTGGTGAGTTTACACTCAAATGCAGTGGGTTCCCCATTTACAAGGCAGACACTGCAGTGAGATGCCTCAGATTCACAAAAAGACACAGCTTGGAAACAGGCCTTTCAGCCCACCAAGTCCGCACCAATCATCTTCCACCTATTGACACTCTTCCTATGTTAATTCCACTTTTTATTTTCTCCGCATTCTCACCAACTCCCTCCCTACAGATTCTGACACTCCCCTACACACACCAGGGTCTATTTACAGTGGCCAATTAACCTACTGACCCGCATGTCTTTGAATGTGGGAGGAAACCAGAGCACCTGAAGAAAACCCGTGTGGTCACAGGGAGGATGTGCAAACGCCTCACAAACAGCGGCGGAGATTAGGATTGAACTTTGGTCTCTGGCGCTTTGATCCAGAGCCCCATTGACTTGCCCTTAGGTCGTATGTACAAAGCTGGCAACCTGGTAAACTGACTAGCAAGATCTGGCAACTTGCAACCTGCAACGTGACTCCCTGATGCCTGATTTGAGCATTAATGACAGGCAGCATCACGAACAAGCTGTTAGTTTGCAGCAAGACACAGTCCATTGACTTTGCAGCCCCACCTCCCTCCCACCGCTCACACATGTTAAATGCAAAATGCATTTGTCTGGCAGCCCAGCAATGTTGTGTCTCATTGACTTAACAACACAAGAGTCTGCCCCATTGTCACAGCATATCACCATAATTGCCACTGATCCCCCAGGATGTACAGTTAAGTGTGTTTGAGTTGAAACGTTGCACAACACAAAGGAATTGAACCCTTTATAAATGACACCAGCTGGCTTGGATCTTGTGCTACAAGAGTAGCAAATCACTGACAGTTCAGGCGACTTACAGACCAACTTGAGTTTCAGGCTTTATGGCCTGGATACTATTCCACAGACATTTTCTTTTGACAGATCTTCCTAATAGTGCAATAATAGTAATAATACTCAGTTTGAATGACCACAATATCACATACACTAACACATACACACGCAAGCAGCAACACACACTTATACCCATACAGGCACAATTTATGAGATCTCCATCTGGGTACATTTGGTAGTTATTAGTTCACATGCATGGCAACATAACAAGAGCAGGCCTATTTCCTGCTGCCGGTCTCTCCCTGGTGACCCTTGCTGGGAGTGTGTTTGCCTGAGCCCTGGAAATGGTCAATAGCAACAACATGTTCTCCACTCTGCCTTCACAAGTGTAATGTCCCTCATGAGGTATAGATCAGCCAAAATATAACATCTCGCAGAAGGGCGGCTGACACTTGGTCAATGAGATGGGTTTTAGGCAGCATCCTGAGAGCGGAGAGAGAAAAGGAGAGGGATTTACAGTAGGTGGGATTTCCAAAATCCTAGGTGCTGGACAGCTGAAGGCACGCTGCCAGTGGTAGGGGGATTAATGGGAGGTACAAGAGGCCTGACTTGGAGAACTTCCAGAGACAAAGGCCTGGAGGGGACTTCAGGGTGAAGCAGGGAGAGGCCCTAGGTGAAAGTAAACACAACAGTGTAGAGTTTAACCTCTGCAAACCAAGATCAGATGCAAGTCGGTGAGCAGAGGGGAACATTTCTCGACTCTTGTTGAGTGCTGGGGCACGATTAGCCTTGGTTGCAACACTTCCCTTGTTCCCGTTTGGAGCAACTCATACACTCTTGGAGGTGGCGTTGCTGTGGAGGGTGGTGGATGAGAACAGTTGCTTCCCCCCCCCCCTAAATCAGCTAGTCAGTGCCCCCCAGATACTCTCCATTGTTTCTGAACCCCGCCTGTATGCTGTAAAGATATGTGATTCATTTTTGAAAGTGGCAAAGTACTTTTGTCTCAGAATTGGTGTGAAACATTTCCACTCTCTCCTCACTAATATGTCCCTCTTCTCTCTATATCTGTGTATTAATGCCTTTCTGTTGTGAAGAAACATGGTTCATTTCTGAAAATGATGCTTTAGTCTCATGATAGAGATGTGATCTATTTCCATTCTCTCCTCTCTCCTATTGTCTGTTCCTCCCTCTCCCTACCAATGTATTTATGTTTTCACCTCCATACATATCTCTGCCTTTATCTCTCTCTCTGATTCTCCATCTCTCTCTAAAAGACAACAAATGGTGGAGGAACCATGTGTTGGGCAGCATCTGAGGAGGGAATGGATATGACCTTTCCTTAGACTCTGATGACCCCCCTCAGATGCTGCCCGACCTGTTAGCTTCCTCCAGCACTTTGTGCGGTGCTTAGAATTTCAGCATATGCGGTTCCTTTTGGCACTCATTCTCTCTATTCATCTACCTGTCTGTGCTCTCCTCTCCCCCCCTCCCCAGCTGCTTAGCTGCTCTTCCTATTCCATCTGCTATGGGCTGATTTTCACTTCACTCTTACTGTCACTTCGTTTTTTCTGTAGAGGGGAATGTTTAGAAATAAATAATGATTCATATTTTTTGGCTGCCAATCGGCTGCAGAAAATACTCAGAAGTACAAGGAAATTCAAGAAAAAGAAGCATGAGATGTGTCACATATTTATCCCCCTCTCTGATGGCAGCTCCACGATTACTTAAACAGAAGCTATGTTCTTGGCTTATGGGGCTGTCCCACTGCGGCGACCTAATCCGCGAGTTCTGGCGAGTTTCCCCTCGACTTATACTCGCAGTATAACATGACATGACAGTTGACATGAGGTCCTAGGAGGTCTTTGTAGCTCTCCTTCGTGCTCGAGAGTAGTCCCCGCGTCTCAAGGCCTCAGCTAGGTCTTGGCGTATTTTTCAACATGTTGAAAAATGCCCGCGAGTAAAAAAAGGTCACTGTGGAAGAAAATCAATACTTTTTTTACTTGTAGGTTTAGTCGAAGTAGGTGGTAGTAGGTCGGCATGTTAGTCGTAGGTAATCGAGGGTTGTCGAAAGTAGTCGTAGATAGTCTTCAACGTAGTCGAAGGGAGGTCGAAGGAGATCGAAGGAGGTCGTCTTCACTCTCCACTATTCGGTGTCCAATTTTCCCAAAGCGAGTCGAAGCTAGTTGAAGCTGGTCTTCAACATAGTCGAAGGAGGTCTTCAACATGACCTTTTTTCAAACTCTTCTAAACTCGCCAATTAGGTCACCGCAGTGAGACAGCCCCTTTAAGCTTCAAGCATTGAACAGACCAATGAGTAAATCCAGCTCTCTTGACTGTCCTGATTTGTTATAGATTCTCATGACAGCCACAATATGCTTAGCTTTCCAAATGTACTTTCTGTCGATTGTCTCCCCCTTTGTTTCGTTCCTGCCTTGCAGAGCTCACAACCTTCTGGGGCACTGTACTGCTGCCAGTCTTTCTAGTGGGTGGCACGGTGAGGCAGTGGTAGAGTTGCTGCCTTACAGCGCCAGAGACTCGGGTTAGATCCTGACTACAGGTGCTGTCTGTACAGAATTTGTACGTTCTCCCTGTGATCGTGTGAGTTTTCTCTGGGAGCTCCAGTTTTCTCCCACACTCCAAAGACCTACTCGTTTGTTCGGCCTCAGTAAAAATGGTAAATTGTCCTTAGCGTATGAGATGGTGCCAGTGTTTGGGGATCACTGGTCGGCACGGACTGAGTGGGCTGATGGGCCTGTTTCTGTGCTGTATCTCTAAACTAAACTAAAACTAAACCTGGTTCATCTGCAAATTAAATAGACTTTAATAAAAGGAAGAGCCTTCAATTTCAATTTCAATTGGCTATGCAACTGGAGGACAGGCCAAAGAGGGAGTTTGTGGTAGGGTGGATCAAGGCAGGTCATTCGATCAGAGGAACACAGAGATGGCAACAAGTCCCAGCATTCATACTGTGTATGATCTATATATATGTGTATTTGTGAGTATGTGTATATACACTCACTGAACTTTTTTCTCTCTCTGGTTTATTATATTGTTTACAGTGTACTATGTTTATTGTACATGATCAGTTGTGCTGCTGCAAGTAAGAATTTCATTGTTCTTTCCACGACATATGACAATAAAACACTCTTGCCTCTCTTGACTCTTGACTGCTCACTCGTAACCAAGTGCTGGCCGAGAAAGATAGTCACTGAACCTGCGACCAGTGGTATGGACCACCGATCCAGACTCGTTTGTTCAAATCCCACTGCAGCAGGAACGGAGTTAAAATTCAAGCCATCAACTAAATCTTGAATAGATAAGTCAGCCCAGGTGTCAATATATACGGCATCACTTGATCGTGGTTGAAACTCTGTTGCGTTCCCAAATGTCCTTCAGGGAAGGAAAATCTCCCATCCCCACCCCACATTCTCCTCGCAACATATTCTCCCCACAATCAGATTCTATCGCTCACACATATAAAGGACATTAAGATTGGTGAGACAGGAGAGGCAATTCAATCCATTGTGTTCAAGCTGGAGATAACTGAGCTCTTTAGAATAGTACCAGTTCTCAGTTCTAACTTTTCACCCTACATAAATGAGCATGTCCCAACCACGACATTAGAATGGTTCCTCACTAACTGGTGGTGAGGATGGGATGGCACCAATGGAAGGATTGCTGAATGCCCCTCATTGCTTCACAAGTTATAGCAGAATTAGGCCATTCGGTCCATCGAGTCTACTCTGTCATTCAATCATGGCTGATCTCTGGCTCCTAATCCCCTTTTTCTGCCTTTTCCCCATAACCTTTGTCACCCGTTCTAATCAAGAATTTGCCTATCTCTGCCTTAAAAATATGACCACTGACCTGGCCTCCACAGCCCTCTGTGTCAATGAGTTCCACAGATTAACTATCCTCTGACTAAAGAAGTTCCTCCTCATCGCCTTTCTAAAAGAGCGCCTTTTAATTCTGAGGCTATGACCTCTGGTCCTAGACTCTCCCAATAGTGGAAAAGGCTCTCCACATCCACTCTATCTATGCCTTTCATTATTCTGTAAGTTTCAATGAGGTCCCTCCCCTCAACCTTCTAAACTCCAGTGAGTAAATGCTTCAGACTCTGAGTGTAACCACTTCACAATCAGCGCGTTGCATGGAGTATACTTTAATCATCTGAAACGCCTCAACTAGGCCCCGATACTAAGAGATTAATGGATTTGATAGATCAGATAGAAACCATTTTCCCAACAGGACATTCAGAGGTGAGGGACATAATCTTTAACATTAGAACAAGGCCATTTTTTGTTGTTGTGAACCATTTTTTTGTGAGGGTAATTGAAAGCCGCTTACTCCAACAAAGCTGCTGAGAGTCATCTGAAATTGTAAGTGGCCATCAAGGGATTTTTACTGGACAAGGTAGTAAGATAAGAGTTCCGATGTAGATCGATGATAATCTGATTAAACTGGGAAGAAGATGCAGGACTGAGGGTTCTCCTCCTCTCAGGGACCAATAGGTGGAACATGTTTTGGACTTTAAAAGGAGGGTGATCTTACAGAACATAAGATACTTAGGGGGTTTAACATGGTCAAGGTTTTCACTGGAGAGAATTGAACGAGGAGACATACTTATTGTACAAGTTAAGAGATGGGCCATTTAAAGCAAGGTGTGTAAAAAAAATCTTCTTTAATGTCCTGCCCCGGGAGCTGTGGAGGCCGGATCATTAGAAGCATTTCAAGGTGGAATTAGATACATTTTTGAAAGATCGGGGGGGGGGGGGGGTCTGGAGAGGTTCAGGCTTGGGGAAGATCAGCCATGATATTTAATAGCAGGTCAAACGAGGGGCCTGAGGACTTCCTCCTGCTACTATTTACTAGTAGAGATCTATTGTTTTCATACCTTACCCTTCCGTATGTCTCCCTCTCCCCTGACTCTCAGTGCGAAGAAGGGTCTCAACCCAAAACGTCACCCATTCCTTCTATCTAATGATGACGCCTGTCCCGCTGAGTTTCTCCAGCATTTTGTGTCTATCTTTGGTGTAAACCAGCATCTGCAGTTCTTTCCTACACTGTTTATTTACATAATTGTGTTCCAAGTTGAAATGTGGGCTATGAAGGTCCCTCTTTTTGGTGACTGATATAGAGATATGAAAGGAGAGAACGTTACTTCCTGTAAGTGACTTTTACTCTGGGGCAGGAAGGGATCATTTGCCCATTATAGGGCAGTGACTATTACTACTTCCCCATAACTTGCACCTAGTCCCTTCCTGTCCCACCTGCTAAGTACATCTTACAATTTTATGCTGCTTCTGCAAACCTTTCACGTGTCTAAAATCATGTGAAGTGCTTCCAGGAACAGGTGAAACAATCCCAAACCACCTGGAATTATATTTAGAAACGTTCATTGTGGCATTAACACACAAACATGAAGCCAACCTGTTCGGAAGATCTCGTAACGCAGTGAGAATCCTGCTCCCTGTTGCGCATAGTCTGACACAAACTTGATGTAAAGCGCAGAGCCCGAGGAGATGATCGACGTGGGAGCGATGTTTCCGCAGTGCTTTCCCAGCAGGTCCGCACTCTCCCCATCTCCATCCCGGATTTCAATGTAGTCGTACCTAAGGAGGGTGGGAATATGGGAGGTTAAAAAGTGTAGCAGGCACAATGGTCTGCTCTCCATCACAACCAGGTTCCGGTTTTGGTACCGAAGTCCATGGAATGTAGAATCTCTCACTTGATCTCAGCAACATGAGGCAACAGATGGAGCTGTACGTCTGCTGATCATTATCCAATTACATTATCCACCAATGTCATGTCACCTCCAAAATATGCAAGCAATACACATCCCCGATGGAGAATATCATAATCCAAAGAAACCCCTTCTTGGTACTTGTTGGTAAAGCCAGCGTTTCACTGTACTCTTAGTTGCCCTTGAGAAGAATGACCAGTTGAGCCACTGCCTCACGGTTCTGGAGACCCAGGTTCGATCCCAACCACGGGCACTGTCTGTGTGAATTTGGTACGTTTTCCCTGTGGCCACGTGTGTTTCCCCTGGGTGTCTCAGTTTCCACATCCATCTCAAAGACGTGTGGCTTGGTAGGTTAATTGGCCTCTGTAAATTGCCCCTGGTATAGTGAGAGGGAGAATCTGGGGGGAAACGGAGCCAATGTTTCAGACTGAAGAGCCTTAAAAGATATTTGGACAAGTATATGGATAGTAAATGTTTCGAGATATATGGGTCAAATGCAAGCAAATGGGACTAGCGTTGATGGGCATCTGGGCCAATATGGAGGCTTTGGGCCGAAGGGCCATTTCCATGCTCTGTGACTCTATTACACCCTTCTTCTTCAATACATTGTCACTGGCAACCTTAGCTGCACTCACCGTTTCATGGTTTCTTTTGGGCTCCTCACTGGATTTATAATCAACTGCTTTACATCCACAGTTCCCGCATTTAGATTTTGACAAATACTTTCTCAGTGTCTTCATAATGTAAGACATGTTATACGATATCCCTCGGCCTGCCCTGTCCTGCGTGAGTTGACGGGTCAGATAGGCAACTTTGTGGGGGGAGTTCAGAGAGCAAGGACGTGCAAGATCCATGCTAATGCAGTCCAAAGTCATTGCGGCAAGTCTGCTCTGCATGAAGGGCCGCTCCCTTGGTGTATGTGTGCAGGAGTAGGGAATATCAATATTCTTCAGCCAAGCTAAGAATATTAAGTATTATGGTGAAGTCGGGAAAATAAAGCCTCGCTAGCGGGGAAAACGGAACGAGGGAATTTTGCCCTGTGGCTCTTTCAGATGTGATGTTGAACCGAGACCTCATCAGGCAGACATAAAGATTTCACAACGTTATTAGGAAAAGGAGCATCACCCCAGCACCCCAGACATATTTAGGCTGCAACAATATTAGAGATAGTTATTTGCCTGTCTGCACTGTGTGGCAAATGGCACGTCCTGCATTTCAGCAGTAAGTACTCAGCAGTACATATTTGATTAGCTAGGTTGTGGTTTGAGACATCTTGAGACATCTTGAGGTTGTGGAAGCTGCTGAATCAATGCAAATCTCTTTCTTTTATACTGAAAAAGCTGAGAGCTATAGATACTTCAGACTGTTGCTAGTCCTGGGATCACAAGTCCCCTAGGTGTAAACCTCACCTGCCACCAGCAGATGGCAGCAGAAACAACATTGTAGCCTTCAGTATAATTCAATATATAATTCAACAGTTGGTAGCAATATGTGTGTATATGTGTGTGTATGTGTGTGTGCATGTGTGTGTGTGTGTGTGTGTGTGTGTGTATGTGTATGTGTATGTGTGTGTGCATGTGTGTGTGTGTGTAATTGTGTGAGTGTGTGCATATGTGTGTGTGTATGTGTGTGTGTGCATATGTGTGTGTGTGTGTGTGTGTGTGTGTGTGTGTGCATTTGTGTGTGTGTGTGTGTGCATTTGTGTGTGTGTGTGTGTGTGTGTGTGTCTGTGTCTGACTGTGTCTGTCTGTCTGGTGTGTTTGTGTGTGGGCCAGCATGTGTGTGTATCTGTGTGTGGGTCAGTAGATGTATGTATCTGTGCTTGTATGTGTGTGTGTATCTGTGTGTGTGTATCTGTGTGTGTGCGTGTGTATGTGTCTGTGTGTGTGTGTGTGTGTGTGTGTGTGTGTGTGCATATGTGTGTGTGTGTGTGTGTGTGTGTGTGTGTGTGTGTGTGTGTGTGTGTGTGTGTGTCTGTCTGGTGTGTTTGTGTGTGGGCCAGCATGTGTGCGTATCTGTGTGTGGGTCAGTAGATGTGTGTATCTGTGTGTGTGCGTGTGTATGTGTCTGTCTGTGTGTGTGTCGATCTGTGTGTGTGTGTACATATCTGTGTGTCTGTGTGTATCAGTGTGTGTGTGTGTCCGCATGTATATCTTTGTATGTATCTGTGTGTGTGGGTGTGTGAGTATCTGAGTGTCTGTATATCTCCACTATCTGTCCCTCCACTAAGCTCTGAATTTTTTTTTCCAAAACCCCTCAGCCTCCTTTCTTTTCTGTCTTCCTTGAAGAAACTCTTTAAAACCTACATCTTTGATGAGTCCTTTAGTCACCTGCCTAGGTCTTAGTGAGGGTCAGCACCAACAATCATTTTAGGGACTTTCTTCAAAGATCAAGGATTCCTCTGTATCCTGTCAGAATTATTTTGGAGACTGCGGCATTTAGGCTGTTTTACTGCAATATAAATACACATTCTTCGAAAAACTGGAAATATTTTGAACTTGCTTGAGGGCGAAGTGAAATTAAATATTTTTTTCCTTCATAGATAGTGTGAATTGTCAGTGCTCAGTGTGTGGCCAAGATACTGCTTTGCCGCCGTAAAGTTCACTTGCCAGTGAAATCCGCAAGAGCAAGACAGCAAAATATATTAGTCCAGAGACTATGGAACTGCATGGAGTAGTTATGAAGAGGCTGAATCCTACTGTTTCTGTGTGTTCTTTGATCATGTGTCCTTATTCTGTGTGTTTCTCATGTGTCCTTATCATATAAAAGGCCCATTGGGTCCACGCTGGGTCTCAGATCAATACCATCATTCGCAATTCTCTACTTATTTTCCTGTAGCTTAGTCTCTTTCACCCATCCATCATGAGTTGAGGCATCGTGTACAGCTTCACAAAACGTTGGTGAGACCTGGAATATTGTGTGCAGTTCTGGTCACCATACAACAGGAAAGACGTGATTAAGTTAAAGAGGACATATAAGAGCGTCAAAAAAATGTTGCAGGACTGGAGGGCTTGTCTTATAAGGAGAGACTGCATAGGCTGGGACTTTTTTTACCTGGAAAGAAGGAGTCTGAGGAGGGCATAGATATGATGGATTAACGGAATTTGCCCCGGGGTAGGTAAGGCTAAAACTAAAGGATATACTTTTAAGGTGAGAGGGAAACGATTTAAAATGATCATGAGAGGCAGGTTTTTCATGTCTGGTGGTCAGCAGAGACCCAATGGGCTGAAGGGCATGTTGCTATGCTGGATCTTTTAATAACTTGCTTTAATGCAGTGGTCCTTAACCTTTTTGGCACCAGTACGCACATACGCGAACAAAATACTGCATGTAGTATGTACCTTTGTTAAGTTCCTAAACATGGGCTCAACAAATTAATATGTTATTTGTGTCCCCTTCATGACCCCGGGCAAAGCCCCAAACGACCCCCATAGGGGGGTCACGACCCCCAGGTTAAGAACCACTGCTTTAATGGCTATAGTGCCATGAGGATCTAGAGCAGAGACTCTCCTAAAACAAAAGAGAGGGAAGTTGCTTAAAGGGCTTACGGGAATCTGGGAGATAGTTAACCAATAGAGGTGGGGGTGTCAAGAACAAGAAGAGAGAAGAATGAGAGGCAGCTCTTCCT
Organism: Raja brachyura; assembly: GCA_963514005.1. Next base: position 48,881,638 of record OY740787.1, on the reverse strand, counting down.
TATGTGAGAATGTGAAGCATTGCTGTACCCAAGAGCTGTTGGGTCTAGGGGTTAACTGACAATGTCAAGGCCCAAAACAAGGTCCACCAAGTCCATGCCAACTATCATCCACCCATTTACACTTGTACTACATGAATCCCATGTTTTATACTCCCCACATTCTCCATCAACCTACCCCACATGCTCCCATTCACCTACATACGAGGAGCAATTACAGCAGCCAATTGACTATCACCCCCACATCATTGGGACGTGGGAAGAAATGGAAGCAGCTGGAGGAAACCCATGTATCTACAGGGAGAAAGTGCAAAGTCCACACAGACAGCTCCAGAGATCAAGATCAAACCCAGGTCTCCCACTGTGAGGCAGCAGCTTTACCAGCTGCACCACAGTGCCATCTGGGTGTTTCAATGTAAGCATTCTACTCATTCAGAACTCAGTTTGCCCAACATATCAACAGAAGTATCTATTAACAGACATAAAGTTCATACACAATTATACTGGAGATAAAGAGAGACATTACATTTATTGTGCACAGCCATTAAACTGCATTGGTTAGCGCAGTTACCTGCAGTCATGCTTTTCCAGTTCAAAGTGTGGGTTAAAGTTCAGCAGGATTTTCTGGTGGTTCTCGGGGGCCCGGACGACCCACTCACACCTCTGGTGCGGTGTATAGTCATGAGGGTATCCTGGCGAGGTGATGTAACCCGCTTCCCTCGCATTCAGCTGCTTTCCACAAGGATCGTTTCCTTCAAGAGAAACAACAATTAGCATTCTCGCCATCAGGGCTTGGATGGGACAAACACAACCATAAAAATCAGGCTCTTTGGTCATTCATTTTCACCTGCCGACCAAACTGAGGAGAGGGGATGGGATGTTCAGGGTTGGGGGTAGGAGGAGGAGGGAGCACTGCAAATGGAGAAACAAGAGATTGCAGATGCTGGATTCTGGAGCAGAAAATCAGAGTCTCGCAGTCATTAAGTTATACAGCATATAAAGTGGCCCTTCGGCCCAACTTGTTCATGCCGACCAAGATTCTATCTGAGTTAATCATGGGTCAGGAGTTATGAGTCCAAGGCAGGAGAAGGGGTTTAGGAGGGAGAGATAGATCGGCCATGTTTGAATGGCAGAACAGATGTGATGGGCTGAATGGCCTAATTCGGTTCCTATCACTTATGGCCTTATCGCATTTACCATGTTTGACCCATATCTCTCTCAATTTTTCCTATCCATGTGCCTGTCCAAATGTCTTTTAAAGATAATTTAGATGTCTTTTAAACACCTCAACTACTTCCTCTGTCAGCCCATTCAAATCACCATCCTGAAGAAGGGTCCCAACCCAAAACATCAACTGTCCATTCTCTCCAGAGACGCAACCTGACCCATTGTATTTTTACAGCACTTTAAGTTTTACTCAAATAAATAGACTTGAAGATTGATGTAAAGGAACACTTGCTCTGTTTTTTTTTGTATTTCTTGTACATATTGTTTTGTGCATAAAGTGTACTTTTGAAATAATAAAAGAAATTGGAAACAGTAAAGTCCCCTCCAGAGATTTGATTGTAAAGTGTTGGTGGCAGAACTGAGGGAATCTTTTCTATATATTACACTTCGACAACACCTCAAGACATGGTGTGAAATTATTTGAGACGTCCTGAGGCCATTAAGGGTGCTAGGTAAGTCAAAGGCTTATTAAAGATGAAGTCAACAAGGTTGAAGTGTCAAAGGTGGAAGAATGAGAGGAAGCAGCTTCTGTGAGCTGCACAGATGTGACTGACAATTGACGACCTGTCTGTTTTGCTCTAGAGTTTGCTTCCAGCAAATGAGTTGGTGGAAGACTAGAGACATAGAGGGACCCAATACACAAATATACCTCCCAATGGTCACACTAAGTCACCGTTGACACAGGGGAATCTGTACGGAGGCGCAGACACAGACGTGATGAGAGTAGAGACATCAGTCTCTCCCACAACAAAGAGACTTTAAAGGTGGATTGGAGAAAAAAAACTTCCTGATTGAGTGAAAGACCAGGACTAAATATGTCTTTGCAGGCTTACCTCAACAAAAGGTTTTCTTTTCAGCACAGTCCATGCTGAATGAGCCCCTGTGTTCACCTCTGTAAATGCTAATCCTTTCAGTGTGGGTCGGGTCTCTGCCTGTGTCAATGTTAACACCTCATTATTCATTAGCAGGCTTGCTGCAGCCTGTGTAAAGGTCACCCTCTTGGTGTTCCTTAAAGGGCACGTTGCCTTGGCAACATCTCCTTTACAAGACACCGCGCCACCCTTTAACATGTGAGGGCACTGACAGTGTGACAATATCACTGTCCAGCCAACAGCTTCTCCTCTTTACACCTCTCTAAAGATCTGTTTCTTTGCCCACATGTGAAAGCAAAATTAAGGGTGCAGATGCTGGATACCGGAAATAGAAACAGAGAGTGTTGAAGGACTCAGCCGGTCAGGAAGCATCTGTGGAGAGAGGAACTGTCAGGTTGATGCTCGTTCATTATTCCTCTGATGATCTTTCATAATGCCTTGGGCATTCCAACACATTAAAGGCATTACATCTTCATCATGGCAGATAAAAATGCTGGAGAAACTCAGCACCTCAGGAGAAACTCAGGAGAAACAGTGAGGCAGCATCTATTGAGCGAAGGAATAGGTGACATTTCGGGTCGAGACCCCTCTTCAGTCTGAAGAAGGGTCTCGACACGAAACGTCACCTATTCCTTTGCTGAGGAGTTTTGGCCCGGGTGCCGGACTTTGCAAGCGTGTCGCGCACAAAGTCCGGCATCCCATCCAATTCATGAACCGATGATCGGCCATGAGAAGGAGGGGTGGTGGTGTCGGTGGTAAGTGAAGGCCCGAAGGCCGGACAGCTGGCCAGGCTGCCGACTGACGGGGCCACGGGCTTTTGCTTTTTGAGTTCTGACCCATCATTCACACGCACATCCACCCATACTGCCCACACACATACACGCACATGTATGCACACATTCACATACACACACACATATACACACACAATGTGAAATTCTATGAACAAACATCAGGAAAGAATTGAACCTCAATAAGGTGCTTTGGACTGTAACATGCTTGCTGAGTTCTAAATGTATAATTTAATTAAAGATCAGGTGTAAAGATTTGAACGCAGGAGATTTGCTTGACTTATCATGTCTTACTGATATTTTTGTTTAAAAATTAAAGTGACTATGAAGCTTGCCCCTAGTACGCCCTCCTGCCCCTATCTGGGCTATGGGTTGGGCAAAATGACAGGAATGTCTTGACTTAATGACCTCACTGAAGAACTCTATCTGCTGTAGTCATGCATGCAAACCCATCTTTATTACCAGACTCCTGCTATAAACAGTTTGATTCAAATAATATCTTTCACCACATAGGACATGTTAAAATATTTCACACCAAATGAAATAGTTTCACTGATGTGAAAATGTGAAGAAGAGCAGCTAATTTCATGGCTATCATCAAACTGAGAACACTTAAGGAGGCAATGAGCCTAAAATGTCCTGGCCAGAATGTACACATTGAAAGACCCGATAAACTTCTAACCCGAAATGTCACCCATCCTTTTTTTCCGGAGATGTTGCCTGTTCAACTGAGTTACTCCAGCACTTTGTGTCTATCTTCAGACTGACCAATAACTTTGATTGTGGAATAACTACTAGGAAACTTGAGTTTCAATGAGGGATAACTATATTATTCATATGTGAACTAGAGACACTGAGTATTTCCAAAGGATATTTCACAAGCAGCATCCTGGAAGCTAACAATTCTGACATTGCAGCACTCCCTCTGTGCTGCACGTACATCACACCTGGTTAAACACGCAAGGCTCGATTGAATAGTTTGAACCCACACATCTCTTGGCAAAAGCTAAAGACGTACCTAGCCAAGTGGATTATTTAGTTTATGTTCAAGCAGGTTTTTAGCCTGCACCACTCACCATTTAGAGGCTTGGATGCTGGCATTGAGTGTGAAAAATGCAAATGGTCTATCCCTTATCTCAAGTGGGAAAAGGCCACCATAAACGCAAGGCAAAATAAAAAAGATTTGAAGAAAGACTTATTCAAAGGCACATTGTTTCCGGAATCTCTTGGATCAATGTGATAGCGTTTTATTTGTGATGCTGATAACAGTGCATAACCTTGCTGAATGCAAACCAGCATATCTCGGCATCAGCTTCATGGATAAGGGAGTCTGGTGATGACAGGAAGCATTTATGTGCTAAACAGCAGGCCTTTAAACAGAGAAAGGCCTCCTGTCCTTAGTGAGCTTTCCTGATGTAGAGATTAGTTTACTGCAGTCTGCAGAGTGGGCAGAGATCGAGCTCGTGAGGGGGAGTGACACCATCAGGTTATTAACACTGCCTGCGTTTCCCTGAGCCCTGTCCTGCTTCTGCAACGTTGTCCTCCTATTCCCCGCAACCAATATTCAGCTCAACAAGCCAAGTAAAGAGTGGAGGAAGGAATTGCAGAAGCTGGTTTAAAAACTGAAGATAGTCCCAAGAAGCTGGAGTAATTCATCGGGACAGGCAGCATCTCTGGAGAGGAGGAATGTGTGACATTTCGGGTCGAGACCCACGAGGTGGGGCAGCACAATGGCGCAGCTAGTAGAGCTGCTGCCCCACAGCTCCAGCAAGGGCAAGTTCGATCCTCACCTCAGCTGCAGTCTCCGTGAAGTTTGCACATCCTTGCAAGTTTCCTTGTGTCTTTCAGTTTCTCTCCCACCTCCCAAAGACGTGGGGTGGGGGGTGGGGGGTGGGTGGGCGAGGAAGGGGAGGTAAGGAAGGGTATGAGCAGTTCAATAGACTGATGCAAGCTGCTCCTAATATGTGGGATAGGGGTAAAACCTGGAAAAACTAGTGGAGAAGTCTGAAAAATAAAATACGGCTAGTATGTGGTCTGGCATTGATGGGCCGAAGGGCCTGCTTCTGTACTGTATGAATCAATGAGAGGATTAGATCATGCACTACCACTGATTGATTAGCTGGATCCGAACACAATTCTCCTCAGCTTCTTCAATTTGGTGCACCCCAAACATACTCTTGACTCACTTTACTGCCCACATTGCCTCCTATCCAGTCATTGGGGGTGACTTCATTCCTTAGAAGTGACAGGATAGCATTGCAGTGGAAGTGGAAAGCACCCGGTGACACTGACGGCACACCAAGTGCATCCCATGAGCTGACAAAATGTGTAGGGACGAACTGCAGATGCTGGTTTACACCAAAGATAGACACAAAATACTGGAATAAACTCAGCAGGGCAGGCAGCAGAGATGTCCCGCTGAGTTACTCCAGCATTTTGTGTCTCATGAGCTGTCAGCTCCTTGTGTCACAGGGCTGCATAAGTACAAGTCTCTCCATCCTCTGTCTCTCCATTTCCAATTATCCTGCATGAGTTCTCACGTTCACTGCAAAGGGCAGGGGAAGCTCCCTCTGAACCGTGTTCATGGATGAATGATAAAGAAAGATAGCATCACATTAAGCATGATTTGTGACGCTTTATAAATGGATATTGCAAACAAAATCATTGGGTTGATTTTAAGATTCATCAAAATGATGACCATAAATATATTTTTTAGCTGAAATATTGCCGAGGCAGCACATTCGCATCATATGACCGCACGGTCGCACATCTGGAAAGCCCATCTGTTTGGAAGCTCCACAAAGGAAGCTCGGCCTCTAGTGCTCCACTAGTCAGGTACCATAGCTGCTGCTCATAACTCAGTGGCAGCGGAGACATCAGCGGCCCGCAGCCCTGGGAACTCTGACGCTTTCCTCCCGGAAGGTGGAGGGGGGGACCAGGAGCCTGTGGAGCGTCAGGCTGAGGGGCTCCTGACACAAGGACACCACTCCACCCTGTCCACCTGCACTGGGCTCAGAGGAGTCATCTACTTAATGGCATCCCACTGCTCTTTCTCCGCACCTCTGTGAGTCTGTCCATTGTGAGTGTTTGCACAGTCCCCTACTGTTAAACTACTATGAAATCTCCTTCCACTGCCATTTCAAAGTGCATTTAATGTTGAAACAATTGAATTTTCTTATGATAGACACAAAATGCTGGAATAACAGCGGGTCAGGCAGCATCTCTGGAGAAAAGGAATAGGTGATTTTTCAGGTCGAGACCCTTCATCCAACATTGAATTTTCTTATCTCGCCCTTGTCTTAAATCTGTGTCTTCTGGTTATCAATCCTCCTCCCAGTGGAATTGTTTCATTCTATGGTCGCCCCTCCCAGTTTTTGAAAGCAACTATCAAGTCTCCAATTACTGCGAGCTCCCTGCTATTATGGTCTCTCCGGGATACTGATGGTCCAGGGAGAAGAATATGATTGGGGAGCAGCTGGTAGAGTTCCAGCGACCCGTGTTAGATCCTGATCTCGGGCACTGTCTGTGCAGAGTTTGCATGTTCTCCCTGTGATTACAGGGGTGTGTGTTTCCTCCAGTTTCCGCTCACATCATCATTAATTAGGGACATAAGAAACTGCAGATGCTGGAATCGTGTACAAAGCACGATGTGCTGACTAGCTTAGTGGGACAGGCAGCATCTTATTTTCAACTGAAGGCTGTAGAAGGTCCCGACCCAAAAGGTTCATTACCTCTAAAACTTTGTGGAAAATTAATTGAATTGTGTAAATTGCCCCTTATGAGTGGGAGGGGGTGGGGGAGATGGTAGGGGGGGGGGGGGGGGGGAGTTAATGGGAATGAGGGGAGAGTAACTAGGGATTAGTGCAGTCTCAGTGGGTGGTTGGCAGTCGGTGGGTACTCTGTGGGTTGATGGTTTATTTCCATGCTGTTTCTCACTATGTCTCAAGCCTTGTTCTCCCCACCACGTGCTGAGCTTACGTTGCCTTTAAACCATCAACAGTCCCGCACATGTTATTTACTCCCCAGGAACTCATTGTAAAATGCCTGCAAAACATGTCTGCGTTCAGCTGTTCCATTGCTGGTGGTGGAAGATTTGACTAAGATATATAAATGGTTTCAGATGACTCTGGCTTGTGGTATCCTCTGCTACTCTCTCACGCTTGAAAGAAAGGGATATGGTGCATTGTTGCTGAAGGAGCTGGCAGTGGGTGATGATCTTGTCCCAGGGAACATGCACATTCAACTTTTAGTTTAATTTAGATTAGTTTAGTTTAGTTTTGTGATACAGTGCGGAAACAGGCCCTTCAGCCCACCGAGTACATGCTGTCCAGTGACATCCGCATACTAATACTATCCTCACACTGGGGATAATTTACAATTTTACCAAATCCACTTAACCTGCAAACCTGCACATCTTTGAAGTGTTGGAGGAAACCGGAGCTCCTGGAGAAAACCCAGGTCACAGGGAGAACGTACAAACTCTGTACAGACAGCACCCGTTGTCAGGATCAAACCTGGGTCTCTGGCACAGTAAGGAGGCAACTCAACCGCTGCGCCAACATGCCGCTCTCATGAACTCAACCCTATTGAGGGTGGAAAGTTTGGTGGCGGTTTGTGCAGGTGTAATTGCTCAAAATAAAGTAATATTATTGAAATGAAAGGTGGCCAGAGGGTTGATGATAGGGGGCAAGCAGGGTGGTATAGGAAGGGGGAGGGGCTTCCAAAACATCGAGCTAGGACGACTGAAAGAACAGTAGGCTCAAGCATTGGATAGAAAGTTAAAGAAAGGTTGTTAACAATGAAAAAAGACACAAAGTACTGGAGTAACTCGGCAGGTCAGGTAGTACCTCTGGAGAACGTAGATAGATGACATTTTAGGTCGGGACCCCACTTCAGACTGAAGAAGGTTCACCCCGAAACATCACCTAACCATGTTCTTCAGAAGTTACTGCCTGACCCGTCAAATTACTCCAGCACTTTGTGTCTATTTAGCACCAGCATCTGCAGTTCCTTGTTTCTACTGGTAGTTAATAAGGATTGGTTAAAGGGGCAATAATGTGCCCGGCATCAAGTTCTCATTTTGCAATCCTATTCTATTGAGTAGTTTGCAGTCATTTGTAAACCAACTGGGAAAAGTTGGTTAAAACAAACAATGTTAAAACAACACAATGAGAAGGGGTTATTTCTGGCATGAAGCAAGTTGCAACAGTGAATAAGGCAGGCGAAGGTGGAAAGATGCTTGCTCATCCAACAAGAACCTTTCCTGCACTGGTAGATTCATTAACCTCAGGAAAAGACTGTTGCTTTGGGAATGCAAAAACATTTTGGAAAGAAATTTACCCAAAAAAACATGGAAATTACAATTTAAGAAGCTGAGCAAAGGTATGCCGATATTTTCCAATAAATCAAAATGAATTCCTGGAGATGAGGTAACGATAATCATGCAATGAAAGGGAAATTGGTTAAATAGTGGGGAGAGGAAAAAGAAAATGTTAAGTAATGGGGAAAGACTGAGACTGAGACTTTGGTTTCAAAGTGCCAGATTGGGAACGTGGGCCAAAATGTCTCTAAGACTTTGACAGTATTGCATGAAAATAAGGGGCAGAAGAATGCCACTTGGTTCATCTAGGTCTGTGGGTGCTACCTGATTCATGCTTCATTGGCCAAACACCTTCTCACAACTCACCTACCCCGACACACTGCACTGCCCCTTCGCTCTGGAGAAGTGAAAAAAGCTGGGAAAATCCCTTGGCATATAAGGGAACGCATACTCCAAAATATTCCTTCCCAGACAGTCTGAAACATGAGTGTACATTTAATCACCAACAACACATTTCCAACTGTTGAGTAATTCATGTGGGACTTCCCTATGTTACACCCCAATGCCAAGGAATATCCGTGGGCTATTTGCCCTTAGAGCAGGCAGGAGAAACCAATTCCAGGCTCGTTCTCATCATTTGAGGTGGAAGACAGCACAGAGTGATTGGAGCCATTCCGGGGTGATCTTAGGAGTGTGTCGCACACTCACAGGGGAGCCCAGATGGGAGTGAGAGGGTGATTCAAGTTGGCGATCGACAAGTGAGTGCTTTGATGCAGTTTCCCAACCTGAATCTGGACCGACATCACACGGGCCACAGACAGACTGTAGCAGCTGTTGGAATGAAGTATGTTTTTTTAAACATTTTCCTTGGGAAGGTACTGTAGAATCATTTGATTTCTTGCCAGCTCTGCAGACACACACTGGCCTTCTATCAGCAGCCTTGTCCCTGCTCTCTCTCATCCCCTCTCACCCACTCACACACTCCGAACCACCCCGCGCCCCATCTCTGCCTCATGTTCCTCTGCTGGAAGTGGGAGGGAAGGGTTCCAAGAAACCACAGAAGGAAAATAAGCTGGAAAGACCAGGAGGAAATACCTGCATAGTTACAGAGAGCAGGACTGATTGGAAAGGCCTGCGAGAGGGATTTGACAGTGAAACAGCGGCTAAATTGTCAGTTTAGTCATGTTAAAGTGGGGAACCAATGACCTGAATTCAAAAATAGAGTCTTGCACCAGTGGCAGAAATCCTGGGGGGGACAGGGAGGACACGCCCCCACCCCCTGCTTTGAGAGGTGGGGGACAATGCCCCCCATGTTTGTAATCCGGACTTTATCAGATGCCTTCGAAGGGCTGAATCGGCCCGTTCGCGGAGCCTTTCAGCACCCGGCACGGCTTAAAATCAAGCTGCTGCACCGAGGCGATCGAGGCGATCGAGGCGATCGAGGCTCCCGATGTTGAAGCCCCCGCCGGCCGATGAAAGACCCCGTGAACGGGCCCATTCAAGCCCCACGATTCGGGGCGGACGAACCAACCAGGCCAGCTCCCGATGTTACCGTCCACAGGGCCCACGGCTAAAGCCTCGCGTGTGTGTGCACATGCGCGCGCGCGGCCGCCAAGGAATTGTGTGCCCCGCATGTGTTGATAGCGATTTCTGTGCCTGCTCGACCCGAAATGTCACCCATTCCTTCTCTCCAGAGATGCTGCCTGTCCCGCTGAGTTACTCCAGCTTTTTGTGTCTACCTTTGACCTGAATTCCAATTCAGCAGCACAGTTTGAACTTGGTTAATACTGCAGAATGTTGTGAAAACTCATCATTAGTAATGATGGCTGTAAACCAACCATCTTGTAAAAAAATCCATCTGCTTTTCTAAAATACTTAAACAATCTGGCCTACAGGTAAGTCTAGATCTCAACCACGTGGCTGGCTCTGAAATGATGGAGGAGAACATTAAGCTCACATTTAGAAATGGGCAATAAACAACGCCCTGACTCGTGCTGTCCAGATGCTGTAAATTGAATGAACAAATTAAAAAGAAAGCTTCAGCCTTCTCAGCCGTGGTTTGGCTTTCTCAATGCGTGGATGCTCCCAGCTGGGATTTTGAAGTGCTGACACCTGTGGGGAAGGCTCCTGAGGAATCACTTAACTGGCCCAAAGGAAACTCTCCACACTCAGTGCTTTCCAAAGGGGTTTCAGGAAAGCCTTAGAGGCAGTGTCAGCTGCAGGCGGCTTAGTCTCTGCACCCCTGAGCCAGAAGGCCTTGGGTTCAAATTCCAAATTGGAGAACCGGTACCAAGGTGTCACCTTTCAGACAACATATTAACCTCAGCCACCAACTGCCCCCTTAAGCTGAATATAACAGAGCCGGAAGGATAATTGGGGAGATCCCTTGGGTATACTGGCCTCAATTTGTCCCTCGGCCAAAGCCATTTAAACAGATGATCAAGTCATTGCCATTGTTGGAGTCTTCATGGTAAACAACAATTACCTTAAGGGTTGAAGTCGGGTGCCTACCTGATTCGAGTTGTTCACAACTGTCAAGATTCAAGGTTTCAGAGATTCAAGAGAGTTTATTGTCATGTGTCCCAGATAGGACAATGAAATTCTTGCTTTGCTTCAGCACAACATAATATTGTAGGCATAAATAAATACAGAGTGTCCATATACCATTGAATATATATATATACACACACACACATAAATAAGCAGATAAAGTGCAATAGGCTATTAAAGTACAGATTTTTGTTTGAGTTTTTAATAGTCTGATGGCTGTGGGGAATCGCTTTTCCTGAACCTGGATGTTGTAAATTTCAGGCTCCTGTACCTCCTACCTGAAGGCAGTGGAGAGATGAGTGTGTGGCCAGGATGGTGTGGGTCCTTGATGATGCTGCCAGCCTTTTGTAGACAGCGACTGCGATAGATCCCCTCGATGGTAGGGAGGTCAGAGCTGATGATGGACTGGACAGTGTTTACCACTTTTTGTAGTCTTTTCTGCTCCTGGGCGCACAAGTTGCCGAACCAAGCCACGATGCAACCGGTCAGCATGCTCTCTACTGTGCACCTGTAGAAGTTTGAGAGAGTCCTCCTTGACATACCAACTCTCCGTAATCTTCTCAGGAAGTAGAGGCGCTAATGTGCTTCCTTTATAATTACATCAGTGTTCTGGGCCCAGGAGAGATCTTCGGAAATATGCACGCCCAGGAATTTGAAGCTCTTGATCCTTTCCACCATCGACCCCTTAATATAAATGGGACTGTGGGTCCCCATCCGACCCCTTCCAAAGTCCACAATCAGTTCCTAGGTTATGCTGGTGTTGAGAGCCAGGTTATTGTGCTGGCACCATTTGGTCAGTCAGTCGATCTCACTCCTATACTCTGACTCGTCTCCATCAGTGATTTGTCCCACAACAGTGGTGTCATCGGCGAACTTGATGATGTCCGGCTATGCAGTCATGAGTATAGAGTGAATAAAGCAAGGGGCTGAGCACGCAGCCTTGAGGTGCTGATTGTTATCGAGGCTGACACATTTCCACCAATACGAACAGACTGTGGTCTGTGAATGAGGAAGTCGAGGATCCAATCCGGGGAGGACCCAGTTCTGTGAGTTTGATAACAAGCTTGGAGGGGATGATTGTATTAAATGCTGAGCTGCAGTCAATAACAGCCTGACATATGAGTTTTTGTTGTCCAAGTGGTCCAGAGTGGAGTGGAGAGTCAGCGAGATCGCATCCACCGTTGATCTGTTGTGGCGGTAAGCGAACTGCAGTGGTCCAGGTTTTTGTTGAGGTATGAGTTGATTTGTGCCATGATCAACCTCTCAAAGCACTTCATCTCCACAGATGTTAGTGCCACTAGTCGCTAGTCGTTGAGAGATCACCTTGCTCTTCTTGGGCACCGGTATTATTGATGTCCTTTTAAAGCAGGTGGGAACGTCAGACCGCAGAAGTGAGAGGTTGAAAATGTCCGTAAAAACTCCAGCCAGTTGGTCCGCACAGGTTTTTAGAACATGACTCGGTATACCATTAGGTCCAGGCGCTTTCCGAGGGTTCACCCCTCTGAAGGATTTTCTGACGTCGACCTCTGTGACTGTGACCAAAATTCTATCATGGCGAATGAGGGCTCGGGAAGGCACATCAGTGTTTTCCCAATCAAAGCGTGCGTAAAACGCGTTGAGGTCGTCAGGGAGTGATGCTTCGCTGACATTCGAGCTACCTCCTGATTTCGCCTTGTAGGAGGTGATTGCATTCAGGCCCTGCCACAGCTGCCAAACATCAGTCCCATCCTCCAGCTTGGAGCAGAACTCCCTTTTGGCCTTTTTGATGGCCTTACCAAGGTCGTATCTGGACTTCTTATAGACCACTGTGTCATCAGACATGAATGCCCGGTGTCTGGTCTTCAGAAGAGTGCGGATATCATAGTTCATTCAAGGCTTCTGATTGGGAAACACTCGGAAGGTTTTTGTTGGGATGCAGTCCTCCGCACATTTCTTTATGAAGTCTGTAACGACTGTGGCGTATTCATTCAGGTCCGTTGCTGAGTCCCTGAACATTGCTCAGTCTACAGACTCCAAACAGTCCTGGAGTTGTTCCTCAGCCCCCCCCCCCCAGACCAGCTCTGAACAGTCCTCACCTCTGGAGGTGCGCTCTTCAATTTCTGCCTGTAAGCAGGCAGACGTAGCACAGTATGGTTGGATTTACCGAAGTGAGGGCGAGGGATAGGGCGATAGGCATCCTTGATGGTCATGTAGCAGTGGTGGAGGGTGTTTGGTCCTCTGGTGCTGCAGGAGACATGTTGGTGGAAGTTAGGGAGCGATGTCTTGAGGTTAGTTTTGTTAAAATACACGGCTATGGTGGTAAACGCCTCGGGGTAAGACGTCTGGTGTTTGTTAGCCACGGCGTGCAGCTCCCCCAGTGCCAGATGGACATCAGCCTGGGGAGGGCTGTAGACCGCGGTCAAGATGATAGAGGTGAAATCCCTCGGTAGGTAGAAGGGACGGCACTTCACTGCCAGCTGTTCCAGGTGTGGAGAGCAGGAGTTGGACAGGACTGCCACATCTGAGCACCACGCAGAGTTGACCATGAGGCAGACGCCCCCTCCTCTCCCTTTCCCAGATGCCAGTGTGCAGTCCATACGATGGATGGAGAAAACATCAGGCTGGACCACTGAGTCCGGGGAGCTGGGGATGAGCCATATCTCTGTGAAACAGAACACAGAGCATTCCCTCAGCTCCCTTTGGTAAAGCAGCCTTGCCCTTAAGTCCTCCAGTTTATTTTCAAGGGACTGTACATTGGCCAGAAGGATGCTAGGGAGAGATTTCTTAAATGGGTGCAACATACCATGTTTATATGCTGATAAACTTGATAAAACATTCCACGCCCTTGGTGGGTGTTACTATGAGCCATAGGAGGTCATAACAGGGCTGGTGACGAACATTTGGGGGAAGAAGAAGAGTAGAGGCTGATTCCAAGAATTGATGCTGGCAGATTAAGGCCCAACTGCAAGCAGAGGGGATTAAAAATGAGGCCTGTACACAAGACCAGAAGCAGAGTGGCACAGAGATCTCAAGGGTGTGCCTCTCTTGTGGAGTTGCAGGGTTTAGGAGGGGAGAGGAATTTATTGTTAGAATGGTTAATGTTGGAACTGTCAGATAGTATCTGTGGAGGAAGAAGCAGAGTCAATACTTCAAGGTGAGTTGATCCCATTTTGGATGCCAGGGGTTCTACCATGGGTCTCAGTGACATTTAAGTGGGATAGGATTTGGGGAAATTGTATCCTCCTCTTTGTCACCACCAGGTGACACCTCCTGGGATGAGGGGACCATGTAGAGGGGTCTACTCCATTCTTAACTTCTGCCCCAAGGAGTGGAAGTTGACCAAAAAACAAAGGCTTGGAGGAACACAGCGGGTCAGGCAGCATCTATGGAGGGAAAAGGACTTACCATGTTTTGGGTCGGGCTGTTCTTCAGACTGATGGGAGTAGAGGGGAAAAAACTGGGAGATAGAAATGAGGCAAAGGGGCAGAGCAAGAACTGGCAAGTGATGGGTGAGAAGGGATCATTGGCTGATGGTGTAGATAGTAACCAAGGCTGGACGTGAAGTGGAAACAAAAGGGTGCAGATGTGGAATCTAATAAGATGCTGAGCAGAGAGTGAATTTTAGAACCAGTGGGAAGGACAGTGGGTGGAAAGGAATGGCGGGTGGGCAGGGGGGGGGGGGAGGGGGGGGGGGAGGGCAGGCGAATGGGGAACAATAGAAGAGTGGATGGAGGAGGGAAAGGAACATGATCTGTGCAACAGTGTAGCAGAGAGCAGTTGTTGGCTTTTGAAGCGAGGGGGGAATGATGGTCTTCCTCCATCCTCCAATGATGGTCATCTGCCAGGACCAGTGAGCATAAATATGGAGGCGCCATAAATTGTAGATGCTGTAATCAGACAACATCTATGGAGGGAAATGGACAGACAACATTTTGGGTTGGGTTTCTTCTTCATTTTCCTCCACTGATAATGTCTGACCCACTGAATTCCTCCAGCAATTTTCTTGTCTGAGGTTCAAGGTTCAACGATCTACAGTCGCTTGTGTCTCCATTACTGATTCACTTTGGCATCTGCTAAAAGTGGCCTCTTTGAACTCCTCTCTCCAGAGGGAGTTATGTGAGATGCCCTTTCACAGCACCCCTGCTGTGACCAGCTTTCTGGTCTTTCTCCCCTCCACTCCATCAGTCTGAAGAAGGGTCTCAACCTAAAACATTGCCTAAACATTTCCTGAGTTCCTCCAGCGCTTGTTTTTTTTTCTAGCTGAATACAAACATGGGCATCACCTCAAAAATGAAAGGAAGAAATCTGCTATATTTTACTCACAACACAGAAATCTTCACTGACCAAATTTAACTCAGGGGTGAGAACATCAGGTCTGTCAGTTCAGAAAGATATCTTTTGTTCCACAATATCCAGAGGCAATACTACTCATATTTGATGGTGCCAAGCGTATTCAGCAATGCAGTTGATCTTGGGTAACCTTGTGTACTCTCCATACCCACTACCAAATAACATGTCAGGGCCTGAAGGAGTATGCTCCAATGCCTGTACTCTTTATACTCAAAGGATAACATTTCCCTTATCCATTGTAACTGGCCACCAATCGCTGGCACAAGTCTAAGTGACCTGCTTGTCATCATGGTCAGCACAGACATTGTGGGCCAAAGGGCCTGTCCCTGTGCTGTTATGTTTTATGCTATGTTCCATGACCCCAATATTTTCAACTGGGCAACAACAGTCATCATTGGACAGAGGAGGCCATTCAGCCCTTCTATTTTGTTCTGCTGTTCAATTAGGTCAGGCTGATCTGTTTCCCGACTCCATTCTGCTTGACACAGGTTTGCATCCCCTCATACATTTACCAAGAAATTGACTTATTTTTGAAGTCCTCATCTGAACTGCAGCCTCGACTGTGGTTCGGAGGCAGTGATCTCTCCCTTTTCCTTGCCATTGGTGTGATGTTCCAATATTTGAGAGCTTCTCAAACTCTCAGTTTTTCTTCTTGCAAGCTACAGGTTTGTGTAATCCTCATGGAGTTATCAACAATGTGGTCCATTTCATGAAACTCTCCCTACAATCATTAGCTGAGCTTACATGCATTTATACCGTGCCAGTCACAAACCCAGGGCGATCCCCAACATGTTCACAGGCAGTGCAGTGATTTGAAATGTAATCACTGTCATAGCATGACTAATTTGGCATTTATGTGTGTGCAGCAGGCTCCCACAAACACCAATCTGATCATATGTTTTAATAATGTTGGAAGAAGAGTAATTTAGACACAGAGATATACAGCACAGAAGCAGATCCATCAGACCACCATGTCTACACTGATTATCAACCACTATTTATACTGGTCCTGTTTTATTTTCTCCACAGATTCCCATCACCTCTCTCCAGATTCCATCAACTCACTAAGGCCAAATCACAGCAGCCAATTGACCTACCAAGTGCATGTCTTTGTGCTTGGAAACTGGAGTCGCCGGGGAGAACCAGACACAATCGCAGGGAGAACATGCAAACTCCACACGGACATGACCTGAGGTCAGGATTGAACCTGTGTATCTGGTGCTGCGATGTTGCGGCTCTACCAGCTGCTCCACTCTGCTACCTTTACACGAAAATGAATATTAACCGGGACACTTGGGAGAATTAATTTGCTTCTCTTCAAGTCAAGTCAAAAGCCAAACAAACTTTATTGTCATTTAGAAATACATCGATATATGCAATTCCAAATGAAATTCCGTTGCATTTAGCTCCCTGTGCAACACGATAATTAACAGAAGGATAAACATGGATAAAATGGATAAAAAGGATAAAAGGATAAATAGACAATGGTGGCAGCCCATTACATGGCATTCAGGAGTCTGATGGCTCGTGGGAAGAAGCTGTTGCAGAACCTTGATGTTCTGCTCCTTATGCTACGATATCTTTTGCCCGAGGGCAGCAGAGTGAACAGTCCGTGATGGAGATGTGTGGGGTCTTTTATAATACTGCTGGCCTTAGACACGCAACGTTTGGTCGCAATATCCCCGATTGAGGGGAGAGAGGTCCAAAATAGTGCCATTGCATCTCCTGAGAGATAGGACCTTATTTTAGCACTTGCTCCAAAGTACAGTCCTCGGTCAGAAAGTGGTGGATGCAGTCCCTTCAGCAAAAGCTTGGGGAGAAAATCTAGGTTGGCATTCCAGAGTTGTGTGTTGCACCGGAGAACCAGCCAATGCATACGAAGCAGGGACAGGGCAGTTCCTCAAGGGGGCGCCTGCTGCATCCAGTTGTATGAGGAAGTTGGTGGACCAGAGGATGTTTAAACGGGATGCTGACTGGGAAGGTGCAAGGAAATGGGTCTGGCAAGGAGTCCTGGGACCACAGAAGGAACTTCACATTTTCAAACGCACCGATTACAGTTAAAAAAAAACAAGCTTCCGATTTGAACCTCGCTAGTGGCCACTCCAGTCTTGCCCACCACCGAATGACATCAGCCGAATTAGCCTATCACTTCTCAGTGTGTCTATGCGTGGGGAGAGGGGAAGAAGAGGAGGAAATACTGTAATTGGAATTAGACAGTTTATAAGAAACTGATTTCAGCTCATTTTCTCAGGATCTGTTATTAACCAGCTTTCTGAGTCATTTGAATTTAAGACTCGAGTTATCAGTCAGGGCTGTTCTTACCATATTTAAATGTGTTCAGCCCTCATCAGCTCTGCTGTGGTCGAAAGCAAGTTTTTATTTTGTTTTCTTGAAAACACTCTTTGATGTTTACGTGTTAGGGGAGTTAGGTGCATCAATAGAACTGTTAAAATCATGCATTATTATGCACAGACCCTGTTTTTTAATATTTCCTCCTCACAGAAGGATCTAGTGTCCTTTATTTGATGCATAACCCACTAGTCACATCCCAAACTGTCCACTTGGCCTGATGTGTGAAAGTCTCACAACAATCAAAATCCTCCACTCCACCCACATTAAAGCTGCCTGTTTGATCGACAACCCACCCTCCCACCTGAAGCACCTACTCCCAACCTCCACGATCTCCCATCATCAGCACACTACAGGTATTAGTGCACAACAGCTATGAGATAAACTGTGACAGTTTGCCAAGACTTACACAGTAGCATCTCCCAAACTACGACCAGCTCGTCTACAGAGGCAGGGAGCACAGACTTGCGGAAACACTGTAAATCCCTTGTTGCATTCAGAGTCACGAGTGTTTTATTGTCATATGTTCCAGATAGAATAGTGAAATTCTTACTCTTACTTGCAGCAGCACAACAGAATATGTAAACATAGTGTACTGAAAACAACATAATAAACAAGAGAGAAAAAAAGTTCAGTGTGTGTATATATGCACATACTCACAAATACATATACATATATATATATACACACACACACACACACATATATATATATATTATATATATATATATATCACGCGCACACACACACACACACACACACACACACACACACACACACACACACACACACACACACACACACACACACACACACACGCACACACACGCACACACACATATATATATATATATATATATATATAATACACACACATGCTCCACTTCCAAAGCACTTCACTGACTGGGTACTGGGTTTCTGAAAGGTGTGACATAAATGCAGTCCTCAGTTCCTGCATGTTTATTTGCCCGATAGTGAAAAGTACAGTGGTACTGCACTTGGTACACAAACACTTCTCAGAACTCGGTGCTAACAGTGGATGGGACGGAGGCTTATTTTGACAGACAAAGGTTGAAATGCACTCTGCCATGACTCATGTATTGAGACAGAGCTGCCAACTAATGACTGTCTCAGACCAAAATATCCATGCAGCTCTAAACATTCCTTTATAAACTAAACACATTCCTAAAAAGGTAGGGAAACATTTAATTGGTGGTGTGGAAATAGCAGAGAGGGGAAAATTCTCTTTCAGTTATTTTATTCGCAGCTATATTGCATGATGAGAAAAACTGACAGCACTGTCCCACTGAGTGTCCACCACTGCAAGCAAGATAATCCTAACATAGGAGGCCATTCAGCCCATCAACTATACTAGTCACTGCAAAAATACAACAATCTCATTTGGACACTTATTTTATTTAACTACTATCTACCTCTTGATGACCCTCAAAGTATCCTTGATCGGACTTTGCTGGCTTTACGTCACACTTAACTTTCTTCCATTATATGTATCCATGTAAATGGATTGATTGTAATTGTGTATGGTCTTTCTGCTGACTGGTTAGCATGCAACAAAAGCTTTCACTGAACCTCGGTACACATGACAATGAACTAAACTAAACTATTCTATTCTCTCTCAATGTAGAGATCCAGCTATAGTCCATGCAATAGGGTGAATTTAGTTTTAGTAGAGTGATGATGTATTGACTTTAGACCATGGACTTTACGAGTTGGATATTTGTCGGGGCAGGGCCAAGGTACGAGGGGATAACCAGATGTCCCACTGAATCCCTGGGGAAAAACTGCCTGTATGCCGAGTTAACACGGTGTCATTTAGGGTCTATGGGATGAGAAGTTGGGAATACGAGGGAGCCGACAGAAGTACAATGACTGAGTAATGCTTACATGATAACGAAGCTGATGCAACTCATCCATTAACTAAGAAATAAATTCTCAAGAAGCTTAACAGTCACATGGAATGCGTAAGAGTCAGCTTGGATCACCAAGTTCCAGGCACAGACAGGAAACAATCTTAATTTAGTATTTCAGGATATCTGTAAACTGAAATTGTAAGAAAAAGCTTCTAAGGGATCGGGACCATACCATTACTGATGATGACATTTGCAAGTTTCAACCATTATGAGTTTCCAGAGACACAAGGGACATTTTTGAGCCATGCTTAAATCTTGCTTTGAATACAGGCAATTCATCATGACACACATTGCACAAGTACGGGTACCTGTGCATGGTACCAGTTCTACTGATGCAACCCACCGCCATATAACTATTCCACAGGTGAAGCCACTGAATTCCAGTAGCTGCAGACTAGAACAGAGAATAGTACAGCATAGGAGCAAACCTTACGGCCCACAGTGCCTGTGCTGAATAGTGATACCATATCGCACCAGTTTCTCGTTGTCACCCAACGTTGTCATCCTTTATCATCGTAACTTTTTGCGTATCTTTCATTAATTGTTCTTTATCTCTCTACAATACTGTCTACATATCTCTCGTTTCCCTCTCCCGTGACTTTCAGTCTGAAGAAGGGTCTCGACCCGAAACGTCACCCATTCCTTCTCTCCAGAGATGCTGAGTTTCTCCAGCTTTTTGTGTCTATTTACCATCTTAAACTCATCACTTCTGCCTGCATATGGACTATATGCCTCCATTCCCGGCATATTTTGGTGTCTATCTAAATGTCTCTTATACACCACTATTATATCTACTTGCACCACCATCCCCGGCAGCATGATCCAAGTACCCACCACCCCCTTTAATACTGTAAAATACTTGTTCTGCACATCTCCTTTAAATGTTTCCCTTCTCATCTTAGTTTTGCCCTCTAATATTTGACAATTCCATGCTGTCAAAAAGATTTTACGCCTCTCATAATTATATAAACTCCCATCAGGTTTCCCCTTAGCCTCGGATGCTCTAGAGATAGCAGTCCACATTTGTCCAACCTCTCAAGGCAGATAATGCCCTCTAATCCAGGCAGAATACATGTAAACCTCTTCTGCACCCTTTCCAAAGCCTTCACATCTTTCCTGTTATGGAACGACTGGAACCACACACAGAATTCCAAATGAGGCTTTAGTCAAAGTTTTATAATGTTGCAACATTAATGCTGCAAAGTTTCATAATGCTGCAACATTAATGCTGCAACGTTTTATAATGCTGCAACATTAAGGAGTCCAGAACCAGGGGCCACAGTTTAAGAATAAAGAGTAAGCCGTTTAGAAAGGAGATGAGGAAACACTTCTTCACACAGAGAGTTGTGAGTCTGTGGAACTCTCTGCCTCAGAGGGCGGTGGAGACCGGTTCTCTGACTTCTTTCAAGAGAGATCTAGATAGGGCTCTTAAAGATAGCGGAGTCAGGGGATTATGGGGAGAAGGCAGGAACGGGGTACTGATTAGGGATGATCAGCCATGATCACATGAATGGTGGTGCTGGCTCGAAGGGCGTATACCAGCACCTATTGTCTATTAATGCCTCAAAGGTATATAGTGCATGTAAGAGTCTTCCTGACACTTATACCTAATGCCTCAAAGAATGAAAACAAACATACCATATGCTTCTTTACCGATCTACCTATTTGTGTTACTACTTTCGGGGAGCGATCGGCTTATATCAATGCCATTCAGTCCTGCCATTGACTGTATCCTTTCTCCTTATATTTGACTTGCCAATGTGCAAAATCTCGCACTTGCCCAATATAAACTCCAAGTGCCATTTCTCCGCTCATATCTATAACTAGATTTCTTGCTAGTGTATGATGTTAAATTGGTCTCAGCTCCTATGGAGCTGGTGTGCTATATTTGGTCTTGCCACCCTGGTACCAGAGAGAGAAAATCAGCAATTATCTTAGCTCGAATGATTGCTACTGTCTTTGGTTTCCAGTTGAAGTGCTTCTATTAATTAATTTGACTGCAATCACTGATCTCAGTCCTATCACAGACTGCAGCTTTAGAAACCCAGCTTCAAACCTGACCTCTGGTTCTGCCAGTGTGGGGTTTGCCTATCTAAAAGTGTTTCCCTGTCACCGCCTGAGTTTCCTCTGGGTGCTCTGGTTTTCTCCCAAAGATGCATTGATTGGTAGGTTAATTGGCCCTGGTGTTAGTTGGTGGTAAGAAAGCTGAGGTGGCAGGAGTTATTGGGAATATGAGCAGGAACGTGGAATTGGTGTTGGGTTGTTGTAGATTGGTACATATGAGTGAATACCGCTGTGTTCCTTAGCGAGTCTTCCCGAGTACCTGCTTTTAGCGCTAAGCGATGTCCCCGAGCTCCGACATACCCGCTACGTTCATTCTCCATGCTTACCACGAGTTTGATTTTTTTTTTAACCGGGAGAGTTCTTGGAATGAACTCGTATCGTGGGACAGGGCTTTTACTCTACAACAATATCTACCTCCCTCCAATGTGTAGGATGGAGCTGCAGATGTTGGTTTAAACCGGATTGTCATAAAATGATGGTGGAACTCAGCATCTTTTTCTCCAGAGATGCTGTCTGACCCATTGAGTTAGTCCAGCCTTTTGTCTGTCTCCCTCCAACACATGTCATATCTTTCCACAGATTCGCCCTGACCTGCTGAGTATTTCCAGGGTTTTTCTACGTGTATTTTAGGATTTCCAGCATCTGCAGCTTCTTTGTACATTTCATCCACCATATCTACCTCCTGCAAGACCACCGTGTCTCCCCCGTCCCATACATACTTTATACACCAGCTTCAAGCGCTCTCTACTTGTTCCTGGTGAAACACCCACAGCGGACCTGACGGCGCCGTTTCAGGAAAAACAGACCCAACAACAACAACCTGCTGCCTTCCCTGCAGAATGTGAAGATGTCAGACACAATCCCACCTCACAAATTGTCTCAAAGGGAATTCGCTTTGAACCTATCGCCGCATGCGTCTGAACCCTTGTACCAGTTTACAGTGGCATCGGGGGCCCGTGTAAATAGTGGAGAGGGCGCCTCGGCGGGGTCGCAGTTGGGTGCTTTGGTAACTTTTATGTCGAAACTGTCCCGTGCTCAGCGTGAAGGCTGCTTATGGAAAGTGAAGGTAGACACAAAATGCTGGTGTAACTGTCTCAGCGGGACAGGCAGCATCCCTGGAGAGAAGGAATGGGTGACGTTTCGTATCGAGACCCTTCCGAAGTGAGCGCTCGTCCCGTGGCTCCGGTTTGGGAGCTAAACCACGGCGTCCTCGCTGCCTCGGGATTCCCCAAATTCCTCCTCCCGGCGCCGTTGCCGGTGCTGGTGAACCGCAGCAGCGCGCCACATGAGGGGAAGGACGGCTGGGACGTGAGCGGGTTTTATTTTTCGCATCAAGACGCAGATGGATGCGGCGCAGAAAGGGAAACAGACTGAGACCGACGTGGACAGCGGCGAGTGAAGCTGGAGCCGGGCGGTCAGTCATTCCTGCGGCCGGAGCCTGGAGCCTGGAGCCTGGAGCCGGTCGCTGCCGCATGGAGCCCGGGCAATTAGTCACCCCCCTCGGCCGGAGCTCCGCTGGCGTTTACGGGGCGTGGACCCCAAACTGGCGGCCAGTCCCCCGCCCGGTGATTTCGGAAGGGGCGCTGCTGCATTAGAATTGGAGCGGGTGGACTCGGTGGGGCTGCGGGTGATGGCTTCAGTCCGGGGGATTTCCGTTCAGCCGCAGTCGGCTGAGCTACTCACTATCCCGGTTATATTACTCCTGGAGAGGGAGTAGATACAACATTACCCGGTAGACCGGAGTAACAGGTATCTGTCTGCGCGAAGTGGGAGCGAGCGCTGTGAAACCAAGCAGAGAGAGAGAGCCCGGTTATCGGGCTCCGGCTGACGGGAGACGCACGGACGCGGGGAGGGAGGGAGGGAGAACCTCTCACTTGTACGTGACGGAGGTACAGATTGAGTGAGTGGAGTGAGCAGATTGTGTGTGTGTGTGTGTGTGTGTGCGCAGCAGAGAGAGAATGGACGGAGAAACCGTGGCAGATCGACAGTGTTCCACACAGGAACACGGGCAGGGACACGGCTGGTTTGAAGGAGCGGGTTCCAATCTTTCCTACCACAATCATATCTTCCTCTCTATCCAGTCCCAGAATAAAATTCTGCTGAATCGACTGACCCCCACCCGATTATAGCGGCTCCGATTACGCCTCTCTCCCTCTCTCTACCTGTAGCAGTGGCGGCCGTGAAACAGTTCCACGCACTCCCCGGCTCCCCACCAGAGACCTGGTTGTTTTTATGGGCTTGAAGAGCGATGTAACTTCGCGTCTTATCCCCCTTTTTTATGTTTTCTCTCTCCTTACAAAAATACAACCCTTTTATTTAATCCAGATGTTTTATTAACACCCGCCAGATCCCACATCTGCCACCGGTCGCTCCGAGGTCGGCAGGCAGGGAAAAGAAGCGTTTCCACAGTTTAAAAAAAATAACGTGGCTTCTTACAAAGTCCCATTAAAACGCCCCGAATGGTGCGATCCACAGATAAAGAAATCTTACTGATGTGGAATAATTAGGAATGATTACGATTGCACAGAAGGAAAACTATTACAACAGCAACAGCAGTCATCCACCCAGAGGCTTGGAAAGTTTTAAGGGATTGCATTCTTACCATTCTGCTCAGCTCCAAGTTTGAGAAAACAACAGCAAGTGATCCACAGGAGAGCTGCCGGACCCGCGCTCCCGTACATCTTCGCTCCGCGCCCGTTCCCCGGAGGGTTCCTTTGGGTTGTTTTTTTTAATTGTAAATTCCACTTCAGACAGACCCCAGGCGTGTCAAGTCCCGTTATATTCCGTGCGTTCCCAAGCTGTGTCTTGTCCCACTAGGAGGTGTGCGATGCCCCTGTGTGTGTGTGTCTCTCTCACAACACACACTCACTCACAGAGGCTTCTATCACGCTTGATCCTCCACTCTACAATCTCTCTATATCTCTTCAAAAACAATTACAGAACGAAAAAAATATGCCCTCTTCTCTTTAAGCATGGGTTGGTGTCACTTCCTCTGTTAGCTGATTTGAAGGTTTCCTGTCTCTCTCTCTCTCTCTGCCTCCGTGTTACATCCTTGGGGATGTTGTAACACTGAATGAGACGCGGTCCGAGCAAGAAGCAAATCTCTCGGCAATACAGGGGAAGAGAGATACGGAGAGTGGCGTTAGGTCGGCGATGATACCGGCGATTGCACCTTTGTAAGACGCAGAGTCCTCAAAGTGTCCCGCCCACACAAGCCCCCCTTAAAACTTAGCTCCGTGCCAATGTAGACCTAAGTTGAGAGAGGGAGTAGCTCCTCTTTTAAAAAAAAGTGCGGCCCACCACTTTAGTGTTTCTTGGGATGTGTTAAAAAAAGATCTGTCGCCTTTGAGCTCCTGTTCCAGTCTGCGCGCTTTCTCTCTCTCTCTCGCCTCTTTCCTTCCCTTGGACTGCTCTACACGAATGAGGAGGGCGAAGGCATAAAAACGGAGACTATCGCATTACACACACATACACACACACACGCCCTCCCAGAGCCACGATTAAAGCGAGCCAGACTTTCAGCGTAAGACGCGCTCCGGGTCACACACGCATACACCCACTGTAAGTTTTCACACGTTGCCCTATTTAAAAATCATGATCCAAATCTTTAATAAAGGCATGTTCCTCCCTCTAGCAAAACAATCAGCCGTGCAAACTGATGAGTTTGCGCAACAATGTAATTGCTGGGATGTGTATGTTCGCAAATATTCGTGTGCTGCTGTGTTTTTTCTATCACAATAACAGACTCATGACTAATAAAGGGTATAAGAATTATTTGATTCACAAGGCGGGAGAGTCACGAAGGAATGATCTGAGGAAACCGCCACTTTCAGAGCAATCTTTAGCGTGGTCGATTTTACATCGCGAATTCTTCCCCCCTTCAAGGCGCAGTAGTAATTTAGCGGTTACATCGGGTTGTGTTACAAATGCAAGTGGACTGTAAACAACACGCGCTTACACCTTATACATTAGGCGGGCTATGGGGATGGATATTCTCTCATGTGTGAATGAATCTTTATACATTCTCACCGCGTGTGCGTCCTCAATGTATATCAGTATATATGCAGTTTCGCGCTCTCGGTCTACCTTCACTCGTTACATATACCCTTGTTCATCAATATTTTCCGCCATATACTCCCCTCTCATAATGTACGATCCCATTCATGTACATTGCTAATTCTATCATTAATTATACATAGCGGCTAACCATATACATTCTAGGTTCCAACTTCACATATCGCCACCAAAGCACCCTTGCTCGCTAATTATATACACTAATACGTATTATCTTCCCCCTCCACATGCAGGACGCTCACAATATATCCCCACAATATCTGCAATGATCATCGTTTATGCATTGCATTATCCGTGTGCCGTTAATCCCTACATTGTTGTATCCACCGCATATTTTCACGTTTCATTTTCACACTACACACATATTCCACCCCGTCATATATATATCCGCACATGACACTATCACCACTGGATATGTTAGCACTGCATATAAAGTCACTTCCTATATTTGCCCGCACGATAGATTAGCAATCCCTCACGGTATCCTCTATCCCCGCATATAGTGGCACTCTTTCTGCAAGATCTACATTCTTGCCCACACTCCCCTTCACCATATGCCCCCATCTCATCTATTCCCAGCCTCGTTATATGTAAGGACACCATCAGATCATTTCTCACCCATTGTGTAGCAGACACACATTTCTCACTACATTGTGCACCACACAATCCCACTGTACAGTAAATCCCGCGCACTATATACATCTTCCCTCATTTTCCCATTATATTAATCCTAGCTGACGATTGGCATGCTCTCCAACTCACGTTCTTGCTCGCCACAACTGAATTATCGCCGCTCGCTGTGTATATATTTTCCAGTTATTCCCCTCCACCGTATCCCCAATTCTGGCTATTCATATATTTCCCTTGTATGCTCGATCGTTTAACAAATCCCGCATCTCCTTACACATGCTCCATTATCTGTCGCTCTATATGTATGTTCCCACTCCCTGATCTGATACTCTTTACACAGGACACTAGAGTCCACGTTATTTGAGGGCCTCGTTTAATAGCCGTGTTATGTTGCGGCTGCAGAGACCGCATGCCTGCCCGTCCCGTCCCGTCCCTCTCTCGGCGAGGAAGGAGGGGCGCCGCAGGCTCCGGAGAAACCAAGAAGCGAATCACACTCTCGGACAGCCAATGCGGCTCGCTCGCTCGCTTCGCATCTCTAGATATGCCAGCAGTTTTTATTTAAATATCGGGGCGGGGTGGACTTGAGGAAAGTAGATTGGGACCGGTGCGCGACGTCAAGGCACACACACATTCGCATCTGTGTTGCAAGAGCGCACAGCGGGAGATCCCAACGCAAAGAGCTTTCCTCTATCAGGGCCGAGGAATTAACCAGCACTAGGAATCCAGATAACAGCCGACAGTCTCTCTCCCCCGGATTGCACAAATACTCCCCAAGGCATTTTAATGCGCACGCCAACCTGTTTAATGCAACATCCTAACCCTTACTCCCGCTAACTGCTCCGAGCGGCAGCGCATTCTGCCGCTGTAACGGGTTACTTGTCCTCAGCTTCTGTCCACTCTCAAGCCCAGGGGATACTGGCTGGGCCAGGTGGCATTTCAACTCCGCTCTCACACCGACGCGCCCTCTGAAAGGTCGGGCTTCACAGTTCACCAACCTAAGAAGATATCGGTTATTAACAACCACCGATGCTGTGTTAAAGGCGAAATATTTGTGTAAATTATGCCTAGTGGGTCCTCTGTGATGCAACCTGGTTATACGTGGGTAATAGCAGCTTGACACACCAGGGCCATTTTAGTGTGCTGAAACACGCTGGGATACCACAATTAGATAAAACACATTGATGTACTTGGGTATAACACAGTCAATAGACAATAGGTGCAGAAGTAGGCCATTCGGCCCTTCGAGACAGCACCGCCATTCAATGTGATAGAAACATAGAAAATAGGTGCAGGAGTAGGCCATTCGGCCCTTCGAGCCTGCACCGCCATTCAATGTGATCATGGCTGATCATCCAACTCAGTATCCCGTACCTGCCTTCTCTCCATACCCCCCGATCCCTTTAGCCACAAGTGCCACATCTAACGCCCTCTTAAATATAGCCAATGAACTGGCCTCAACTACCTTCTGTGGCAGAGAATTCCAGAGACTCACCACTCTCTGTGTAAAGAATGTTTTCCTCATTTCGGTCCTAAAGGAATTCCCCCTTATCTTTAGACTGTGACCCCTTGTTCTGGACTCCCCCAACATCGGGAACAATCTTCCAGCATCTAGCTTGTCCAACCCCTTAAGAATTTTGTAGGTTTCTATAAGATCCCCCCTCAATCTTCTAAATTCCATCGAGTACAAACCGAGTCTATCCAATCTTTCCTCATATGAAAGTCCTGACATCCCAGGAATCAGTCTGGTGAATCTTCTCTGTACCCCCTCTATGGCAAGGAGACATGATGTGATCATGGCTGATCATCCCCAATCAGTACCCCGTTCCTGCCTTCTCCCCATATCCCCTGACTCCGCTATTTTTAAGAGCCCTATCTAGCTCTCTCTTGAAAGCATCCAGAGAACCCGCCTCCACCGCCTTATGAGGCAGAGAATTCCACAGACTCACCACTCTGTGAGAAAAAGTGTTTCCTCGTCTTGGTCCTAAATGACTTACTCCTTATTCTTAAACTGTGGCCCCTGGTTCTGGACTCCCCCAACAACGGGAACATGTTTCCTGCCTCTAGCGTATCCAAACCCTTAACAATCTTATATGTTTCAAATAGGAATTAATATTCTATTATTCTTGGGCCGTAACACTTTGAGGTATCCATAATGTTACAGCATGCAATATCTGGGATCTAATACTCTGTTACACCATGCAAGCTCATGAAGAGAAGGCAGGAGAATGGGGTTGAGAGGGAAGGATAGATTAGCCATAAGTGAGTGGCAGAGTAGACTTGATGGGAAGAATGGCCTATTTATGCTCCTATAATTTATGAACACTCTGGTGTTAATATCTTGAATTAGAAGGGAATTGTCATGAAACTGGGATTCACATGTGTGGGGGAAAAACACTGATGTACCTTTGATATAACACTTTGAAGGTTCTGGGGCTTTTTACCACGATATACCTGGAATATACCACCCTGAAATATCTGATATAACATTGTGATGTACACTATATATATTCATATATTCATGGAATATCTATTTATAAAACACCCTGATGTGGCGGCACCTAACCCTAACCCAAGGTCACGACGAACCATCGGCTCTAGAGGGCGGCGTCTTGGTGGGGGAGGCGTGAATCATGGGGTCGGTATCTGAGTTGTTGTTTAAGGCTGGGCAATGCCCGTGTCGGGAGAGGAGTAGGGAGCCGTATGCAGAAGAATAAACACGTCTAGAGCACACAACTTGTGTCCGACTAGTTTTTGGCTGTACTCCTGCCAGTCCCCGCCACACTGATATATTTGAAATGTAACATTATGATGTGCCGAGGATATCACATTTTATATCCTTGTAACCTTCAAATCCTTTTGATGTAGTACCATGATATACCCAGGATACACTATATTGTACTCATGATATAACAGTATAATATATCAAGGATATAATGGTCTGATATATCTGAGATTATAGTCAAATTCAGTTTATGCTCAAGTAGGGTGAGGTACAGGTACAATAAAAATCATGCTTGCAGCAGCATCATGGCACACAGACTCAGCCAACACACAAAAACTATATATAAATCACAGATAGACAAAATACTGGAGTAACTCAGCGGGACAAGCAGCAGGAATTTCTGAGAGTAGGAATGTGTGATGTTTTGGGTCAAGACCCTCATATATTCTGGGATATAATACTGATATACTTTGTGATATACGTGGGATAAAACACTTTAAATCACGTTAATTTCTACGTCATTATCATATGTATAAGATATACGTATACGTATCCCCCCTGCCCCCCCCCCCCCCGATGTTGAGCATCTACCACTCTCAACAATCAACGAATGTCGTGAAATGCTCCCCACCTACTGGCACAAGGGACTTCTTAACATCTTGTATTGTGTACTTGATTCTCAGCGGTCACTCGAAATGAGTATGACTGTCCTCTCATGGAGGACGCCTGTGCATGAATTTGTTTAACGTGGGGAGACTGGTGTACAGACAGGCACCACACGGTCCTCGACAAATCTGGGTCAGAATCTAGTGGCATGGAATCCAAGAAGACCGGGGACCCTTTTCTGCTGCAGCCTTCATCCCCCTACCCAGCCGTTGTGATGCTCCACTAAAATCACTCCTCCGCCTGTTCCACCGTTGATGTCTTGGTTGGATTGCTCTTTGTCAGAGACCTCCCCCTCGACCTTACCGCCATGGGTGACCCTACCAGGAGCATAGCTCCAGATGGCATCTCTCTCAGGATCTCAGGACCACACAAGCTTCTCCATCACGACAAGGTGACAATCCATGGAGAATATTGTTATATTATGTAACAAATATAGAATATATTATAATATAATATATATTAGAATAGTGTTATAGAATATAACACTAAGATGTATCTAGAATTTTGTGCCTTGATAAACCTGAGTATTTAACACTATGATGTTCTCGGATATATCACTGAATCCAATGGTCTGTAACATCTTGGAAAACCTTGGATTGAACATAATGATGAGATACAACTGACACAAATAAAATTCATACACACACACGCGTAATAATATAGAAGATACAATGACGTACCTGTACATCTGGCAGGTGATACTATTATCCTTGCCATATAATACTATGATCTAACACCTTTAGCATAGAAAAAATATGTAAAAATATCTGAGGTCCATTTTATACCTGAGATATGATACCAGACCATTGCTGAGATATACACATTTGTCTGTAATATTAACCAATTTCATACCTGGTGTATAACAAAATGATAAAGCTAATATATGGCATTATATGAAATGAAATATAAACAAAAAATATGCTTTTATCTTTACTAGGTCAGTAGTCAAAGGCCTCTTGTTTAGATGAGAAACAAGACTATCCATATTAAATCCTAAAGTGGCATAAAAGATGAGTTTTAAGAGGACAGTTTTGTTAGAGTGGGTTTCCTTTTATGCTCTTTTTGTCTTCCTTAAGTGAATGGCATTAGGACAGTGATATCTCCACCCATTAATACAATGAGGTTCATCACAATCAGGCCGTATCCTGGCCCCACTCACTCTGTGTGCCTCAGCATTTCCTGCAGTAGCCAATAGAGAAAGGTAGGGGGAGGCAGAATTCTTCTCCCACTCTTGGGTATGTCAGGCCATTTGCAACTGCTATGTAGATGGTCTTTATAAATGGGACCATCGTTAAACTCACTGCATATGTGCACTCATTTTGTGTATGTTCCCTCAGGCTAGTGTTATATTTCACCAAAGTGTATTTGTTTGGGTGTATCGTAAACAGTTTTTAATTTTTTGGCCTGGATATGTTAATTTTCACAATTAAATAACCTCTATACGATATACACCTGTATCCATATCAATTATTTAGATCCCTACCCCAAGATCCCCTCACAAACCCTAACTAATAGTTAATGCACACAAAATGCTGGGAATAGATAATGGATCAAATTCTGATCGTCAAGAGTTAACAGTGCGTTTATTGTCATACGTCCTGAAACAGAACAATTAAATTCTTACTTGCAGAAGCAGCAAAACGAGTTGTAAAATAGTCAATAGATCAGAGGAATTCTGAATGGATCTATAGAATTGCCTCTATTCAATTTATGTCTGCAAATTTCAAACATTAATTGGAAGATCAGGATTTATTGCAGATTTTAAAAATTATTTTATTTTGCAATGCATCAGCAAACAAGAACAGGGTTGAAGGGTGACCGAGATGGCATGTTAAACCATGTTGAACCAGTATTAGTGTTTGAGATAACCTGGATTGGATTGAAGAGATGGATAAAGAAAAAGTGCTGAATTTAAAAAAACTTGCATTTTTAAAGTGGATTTCAGGACCTCAGTATGTCCCAAAGTGCTCTGGAGCCATGGGTTCCTTTGACGTGTTGACCTTGTCTTAGGCATAGGCAAGAGGGGTGATATTAGGGGCAAACAGAGGTGTAGCCCCAGTAATCATTTGATAGGTACAAAGGTTTGTTCATATGTGCACTTGTTTGCAGTCTAACACTAAACAGCTTGTATTTGTTTCTAAAGAATGAAAGAATCTGCATGTCTTGTTCCTTGACCTGGCCAACACCTGTGGATCAGTTCCTCATTCGCTACTGTGGACTGCTTTTGAATTATTTCAGGTGCCTGCAATAATAACAAATCTGGTAAAAAACTACTTCCAGGATCTGCAATTTTGTCTCACAACATCAGACTTTACCACGACGTGGTAACCACTGCAAGTAGGCATCATGGCGGGGTGCACCATCTCCCCATTGACCTTCACTATGGCAATGGAGCTCATTATCAGAGGATCAAAATGGGTTGTGGGAGGAAAACGGCTACAGTGTGGTCAGCGATTGCCACGTATACGAGCCTATATAGAAGATATAACAACACTAATGACAACTATCCCCTGCACCAAAAGACTTCTGGAAAAAGTTCATCAAAACATCACATGGGCAAGGATGAAGATTAAACCCAGCAAGTGCAGAAGCATCTCCATTGTCAAAGGTCAAGTCAAGGATCAAAGATTTCATATTAACGGAATACCTGTTCCAACTGTTTCAGAAATGCCAGTGATCAGGAAAACTCAAGCTGTGGAGCTTCCAATTTGGCATACTACCAAGAATCATGTGGCCTTTAACTATGTATGAAATCCCCATCAACAAAGTGGAAAAGCTGGAAAGAATGATCAGCACACATTTGAAACAGTGGCTTGGACTTCCACGATGCTTAAGTGTTATTGGACTGTAGGGGAGTGGCAAATTGGAATTACCCATTGCAGGTCTTGTGGAAGGGTTCTACCATCACCCCAGAACCTGAAGCAGTGGTTCGGAGAAGACCCCGCTTGCTACCTTTGCCAAGCACCTGCATCACTAAGGCACATTTTAACAAGATGCACTATGAGCCTCGGCCAAGGGCATTACACTTGGAGGCATAACCAAGTTCTCAGACAGCTGGCATCAATCCTGGAACAGAGGCAAACAATCACAAATGCTTCCCCACAAACATCAGCCGGAAATGTCCACTTCACAACATTTGTACCAGCAGGCCAACCTCCAGAGCACCAGGTAACATCAATGGATGCAAGCATTCTGCAGATTGCTAGGGATTGGAAAATGGAAGTGGACTTAGAAAAAAGGCTTGTTTCCCCCAGACATTGTAGATACAACACTCCGGCCAGACATGGTCCTGTGGTCCACAACAGCCAAGTTAGCATACGTTGTGGAATTGACAGTTCCGTGTTGAAGAAACTTATGAGAGGAAAAAGACCAAGTACTCTGAACTGGCAATTGAAGCTTCCCAGAATGGCTGGAAGACCAAGATTTTCCTTGTCAATCTGGGATGCAGGGGATTTGTTGCTACATCTATGACCAGGCTATTAAAGAAAATGGGGGTGAGGGGTTTCTCCCTCCAACAAGCCATCAAATCATTATCAAATTCTGCAGTAAAAAGCAGCAATTGGATTTGGATCAAAAGGAAAGACAACAATTGGGCTGCAAGATGAAGACAAGAGGGTATATGACATTGGGGAGGGTGTACCTGGGACGCCAGGTATCACCACTGAGCCCTCAGCAGATGTTGTGGGCTTATCAATGAAGTATCAACAAAGGAGGGTGCCCACCTGATGACCCCGATGACATACCTACCCTACCTTCCACCACTCCAATCCCCCTGTAAAATGTCAAGAGTGCCGATTTATTACAGGGGTTGAAACATCAAATCATATTAGCTCTACTGCATTGTGTTTCTGGCTCTTCAATGTAGTTATGGAAAGATAATGGTGTGCCTCAAGTATCAGTGCTGGGTCCATTGGTGTTTGTCATCTACATCAACTTGAATAAGATGGACAAAGCACGATTAGTAAGTTTGCAAATGACACTAAAATAGATGGCATTGTAGATGGTCAAGATAGCTATCAAGAGTTACATTGGGACATTGAGCAGGAGCGGCATAGTGACACAACAGTAGAGTTATTGCCTTACAGCACCAGAGACATGGGTTTGATCCTAACTATGTGTGCTGTATGTATAAAGTTTGTACATTCTAAGGGGCGTTCCTGTTTCCTCCCACACTTCAAAGATGCACAGGTTTGTAAGTTAATTGGCTTGGTAACTAGTTGGTAATTAGAGATAGCAGATATTAGTAGTAAGCACAAGGTAGTGATTGTGGGAGATTTCAACTTTCCATACATAGACTGGGAAACACATTCTGTAAATGGGCTGGATGGTTTGGAGTTTGTAAAATGTGTGCAGGATAGTTTTTTGCAGCAATACATAGAGGTGCCTACTAGAGGAGGGGCAGTGCTGGACCTCCTGTTAGGAAATGAGACGGGACAGGTGGCGGAGGTATGCGTTGGGGAGAACTTCGGGTCCAGTGATCACAATACCATTAGTTTCAATATAATTATGGAGAAGGACAGAACTGGGCCTAGGGTTGAGATTTTTGATTGGAGAAAGGCTAACTTTAACGAGATGTGAGATGATTTAAAAGGAGTGAACTGGGACATTTTGTTTTATGGGAAAGATGTAGAAGAGAAATGGAGGACATTTAAAGGGGAAATTTTAAGAGTACAGAATCTTTATGTTCCTGTTCGGTTGAAAGGAACCAGTAAAAATTGGCAAGAGCCCTGGTTTTCAAGGGAAATTGGACATCTTGTTCGGAAAAAGAGGGAGATCAACAATAATTATAGGCAGCATTAAGTAAATGAGGTGCTTGAGGAGTATAAGGAATGTAAAAAGAATCTTAAGAAAGAAATTAGAAAAGCTAAAAGAAGCTTGCTTCTTGAGGTTGCTTTGGCAAGTAAGGTGAAAGTAAATCCAAAGGGTTTCTACAGCTATATTAATAGCGAAAGGATAACAAGGGATAAAATTGGTCCATTGGAGAGACCGAGTGGACAGCTATCTGCAGAGCCAAAAGAGATGGGGGAGATATTGAACAATTTCTTTTCTTCGGTATTCACCAAGGAGAAGGATATTGAATTATGTGAGGTAAGGGAAACTAGTAGAGTAGCTATGAACGGTTCCCTACCATTCCTTGACCTCACCATCTCTATTGCAGGTGACACACTCCTGACTGACATCCACTACAAACCAACTGACTCCCACAGCTACCTGGACTACTCTTCCTCCCACCCTGCTTCCTGTAAGGACTCCATCCCCTATTCCCAATTCCTCCGACTACGCCGCATCTGCTCCCAGGATGACGTGTTCCACACCAGGTCATCGCAAATGTCCTCGTTCTTCAGAGAACGGGGTTTCCCCTCCCCCACTATCGATGAGGCTCGCACCAGGGTCTCCTCCATACCCCGCAACACTGCCCTCTCTCCCCATTCCCCCACTCACAACAAGGGCCGAGTCCCCCTGGTCCTCACCTTTCACCCCACCAGCCAGCGCATACAACAGATAGTCCTCCGCCAGTTTCGCCACCTCCAACGTGACCCCTCCACTCGCCACATCTTCCCATCTCCCCCCCTATCTGCCTTCCGCAAAGACCGCTCCCTCCGCAACTCCCTCGTCAATTCTTCCCTTCCCTCCTGCTCCACTCCTTCCCCGGGCACTTTCCCTTGCAACCGCAAGAGATGCTACACTTGTTCCTTCACCTCCCCCATCCACTCCTTTCAGGGACCCAAGCAGTCATTCCAAGTCCGACAGAGGTTCACCTGCACCTCCTCCAACCTCGTCTACTGCATCCGTTGCTCCAGATGCCAGCTAATCTACATCGGTGAGACCAAGCGGAGGCTAGGCGATCGTTTCGCCGAACACCTCCGCTCGGTCCGCAATAACCAACCCGACCTCCCGGTGGCTCAGCACTTCAACTCCCCCTCCCACTCCGTATCCGACCTCTCGGTCCTGGGCCTCCTCCATGGCCAGAGTGAACAACACCGCAAGTTTGAGGAACAACATCTCATATTCCGCTTGGGGAGTCTGCATCCTCTGGGCTTAAACATTGAATTTTCTCAATTCTGTTAACCCAGACTGCTCCTTTCCCCCCCCCCC
This sequence comes from Raja brachyura, assembly GCA_963514005.1. The sequence goes on along the minus strand of OY740787.1, from coordinate 48,846,020 downwards.
CCCCACCCCCCCACCTCTCCCTCAGCCCTCGGGCCCTGACATTCCTTCTCCATCTCCCCCCCCCCCCCAAGTCGCACTAGCTTCTCATTTTCACACCAGAAACAGCTTACAATGGCCTGCTTTCCTTATCACCAATACTTTTTTGCATATCTTTCACTCATTGTTCTTGCTTTATCTCTCCATATCACTGTTTATATCTCTCGTTTCCCTGATCCCTGACCAGTCTGAAGAAGGGTCTCGACCCGAAACGTCGCCTATCTCCTTCACTCCTTAGATGCTGCTGCACCCGCTGAGTTTCTCCAGCTTTTTGTGTAACCCCCAGCTATGGATACTATGAGTTTCAAAGTAAAAGAAGTACTGACACTTTTGAAAACTATAAAAGTGGATAAGTCTCCAGGTCCTGACAGGATATTCCCTAGGACATTGAGGGAAGTTAGTGTAGAAATAGCCGGGGCTATGACAGAAATATTTCAAATGTCATTAGAAACGGGAATAGTCCCCGAGGATTGGCGTATTGTGCATGTTGTTCCATTGTTTAAAAAGGGTTCTAAGAGTAAACCTAGCAATTATAGACCGGCTAGTTTGACTTCAGTGGTGGGCAAATTAATGGAAAAGATAATTAGAGATAATATATATAAGCATCTGGATAACCAGGGTCTAATTAGGAACAGTCAACATGGATTTATGCCTGGAAGGTCATGTTTGACTAATCTTGAATTTTTTCAAGAGGTTACTAGGGAAATTGACGAGGGTAAAGCCGTGGATGTTGTCTATATGGACTTTAGTAAGGCCTTTGACAAGGTTCCTCATGGAAGGTTGGTTAAGAAGGTTCAACTGTTGGGTATAAATGCAGGAATAGCAAGATGGATTCAACAGTGGCTGAATGGGAGAAGCCAGAGGGTAATGGTGGATGGCTGCTTCTCGGATTGGAGGCAGGTGACTAGTGGGGTGCCTCAGGGATCTGTGTTGGGTCCTTTGTTGTTTGTCATGTACATAAATGATCTGGATGAAGGGGTGGTAAATTGGATTAGTAAGTATGCAGATGATACCAAGATAGGGGGCATTGTGGATAATGAAGAGGATTTCCAAAGTCTACAGAGTGATTTAGGCCAGTTGGAAAAATGGGCTGAAAGATGGCAGATGTTTAATGCTGATAAATGTTAGGTGCTACACCTTGGCAGGACAAATCAAAATAGGACATACATGGTGAATGGTAGGGAATTGAAGAATACTGTTGAACAGAGGGATCTGGGAATAACCGTGCATAGTTCCTTGAAGGTGGAATCTCATATAGATAGGGTGGTAAAGAAAGCTTTTGGTATGCTAGCCTTTATAAAGCAGAGCATTGAGTATAGAAGCTGGGATGTAATGTTAAAATTGTACAAGGCATTGGTGAGACCAAATCTGGAGTATGGTGTACAATTTTGGTCGCCCAATTATAGGAAGGATGTCAACAAAATAGAGAGGGTACAGAAGAGATTTACTAGAATGTTGCCTGGGTTTCAACAGCTAAGTTACAGAGATAGGTTGAATAAGTTAGGTCTTTATTCTCTGGAGCGCAGAAGGTTAAGGGGGGACTTGATAGAGGTCTTTAAAATGATGAGAGGGATAGACAGAGTTGATGTGGACAAGCTTTTCCCTTTGAAAATAGGGAAGATTCAAACAAGAGGATATGACTTTAGAATTAAGGGACAGAGGTTTAGGGGTAACATGAGGGGGAACTTCTTTACTCAGAGAGTGGTAGCGGTGTGGAATGAGCTTCCAGTGGAAGTGGTGGCGGCAGGTTCGTTGGTATAATTTAAAAATAAATTGGATAGGCATATGGATGAGAAGGGTATGGAGGGTTATGGTATGAGTGCAGGCAGGTGGGACTAAGGGAAAAACGTTGTTCAGCATGGACTTGAAGGGCCGAGATGGCCTGTTTCCGTGCTGTAATTGTTATATGGTTGTATGGTTATAACTTGTAATATTGTCGCTTGTGTGTGCAGGTTAGTGTACAGGGTGATTGCTGGTCAGTGCGGACTTGGGCCAAAGGGCCTGTTTCCATGCTGTATCACTCTATCTCTAAAGCTGAGCAAGTGGGGCGAGGAATGGCTAATGGAATGTAATTCAGATAAGAGTGAGGTGTTCTATTTTGGGAAGTCAAGCCAAGGCAAGACCTTCACAGTGAACAGCGGGGCCCTGGGGAGTGTTACAGAGTAGAGGGATCTAGGAGTACACATATATAGCTCCCTGAAACTAGGGTAACAGGTAGATATAATGTGAAGAAGGTTTTTGCACATTAACATTCATCAGGCAGGAAAGTGAGTATAGAAAATGCTACATTTATGCTGCAGTCGTATAAGACATTGGTGAAGCCGCACAGGAGGCTGAGGAATGATTTTATAGTGGTACACAAAATTATGAGAGCAGGGCCGGATTTAGATGAAGAGAGGCCCTAGACTATTGCACTTGTGAGGCCCCTCCCAATCCCCCACCCCCACGACGAGAGGAAGATGGAAGAGTCCACCAGATTGACACCGATGTGTAGCCAAGCGTGGCCAATGAGATAAGGGCTTGAAAGCTGCACTTTTTATTTATTGCCAGTGCTAGTGTCAAGTTATCGGCTTAAAATACTATTTTTCTGAAATGGAGGGCAAGGACAATTACTGAAGTGTTGAGACTACAGTGCGTTGTGACAGCGTATGTAAGGAAGGCCTATGACAGTGTCAAAAATATTATACACCAGGCCTGTACAAAGCTTTTCAAAAAGAGGGGTGGCATGGCAGGATTACAAAAATGCTATGTGAAATAAATGCACGCAGCGTATACTGCAAGCCCAAAACTCAAAGACCCTTGTGGCCGGGGTTTTAGGTGCTCTCTGGTGCATTCTGAGCCTTATTTTGGAGCATTTTTGCACCAAATTTATGACCAATATTTCAGAAATAATTTTGGATGTCAAGGGTAATGAGTGGTTGGAATGGGATGATTGGGGTCATTGTTGTATACATGTTTTTAAATCTAGAATTGAAGCTGCCCTTGTTTTAATAATCAAGTTGTACTGTAAAGTGTTATGTAAAATGTTATAAAGGAGCATGCAAACACTGCAAATAAAATACTGTAAGTTTTTGCAGTAAATAAAAACCTTTTTTTAGAAAATGTTTTGTATGGTGATTTGATTGCCTGTTACTGTTCAACTGTGTTAGTGTGTGCAAATTAAAAATATGATGCAAAATGAAAGTCGTAAACTATGGAATACATATTTTTTCAGTATTGTTATCAAGGAAAAGAAAGCAGTTCAATTATTTGATATTATTTATATGGAGGAGAAAATGTAATTGCTCTAAAACCTACCTTAATTTGCAATCTCACCAAGGATAATCCCCCTTTCAACCTCTCCTCCTCCCCCTTACACCTCCCCCTCCCCCTTCCCCCTCTCCCTCCATCTCTCTCTCCCTCCCCATCTCTCTCCGCCCTCCCCTTCCCCTCTCTCTCCCTCCACCTCTCTCTCCCTCCCCATCTCTCTCTCACCCCCTCTCTCTCTCTCTCCCCCCCCATGTCTCAATCCCCTCCTTCCCCCCTCTCACATCACCCCCCTCTCTCCCTCCCTCCCCCCTCTCTCCCTCCCACGCAACGAGGCTCCGATGCCACACCGCAGCCCCCCCACCCCGGCCCGGGGAAACGGGCACTCCCACAACGAAATATTCTACTACTTACCTGGAGTAGACACCTAGGATCTTTGGTCGACACGAGGCATCGAGGTGATTGTGTGGAGTGCAAATGGAGATCTGAACCCGCCCGGGCCCACTGCGCACGCACGGAGAGACAGCGTCATTTTGCATCACTACTGCTGCACTGGCTTCCCCCAACTGCGCAGGCATGGATGGTCGCAATTTTTTTCTCCAAAACTTCCAGCGGGCCGGAACCAGAATTTCGGGTAATTTCCGCCTAAGTGGAAACGCTGATAGTGCTCCAATTTTTTTTTTTCTCTGGATTTTTTTTACTCTGGGAAAAAAACACCTTGACCAGAGGCCCCCTAGATTTTGAGGCCCTAGGCTTCAGCCTATGAAGCCTATAGGTAAATCCAGCCATGCCGAGGCCCGCTCTCCCACATTCTACCCCTCACCATTGCACAGGGAGCAACATACAGCGGCCATTTAACCTAGAAGCCAGCATGGATGCCTTTGTAATGTCGGAGGATACCAGAAAACCCCCGCTCTCAATGTAAGCAGGACAAAGGAGCTTCAGGAAGCAAGGTGGAGTACATGCCCCAATCTGCATCAATGGTGACAAAGTGGAAAAGTTGAGAGCTTCAGGTTGCAGTGTGTAAATATTATCAACAATCTGTCCTGGATCCACCACAACAAACGCACAGTCAAAGAAACATACCAATACCTCTACTTCCTCAGGAGACTGAGGGAATTTAGAACGTCTCCAATTACTCTTACAAACTTCTGTAATCACCATAGAAGGCATTCTGTTGGGTTGCATCAAAGCTTGCTTTGTGAACAGTTCTGCCGAAGACCATAAGAAATTGTGGATATAGCCCAGTACAACACACACACCAGACTCTCCACGATTGACTCCATTTACATTTCACGCTGCCTCAGAAAAGTAGACACTGATTGGGAATGATCAGCCATGATCACATTGAATGGCTCGAAGGGCCGAATGGCCTACTCCTGCACCTGTTGTCTATGTATCTATGTAACAACATGAACATTCATTTCTTATTCTCCCTGCATTGAGCAGCAGATACAGAAGCTTGGGGTGGACCACCAGATTAAGGAATAGCTGCTTCCCTACCGTCCTTCCATAAGCTAGGGTACAGCCCCGATTTTCCAACGTGCCTCATTGTGAACATTGGACTTTGTCTCTGTAATTGTTATACTACAGTATTGAGAGATTATTTTCTGCACACTGGTATTTATCTCTTTGCTCTATCTTTTATACTTTTATGTTTGACTTGATTGTATTCATGTAACCGATTTGATTGGATAGTCAGGGGCTGGGTGAGAGCTGGGAGTGAAAAATTGTGAGAGACCAAGCCTGAGGGAGTGTAGTGACCGAGGAGGGGGGGAGGGTACGGAGCTTTTGCATTTGTCAGCTTGAAATCGTGCAATCTGGTGCATACTGTAGCAAGTCTTTTAACTTGCACTTGAATGCAATATTTATGCTTTAAATTGGATTAGCTATGAATAAGGTTAGGCTCAATTACATACCTAATTACATTCCACAGTAGAGCCAGGCTCTAATCAATAGGTGCAGCACATGAATGATCTTACAAGTTTATTCATGTATGGAAATCGGATTATAATCAACACTTGGCCCTTGTGACCTACCTGGGTCTCACTGCACACCTGGTACTATTCTTGACCCTGACTCCAGTTGCATACCTTCTCTCATTCCTGACCCTGAGTCCAGCCTTACACCTGCCCCCTTATTCTACCCTGATCATAGCTGCTTACCTGCTTAGGTTCTAAGTGCTGAACACTCCCATTGTCCCAGCTTTAACTACACACCTAGTACCACTCCAGACCTTGACACTGGATACACACTTGGCCTTGCTCCTAGCCCCTCTGCACTGACAATATATCTGGCCCACACATAAAGCCCCATATCTGACCCCCTGGACTAACCTATTACGTTCAAGTCCACAGGTGCTTATCTAATGCGGTAATCTTTTATGGGGCACTTCACGGACCAAATGTTGTATAACAAAATTTGCTACATCCATTGCCTTCCTTGTTATCTAACATGCTAGTTATTTTGTCAAAGAAGTCATCAATTGGTTGAACACAATTTCTCACCCATAAAATTATACTCACTCAGCTGTATAAGTATTCTGTTACCATTTCCTTCATGTTCCTAACAAACTGGCCTGAAGTCATTTTCACCCCCAATATTTTCAGTATTTTGCTCTTCCCCTCAGCTGGGACTTTTCCGAAATGCAAAGTCCAATAACTATATATTTAAGCAATAATATTCTATTTAATGTGATCTCGAGAGTACGTAAAACTTTCTGTGGTATTCATAACACAACAATAACAAAAATATCTTTGCACCTACCGACATGCATACATTATGTACAGAGGGCACATTTTTGGTCCAATGCTCCCCATTCCCAATTACTTTTACATTGACGTGATTGAAATCCAAGTGATGTTTAAATGGCATCAGAAAAATAAAACCTCCGGAATGGATGATATTCATCACGTGGTTGGTTTGAGTCAGTATCAGCATCAGCACAATTACTATATTAAACTTTGAATTTTCAGATGTCCTGGTTCAAGCTAAAACTAAGGACAAATAATAACCTCCTCACACATTCCCCTGCAAGTATCTCTGTCACTCCTTTAAAATATGCCCTTTCTTTGAACAAGCTCTTAAAAATCGCATCTAAATCAGTTTCCATCTGATTACACTCTTTGATAATGTTCATCTACGTGTTCAATTAATAAAACAACAAGATTGGGGATATTTCTATTCAACCTGTGAAAGGAATTTGGGGGGGGGGGGGGGGGGGGGGTTAGAAATAGTCAGTGAGGTAAACAAATATAATAGTTGAGTGGCAAATGACAATAGTGCTACCTTCCCAATAGTTAACTGAAGGAAATAGTGGGTTATTGGGGCTGTATGTTGTGACAGACAGCCTGACACCTTGCATGTCATTTTACTATTACACTTATCCCATCCCCTTGGATATTTCGGATTAATAAATTAAGGTTTTGTCAACTCATTATAAATCAGGTTAATTACAAATCAATAACATTAGCCAACTCCAAAACACAAAAGTCTGAGCATTGGGATCCAGACATCACGGACAACTGGCCTCAATTCCCGCTCACATATGGCAGTGCTCTCTGTCTGAACCAGGGGCTGTGGAGCGGTTTGAAAGTGGGGGGTCTGAGCGATCACTGATCACTAGCCTGGGGGATACCTGGTGAGGGAGTGGAGCGACTGAGTGGGGGGCGGGTTGGGACTTTTGGAAATTTGATGTATTAAATTAATGTTTTATGCATTGTAGAAGTATGATTTCAATGTTTTTTGTTTGAAGTATTTTTAAGAGGTAACTTTTTAAGGGGTGACTTTTTCCACACAAAGGATGGTGGGTGTATGGAACAAAATGCCAGAGGAGGTAGCTGAGGCAGGGACTATTCCAACATTTAAGAAACAGTTGGACTGATACATGGATAGGACAGGTTTGGAGGGATATGGATCAAAAGCAGGTAGTGTAGCTGGGACATGTTTGCGGGTGTGGGCAAGTTCACAGTGTATCACTCTATGACTACATTATACCTCCACCATGCATGAATACTTCAACATCATGTGGTCGCGTTTTATTGCCATGTACTCAAGCATAGCAACATAGAAAATAGGTGCAGCAATAGGCCATTCGGCCCTTCGAGCCAGCTCTGCCATTCAATATGATCAAGGCTGTTCATCTAAAATCAGTATCTCTTTCCTGTTTTTTCCGCATATCCCTTGATTTCGCTAGCCCCAAGAGCTAAATGTAACTCTCTCTTGAAAACATCCAACGCATTGGCCTCTACTGCCTTCTGTGGCAGAGAATTTCACAGATTCACAACTCTCTGGGTGAAGAAAGTTTGTCCTCATCTCGGTCCTAAATGGCCTACCCCTTATTTTTAAACTGTGACCCCTGGTTCTGAACTCCCGCAACATCACGAACATTTTTCCTGCAGAGTCAGTAAGTGAAAATCTAGCAGGCAAGCAGGATGCTTTCTCCAACCACCCCCATTTGAAGGCCACTATCTTCCACCGCTTCTACCCAGTGCTTAGTACCGAGTTCCAGCAGCCCACCAGGATGCACCGAGCCTGGTCCATGCCAGTCACCAGGACAAATTCGGCGCAGAGATTCTCACGGCAGCGGTGCACCGCTTCCGACGCCTCCGACGGCCCGCGACTTGCACTGAGGCTGCTCCATGGCCGGAGCTGCAGCGAGCGACTCGTCAGCCGGCAAACACTCACTAGCCCCGGTTCCCCGTCCGCACCTGCCCCCGCTGCTCCATCCCTCCCCTCCGCCCCAACTCTCCAACGCCCACAGCCCATGCAGTTGATATTAGTTTTGAAATTCTCATTGATCACAGAATTTCTCTTGACAGAGCGTGAGAAATTCTGTGATCAGCATGAGAGCATGAGAATTGGGCGAAATGTGTGAGTCTCACGCTCAATGCGTGAGAGATGGCAGCTCTGGGATAGCACACAAACAAAAGCTTGCAATGGTATCTTGATACACGTGACAATAATAAAGTTGGTTCCAAGCACCCGCGGGGAGGTTCATGCAGTCACAGAGAGAACGTGGAAAATGTTTCGACCCTAAAGGGCCTGTCCCACCAGCATGCAACTCTATGCGATTAGCGCGACCTAATGTGGTCGCTTCAGCCGTCCAGCGTCGCGGGGCCGGTCCCACTTCGATCACCGGAGCCGTGCGGAATTGTGCGGAGTTCGTCCCGAGTTCGTCCCGACACCGCGCGGGGCTCCCAAAAACCGACTATGTCCAAAAGTTCCGCGCGGCAACGGCTTGTCGGCTCGCAGTCGCCTCGACATTTACACACCGCCCCGACATCGTGCCTCCATGAACCTATTTGTAAGTGCCTCCGTGACCCTCTATGTGCGTGGCTCCGTGGCCCGGTGTGTGTGTGTGTGCCTCGGTGCCCCTCTCTGTGTGCCCCTCTCTGTCCTGGCGAACTTACCTTGGACTTCGCTCCAAGTTCGCCTCACTTTGCGCCGCGTTGCGCCACTCACCCGACCTCCGCGCGGCCCCTACTGCTGGTTTGGTTGCGCTTGCCGCATGCAGGCGCATGCTGGTGGGAACGGCCCTGTACAGGGGATCACCCGACCTCCGCGCGGCCCCCGCTTCTAGTTTGATCGCGTTCATCGCATAGAGTTGCATGCTGGTGGGACAGGCCCTTAAGCATAACCCATTCCTATCCAGAGATGCTGCCTGTCCCTGATGCTGAGTCACTCCAGCATTTTATGTCTATCTTCAGTGTAAACCAGCATCTGCAGTTCCTTCCGACTCATGCAAGCTCCACACTGTTCTGGAGTGCTGGAGATCAGGGTTGACCCAGGTTATCGGAGCACCAACACAACCACCCTATGAACTGTGCCACTCTTGCAGTGACATTTTATTTTTCAACATTTGTTATGGTTTTGTTATTGCTCCATTCTCCTTACTCTCACAAAATCATATTTAGCTTTCCTCAGTTGCTTTTAAAATCTGACTTAAAAAAAAAATGCAAATGCTGTAAATCAAAAATACAAGCAGAAAATACTGTAAATACTCAACAGGTTATCCCAGCTGCTTCGTCTCTCTACAGATGCTGCTTGACTGGTTTCAATTTCCACTATTTCTGTTTTTGTTTCATGAAAAAAAGTTTGCAAGCCTTTTGGTGTGAGAATGTTCCTGCTTAGAGAGGAAAAAGGATCTTTTAATTATGAGAAACTATTTGGACTTCAGTAGATAGTACGATTAGTTGGGTGTGTTGAATTTAGTCCCTCTGTTGTTGCCAATATATCGGCTCCTTTCATTTCTATTGTTGGTATGCGGGATAAAGATTTAAACTCACCCAGCAACCCCCTCCACACCTTGCTCCTTTATTTGCAGTAAACACTATCATACTGTGAACCTTATCTCTGACTAAAATGAGAAGGGAGCTTCCAAACAAAAGGAGTGTTGTAAAGGAAATATTTAGACAGCACTGTGGCTCTAATGTGCTTTGAGGACACGACGTCACAATGTACCTTAACCCCCACTGTTATCTCCCACAGTTGAGTGAGAGAGAACAAGAGGCCTCCTTTGTTGACCTTATCTCTGGATGATCAGATAAAACATAACTCATCCTTCCATCCACTAACAGAAAGGCTGCCGTTTCCCAACGTCTGCATGAGCACACAGACCCCCACTAATTTTGCATTAACTCAGTGGATTTATTGGGGGTTACACAAAAAGCTGGAGAAACTCAGCGGGTGCAGCAGCATCTAAGGAGCGAAGGAGACAGGCGACGTTTCGGGTCGAGACCCTTCTTCAGACAAAGGGTCTGAAGAAGGGTCTCGACCCGAAACGTCGCCTATCTCCTTCGCTCCTTAGATGCTGCTGCACCCGCTGAGTTTCTCCAGCTTTTTGTGTAACCCTCCAGCATCTGCAGTTCCTTCTTTAACAACTCAGTGGATTTATTTCCCAGAGTAACCCGAGTTCTATTTTGTGTCGGTGAAACACATGATATAGGGAACATGAAGAGAGAATGCATCTACAAACTGAATGGGACCATTCCCCATCTATCTGAGTGGCTGCAGAGGTATGGATTCAGCCCAGTACATCACAGGTACAGCCCTACCCACCAACGAGAGCATCTACATGTCTGAAATCTGAAGAAAGGTCCCGACCCGAAACTTCACCCATTCCTTTTATCCAGAGATGCTGCCTGGTCCACTGAGTTACTCCAGCATTTTGTGTCTATCTTCGGTGTAAACCAGCATCTGCAGTTTCTTCCTACTCATTTACACAAGGTGCTATCATTGATTGGTTCTTTCTACAGACGCTGCCTGACCTGTTGAGAATCTTTTTTACAGCATTTTCTAATTTTGTTCAAACTACAAGAGTTTTTTTTAACACTTCAAGTGGGGTGTAAGGGACAATAGAGGGGGAGGCAGGATGTGGTTTAGGGTGTGGATCAAGAGAGATATGATAAGATAAGATTCATTTACTTGTCACATGTGCCAATTGGCGCAGCAAAATTAAATCACCATACAGCCATACAGAAAAAAATAAAGAACACAAGATGAAGTAGATAGAATTCAACAGAAAACATCCCCCCACAGCAGGATCAAAATTTCCCACTGTGAGGGAAAACACCAAAGTCAGTCTCTTCCCAATGTTCCCCACTGTTCCCCCGTGGTCAGGGCCTCCCCGAGCCCCCTGCAGTTGCTGCTACGGGCGGCCCGATGTTCAGGCCCGCTCCCTGGGGTGATGTAAGTCCAACATCGGGGCTGGGGGATGTCCTCAGCAGCCTGGACCCTGAGTCGGCCCCCTCCTACCGGAGTCTGCGGCTCCCAAAGTCCGCTGGCCGCGCCGGGTGGAGATGCAACACTGGAGGCCCTCGGCAAAGGGCCCCAGGACTCCAGGGGGTTGTTCAGTGCCGCCCGTGTTGGGAGCTCTCTAAACCAGAGCTCCACGATGTTGGAGCAGCGGCCCAACTCTCCGGAGCTCCAACGGTGACCCAGGTAGGTATCGCCCGCTCCGCGGTGACTCCAGCGCCACCACCGCTGTTGCAGCTCTGGTCCGGTTCCCGGTCCCCGGCAGGAAAGGCCGCTCCAATCCAGGAGGCAGGCTGCGAGGTGGGGGGGCGAGGACGTGACTCGGAGAAATAGTCCCGTCCCCACCAGGAAGCGACTGGGAGTTAGTTTCCCCCTTACTCTGCCCCCCTCCCCCACATATAAAAGTTAAAGACTCCCCCAAAAACAAACTTTAAACTGACTAAAAAATAAAAAAAAAAAGGAAAAACAAACGGGCTTTAGGCAGAGGCTGCAGGCAGTCCAGCGCCCCAGTGATGAAATGTCCACAGAGGAAGAAATGAGCTGCTGAAGAAGGATTTTTGATTTGGAGGGAGACCACAGACCTTCATGACTCTCTGCCTATTAAGACATGTGACTGTTACATGCATTGAGCTGCAGCAGAGACTACTGTATATGTATTCTATTGGTTTATTAAACAGCAAACCAGAATAAACGAATACCAGTAGCAGTACCAGTGGTTCAAAGCATGTAATAATACCGCTGGGATGGTATCTATTATCAGACTGGTGTTGCCTGAAAAATAATCCCTTTCCCACTCTCATCCTAGCTTATCTCATTCATAGAATCCCATATTACAAAGGGAACATCAGGCTCGCCGTGTCTGCATCGATCCTTCAAAAGGGCAATCCAATATATCCTACTCTCCAGCTTCTCATTCAAAACCTTTCATCAACACGTCAGTTCCTCCTTTCTAGGTTACTATTGAATCTGCTTCCACCAATCGTTTAGACATTGGATCATAACATTCACTATAAATAAATGCACAAAGTGTCAAAGTAATGGTCGGCACGGACTGGAAGGGCCGAGAAGGCCTGTTTCCGTGCTGTAATTGTTATATGGTTATATGGTTATATGTCAAAGTACAGTGCATTCAGAAGGTATTCAGACCCCTTCACTTTTTCTACATTTTGTTACATTAGAACCTTATTCTAAAATGGATTAAAAAATGTTTTATTTATCATCAATCTACGCACAATACCGCATAATAAAAAAGCAAAAACAGGGGTTTCGAAACTTTGGCAAAGTAATTAGAAAGAAATAACTGAAATATCACATTTACATAAGTATTCGACCCTTTACTCAGTACTTTGTTGAGGCACCTTTGGCAGCGATTACAGCCTCAAGTCTTCTTGGGTATGATGCTACAAACTTGGCACACCTGTATTTGGGTAATTTCTCCCATTCTTCTCTGCAGATCCTCTCAACTCTGTCAGGTTGGGTGGGGAGCGTCGATGCACAGCTAATTTTAGGTCCCTCCAGAGATGTTCGATCGGGTTCAAGTCTGGGCTCTGGCTGGGCCACTCAAGGACATTCACAGACTTGTCACAAAGCCATTCCTGCATTGTCTTGGCTGTGTGCTTAGGGTCATTGTCCTGTTGGAAGGTGAACCTCCACCCCAGGCTGAGGTCCAGAACGCTCTGGAGCAGGTTTTCAACAAAGATCTCTCTGTACTTGCTCCGTTCATCTTTCCATTGATCCTGACTAGTCTCCCAGTTCCTGCCGCTGAAAAACTTCCCCATAGCATTGTGCTGCCACCACCATGCTTCACCGCAGGTATGGTATTGGCCAGGTGATGAGCGGTGCCTGGTTTTCTCCAGAAGTGACGCTTGGCATTGAGGCCAAATAATCCAATCTTGGTTTCATCAGACCAGAGAATCTTGTTTCTCATGCCTTTTGGCAAACTCCAAGCAGGCTGTCATGTGCCTTTTTTACTGTGGAGTGGCTTCAGTCTGGCCACTCTACCATAAAGGCCTGATTGGTGGAGTGCTGCAGATATAGTTCTCCCATCTTCACAAAGGAACTCTGGAGCTCTGTCAGAGTGACCATCAGGTTCTTGGTCACCTCCCTGACCAAGGCCATTCTCCCCTGATTGCTCAGTTTGGCCAGGCGGCCAGCTCTATGACGAGTACTGGTAGTTCCAAAGTTCTTCCATTTATGAATGACGGAGGCCCCTGTGCTCTTCGTGACCTGCAATGCTGCAGAATTGTTTTATACCCTTCCCCAGATCTGTGTCTCGACACAATCCTGTCTCGGAGGTCGACGGACAATTCCATCATCTTCATGGCTTGGTTTTTGCTCTGCCATGCAATGTCAACTGTGAAACCTTATATAGACAGGTGTGAGCCTTTCCAAATCATGTCCAATCAACGTAATTTACCACTGGTCGACTCCAATCAAGTTGTCGAAACATCTCAAGGATAATGAATGGAAATAGGATGAACCTAAGCTCAATTTTGAGTGTCACTGCAAAGGGTCTGAATACTTATGTAAATGCGATATTTCAGTTATTTCTTTCTAATTACATTGCAAACATTTCTAAACATCTGTTTTCGCTTCTTCATTCTGGGGTATTGTGTGTAGAGTGATGATAAAAAAATGAATTTAATTCATTCTAAAATAAAGCTGTAACGTATAAAAATGTGGGAAAAGTGAAGGAGTCTGAATACTTTCTGAATGCACTGTATAAGGCTGTGCAATAAGAAGTAATCGCCTTTGATTAACATGGGAAACTTCGTTATCGGGGTAAGAACATTTTTATTTCAAAATTGTACTTTATTCATAACATCCATTAATAATAGAGTATATTCATATTCTGCCAAGTATTCCACTGCTTCTAAGATTTACAGTATCAGTGTGCCATTAATTTTTATTTTACATACTTTCAAGGAGTGATGTCCAAGGGGTCTCTTAGATGAGCTCCAGCCCCTCGGCATGCACGGATGGCCTTGAGCTGTGGTCTTTCCCAATGGAGTCACCAGTTATCAATGTGTTGCTCAGCACATTGCTCTGGGCCATCAATTGTGCCAGTCTGCAACCTTCTGCAGACTAAATGTGTAGGATGGAACTGCAGATGCTGGTTTAAGCCGAAGGTAGACACAAAATGCTGGAGTAAATCAGCTGGACAGGCAGCATCTCTGGAGAGAAGGAGTGGGTGCCGTTTCAGTCTGAAGAAGGGTCTCGACTCAACACGTCACCCATTCCTTCTCTTCAGAGATGTTGTCCCTCCCATTGAGTTACTCGAGCATTTTGTGTCTATTTTCTGCAGACTAGAGGGATCCACTGACAAAGTTTATGATCATCCAGCATCAGGGAACAGCTCGTTGAATGCAGAATCATGTATTACTCACCTGTTGGAACCTACCAAAGACCATCTTGTCATTATAGCAGCCTCAGGGGTAATGGTGATGCTGAGACTTTGGCTGTATGTGAAGGATAAAACCTGATGTACTCTGCTCAACAGCAGCTAAACAAGGTGGTCACTTTGGGGACAAGGAGACTGCAAATGCTGTGATTTAGCGAAACAAAAACAAAGTGCTGGAGGTACTCAACGGGTCAGGCAGCATCTGTGAAGGGAATGAGCAGACAACATTACAAGCCGGAACTTTCTTCTAACTGATCAATCTTTCGAATGGCCCCAACCTGACACCACCTCCAGCACTATGGTTTTTGCCCAAGGTGATCTTTTTGCTGCTTTAATCTGGTGGTGCTGCATTCTGCAGAATGACTTTGACAGTTTGCTCAGGGAAGCATCTGATAGGATTTGCCATGTCCTTTCCCTACAGAGCTTCAAGTACTTTCAGCAAGGCATAGTTGCTTGATTGACTTGTGGCCAAAGGTGTTTTTCTGCACACACAACTTTTCTCCAAAGATCAGGTAATTTGGCATGCTTCAGCTGAATAGAATATTCAATGTAACAAGGCTGGACACCTTCTTCACAATACCAGGGTCAAGTTGGCCCACAGCACATAGTGGCACTTGGTGTTTGCATAGCTGAGTTCATACATCACCCATCTTGTGCCACAGAGACAAATACAACTCACCCTGAAAGCTGTTGTTTCCAGGAGCTTTATTTCTTCAATGTAAGAAATAGGAAAATGCAGATCAATTTGTCTCAACACCTTCCACTAGAGTCCACTCCCTTTGTTTGACGAATGAAAGAGGAATGAACTGGATGTCTCAGGTGCCTTCTCCAACTTCAGGACATTACAGCTAATTAAATTTTACTGAGAAATGGCTAACGTTCTGGCGTACGTAATTCAGCGCACTATCTGTGCACAGCAAGATCCAGTTGACTGCATGATAATAACTCAGGAATCCATTTGGTTGAAGGCAACCTTTGACCTAGGTCGAGCAAGGATCCTCATCCTTAGTTCTAGCCTGGTCAAAGGTTGCCATGTGTAACATGGAGAAGACCCCTGCTCATCTTCAGAATGGCATTTTGAGATTTTGGGATAATTTATCAAAAAGCCTGAAGAGGGCTATTAATTAGAATGTCTTTTGCTCACTAGTACTATATTGTATATAGTGGGGGGACAAGTGGGGATGAATGATTGGGTGCAGTAGGAAAAATAGGTGCATATTACCAAAAGAGAGACATTTCATGTGGTGGGGTAGAGTGGGAGTACTTGTGTTTAGGAGGGATTCTTTCACCAAGCTCACTGAAAATTCTCATACACAACTGCAAAATAAGTTAATGCTTTATATCATTTTCTGGTCTCACTAAGCACTGCACAGCCTTTGAAATGCAGACATTGTTGAGCAGTAGGACCCATGACTTTACAAACAGTAACACAATATTAATCATACTAGGTCAGGCAGCACCCGTGGAGAAAGAAACTGAGCAAGCATTTCAGAATGATGTTGTTTCACCGATTTGAAAACACTTTCCAGGCACACAGCTGGTCATCTGTATAATTTTGCAATGTTACAAAATTTTGAGATTTAAGAAATCAAGTCTGCAATTTATCCCATCAGATAAAGCATAAAAGGAAGTTTAATTTGACACCTAATTCACTTTCATATCTTCAGTATAAAAAAAAGTTACGGCCATTTTCATACTCGGAAATTAGCATCTTGTTCCCTATTGCTTTTCCATTGACTTAACTCAAAAGCTTTGATCGAGGACAGTCAAAAGCCCATAACTTTCTTAAAAATTAAGAGAACTGAATGACATTTTCAGTTATTATAGATTGAAGCATTCTGAAACAAATATGAAAAAATCTTACTTGGATGACCTGAGATTAAAGCATATAATTAGTTAGTTACCTAATTGTAGCTAATTACAAACTTCAATTACTAGATCTAAACATCTATCCATTTCTTAAGAAAAGGTTAACATTTTTAAATAGCCTAAGTGTCCAAATAACATTCACACAAGAATTCACATGATTTTTAAATCTCATTGTCATGAATTTATAGGCCAAATGGAAGAAATTTAGTGTTTAATTCCAGTAAATTAATGGCCATTTAAATCATCTTGCGAGTGATATTTTGTGGAACGCGATCGTTTGGAACGTTGTGGTTGCAGTGAATTTAAATCCCATATCGGCAGGAAAAACACTGAGATCCGTCCCGTAGTCGGCATTGACGGTGTTAGAAGTAAATTTTTATTTTACTCCAGCAATTAAATTGTCCCGCTTTTTTTTTAAACTTCCGAGAATGGCAGTAGGGACGATTTTTCAGCATCAGGTAGTAGCCCGAGAAAATATATCTCGGACAGGCAGGAGAAAACGGCATTTTAATCCCGCCCCCCCTCCCCCTCAAAGGCGCCAAAGTCGCGCAGACAGCCAGTGACAGACCTGCAGCGCCGCTGAAGGTAAGTTTTGTAACGTTCCTATATAATTAGTCCCTTCCAGCTCCAAATCATTTGATCATCATAACATTGCTGTTTTTCAACACGTGAGTCACTGAATTTGGTTCAGAGGCCACTCAGCCCCTCCAGCCTGCCCCGTCCTTTAATATGATCAGGCCTGACGTGTTGCAGGCCTTACTTACACATGCTCTGGTGAATGTGTCACAGCCGGCCTGGACTGGAATAGAGAGCAGGGAAACTTACATCTCACACTGCCTTTCATGACCTTTCATTCCCAAAGCAGTGAATTACCTTAATATATTTTCAATGCCTTTCAGGCCCTCAATGCCTTGTGATCACTGGAGGGCTGGCTTCACATTATGAAAGCAGAATGCCAAAGAATGGACCAGTTAGGTTGATTCTCCAAAGATCTGGGCTGTTGTGTAAAGGCAGCTTAATCTTTGGCTGAAATCTTACACAGAATGGCATGAAATAGTTGCACAAAACTTCAAATGAAAACTAAAACAAAACTTATTGTGAATTTAGAACTACCACAAATATCTGTAGGATGAAATATAAGGAATTGGTTAAAAAACAGGAGAGCACAGGAATTTCTGCATTCCTTTTACAGGCTTCAATACCATTCTTGTAAGTAATTTTAAATCACTGTTCTTCCTGAATACACTTTGGATGTATAAGTACTCACATATTTAACCCAGTTTTAATAGCGATGCAAGGCACCCAATCATGTCAATAAAACCTCCAGAGGTGGACAGGCCGAGTGGAAGTCTGGGCCAAATTATTAGGCACTTTGTTCCACAGTCCATTGCACAAAGCACAAAGTGCTGGAATAATTCAACGGGTCAGGCAGCATGTGTGAAGGGTGACACAAAAAGCTGCAGTGACTCAGTGTGACAGGCAGCATCTCTGGAGAAGGAATGACCCTTCCTCAGATTAGTCAGGAGAAACGGAAACGAGATATAGATGATGATTTAGAGAGATATAGAACAATGAATGAAAGATATGCAAAAAAAAATTATGATGAAGGAAACAGGCCAGTGTTAGCTGTTTGTTTGGTGTAAACGAGAAACTGGTGCAACTTGGTTGGGGGAGGGATGGAGACAGAGGGAATGCCCAAGTTACTTGAAGTTAGAGAAGTCAATGTGTGAAGGGGATGGACCAGCAACATTTCAAGTCGGGACTTTTCTTCAGCTTCCTCCCGTCCCAAAACATCGCCTATCCATTCCCTCCCCTGATGCTGCCCAATTTGCTGAGTTCTTCTGGCATACTTCTGGCAAACAACGCAGTTTAAAGACAGTTTTATTTTTAATTGAAGCATTTTAAATTACAAAGAGTACTTTCTGACAAAGATTGTAATTTGCAAAGGGTTTCCAAAACACAAGTATAATTCTTACAAATCGGAAACGTCACCTCTCCAGGCACTCTAGAGATGCTGCCTGACTCGTCGAGTTACTCCAGGATTTTGTGTTTTCCTTTCAAATCTAGCATCTGCAGTTCTTTGTGTCAAGAAAAATGAGTTGCAACATAAACAGGTCATCCATCACTGAGACTGAGCCTGAGGAATGGATTCTGTGTCTTTATCTCTGTAACTCCTGATTACCCTTACTAACATTTATACTGTTTTTTCACGAAGTCACCTGCAAGTAATGTTTGCAGTTACATTGATCAGGTCAAAATGGATGGAGTGGCTTAATTAGGTCAACTTGGATCCTATAATTTCTCATAATGACTTCACAGTCTTGATGAAGTTAACATGGATCTTATTATTTATTTTTATCAAGTCAGGAGCATCTTAAAGTCATTTATAGTTAGTATTGTTTCTTTTGAACATGTCAAGTTTAACTTAATTAGCATCGGCATCTGCAGTTTCTTGTTTCTTCATTTTAGTAACAGCCTTTTGGGGGCTAATCCATGAGTAGTCTCTTTTGGGCTTGGACAATGTCTATCCATCACATTGGCAGCAACATTTCCTCCTTGCTGACCATCAGCATAAGGGAAGGCCATGTGCTCAATCCCCTGCTCTATTTTCTCTATATTCACAACTGTGTAGCCAGACACAGTTTCAACACCATCTTTAAATCCACTGATAATAGCACTGTTGATGAAGGAATAACAGGTAATGATGAGTGAAAGTACGAGGGAGATCGATAACCTGTTTGAATGGCCCCAGAACAACAATGTTGCTCTCAACATTAGCATGACCAACAAGGTGATTTTGACTTTGGGAAGGGAAAGCTGAGGATCCACGAACCTATCTACATCGACGGAACAGTAGTGGAAAGAGACAACAGTTTCTAGGTGTGCATATGTCTGAAGATCTGTTCTGGGGCCATTGATGCAATCACAAAGAAAGCTCTACGTATCAACTTTCTCTCAAAATCCTCAGATATTTGAGGAGATTCAACATGATAGTGAGCATGTTGACTTTAAGATTCATGAACAGTTTCTTCCATCAATCATCATGCTCGTGAAACACACAAAACAACACTAATTACAACCCTACCTCAGAAACAAACTATTATGGTCTTTGTTGAGGTTGTACTATATACTTTGGCTTGCACCATTATGGTCTGGTTACCTTGTATTTCTGATAATTTATTGCATTATTGATTATTGTACTAGAGATAATTTATAGTATTATTGCATTATTGATTATTATATATTTATCTGTCTTTTATTGCATTTATGGCCAGTCAAAGCAGCAGCAAGTAACACTTTCATTGTTTCGTCCCAGTGACTATGACAATTAAACACACTTGACTCTTGACTTCCTGCCCATGGACATTACTCTACAGTGTGCAGGAGGATCATTTGGGATCACGTTGATACACTAGGGAGAGCACGGAGTCCCCGCATCAGCCCCATAGCCACTACCAGACACAACTTTGTATGTCTGTGGATCCCATTTTGTGAATACCAGCCACATCGAAGCCTAGAAACCCTGAGAGGACATAAATCATCCTGAGAACAGGCTAAGAAGAGAATTATTTAATGAAAGGCCTTTTAAAAATCAAAGAGCATTATATTATCCGTCCATGCTCTATCTGCTGGGATGCAGCAGGGTAAGTCAAACATTACACTTCCTTTTTGAATCTGCTGCCTGTTGTATATTATATTTTCAGTTTCTAGATGTTTGTCGAATAGATCTTTGGGCAAAGATCCCCTATCTGTGCCACCAATGACTTTAAGCTAACTGGCCTAATGTTCCCCGGACTTGCTTAATCTCCCTGTTTAAATACAGGAATAAATTTAGCTGTCTGAAAGTCATCTGGCACTATTCCCTTTTCTAATGAATTTTTATAAATACATAATCGTGCCTCTGCTGTCTTGTCCCTAGCTTTTTTATTATGCATGGATGCAAACTCACCTCAGTAGTTTCATCCACTCTCAGGTTGATCAGTTTATCAATTACCTCTCACCTTTTCATCTCTAGAATCGTGATATCTTTTTCCAATTTAATATCACGTCTGCCATGTTAATCTCCCTTGTATATATTGATGCAAAATAACCATCCATTGCTTCTGCCATTTTCTTTATTTTACCTACGACTATCCCACATTTCTCCAGACATTCGGTCCTTCGAGTCTGTGCTGACTCCTAGAGCAATCCCATTCCCCCAATTATTTCCCACTGCCGTATCCTCTCTCACATTGCCATCAACTCCTTCTTGATTCTCCTGCCAACCAAACTCAGATTGTTTTCTCTGTAGCTTGAAAGGTTCAGGGGAGACCTGATTGACGTATACATAATTATGGGAGGCATGGCTAAGGTAGACAGTCAGAACCTTCATCCAAGAATGTAAAATACTGGAGGTATAGCTTTAAGGTGAGAGGGGAAAAGTTTAAAGAAGATGCGCGGGGCAGGTTTTATACACAGTGAGAGGGTGCCTGCAATGCATTGCCGGGGGCTGGCGATAGGACAGATACAATAGTGGCATTTTAGATTTCAGATGGGCACATGGAGATGCAGGGAAAGGCGAGACATGGAGCTCATGCAAGGAAAATGGATCCATTTAAATAAACATTGTTTATAAACATGCTGCGCATGTTCTATATTCTATGTTCTACATACACTGAGGGAAATTTGCGGTGATCATTTTATCTACAAGCATGTATTTGTTATGTGGGAGGGAATGGGAGCACCTGGAAGGAATCAACGGGAACGTGCAAACTCCACTCAAGTTCAGAATCAGACCTGGGTCACCAGAGCTGCAAGGCAACAGCACTACCCGCTGCTGAACTATGCCGCCCTTTTACACATCAATGGAATTGGGTGTTCCTATCCCTGTGCTGATATGCCTTTCTTATGTTTACATTTGCGGAGCTTCTTTCCTTCTCTTCTTTCCCTCAGTAATTTAATTTTCCCTCGGTAATTTAATTTGGAAATTCCTCCTTGCTGTCCCGATCTTTATTTTAAAACTTCTTTCCTTATCTCCTAATCTTGTCTTTTGCCATTCTCTCTTTGTGATCAAGGAGAGAAGAGTCAAGCTGCATTCTTACCACAATTGATGATACTTATAAATATTAATTCTTGCCCTCTACGAGAAGAATAATGTTGTAGCCACTCCCTGCATCACCTCCCTTCCCAACCACTTCCCCCCCAATCCTAGCAAGCCAGCACTAAGTCAAATTAAAAGTGCCCCTCTCCTCCAGCCTGGCTAAGAGTTCACACTAGGGAGTAATGCATACTGTACATTACACATGCTAAGTACAGTAATCACTCAAAGTGCACCAATAAAAGGTCAGGTTCTTGGTCTGGGTTAATGGATTTGATTCTGTTAATACTCAGAGTGGGCTGCAAAAGATGTCCAGCAGTTTCTTCCTCGCGTTTCTTCCACGACCGGCCTGTCAGAAATCCATAGCTCCGAACACTGGCTTCTTCCAGATGTGGTAATTGTGTTTGTGTTAATTTTTTTTTGATAAGATCAGCGAGGTTTTATTTGTCGATGAAGTAATGCTGCTGACCTGCAGAGCATTACCTCAATTCATAGGAGAGGACATTCAGCTGGAGTTGCTTGTGCTGGCACTCCAAGCTGCCATTTGATAGGCCCCAGCAGCCTGCTTTCCCTCCCTAGACCTTATCAACTAGTTCGCCAATTAATTTCCATCTGCAAGGCACAATTGCATTTATTATTACAAATCTTTCAGGCAGCACCTTCCAGGTCACAGCGCTTGCTGCATATAAAAAAAATCATCTCCACCTCTTATTCTTTTGCTAATTACCTTAAATTGGTCTCTTCTGGTTACTGACCCATCTGTCCTTGGAAATTGTAATTCCTTCTCCACTCATTGAAATCCTATAAAACATCAGACACTCCCATTGAACCCTCCCATTAACTCTCTTGCTTTGAGGAGAACATTTTCTGCCTTTAATCTCTCTGCCTGCAGCACCACTCTTGGTGGCCATCCTCTAAGTCACTGCTAATGGAAAATCAAAATAGATGCAGGTGCTGGATATCTGAAACATAAGACACTGGCAACACACAGCAATTTCCCTGGAAAGAGAAATAAAGTTCATCTTTCAGGTCAAAGATGTCTGATCAGAGGAAGGGCTTTCGGCCAGGAATGTTAACTTTGTTTCTCTTTCTTCATTTCATGACTGAAACAACCTCTAGATGTTGATATACAGATTGAGGGTTCCTTTGGTGATCTTTAAATTGTGTTTTGCACTAATGCCTTGTTGTTGCAGTCTTTTTCTTTTCACTGCGTTGTATAGTTTGTGTATAACTTACATTTGTGTGTGTTATCAAAGTCCATGTGTCTGTAATGTAATGTAATGATTTTCATTGTAAGTGTATCTCACCATACCTGTACATATGATAATAAACCTGACGACTTAATAGTGCGAGATAAAATACCACCTTGGGAAAGTGATATTCTAAATGTTGACCGTATTCCACTCTCCACAGATGCTGGCTCGCCTGTTGAGTGGTACCAGTACCTTCTGTTTTTATGCCATACTGGGCCTGTAATGTTATGCATGAATGTTGCTCCATGATATCCCAATAGTTCATAAAGCAGCAGTTCCTGATGGGAATAATCACTCCAGCTGGTGGGACCACTTTGACCACAGTTTTGTCCTGAATTCGCAGGTACACGATGAGGACAGTTGACACAGGCGTTGGCTCTTATGGAATATTGCCTCAACAGAGGTGGGTATTCAAGGCACGTTCATGGCGATTAGGGCACACCTCAAAGAACTTTTCTCATAGACGAAAGACCATTGGAGAAAAATGAAGTATCATGATACAGGTGTGGCTCCGTTACCCTTGTCAAAGGTCTACTCTTGCACACATAGAATGTAACATTTGCAGTATGAAGTCTGTACTCATGGTAGAAAATTGCAATGGTTTAGTTTAGTGTAGTTTAGTTTAGTTTAGTTTACAGATACAACATGGAAACAGGGCCTTTAGCCCACTGAGTCCATGCCGACCAGTGATTCCTGTACACTAGCACTATCTGACACACTAGTGACAATATACAATTTTTTCCAAAGCCAATTAACCGACAAACCTGAACGTCTTTGACGTGTGGGAGGAAACCACCGCAGTCACGGGAAGAACGTACAAACTCTGTACAGACAGCACCTGTAATCAGGATCGAACCCTGGTCTCTGGTGCTTCTTGTTCTTCTTGCTTATGGTGTGCACAGCCTAAAGTTGTAGGACAACTTGTTCTATTTATTTGATTGTGCACGTCGGGTTGATTGCATTTGTCGAAACAGGGCGGACCATGTGAAGGTTGCAGTCTTCCACCCCGTCTCTGGTGCTGTGAGGCATTAACTTTACTGCTGCGCCACTGTGCCGCCCATGGTGAGGCACACAGGTTGGTGGCACTACCCCTGTCCAATGAGTTTCATAAAGAAGAGCAATTTATGCAAAGTATGTGCTTTTACTGTTCATGAAAGCACACTGCCTCTAATGCTGTCTGCATGAAATTTGTACATCTTCCTGTAACCATGTGGGTTTCCTCCAGATGCTCCGGCTTTCTCCCAAATCGCAAGAGCGGAGGTAAATTGGTCCCTGTAAATTGCCTCTAATGTATAGGTGAGTGGTGAAATCTGGGAGTGTCAATGGGAATAGGAACGTGGAAAGAATAAAATAGGTTAGGGGAGTATTAGCATAAGAGGTTGGTTAGTGTGGAGTTTCTGGACTGAAGGATCTGTTCCATACTATATGCCCCTATGACTCTTTTTTACATCCTCCCCAAAACATTAGGGGCAAAAGAGACTGCAAATGCTGGAAAGTGGAGTACAAAACAAATTGCTGGAGGAAGTCAGCAGGTTTGACAGCGCTTCAACAGGGTTGAACAGTATGACATTGGGTGCATTTTAAATTACTGCACCGACTGTGAAATTATTAGGGTCGCCTAAGTTTGTGACCGGCACAGTGTTGGTGGGCCTAGGGGCCTGTTTCCATGCTTTATCTCCCCATGATTCTACGAGAATCAGGCACTATGTATTCGCTCTGCAGCAATAAAACGCACAAATGGGGAATTAAGAATGAAGTTCCTGCAGAAACTTTAGTTGAAAACTTTCCCTTTAGTGGAAACCCAAGAGAGGACAGATCATACTTGACCGCCTAAAGTTAACGGATTTTCCATTCGGGAAAGCGATGAACTCTTCACAAGGACACAAGGCCACAGGAAAATAGGAGTAGGATTAGGCCACTCGACCCATCTAGCCAGCATCACTATTCAATATGATCACAGTAGATCTACAACAGGCTACAACTCAGTTTGGCAATTTCCATAGCCCTCAATCCCTTGATCATTCCAGATTCTATCTACTTCCACTTTAAACAAATGAATGGTTTGACTTCCACAACTCTCTGCAGTATATAATTCCATAGATTCACTGTCTTCTGAGAAAAACAATTATTAAGTACCTTTGTTTTAAGCGATTGCCCATTAATTTATGTTTAGTTTAGAGATACAGTGTGGAAATACGCTTCAGCCCACGCCGGACAGCGATCCCCGTACACGAACATTATCCTACCCTAGGGTCAATTTATAACCTTTACCAATTAGCCAACAAACATGTTCGTCTTTGGCGTGTGGGAGGAAACTGAAGAACCAAGGTAAATCTCACGCAGTCTCGGGGAGAACGTACAAACTCCGTACAGACAGCACCTGTAGTCAGGATCAAACCCAGGTTTTTGGCACTATAATGCAACAACACTACCACTACATCACTATGCCACCCTAATCTTGAAACTCTTGTGATTCTCCCACTGGCTGAATATCTCAACATCTACCCGGTCATGCCCCTTAGCAATCTATTTGTGAATAAGATCACCCATCATTCTTATGAAGTGACATGTCTAGCCTCTTTTGATAGGATAACCTTCTCATCCTTTGAACTAGATTGGTGAAACTCCTGTGGACTCCATCTTTTTTTAAAAAGGGAGGTGTTTTCTCTATTAGTCACTGAATCCTATGGAAAGCCAGCAGGAATATCTATTCTTGGATGTCGTATGTAGGGAACTGAATGGAATTTATTGGAATAAGCCATATTTCAGCTCTCGTTTAGTTGGACTTTTCTTTCATTATTGAGTTCAAGCACTTTTCTCCCATAAACTGCTGATGGTGTTGGCTCACAATGGTGTGGCGAGAACATTAGGACATCCCGTCTTCTTGCCAATAATTGTAAGGGGCTTCGGAGTCAAACAAAGGACGACGGTGAGTGTGCAGGAAGGAACTGCACTAGTTCCCGATTTCAAGAGAGAGGTAGATTTAGCTCTTAGGGCTAAAGGAATCAAGGGATGTGCTGAAAAAGCAGGACTAGGGTACTGATTTAAAATAATCAGCCATGATCATATTGAATGGCGGTGCTGGCTCGAAGTGCTGAATGGCCTACTTCTGCACTTATTTTTCTATGTTTCTATGCAGATGCTTAATATGAGGATGGACACAGAAAGCTGGAGCTCCTCAGCGGAACAGGCAGCATCTCTGGAGAGAAGTAATGGGTGACATTTTGGGTTGAAACCCTTCTTCAGACAGTGAATTCAATATAGGGAAAGCGAATAGAGGGGAAATTAATTGGATTGCGAGAGAGAAAGCAAAAAAAGTGAGTCAAAAAGAAAAAGATTTAAATTGAAAAATATATATTTTTAAATCTCTGACAACAACTCACTACCTGGATCTCCAAAATGTAATTATTCACTTTCTGGATCAAATAATCTGGCATGATCATTAACAATTGTCACATTAATAAAAGAGTTCTTAACATTGGTAATTACTGGACTTAAAACTTCCAAACTGTGAGTCTAATGAGCAATTAATGCAAAAATACTGCGACATCATGCAATTCATGGGGAGATTAGGGTGAAATCCAATGGAAGGATGTAAATTGGCAGGACCTCATGGTGATTCTTAAACCTGCCACATGGGCCCCTTCTTGTAGCTTACAATTTCCATGTTAATTACAGTGATCATCATTCACCTAGCTTCATGTTTTGTTAATTTTGTTTTCAAGTTAAATTTTGGCCATAGCTTGCCTCAGTGCCTAACACTTTCATGGTCAGGAGGTTGCGGGTTTACAGTTGAATACATCTTGTCTTTAACATTCTGAAACCTTATTTTAAACAACAGCAGGGTTAGCCTCAATATTCCAACCAATAGCTGCCTGTCAAACATAAGTAAAATGCTATTCACTGGTTTGTGAAAGCTTCCATTTGCAAACTAGCTGCAGAACTTCAAATGATTTTCACAGGCTCTTTGGGAGGTCTTGAGACCACCTTAGACCAGACGCTTGTAGTTTTTTTCTTTGCCATTTGCAATCATTTAGGGAGGCTGGGTATGGAGAATACCACAAACTGCACATTAGTATTCTTGAACTTCACACACCAATATTTTCCCCTCACTTGATATATCTCTGCAATGCAGCTGTGCAGTCGTGCAGCTGTGCGAGAGGTGCCGCCTCTCAGCTCTGGACACCTGGGTTTGATTCTCACCTGTGTGATTGGAGTTTCCACGTCCTCCCTGTCACATTCCGAAGGGGAGTTAATCACCACTCTGTATGGGTTAATGGCAAAATGAATCAAGGAGCAATAAGTAAGAAGAAGTTACAGGGCTACAGGGAAATAAAGAATCAAGTCAAGTCTAGTTGAATTTATTGTCATATGCAGAAGTATAGTTTATTTAGTTTATTGTCACGTGTACCAAGGTACAGTGAAAAGTACAGTGAAAGTAATCCGTAGTAAGGTAGTCTCCAGTAAGGTAGATAGTCGCTCTCTAGTTGTTGATAGGATGGCTCAGTAGCCTGATAACAGCTGGGAAGAAACTGTCCCTGAATCTGGAGGTGTGCATTTTCACACTTCTATACCTATTGCCTGATGGGAGAGGGGAGAAGAGGGAGTGACTGGGGTGAGACGCGTCCTTGATTATGCTGCTGGCCTTGCCAAGGAATCATGGTGTAAATGGAGTCAATGGAAGGGAGGTTGGTTTGTGTGATGGTCTGGGATGCGTCCACAATTCTCTGTAATTTCTTGGGGTCTTGGATGGAGCTCTTCCCAAACCATGTTGTGATGCATCTCGATAAAGTGCTTTCTACGGTGCATCTGTAGAAGTTGGTGAGAGTTGTTAAGGGACACGCCAAATTTCCAAAGCTTTCTAAGGAAATGGAGGCGTTTGTGCGCTTTCTTGCCCATTGGTTCCATATTGCTGGTCCAGAACAAGTTGCCAGGTTTATTTATTCCTTGGAACGTAAAGTTTTTAACTATCTCAACTTTGGCGCCGTCAGTGCAATGTATGTGTCCTGTTTCGCTTCCTGAAGTCAATCACAACACCTTTGTCTTGCTGACATTGAGAGAAAGCTTGTTGTCTTGACACCAGGTCACGAGGTTCTCAATCTCGTTCTTGTAGGAAAGGAGATAAACTGGAGATATAAGGATGGAGTTAAAGGGAAAGAGAGTATAAGAAAAGTTAAGAAAGACACAAGGATTAACGGGGCAGAAATCTCAGAAAGGGATAGGAGATTATGGCCAAGTGAAATAGGAATCAATGTGATGGGTGAGGGGACTAATGGATTAAAAGTATTATATATGAATGCACAAAGTATAAGAAATAAAGTGGATGAGCTTGAGGTTCGATTAGAAATTGGCAAGTATGATGTTGTGGGAATTACAGAGACATGGCTGCAAGGGGAAAGGGGCTGGGAACTGAATATTCAAGGGTATACGTCCAATCGAAAAGGCAGACAAGTGGGCAGAGGGGGTGGGGTAGCTATGTTGGTGAGGAATGAAATTCAGTTCCTATAGCCAAGAATATAAAGGAGGATAGTAGAAGCTTCTTTAGGCATGTGGAGAGGAAAAAATGAGTTAAGACCAAAGTTGGACCCTTGAAGACCGAAACAGGTGAATTTATTATGGGGAACAAGGAAATGGCAGACTAGTTGAACAAATACTTTGGCTCCGTCTTCACTAAGGAAGATACAAATAATTTCACTGATGTACTAGTGGCCAGAGGATCTCGGGTGTCGAAGGAACTGAAGGAAATTCACATTAGGCAGGAAATGTTGTTGGGTAGACTGATGGGACTGAAGGTTGATAAATCCCCAGGGCCTGATGATCTGCATCCCAGGGTACTTAAGGAAGTGGCTCTAGAAATCGTGGATGCATTGATGATCATTTTCCAAAGTTCTCTTGATTCAGGATCAGTTCCTGTGGATTGGAGGGTAGCTAATGATATCCCACTTTTTAAGAAAGGCAGGAGAGAGAAAACAGGGAATTATAGACCAGTCAGCCTGACATCGGTGGTGGGGAAGATGCTGGAGGCAATTATAAAAGATGAAATAGCGGCACATTTGGATAACAGTAACAGGATCAGTCCAAGTCAGCATGGATTTACGAAGGGGAAATCATGCTTGATTAATCTTCTGGAGGTTTTTGAGGATGTAACTAGGAAAATGGACCAAGGGAGAGCCAGTGGATGTAGTGTACCTGGACTTTCAGAAAAAATTTGATGAGGTCCCTCATAGGAGATTAGTGGGAAACATTAGAGCACATAGTATTGGTGGTAGGGTACTGACATGGATAGAAAATTGGTTGGCAGACAGGAAACAAAGAATAGGGATTAATGGGTCCCTTTCAGAATGGCAGATAGTGACTAGTGGGGTACCGCTAGGCTCAGTGCTGGGATGGCAGCTATTTACAATATACATCAATGATTTAGATGAAGGGATTCAAAGTAGATTTGCAGATGACACAAAGCTGGGTGACAGTGTGAATTGTGAGGAGGATGCTATGAGGATGCAGGATGACTTGTGAATTTCCTTCAGTTCCTTCGACACCCGAGATCCTCTGGCCACTAGTACATCAGTGAAATTATGACTTGGAGGTTGGGTGAGTGGGTGGATGCATGGCAGATGCAGTTTAATGTGGACAAATGTGAGGTTATCCACTTTGGTGGCAAAAACAGGAAGGTAGATTATTATCTGAATGGTGTCAGGTTGGGAAAAGGGAAAGTACAAAGAAATCTGGTGGGGTCCTTTGTTCATCAGTCATTGAAAGTAAGCATGCAGGTACAACAGGCAGAGAAGAAAGCTAATGGCATGTTGGCCTTCATAACAAGAAGAGTTGAGTATAGGAGCAAAGAGGTCCTTCTGCAGCTGTACAGGGACCTAGTGAGAACACACCTGGAGTATTGTGTGCAGTTTTGGTCTCCAAATTTGAGGAAGAACATTCTTACTATTGAGGGAGTTCAGTGTAGGTTCACAGGGATGGCGGGATTGTCATATGTTGACAAAATGTAGCGGCTGGATTTGTATACTCTGGAATTTAGAAGGATGAGAGGGGATCTTATTGAAACTGATTATTAAGAGATTCGACACGCTAGAGGCAGGAAACATGTTCCCGATGTTGGGGAAGTCCAGAACCGGGGGCCACAGTTTAAGAATAAGGGGTAGACCATTTAGAACGGAGATGAGGAAAACCTTTTTCATCCAGAGAGTTGTGAATCTGTGGAATTCTCTGCCTCAGAAGGCAGTGGAGGCCAAGTCTCTGGATGCTTTCAAGCGAGAGTTAGATAGAGCTCTTAAAGATAGCAGAAGAAAGATAGGAATATGGTGAGAAGGCAGGAACGGGGTACTGAATGTGGATGATCAGCCATGATCACAGTGAATGGTGTGATCATCAAAGGGACGAATGTCTCAAAGGGACGAATGTCCGACTCCTGCACCTATTGTCTACTCCATCTCATCACTATTTGATATCTGGCCCACAGTGGTGGTGTTGTTTGTGAATTCGTAGATTGAATTATATTGTGCTGGCAATAACCTGGCCCTCAACACCAGCAAAACCAAGGAACTGATTGTGGACTTTGGAAGGGGTAGGATGACCCAACTTGCCCACACCGGCCAACAATGTCCCAGCTACACTAGTCCCACTTGCCTGCGCTTGGTCCAGATCCCTCCAATCCTATCCATGTACCAGTCTAACTGTTCCTTAAAATATGGGAAAGTCCCAACCACAACTACCTCCTCTGGCAGCTTGTTCCATACAGCCTTGAAAAAGTTACCCCTCAGATTCCTATTAAATCTGTTCCCCTTCACCTTGAATCTATGTCCTCTGGTCCTTCATTCCCCTACTCTGGGCAAGAGCCTCTGTGCATCTACCTGATCTATTCCTCTCATGATTCCTCTCACACCTCTATAAGATCACCTCTTATCCTCCTGCATTCCATGGAATAGAGACCCAGCCTACTCAACCTCTCCCTATAGCTCACACCCTCTAGTCCTGGCAACAACCTCGTAGATCTGTTCTGAACCCTTTCAAGCTTGACTATATATTTCCTATAACATGGTGCCCAGAACTGAACACAATATTTTAAATGCAGTCTCACCAACATCTTGTACATGAGGAAGCACCTTATGTTGATGCTCTCGATGGTGGGGAAGGCTGTGCCCGTGATTGACCGGAATGAGTGGCCAGAGAATGTGGTGGAGGTTTGTGTAACATGTTCGCAATGTCAGAAAATCACAGGGACTAAAGGAATTTATTATAAATATTATCCATGTGAGTGGTTTACTGCTCACAAGCAAATCCTCATAGCAACTTTTCCTCAATTATATAAATGCTAGGACTCAAACGTCCAGCCTCAGGAGACACGATTCTGCGTAGCTGCCATCTCCTCCAGACACCTGGTTTTAACTATAATCTGCCCTCCCAGGTGCGAGCTGCTGCATTTTATTTATTTTTGATACAGAGGCTGAAACTGGATTAAAAAGTCAGCTGTCTCAGCAAGGAAATTCTGATCAGCAACTTGATAAGTGGAATGGGGAACATTTCTAAAGTAATTACTCAGACACCATGTGCTGTAAATGCCTCCAAATTGGTGTCAGCCTTCTCTTTGAGTTTAAAAAAACACGCTATTTCTCCTCTGAACATGATGTGCGTATTTGAAGAATTTTGGTAGTCTGAAAGATCATGCTGTGCCTAACAGGCACCTCAAATCTAATCAATTTTGTTCAGAGGACACAAATGCACTTTGATACAGCACGTTGCTAAAATTAAACCATGACTAAGTGGGTTTGCATAGGATAGGTTTTATCTTGAAGCTACCTCTACCTTGTATTCAGGGATAGTGCTGCTGCTGGTCTCATTGAGAGCTGTGGGTATCCTTCTTGACTGCTATAGAATCTGATTAGGGTTCAAGTCATACATGAGTGAATAGAAAACAAAATCAAAAAAACTATATTCCCAAGGAATGCCGCACTGTCGAAGGTGTCATCTTTCAGCGTGTTAAAGGTAAATCCTGGCCATCTCAGATACATCATTCATATTGACACTCTTTTCATATTTCGTAAAGATGTGAAAGGACACAATTCAAGACGTCAAGTCTATGCCAACCCTCCCGACGATCTTATTATATCCCAATAGCCTATTCTCTTTCACATGACCATTAACGATTCAACAAGTGAAGAAGAACAAGAGGTCTCTTCCTTTTGTTCTGGGCAATATTTATTCTTCAACATACGCATAATGTGACCAGTTATTTCTTGTTATCTATGGAAGAAAGTTGAACGTGATGTTTCCTGCATTACAACAGTGACTATATTTTCAATCTAGTTATTGGGAAGTAATGAAGATAGACACAGAGAGCTGGAGTAACTCAGCGGGTCAGGCAGCATCTCTAGAGAAAAAGGATGGGTAACCTTTTGGGTCGGGACACTTCTTCAGACTGAAGAAGGTTCCCAACCTGAAATGTTACCCATCCTTTTTCTCTAGAGATGTTGCCTGACCCGCTGAGTTACTCCAGCTCTTTGTGTCTATCTTTGGTATAAACCAGCATCTGCAGTTCCTTCCTACATGTTGGGAAGTATTTTGCACGTTCTCCCTGTGACTGCGTGGGTTTCCTCCTGGTGCTTTGGTTTCCCCACACATCCCAAAGATGTGTAGGTTTGTTGGTTAATTGCCCTCTGTACATTTCCCCTAATGTGTAACAAGTGGAGGAGAAAGTGGAATAACATAGAACTAGTGTCACTAATCCGTAATCAGACTGAAGAAGGCCCTCGACCCGAAACATCACCCATTCCTTCTCTCCAGAGATGCTGCCTGTCCCGCTGAGTTACTCCAGCTTTGTGTCCATCTTTAGAACTCTTGTCAACGGGTGATGAATTGGCAGATGTAGACCCAGCGGGCCGAAGGGCCTGCTTCCATGCCATATCTCTAAACTACTCTACGTGTGTACAGTCTCCATGTTACAATGGGGTTCCCTTCCTCAATCGGAAATAAACAAAAATAGTGTGTGGGGAAGGATCACAGAAGGATCACCATGATGAGAGATTAAGGTGATGTAGGAAGAGTGGCCGCCAGCCAGCTTCCCTGGCTCAGTGAGTAAGCGACGGAGTCCGCTCAGTCTCTCAACTCCGTCTGTTCGACTCAACTCCTGACTGCGGCAGCTTGGGGTAGAGGGTGGGGAATGAAGGCACTCGGAAATGGCCTGTTCCAAACAAGCAGAGGATGCCCTTAATCCTTCCCCATCCGCTCTACCCAAGGCTGCAAGAAACTGCAGAGTGTTGTGTAATGTGGCCAAGTCCATCACACAGACCAGCCTCCCCTCCATCCACACTTCATGCTGCCTCGGGAACGCAGCCATTATAATCAAGGACACCTCACACCCCAGCCATTCCCTGTTTTCCCCGCTCCCGTTGGGCAAAATAATCAAATGTTTGAAAGCAAATGCCAGCAGATTCAAGAACAACTTCTTTCCTGCTGTTATCACAATACTAAACTGAACACTCATATCCTGATGAAGCATTTCTGATCTTCCCATCTACCTTATTATTTTATTTGTACTTTCTCTACAACTAATACTATATTCTGCACTCTAGCTTCTCTTTTGATGTAGTTATGTATGTTACGCTCTGCCTGCATAGCATGCAAAACAACATTTTTTCACTGTACCTTGGTGCACTTGACAAGAAATAAACCAATTGCAATACCAAGGCAGGATTTAGGCAGGTAACTTTCTTTCGTTTGGTATGAAAGGTCTTCTGCGTTGTAGATTTTCCCTGATTACGAATGGAAAATTTGAGAGGGAATGTCGATTTCTGTACTTCCAGGCAAACCAAAAGAAGAGATGATAAGTATCAGTGCATGAATCATGAGCAATCCGATGTCTGAAAAAAATATTTCTTCAGAGAATGGCAGGGAGGAGAATTCGCAACAAGTGGATGAGAAGATGATTATAAATTAGGGGAAATTAGATAAGGATTCCAGAGAGAAGGGATGAGACTGTGATGGTCAGATTTGCGGAAGAGTGGGGGGTAGCAATACTCTAGCACAAAGCTGGAAACACTCAACAGGTCAGAAACAAACAATTATTTTTGCTTCCTAAACTCTTTCTGGACTCAAAGCATTAACTATCTCTCTCCATGGATGCTGCCTGACCTGCTGAGTGTTTACAGCAGTTTCTGTTTTAATTCTCAATGGAAGAGGCTATCATTCGCCACAAACAATTTAAAAATATATTATTTTGGCAGTTTCACCGCTGTTAAAAGAGTAAGGGTTTTATGCGTCAACAATCTAGGTTAGACAGCATTCTTTTGTCTTTTCCCATTAGGTACCGCCTCCCGCTTGCTCCATTTCCAAAGATGTCCGTACTCAGCAGGGATGCATTTCTGGATGCAATAGTATCTCACTCATTCCTTTTGCATGCTGAACCATCTTGCATTGGATGTCCAGTGAACGATATCTGAACCCCAGCACATTTCCACTTGACTACCACCGCTGTCATTAAAAGCCATTTCACTGTGTTCAGACATTTCCTTTCAACTAAAAGTAAACTTTTTCACCTAGAAAGTGGTTGGAATCTAGAGCGCACACTGAGATGGTGGTGGACGCAGCTGTTTGCTTAACATTTAAGAATTATCCAGTTGAACACTTGAATTGACAAGCCATAGGAATTAACAAATGCACACGCTCACTGACAAGCCAGGAACTTGCTTCAAAGGTCGAGGACTTTGAAGAAACTCCTGCCGGTGCTTTTCTCTGTAGTTACACCTGTCTCTGTGCCCTTAAACTTGGTGACTGACGGTAAACACCAGCTGAGTGAAAATCAGCTCCTAACTGAACTCGGGGGAGACTAAAGTCATCTTTTTGTTTCCCATCAGGAGCTCACATCTCTGCCTTTAATTGTCATTAATTAGTGCCAGTCAGATCTTGGTTGGCAACTCTCTCACTGCTGAGCCACTCCAGAGGTGAGCACAAGATCCTGGTTGTTTGACGTTCCTGTGCAGTTCCAGCTGCCTTTCACAGTCACAGAGTCACACAACACTGAGTGTGACCCAGGTCCTCGCTAAGCATCAAACACCCAACACCATTAATCCCATTTACCAGCACTTGCTCCATTCAAAATAATACTTAAATGTTCTGAGAGTATCTGCCTCCACCACCTCCTCAAGCAGTGCATTCCGGGCTCCAACCACTCGCTGGGTGAAAAGGTTCTTCCTCAGATCCCCAAATGTGATATTGGCCGAACTCTTATAAAGGTCACATGGCACTAAAGGACAAATGCGATTTCCTCATGCCTTACTTATCCCTTAAGTTAAATTGCTAAAGAAAATCATCCAATTGTACCAGGAAATTATATTTTCTTTTATTTCATTGAATTGTGTGGAACCCTGCTTTGACCATTTTGTCTGCTGTAAAATAAATGCGGAATGCTGGGGTAACTTAAGCAGTATCTTTGGAAAACTTGAATAGATGACGTTTCATGTCAGGACATTACTTCAGATTGATTGTGATGGTGGGAAGAAAGAAAGCTAGAAGAGTGGAGGGCAGGCCAAAGCCTGGCAGGTATTAGGTGATACAGGAGAGGGGACAAAGCCCAGAGATGAAAAGATAATAGGTGTGAGACAAAAGGATTGAAGAGTTGTGAATTGCAAAGCTAGAGGACGGAATGCAGGTGGAAGGGGAGTGGGTGGGGAGAACTATCCCATCTATCCCATTGTAACCTATCTAAATGGAATATGAGGTGCTATTCCTCCATTGTACATATGTCCTCATTGGCAATGGAGGAGTCCCAGGACAGAACGGTCAGTATGGGAATGGGAAGAGGAGTGAGCCAAACTGGTTACTCTTGGTTTACTGAGTACAAGTGCTCGGTGAAACGTGTAGTCTCACCATTGTACAAGAAGCCACATCGGAAACACTCTATTCAGTAGATGAGGTTAGAGGAGGCGCACGTGAACCTCTGACTCACCTGGAAGGACTTGTGAGATTCCTGCATGGAGGTGAGGGAGGGGGTATAGGGACAGGCATTGCATCTCCTGCAGTTGCTGGGGAAGGTACCTAGGGAGGGATGGCATGGGTGGGAAGGGATGAGTGAAGGGATGGTGGGAATGGTCTCTGTGGAAGAAGGAAAGAGCTTGGGATAGGAGGATGTGACTGGTGGTGGGATCACGTTGGACATGACTGACAGAAAGGTGAGGACTGGGGGACGTGTATCCTTGTCCCGTCTCAGGAAAGGGGGAGCAAGAGCAGAACTATGGGACACAGAGGAGACACAGGTGAGGGATCCATCTATGACAGCAGAGGGAAATCACATTTACTAAAGAAAGAGGACATCTCAGATGTCCTAGAATGGAAAGGCTCACCTTGGAATCAGATGTGGTGGAGGCAGAGGAATTGAGAGTGGGGGACAGTGTCTTTGCAAGAGATAGGGTTGAAGAAAATGTAGTCCAGATAACTGTGGGAGTCGGTAGGTTTGTAGTAGATATCAGTCAATAGTCTGTCCCCTGTGATGGAGACATAGAGATCAAGAAAGGGCAGAACGGTGTCAGAGAGGTGCAAGTATATATTGAGGACAGGGATATATTTAGGGGTAAGTTAGTGGCAACGTTCATTAAATCAATGAGTTTTGCATGGGTGCAAGAGGCAGCCCCAATGTAGTCATTGATGTAACAGAGAAAGAATTAGGAGATGGTGCCAGTGTATGTTTGGAACAGGACATTCAACATAACCAGGCAAAAAGGCAGGCATAGCTGGGGCCCATACGAGTGCCCATGGCTATACCTGTAACTTGAAGAAAATGAGAGGAGTCAAAAGAGAAGGTATTGAGGGTGATGACAAGTTCCATCACACAAAGGAGAGTGTTAGTAGAGGGAAATTGATTGAGACTCTTTTCATGGAAGAACCAACGGGTCTCGAGACCTTCCTGAGTGAGGATGGAGGTGTGGAGGGACTGGACGTTCATGGTAAAGCAGTGAGGCAGTGGGGGCCTAGAAATTGAAAGTTACTGAAGAGTTGAAGGACATGTGAGGTGTCTCAGAGGCATGTCGGATGAGACTGGACACGAGGGGATTGGATGGAATCAAGGTATTTGGAGATGAGTTCTGTGCAGCAGAGGCACATTCATTTCCATCACCTCCAATGTGATTGCTGCCACCTTGTCTTTTCATATCTGGCCTTTGTCCAATCATTTGCCCATCACCTATCCATGTTCTCCAAAGATGCTGACTGACCCGTTAAGTTACTCCAGTATTTTCTGACTCACAAACAATTCAAGTTCAAGTTCAAGTGAGTTTATTGTCATGTGTCCCTGATAGGACAATGACATTCGTGCTTTGCTTCAGCACACAGAACATAGAAGGCATTTACTACAAAACAGATCAGTGTGTCCATATACCATATATAAATATATACACACATGATAAATAAACTAATAAAGTGCAAATAACAGATAATGGGTTATTAGTTATCAGAGTTTTGTCCGAGCCAGGTTTAATAGCCTGAGGGCTGTGGGGAAGTAGCTATTCCTGAACTTGGTCGTTGCAGTCCTCAGGCTCCTGTACCTTCTACCTGAAGGTAGCAGGGAGATGAGTGTGTGGCCACGATGGTGTGGGTCTTTGATGATACTGCCAACCTTTTTGAGGCAGCGACTGTGGTAAATCCCCTCGGTGGAAGGAAGGTCAGAGCCGATGATTGACTGGGCAGTGCTTACTACTTTTTGTAGTCTTTTCCTCTCCAGGGCGTTCAAGTTGCCGAACAAAGCCACGATGCAACCGGTCAGCAAGCTCTCTACTGTGCACCTGTAGAAGTTAGAGAGAGTCCTTCTTGAAAAAAAGACTCTCCGTAATCTTCTCAGGAAGTAGAGTCGCTGATGTGCTTTCTTGATAATTGCATCAGTGTTCTCGGACCAGGAAAGATCTTCAGAGATGTGCACGCCCAGGAATTTGAAGCTCTTGACCCTTTCAACCATCGACCCGTTGATATAAACGGGACTGCGTGTCCCCATCCTACTCCTTCCAAAGTCCACAATCGGTTCCTTGGTTTTGCTGGTGTTGAGGGCCAGGTTATTGTGCTGGCACCATATGGACAGTTGCTCGATCTCTCTTCTGTACTCCGACTCATCCCCATCAGTGATACGTCCCACAACAGTGGTGTCATCAGCGAACTTGATGGAGTTCGCACTGTGACCGCTACACAGTCATGAGTATAGAGTACAACAGGGGGCTGAGCATGCAGCCTTGAGGTGCTCCCGTGCTGATTGTTATCGAGTCTGACACATTTCCACCAATACGAACAGACTGTGGTCTGTGAATGAGGAAGTCGACGATCCAATTGCAGAGAGATGCACGGAGACCCAGTTCTGCGAGTTTGGTAACCAGCTTGTGTAAAGAATGGTCTCTTGCACCCAGAGTCTTTATTACTATTTTATGCACTAGTCAAATACATCGCAGCCCTAGCTGTAATTGGTCTGTCACAGATGCTAGAGAAAGAGGCAATGGTGGGAAGGTCACAATCATACTGAATGGAAAGGGGAGTGGTTAGTGGTGGATATGTCACTATATTTAAAGGTATACACACATATCATCTACATCCTTCCTCTACAAAGAAGCTATAAGGTTGTGTCGGGGCGACCAAGTCTCATACGCTAAGGGCATTTAAACAGCAGTTACACAGGAAGCATCAATCACACAAAATCACCATAACGGTCGGGCGGCCTGACAAGGCCGCCCGACCGGGTCCGTACCTCGCCATTTCCCCCCTCGATGGGAATGAAAGGGGTTGGCGCAAGGGCAGGAAGAACAGACATGACAGGGGATCCACCGGGAGATGGAGAGGATGGAGAAGGCGGAGAAACAGGGACCGCAGCGGGCGGACGCACAGGGGAGGGTGGATGAGCCTTGGGTGAACAAGGCTGGGGAGGACGTGGAGGCACGGACAGAGGCAGCATCATTGTCATTGGCACGGGGAGGGACATACGGGGCAGCGGGAGGAGGACGAGGCTTGTTCACAAGCCGGAGGTGTTGTCAGGACCTCCGATAGATTGTCCCATCGTGGTCGACCAGGTATGAACGTGGGGAACCAGCAGAGCCTACGACAGTAGTGAGCCTGGAGTGGCCGGAGGGCGATCGCATGCCGACGATCTGGCCAGGGAAGAGAGGTGAAAGGGCACGGCAGGACCTGTCATGGGAGCGCTTCTGGATATCTTGTCTATGGGCAAAGCGCTTCCGGACCGTGGCAGATTTAAGGATGGAGGGTTCGAGCGACTGCTGGGTCACCGGGATCGGAGGCCTCGTGATGCGAGACATAAGGCGCTGCGCCGGGGAGCCCATGGCATGGTCGCGGGAGATGTTGCGGAGGTTCAGGAGGGCAAGGTAAATATCAGAGCGAGATAAACGATAACGATCCAGCAACCCCTTTGCACTGCGGACCGCGCGCTCAGCCAGGCCGTTGCTCTGTGGGTATTCGGGGCTGCTGTTATAGTGGCGGAAATTCCAGCTATCAGCGAAATCCCGAAACTCAGCGCTGGTGAACTGGCTGCCATTGTCCGACTACAGGCTGGCCGGGGATCCAAAGGTCGCGAAGTGGCGGCGCAGCTTCTCGATGACAGCAGACGACGTGAGCGAGTGCAGCTGGTCGACCTCGAACCAGTTGGAGCAGAAGTCGACAAGCACCAGGAAGTGTTTTCCACACCACTCGAAAATGTCAGTTGCCACCGCCGACCAGGGGAGCTCGGGAGCCGGCTGTTGCATGAGGGGCTGCCACTGCTGGTGCGGGGCGAGGCTGTTGCAAGTCGGACAGGAGGAAACCCTCTCATGGATGTATTGAGCCATGTCAGGCCAGTAGAACTGGCTCTGAGCGTTGGATAGGGTGGCCTCAGCCCCAGGAAGGCCACGGTGTGCGGTTTGAAAGTAGTGGACGTGCAGTGCAGCGCAGCGGGCACCACCACCTTGTGGCCCTTCACAATTACGCCATCATGCAGCACGAGCTCATCATGAACCAGGAAATAAGGCACAGCCCCAGCCGGCAGGGAAGAACGGCGGTCTGGCCAGCCCCGCCTGATCACCGCGGCAAGCTTTTGTAGGGAAGAGTCCTCAGCAGTGTGTTGGACCAGGGACTTCATCTGTTTAGAAGGCACAAAATTAACGTTGAGAACCATCAGGTCGGACGCCTTGTAGGGGTGACGTTCAGTGGATGCGAGTTGCGCCCGTCACAGCGTGTCATCAACGAACATGTCTTTGCCCTTGCGATAAACCACAGTAAATGTGAATCGTTGGAGCTGAAGCATCATGCGCTGTAGTCTGGAAGAGGAGACGTGTATGGGCTTGTTAAGGATATTAACCAGAGGCTGGTGGTCAGTCTCAGCTGCCCAAAATATAGTCCTTGAACTTAGAGCAGGCAAAGACGACCGCCAGCAGTTGCTTTTTGATCTGGGCATAACGTTGTTCGGCGGGAGTCATCGTTCGGGACGCGTAAGACACGGGCATTTGCAGGCCGTTGTGCAGTTGCAGACAAGCGGCCCCTAGGTCGAACTTGGAGGCATCACAAGTGAGAACAATGGGACACTTGAGGTCGAAATACTTTAACGTCGGGGTGCTGACCAATCTGGACTTCAGAATGTCAAAAGCTTTCTGATGTTGCGGGAACCAAGCCCAGGCAGTGTCTTTTTTGACCAGGTCCCTTAAGGGTGCGCTCAGTTCGCTCAGGTCTGGGATGAACTTCCCCAGGTAATTGACCATGCCTAGGAAACGTTATAGACTAGGCACGTCAGTTGGTGCTGACATCTCGGAGATAGCGGACGTTTTCTGTGGTTCTGGCTTCAGCCCCGATGCCGTGAAGACGTGCCCCACATAGGTGACTTCTGGGACGCGGAAACGGCACTTCTTTGGGTTCAGCTTTAGATTGATTTCTCGTGCCCGTTCCAGAACTCGGAGGAGATTGAAATCGTGCTCGGCGACGTCCTTCCCGTAGACCAGGATGTCATCAACTATGATGGCACACGGGAGACCAGCAAACAGTTGTTCCATTGTCCTTTGGAATACCTCGCTGGCAGAGTTAATTCCGAATGGCATGCGGAGAAAGCGGAATCTGCCAAAGGGTGTGCTAAAAGTTGTCAGGTATGAAGACTGCTCATCGAGTGGTATCTGCCAGAACGAGCTCTTCGCATCGAGAAGCGTAAAGACAGTGGCCGGACCGAGCAACGTCCTCAACAGTTCGCATGGGGTAATGCGGGCGCTTGATGGCCAAGTTCAGGTCATTCGGGTTGATGCAGATCCGTATTTCGCTCTTGTCCTTCTTTGCTGCAACAACCCTGGTGGATACCCACCGGGTGGGCTCGCTCACCTTCTTCAGGATGCCCATGGTCAGCATGTCATGGAGGGTAGACTCGACTTGGTCCTTCATCGCGAAGGAGGCCCAGTGCGGCGGGCGGATAACGGGCTCGATGTCCGAATAGAGAGCGATCTTGTAGCTGTAGGGGAGCCTGCCCAGCTCATCATTGAAACTGTCTGGATACTCAGCCAGTGGGTCCAAGGGGCGACTGCACCAGATAAATGTCACGGTGGAAGTTGACCAGGCCGAGGTCCTGGCATGCCCAGATGCCCAGCAGGGGTGTACATTTGCTGTCTAGAAGAAAGAAAGAGAGGGGCCAAGAGGCCTTCAGTACCTTGCAGTGGAGAGTGGCCTTCCCCACTGGAACGAGCATGCCTCCCCCATAGACATGCAAGAGAGCGGTCAGTGGTAACGAGCTAATTATTTCTAATCTTCTTGTCGTCACTGCTGGGTTGAGTACTGACGGCTGGTAACGATAGCCGCACGAACGACATGATCAGGAGGCGACACCGCCGAGGTGACAGCCTCTGCCAGGCAGGAGGCATGCAGCGCCTCGTTAAAAGTCAGGTTGGGCTTGCGAAGAAACTCAGCCCTCAGTTTCTCATCGTGGAGGCCATAAACTAAAATGTCCCGGGTGACAGTTTCAGGTGTCAGTGTGTAAGGCTGCAGCGACGAGCCACATGCCGCAGTGCGGCGACGAAATTGTCGACCGACTTACCCGGGTTTTGGCGGCACCCAAACAGTTTGAACCGCTCCAATCTGCAGTTGGTGGGGATATCACACAAAGCAGTGAACTTGGCAAGATAGACATACCGTGTCCTGAGCATTTCTGTTGTCACCGTAGACGAACGACTCCAAACGTTCCAGGGCTTCGGGACCGGCCAAGTTGAGCAGGAGAGAAGCCTTGACCGCAGCGGTTACTGAAGGGTGCGCGACCGTAACGTAATGTTCAAAGTCGCGCCTGAAGACACTCCAGCGGTGGGCGATGTCAGAATCAAAAACCAGAACATCAGGGTTGCGGCAAGCAGAAGCCATCATAGCAAAGGGAAGGGGGAAGGGGGAACTGGGACTAAAGAAACAAAAACCGGTAAACAGGAGGCGCAGGGCAAGAAACTTCTGACGCCATGTAAAGAATGGTCTCTTGCACACAGAGTCTTTTCTACTATTTTATTCACTAGTCAAATACATCGCAGCCCTAGCTGTACGTGGTCTGTCACGGATGCTAGAGAGAGAGGCAACGGTGGGAAGGTCACAATTATACTGAATGGTAAGGGAAGTGGTTTGTGGTGGATATGTCACTATATTTAAAGGTATATACACATATCATCTACATCCTTCCTCTACAAAGAAGCTATAAGGGTGTGACGGGGCGACCACGTCTCATACGCTAAGGGCATTTAAATAGCAGTTACACAGGAAGCATTAATCACACAAAATCACCATAACGGTCGTTATACACACATATCATCTACAGCTTGGAGGGGATGATAGTATAAAATGCCGAACTGTAATCGATGAATAACAGCCTGACATATGAGTTTTTGTTGTCCAAGTGGTCCAGAGTGGAGTGGAGGGCCAGTGAGATCGCATCCACCGTTGATCTGTTGTGGCGGTAAGCGAACTTCAGTGGGTCCAGAATTTTGTCGAGGTAGGAGTTGATTTGCGCCATGATCAACCTCTCGAAGCACTTCATCACCACAGGTGTTAGTGCCACAGGTTGATAGTCATTGAGGCACGTCACCTTGCTCTCCTTGGGCACCGTTATTATTGATGCCCTTTTGAAGCAGCTGGGAACCTCAGAAGTGACAGGTTGAAAATGTCCATAAAAGCTCCAGCCAGTTGGTCCGCACAGGTTTTTAGAACACAACCAGGTATACCATCAGGTCCAGGTGCTTTTCCAGGGTTCACCCCTCTGAAGGATTTCCTGACATCAGCCTCTGTGACGGAGACTGAAATACCATCACTGCGAATGGGGGCTCAGGAAGGCACATCGGTGTTCTCCCTATCAAAACGTGCGTAAAATGCATTGAGCTCATCAGGGAGTGATGTTTCACCGCGATTCGAGCTGCCTCCTGATTTCGTCTTGTAGGAGGCGATTACATTCAGGCCCCGCCACAGCTGCCGAGCATCTGTCTCATCCTCCAGCCTGGAGCAGATGTCCCTTTTGGCCTTTTTTGATGGCCTTACCAAGATCGTATCTGGACTTCTTATAGACCACTGTATCATCAGACATGAATGCCCTGTGTCTGGTCTTCAGAAGAATGCGGATCTCAAAGTTGATCCAAGGTTTCTGATTGGGAAATACTTACCATTTTTTAAATTTGTCTGGTTCCCATTCCATAAATTCAAGCTAATTTCAAATTCACCCATGAACAGTAATTCCTGGTTCCTGCTCCACAGAACATATATTAAAGGTATGAATATTGATTTATCTAACTTCAAGTAAAACTAGCATTCCCTCTCTCTCTCTCTATCCCTCCCCCTCCCAGGTCGCACCAGCTTCTCGTTTTCACCCAACAAACAGCTAACGATGGCCTGTATCCTTTATCATCATTACTCTTTTGCATATCTTACATACATTGTTCTTTATCTCTCTACATCATCGTCTATATCTCTCATTTCCCTGTAGTCTGAAGGTCTCGACCCAAAACGTCACCCACTCCTTCTCTCCAGAGATGCTGCCTGACCCACTGAGTTACTCCAGCTTTTTGTGTTTATCTTCCGTTTAAACCAGCATCTGCAGTTCCTTCTTACACATATCAAAGCTTTATCATCCACAACATCAAATTCAAATGTC
Source organism: Raja brachyura (assembly GCA_963514005.1). Next base: position 48,802,278 of record OY740787.1, on the reverse strand, counting down.
CTCACCATTAAATCCTCCACTTGACCTGCATCCAGTCCAAATGTTTGTGACTCTCTATTTCCAAACTATCTCCCGATTCCCAGCCTTTCTGAAGGCTAAAGTTTGGAAAACAGCCAACATGACTCCCTTATTCAAAAATGGAGAAAGACAGAAGGCAGGGAACTAAAGGCCAATTAATTAACACTGATTGTTGGCAAGATTTCCAAGTCAATTATCAGAGGAAATAACTAATCATTTAGGAAAGCTGCTTATAATCAAATCTCGTCAAGGTAAAAGATAAGGTAAACCATGTCTGACAAATACGCTTGAATTCTTTGAGGTGAAGGAGAATTAATAGAGTGGAACTTAAAGATGTATTTATATTTCTAAAAAAGCATTTGACAGGTTGCCACATAAAAGCTGATGCATAAATTTGGCGCTGATGTTGAAATTTCAGGAAATTATAAGGGGTCCAAGTCCATAAGTCCCTGAGAGTGGCAAAACAAGTAGACAGAGTGGCAAAGAATGCACGTGGTATGCTTGCCTTCATTGGTCGGTGCATTGAGGGTAAGAGTCAAGGAGTCATGATATGGAATGATAGGACTTTATTAGGCTGCATTTGGAATACTGACAGGGCTGGATTTACATGAAGAGAGGCCCTAAGCTATTTCACTTGTGAGGTCCCCCCCCCCCTCCCATCCCAATCCCACAACCCCACAACCCCACAAATAGAGGACCATGACTACATGACAGTGACAGTGTGACACTTTTAGATCCTACTGTATGTTGTCATTAAACAGTTGGTTTTAAAAAACATATTGGATTCACCGCAGAGTGAGCGATGCCTCACCTGGATCGCTGTTTGAAACTCTGGAGTGTTGGGCCTGCTACTTCAACATCATGGAGCTGTGGTTTGCGGAGCTCCCAGCCTCGGGCCACACTGATTAAACATCGTGGAGCCCTGGCCAGCGTGAATCTCTGCCTTGCTCAGCCTGTGGACTTTGGGTGGTGCGGGAGGGAACGGAAGGATTGACCAGGGAGTTGCGGAGGGAGCGGTCTTTGCAGAAAGCAGACAGGGGAGATGGGAAGATGTGGAGAGTGGTGGGGTCTCGTTGAAGGTGGCGAAAATGACGCAGGACTATTTGTTGTATGTGACGGCTAGTGGGGTGAAAGGTGAGGACTAGGGGGACTCTGCCCTTGTTGCGAGTGGGGGGATGGGGAGAGAGAGTAGTGTTACAGGGTATGGAAGAGACCCTGGTGAGAGCCTCATCTATAGTAGGCGGGGGGAACCCCTGTTCCCTGAGGAAGGAGGATATTTCCGATGCCCTGGTGTGAAACACCTCATCCTGGGAGCAGATGCAGCATAGACGGAGGAATTGGGAGTAGGGGATGGAGTCCTTACAGAAAGCAGGGTGGGAAGAAGAGTAGTCTAGATAGCCATGGGAGTCAGTGGGTTTATTGTGGATGTCGGTCAGATGTCTATCACCGGCGATGGAGATAGTGAGGTCAAGAAATGGTAGGGAAGTGTCGGAAATGGTCCAGGTGTATTTGAGTGCCGGATGGAAGTTGGTGGTGAAGCGGATGAAGTCATTCAGTTGTGTGTGGGCGCAGGAGGTAGCACCAAAGCAATTGTCGATTTAACGGAGGTAGAGGTCAGGGATGGGGCCCTGGTTCGCCGAGAACAAAGATTGTTCGATGTACCGACAAAGAGGCAAGCATAGCTAGGGCCCATGCGCGTGCCCATAGCTATGCCTTGTATTTGGAGGAAATGGGAGGAGTCAAACGAGAAGTTATTGAGGGTAAGGACCAACTCCGCTAGGCAGATGAGAGTATCTGTGGACAGGTATAGGTTGATTCTCCGGTCGTGGAAGAACCGGAGGGCTTAGAGACCATCCTGGTGGGGGATGGAGGTGTGGAGTGACTGGACGTCCATGGTGAAGATGAGGGGATGGGGGCCTAGAGAATGGAATGCGCAGAGACGACGGAGAGTGTCTGAGGTGTCTTGAACATAGGTAGGGAGGGATTTAACCAGGGGGGATAGGATGGAGTCAAGGTATGTGAAAATAAGTTCGGTAGGGCACGAACAGGCAGAGACAATGGGTCTCCCGGGACAGTCCCTACCTATTTGTGGATTTTGGGGAGAAGGTAAAATCGGGCCATACGGAGCTGGGGAATGATGAGGTTGGAGGCTCGGGGGGGGGGGGGGGTAGGGAGCCGGAGTTGATGAAGTCGGTGATGGTGCTAGAGATAGTGGCCTGGTGCTCGTCAGTGGGGTCATGGTCCAGGGGTAAGTAGGAGGAGGTGTCCGAGTTGGCGCGTGGCCTCCGCTTTGTAGAGATCAGCGTGCCAAACTACCACGGCACCTCCCTTGTCGGTGGGTTTGATCACCCAGTCTGGGTTGTTGCGGAGTGAGTTGATGGCTGTATGTTCAGGGGGGGGGGAGAGATTGGAGTCAGACAGGGGAGTGGAGAAGTTGAGGCGGTTGATGTCCCGCTGGCAGTTTTGGATTAAAAGGTCTAAAGCTGGAAGGCCATGAGGGGGGGTCCACGAGGAGGGGGTTCGTTGGAGACGGGAAAAGGGATCATCAATAGGTGGCGAGGACTCCTTCCCATGGAAGAACGCTGTGAGGCGGAGGCGACAGCAGAAGAGCTCCAAGTCGTGATGGGCGCGGAACTCATTGAGGTAACCTCACTGCTCTCTCTCTCTCCATTCCCCCACTCGCAACAAGGGAGACAAAGGTAAGACCTCTGCTGAGGACAGACCGTTCGGTGTCAGAGAGGGGGAGGTCGGGGGGGATGGTGAACACACGGCAGGGATGGGGGTTGGGACCGGAGGAAGGCAGGTGAGTGAACTGAGGCCGAGGCGATGTTTGGTGGTGGGGGGGCAGTGGTTGGTCAGAGGGTGGGGGGGCATGAGGACTGTAGTGTGTGTGGGGAAGAGCCGGGGGCACAAAGTTTGAGGGGGGTGGGGAAGACCCAGTGGAACAGCCACTGAGGTTACCAGTGTTGGGAGACTGGCACTAGGACCCAGTGCCGTCAAACCCAGAGGAGTGGGAGTTAGCAGCATGGAGGCTTCAGGCCTAGTGCTGGGTCCAGGTTGCAGGTGAGGCGATGGCTGCGGGCTGCTGGAGGGCGGTGGGGTGGCGACGGTTGGCGGAACCGAAGATAGGAGTCCGCGGGCAGTAGAGTCCAGGTCGGCGGGCGATGCGTGGGAGGTCCCGGTGGGCGGATGGTCGGTGGGGGGCGCGATTCGGCCAGCCCGGTGAGGTGACGAGGTGAGTAGGGCGAGCTGCGACGGCCATGTTCAGAGAGCCCCGGTCCGGCGGCAATGTTCAGTAGGCCCCGTTCCGGCGGCGATGTCGGATGGGCCGGGTGTGGCTGCAATGTTGGGTGGGCCCAGTGCAAGGTGGGTCGGCCAGGTGCGGATGCGAGGTGGATAGGCCCCCATTGTGGATGTAAGGTTCGGCGGGGAAAAAGGGTTAAATAAACTCCATACCTTTTGCTTTATACTGCACGTCCAAGCATCTGTGGAGCAAATTCCTTCCCGTAATGAACATAAACCTCACCTGCATTTTAATCCCTCCCCCCACCTCCCCCCCCCACCACCAAAGCCTCCGGAATGGCAAACACGGCGCCACCGATGGTAGGTTTTGTAACAACGCCACTATCGCAAAAGTTTAACACACCTTGGTGCAGTGAGCAGATGCCCCCCTAGATCTCGAGGCCCTAAGCTTAAGCTTGTCTAGCTTATACGTAAATCCGGCCCTGAGTACTGAGTGCAGTTCTGGCCTCCCCATTACAGGAAAAATGCAGAGGCTTTGGAAACGATGAGGAGGAAGTTTACCAGAAAGATTATAAGAGACACATAGGGCTGGAATAACTCAACAGGTCAGGCAGCATCTCTGGAGAACATGGATAGGTGACGTTTTGGGTCCGGAACCTGTTTTCAGGCTGATTGTGTTGAAGCAGGGACTTGAAATAACCTCAAACCTTAGGCCAACCTGGTGAAGGTAACTTAAAGGCCATTTTACAATGAGCATGGAAGGTTGCTACACTGTATAAGGACAAATGCATGTTTGGCTGAATGTGAACCACTTTAGACTTTAGAGATACAACGCAGAACCAGGCCCTTCAGCCCACCAAGTCCGTGCAGACCAGCGATCACCCCATACACTAGCACTATCCTACACACAAGGAACAATTTACAATTACAGAAGCCAAATTAACCTGCAAACCTGTAGGTCTTTGGAGTGTGGGAGGAAACCGGTGCACCCGAATAAAACCTACGTGGTCACAGAAAGAACGTACAAACTCCGTGCATTCAGCACCTGTCGGCAGGATTGAACCCAGGGTCTTTGGTGTTGTAAGGCAGCAACTCTACTGCTGTGTCACCCTCTGCCTCGCCTGCTCGAGTCCCAGGTTGGAAGTAATGAAGGAGGTGTAGGGACAGGTGTTGCATGTCCTGTGGTCGCAGGGGTAAAGTAGCTGGGCAGGGAACGGGCTGGGTGGGAAGGGGTGAGTGAACCAAGTAGTTGCAGAAGAGTGGGCTCAGCAGAAAGCAGAAATGATTGGAGACACGTTGCTGAGTGTGGGTTGGGTGTTGCTTTAAGACCACAAAGACTGACCACAAAGAAACTGCGCATTATTAATATATAATTGATTCAATCTTTTCTTTGTGCTTCTTCACTGAACAACAAAACCAAAAAGATTACATCTACGCAGCGCTGGAGACGACACAATGAAGTAATTAGCTTCTGCATATTTCAAGCTTATGCCAGGCAGGGATCTGGTTACAAACCACCAAAGCAACTGATGAGCACTTGAGGTTCACACGTAATATAATCAACAGGCAGTTCACTTCCCAACTTCGCACACCTCCAATTTTCCTTCAAACCAGGAGATCAATATTCAGCTGTTGAAGGAGTGTATTGTAAATTGAATCGATGATAGACTTGCTTTAACGCGAGCTAGGAGATGGTTCCTTTATTGCTGTGCTTGGTGAATTGAGACAGCGCTCGCTACATTTCATTAAAACGTGCAACGTTTCCTGGCTGTGAAAAAAAGCTGAATAAAATAGAATCTGAAGAGGTGTCCAGCGCGCAGAGCTGTCAGTCCCAATTATTGTCCAGCACTGCGCCAGGACTGAGTATAAGCACCGCTGTGTGTTCTTTATGGTCCTACAATTATGCTACCGCCAGCTGAGCCACCAGGGGATGCTGTGCATACCTGCCCCGCGCTGTTGACGGGGGCAGTTCAATCTGCTTTAGTTTCCCCCTCCCCCCACTCCAGCTCTACACCACCCCCCACCCCCCTCCGTTTTCATGTCAAGCTGTGCAATGACGTAGTTCTTTATTTGAAGAGACGGTCTCATTAACCTGGCTCATTTGAAGTGTAAAATATCACACTGTCACGGAGGATCTGCATCCTTGTTTGAAGCACTGTAGAGAAGAACTGTTCTGCACTATCTCTCAACTGAGCTGCTGCTACTCGCTCCTGCTCTCCTCTCAGTGGGTTGGGATTGGGATTGGTTTATTATTGTCACGTGTACCAGAATACAGTGGAAAGCTTTGTTTGCATTCTATCCAGTCAAATCTTACTATTCAGGAGTACAACCAGCGTGTACACAAGTGCAACAGGTAGTGCAAATAGTAAAAAGTACCAGTGTTGCAGCATTATAAGTAAGTAAGTAAGTAAGTTTGATAGGCGACGTTTCGGGTCGAGACCCTTCTTCACTGAAGAAGGGTCTCGACCCGAAACGTCGCCTATCTCCTTCACTCCTTAGATGCTGCTGCACCCGCTGAGTTTCTCCAGCTTTTTGTGTAACCCTCGATTCTCCAGCATCTGCAGTTCCTTCTTTAAAACAAAGTAAGTAAGTTTATTGGCCAAGTATTCACATACAAGAAATTTGCCTTGGTGCTCCGCCCACAAGTAATAGAGCCATGCCAGCCACAGAAACAGACCCTTTGGGCCTATGCTGAACAAGATGCTCCATGTATGTTAATCCCATTTGCCTGCTTTTGGCTCGTAAACCTTTCCCATCCATGTACTTCTGCAAATGTCTTTTGCACATATGTGGCACAATAGCGCAGCGGTAGAGTTGCTGTGTTACAATGCCAGAGACCTAGGATCGATTCTGACCATTGCTGTTGTCTGTACAGATTTTGTATCTTCTCCCTGTTGCTGCATGGGTTTTCTCCGGGTGCTCCAGTTTCCTCCCACACTCCAAAGACGTACAGATTTGTAGGATAATTGGCTTCTGTAAATTGTAAAATGTCCCTATTGTGTAAGATAGTACTATTGTACAATGTGATCATGGTCGGCGTGGACTTGTTGGGCCTTAGGGCCTGTTTCCATGTATCTCTTAATTCTAAAGCAAAGTTTTTGAAATGTTGTTATTGTATCTATCTCAACTACTCCCTCCAGAAAAACACAAAGTGCTGGAGTAACTCAGCAGGTCAGATAGTATCTGTGGAGGGAATGATTAGGCAACATTTTTGGTTGGGACCCTTCTGCAGGTTGCTGTAGTCGGACGGTGGAGTCAATTATAAAAGATGAAATAGCAGCACATTTGGATAGCAGTAACAGGATCGGCCCGCAGCTATTTACAATATACGTAGTGAAGGGATTAAAGGTAACATTAGCAAATTTGCAGATGACACAAAGCTGGGTGGCAGTGTGAACTGTGAGGAGGATGCTATGAGGATGCAGGGTGACTTGGACAGGTTGGGTGAGTGGGCAGATGCATGGTACATGCAGTTTAATGTGGATAAATGTGAGGTTATCGACTTTGGTGGGAAGAACAGGAAGGCAGATTATTATCTCAATGGTGTTAAATGAGGAAAAGGGGAAGTACAATGAGATCTGGCTCTCCTTGTCAGTCACTGAAAGTTAACATGCAGGTACAGCAGGCAGTGAAGAAAGCTAATGGCATGTTCGCCTTCATAACAAGAGGAGTTGAGTATAGGAGCAAAGAGATCCTGCAGTTGTACAGGGGCCTGGTGAGGCTCACACCTGGACTATTGTGTGCAGTTTTGATCTCCGAATTTAGGGAAGTACATTCTTACTATTGAGGGAGTGCATCGTAGGTTCATGAGGTTAATTCTTGGGATGGTGGGACTGACATATGTTGAAAGAATGGAGCCGTGGAGGCCGATTCTCTGGATACTTTCAAGAGAGAGCTAGATAGGGCTCTTAAAGATAGTGAAGTCAGGGGATATGGGGAGAAGGCAGGAACGGGGTACTGATTGTGGATGATCAGCCATGATCATCCACAGGATCAGGAAGAGGACTCTCTCTAACTTCTACAGGTGTACAGTAGAGAGCTTGCTGACTGGTTGCATCGTGGCTTGGTTCGGCAACTTGAGCGCCCTGGAGAGGAAAAGACTCCAAAAAGTGGTAAACACTGCCCAGTCCATCATCGGCTCTGACCTTCCTTCCATCGAGGGGATTTATCACAGTCGCTGCCTCAAAAAGGCTGGCAGCATCATCAAGGACCCACACCACCCTAGCCACACACTCATCTCCCTGCTACCTTCAGGTAGAAGGTACAGGAGCCTGAGGACTGCAACAACCCGGTTTAAGAATAGCTACTTCCCCACAGCCATCAGGCTATTAAACCTGGCTTGGAACTCTAATCATTAATATCCCTCCATCTGTTATTTGCACTTTATTAATTTATTAAGTCATGGGTGTATTTATGTATAGAATTGTAGTCAATGCCTTCTATGTTCTGTTGTGCTATGCAAAGAAAGATTTTCATTGTCCTGTCAGGGACACATGACAATAAACTCTTTTGACTTTTTTTGACTTTGATCACATCAAATGGCGCTGCTGGCTCGAAGAGCCGAATGGCCTTCTCCTGCACCTATTGTCTATCAGAGAAAACCCATGCAGTTCATGGGGAGAACGTACAAACGCTGTACTGACAGCACGTTGTCAGGATCGAACCCAGGTCTCTGGCGCTGTAAGGCAGTAGCTCTGCTGTTACACCACTTTGCTGCCCTGCAAATCTGCATTTGTTTAATTTTTCTTTTGCTGATGTACTTGTGTATGGTATAATTTACCTGAACAGCATACAAAACAGTTGTTTAATAGTATCTAGGTACACATATCAACAATAAACCAACACCAATACACACAACGTGTAACTGGCTGCAGGTTTGGATCCTCTGAAGTAATGAAAGGTGCTGTTGAAATCAAAGATCGCCCATTATTTTTTCTTGCATTTGCCAGATAATCCCTAAACCCCATAACTGGCCTCTATAATTTTGCTCCTTTGATCAAGCTTGTGCTCATCTGTCCTTAGAAACCTTAAATGGCTCACTGACAATCATGCCACCATTATCTTCTTTGGAGAGGCATTAATGGTGTTACATCAGATGCAAGTTGTTAGGTATTATTTGTGCTCTCCAATCTTCCTCAAGATTGGCGTTTCAATCCAGTAACAAGGGAATACTGCACTGGTAGTGGTATTGTCTTATGAATGAGGCAATTTATCTTGCAACCATCTGTACTGCAGGTAGATGTAAAGATCCCATGACACTATTTTGAAGAGGTTATCTCTTCTTCTTTGTCTTGCATATGGCATGCACAGCCTAAAGTTGTCGGACAACTTGTTCTATTTGATCTTATTTGATTGTGCACGCCGGGTTGATTGCATTTGTCGAAACAGGGCGGACCACGTGAAGGTTGCAATCTCCCACCCCGAGGTTATCCCTGAAGTCCTGCCTAATACTTTTCTCTCAACTAAATGTAGGTTTTTTGGTTGCTATCCCAGAACCGTTTGTGAGAGTTTTGTGCAAATTATTTCCGTATTTCCTATCCTAAAAAGTATACTCCAGAAATATATTATTAGAATTTTGCGATATCCTATAATTGTGATGGGTGCTATATGAATACGTCTTTCTTTCCACTTTAACTGGTCCATTACATTGCTATCTGGTTTGTGGCTCCATCACTATCAAGTATTATCAGAACACTTTGTGCTGAATATTTTGTGAGTGAGTTAGATTGGTTTGTCCTGTGAGAATGCTATTGTTCTTTTCTCTTGCTGGAAACCAAACACGTATCACTGAATGTATGCCTGGTGCACAAACAATAATTTGTACTGTACAGAATGTTTGGATGGAGTTTGTATGGTCTCCCCGTGAAGATGTGAGTTTTTTCCAGATGCTCCGATTTCCAAAGACGTACAGGTTTGTAGGTTAATTGGCTTTGGTAAAAAATTGTAAATTGTAAAGCTGTAGGATAGTGAAAGTGTATGGGGACCGCTGGTCGGCACATACTTGGTGGGCCGAAGGGCCCATTTCCATGCTGTACCTCTAAAAAAAAATTAGAATGCACAGCACTGGTATATTGGGAAGATTTAAAAATGTTCTACTTCATTCAGTTAGCTCCCCTCTTTTTTCACCTTCTCCGCAACCTAATTGTTAACTTTGGGAAGGGAAAACTGAAGGACCATGCGGCATTGAGAGTCAATAGCTTCAAGTTTCCACATCTCTGATGATCTGTTCTGAACCCAGCACATGGATGCCATTACAACGAAAGCTCACCAATGTCTCTAGTTCCTCAGAGTTTTGAGGAGATTCAGCATGTTGCTGAACTCTCCATTGAACTTCTACAGATATTCGGTGAAGAGCATTGTAAGCGGTTACATCATGGCCTGCTTCAATAGTGCGAACAGCCAAGAATGAAGGAGGTTGCAGAAAGTGGTGGACTTGCCCTTGTGAAAGTAGCTAATATCCTCAAAGACTCATAGTATCCTGGCCATGCTCTCATCTTGCTGCTACCATCAGGAAGAAGGCACAGGAACCTGAGAACCCTTACCATGAGGTTCGAGAACAACTTTCTGCCATCAATCATCAGGCTCTTGAACCACCCTGCACAACCCCACCAAAACACCAAAGTACGATGGACTTTGTATAATGTTGCACTACGTACTTCGGGTTTGTATCATTATGACCTGGTTACCAGGGTCAAGGAAAGAGCATTCACACCACGGCCCTGTTTCCACCAATCTTTCCACCACCACGCACAAGCGACAAGACAGACACTATTGTATGCAGATGCAAAGAGTGTGTTCAGCTCTGGCTGAACAACTTCTAATCTTGTGTGTGGACTCGGTAAGAAGAAGAAGACCTGGTTACCTAGTGCAATGGATAATTTATTGCAGTATTGTTTATTGTATATTTATTTGTTGCATGATTAAAGTCCCTGTAAGGTTGAAAATAGTAAGCAATTCATTGCTTAAGTCTGTGTGCACATGACAATTAGACACTCTTGGTTCTTAGTGTGCAGGGAGGAACTACAGAGAAAAGGAATCAGTGACGTTGGGTCTTGACCCGAAACATCACCTATTCCTTTTCTCCAGAGATGCTGCCTGACCCACTGATTTACACCAACCTTTTATGTCCCTCTTGATTCCTAAGCAGGGTGCGACTGTGGATTATGTTGAATGCACGATTGGAAGCTGACAGACTTTAGATTAGTGCTTCATCTAAGCAGTCTCTCACCAGCAGTCAGATGTAACCATTCAGTTTTCCCTCCCATAAGTGAGACCAGACAGTTTACGCTGTAAAATAAATGGTCTTCAGTTAGCCTGGAGAGATTTAAAAAAATATTATGCCTCCTTACTTGTCCCTTGTTCCATAAAAAATGCAGAGCAATTCAATGCATTGAAGTGATTCAGTCCTGTGTGTCACAGTGGAAGTACTGCTCCTGGGTCAGACCTCCAGGGGTGTGATGGGATGTAATTTGCTCAGATGCCTGAAGTGAAATGGCATGAGTGAACCTGCTCAACATTGATGGAAGAAAGTTTTAAGAAAGCACAGATGCTTTTAAATTGGCAAACTATTTGTGAAAAAGATGGAACGTAGGTGATCTGTTTCCCTGAAACTCTAAGTAAGCAATGGCACAGCATGTAGGAAGGAACTGCAGATGCTGGTTTACACCAAAGATAGACACAAAATGCTGGAGTAACTCAGCTGAGCATGCAGCATCTCTGGATAGAAGGAATTGGTGAAATTTCGGGTCGAGACACTTGTTCAGACTGAGGTCTCCCTCCTCAGACCCTCCCTCAGTTTTAAGGGGTCAAACTTCATTCCTTCTGTCCAGAGATGCTGCCTGTTTCACTGAGTTACTCCAGCATTTTGTGTCTATCTATTGGCTTTTAATCAGGCTTGCTGAAATTAACTAGCCCTTGCCTAAAGCAGAATAAACCAATGCTCAGGTAAATAATCTGCTTTGTAGAAAGTGTGTGCATGGTTGGGTAAAACAATTCATTGACCGTTAATTAATAATAAATGTTTATAAAAAAGAGAAAACAAAAGCACAAGAGGTGGGAGAAGAGTTCTCCAAATCAATTAAAATCCATAATCCCATTACATTTTTGGCTTCTTGAATTTACATGTTGAATTGCTTCAGCGACTTTCAATGTTGTTGTAATTGTTCCCTACAATGACTCATACGAAATTTCAGTATCCGGACAGTTTTTTATTATCTCATTCCAACCCATCAGAAGTAATTTACAAGTGATCAACAGCAGTTGTTCTGAATGGCAGCCCGGATTCTACATTTTAGTCATCAATTATGAATATATTTGTAATCACCCTGGATTATCCATTATTCCTTACCTTTAAAATATCAACATTTAAGTTAGATTCCAGGCACGATGAACAGAAAACTAGTCATCAGATGCAATTAGGAAAGTCAAGCTGAAGTTCTGGGTAGAACACTTTGTCAAAAACTTCTTTACATTTTCATTAGATTAGAAAAAAGCAATCACACGCGCCTAGTCAATTCTTCAATGCAGGAGATATTTCAACTCTTAATAACAATGATTTCAGCCTGTTCGTTGCTCCTGAATCTCCATTATTCTCTACTTCTGCTACAGCATTTCATCTCTCTTGAGAACTGAGCTTTCAAGCGTTCACCTGAGGATATTCTGAACAGGGAGAGTTTAACAAAGTGCCGCAACTGGGCATCCATCACAGTGTCATCACATGAGCAAGGAGAGAAATTTACTGAGCTGCAGCTAAATTTGCCAAAGCTCCAGACCTTCAAAAAACAAAATGCAAATAGAAACAGGAAAGTAGAGGGTCATTGCAGATACTGTAGCATAGAGACCACCTCATATGAAGGATACAACATCAAAATGGGTTGAAACAGTAATTTTAATGTTGCAAATGTATCATGGCATTGGGTAGGGGCTGGCACTACAAGAGAGACTATCCCTTAAGAATAGAAGAGGTGATGAAATTTTGTAGATGGCAAAAAGAGAACAGTGGGAAATATTTCATCTGTAGGTAAGTTCAAGGTAAAGGAACACAACAAAATTAGAGCAGTCATTTGGATTGCACAAAGAATAGTAGAAATCTGGAAATCTGCCTTTGGGGTGACTGAAATTATTAACTCAAGTGATTTTTCTTTTGCCGAGGGAGTTTGATATTCAAGGAGATTAGATGGAAATTGGTACAAATTTGCCATAATCTAACTAAACAGCAGATCATGTTTGAGGGAATAAATGGCTATTCCTTTGTCTTTGGGGCTGCACAATTGTGCAGCTAATAAAGCCCTTGCTTCACAGCTCCAGTGACAGGTTCATTCCCCACTGAGGGTCCCGTTTGTTTGGAGTTTACCCTGTTACTGCGTGGGTTTCCTCTGGGTGCTCTGGTCTCCCCAAACATCTCAAAAAGACGTGCAGGTTGAGTGGGAGAGTAGTAGAATCTGAAGGGAGTTGATGGGAATGTTGGGGAGGATAAAATAGAATCAGTGTAGCTTTAGCATAAGTGGTGCTTAATGGTCAGGGAGAAATAGTGGGCCGAAGGGCCTGTTTCTATGCCGTATGTTCCTAGGAGCCAAGAATCACCTGTTTAAGGAACCTCCTTGATTCTACTCACAGATTAGGTGAAGTATATGGTCATCAAAAATAAAGATATGGTGGAACAAACTTGTGGAATAAAAGGTCTTCTCCCGTTCCCATGATGTCACAGGCTTTAGTGTTATTGCAAGATCTACTCAAGGTGACCACAATTCAATTACAGCCATCTCTTTCTCCCTATTGCTCTCTCTTAGGTAATGATTCTGCAGTGGAAAAACACATTAATGAAATTCTGGCATATTGAAACCACATGTAATGGATTAGTTAATCAGGACCGAATGGGTCATCATAAAATGATAACCAATCACACACTGAAAGCTTCAAGCAAATGTAAATGGTTCCTTTGCTGCATCATTCAAAGGCCAATCAAATTGTCATGAAAACCTGCACAATATCCCAGAGGGAATCGATTTATCAAGCGGATGTTTTTTTCATTCTTTGAACAATAATAATAATAATTGATTGCATGATGAGGGGAGTGGGGAAAGAGTTGGTGAGGTAGCATTTCTTCCCATCTTTTATGTCCATTTGCTGGCTACCTCATCTTGGTAAATGTTCACGATTGTATCTCAACAGCTAAGCAGCGAGTGACTGAAGTACATGGAGCCAAGGGAGATAACAGCAGGTGCATCTCAGGGGATTAGCAGACAAATCTGTTCCTCGTGGCCCTGGGCACGAGTGAGTGAGGCAAAAATAGCTGGGTGACTTAGTAGTAGCAGGTTGACTGATCTGGTTGCCCTTCCACACTCAGACGATCTGGCCAAAATGATCTCGCTCAGCACAAATCAGCAATTAGACCTTTCTCATTTGTTTGGCTCAGTCGAGATACATACAATTCACGAGCCAGACACACTGATGAGAGAGGGTTACACAAAAAGCTGGAGAAACTCAGCGGGTGCAGCAGCATCTAAGGAGCGAAGGAGATAGGCGACGTTTCGGGTCGAGACCCTTCTTCAGACTGTCTGAAGAAGGGTCTCGACCCGAAACGTCGCCTATCTCCTTCGCTCCTTAGATGCTGCTGCACCCGCTGAGTTTCTCCAGCTTTTTGTGTAACCCTCGATTCTCCAGCATCTGCAGTTCCTTCTTTAACACACTGATGAGAGAGTATGACTAGACGCCTTTTGTCATCAGATCTGGTATCATTCTGTCCTATTTGATACTAACTGAAGTTGCATTGCGACCAGGAGTTTAATTCTTTCTCTCAACGTATTTCTCCTGCACAAAATGTGCCTTAAGCCCCAGAAATACATTTTCTATTTAATTACAGGTGAAAAAAGCCAGTTTTAATTAAACTTAATTACAAAAGCCCTCTTAAACTGACATTTATGGCTGTCCTATATATTTTAAACCAACTGCATGACTTCATTACATGGTGACAGGGGGCTGATGATTCCCTGGGATGTACTAAATGGCATCTCTTAGCAGTTGGAGAACAGGCTGCAAACTAGCAGTCGCTCTGAAATCACAAATTATATCTTGCTAACTACCAGATATTACAGGAGTATTTGACATATTAAAAGGAATATTATTGCTTGGTTTGCGGAGACATAATAAATTGAATAGCTGCGGCTGAATGAGGCTGGGAGTGACGTCATCTAAAAGGGATGTTGGAAGACTTATCAACTCTTGGGTGCCGCTGATAATGGAGACTACTTCTTGAGAGATAATAGAGGGTGGATTAACAATAAACATTCACCATTTACCATATCAGGGATACTGGTCAAAAACTGTGGCATTCATAATGTTTCTTGTTGGTTAATACCTTAATGTAGCAGTAAACAAGCAGAGTTGGTGTCACACTTCTAAAGTCAGTATCCCAATGGCTTGGCAAAGTACTTCTTGACTGAAACTTTGCAGGCCATTAGAATCTCGGCTTGGCACTCATACCAATAATATCATGTACAATCTTTCACAGAATGGTTGAAGACCTGCCTATTTATGAATGGCAAACCTTCTCAATGTATAATACAAGAATACAGGGAGAATACCTAGAAGAGGAGGTAATGATTACATTTGGTTCAATAGTTCATATAAAGTCTCTTTAAAAGCTCATCTGAAGCATGTGATCACCTTCCAGCCCAGTAACATGTCGTTAATACATTTATAAGGCATGCCACTTTTAATGTTATACAGAGGCCCAAATACCTTGCAGCCGAATCAACATAGCTGTGAGGTGATATTCGGAGAAAGAATCGGCAATTGCATTATCAGGTCCCTACTATGGGAAGAGCATCCCCCCACTTCAGGGTTAATTTCAGTCAGCTTCTTCCTGTAGCAATGTCCGAAAACCCGGTCAGGGTGGATGGCGCTTCATAGTTTATTTTCATTGTTGTTTCGGGGACATAAACCTATTCTTAAAAGGGGGGATAAAATGGTCTTTCTCTGGCTGATGGGAGAGGAACAGTGGAGGACCATGCCTGTCGACGTGCCGCCCTTGTGCGATAATGCAACGCCTTGGCATCACCTCCAGGCTAGACAGCCGCAGTCATGCCATTCTTTTGCCTGGGGTCTTGATGTCGACCATCCTGGTAGGGATACCTGTATCGCTCCGGGCTACCCTCCCTGTACGTCACCTTGCCCTGGTCGTGGAAGCGAGGCATCTTAAAAGTCTGTGTTGGGGACGGAGGCACGTCATGCCTATGGGGTCCCTTGTAGTGCGCTGGTGGATTGTACACTGCCTCACGTAGTCTGGCACTGCTCACGTAATCCGGGATCCTGAGATCCAGGCGAGCATCGGCAGCATGCCGCGGATAGTTCCCTTGAGGCGGGTATCCAACGGCGTGGTGTTGGGTGCTTAGGTACCTGGGAGGTTCTCTGTCACCGTAGGAAGCTCGGAGCTGATATTCCTCTGGGTCTCCAGGAACATGCCTAGAGTAAAACAAAAACATTGGCTTTACTCACAACCTTCACAACTAGTCACTCACCGCCCCCGTGCTTGGTGACCTGCCCTGGATCCGACATGTACATTTCTTATCAAGGAGCAATGTTTAGGTTTATTATTGTCACGTATACCGAGCTCCAGGGAGAAGCTTTGTTTTGCATGCTATTCAGATCAGATAATCCTATACATAAAAACCAATCAGTTCAAACTTAAGTACAAAGGGGAAGATACAAAGTGCAGAATATAGGTTTCAGCATTGTAGCCCAGTTCCATAGACAAAGTTCATTGTCTGCAATGGGATGGCGGTGAATTAGACAGGAACCTAGCACCAAGGCAAATTCCTTATATGTGAATACTTGCCCAATAAACTTACTTACTTATGAAAAGATAATTCAGATGCTTGATAACAGTGGAGAAGAATCTGTTTATGACTGTGATGGTGCACACTTTCAAGATTCTGTACCTTCAGCCCGGTGGGAGTAGGG
Organism: Raja brachyura; assembly: GCA_963514005.1. Next base: position 48,786,057 of record OY740787.1, on the reverse strand, counting down.
AGAAGAAGGAATGACCGGCGTTGGATAAGCATTTGATTATGTTAGCTGCTTTTCCGATGCAGCACAAAGTGTAGATGAAGTAAATGATGGGAAGTCTGGTCTGTGTGATGGACTAGGCTACATGTGCATCTCTGCAATTTCTTGCGGTCTTGGGCACAGCTGTTCCTAAACCAAGGTGTGATGTAACTCGACAGTATGTCTTCTATAGTGCATCTGTAGAAGTTCGTCAGAGTCACCTGAAACATGCTGAATTTCCACTGTCTCCTCAGGAAGTAGAGATCTTCTTGGCTGTCATGTCAATATTGTTGGTTCATGATAGATTATTTGCATTAGTCCCTTCACAGCGATAAACCCTCCTAATCTCTGTCACGTTCTCCAGCCTCAGAACATTTGTGATGGCTACAAACCCAACCACTTGCAACCTCAGATTTTAACTGCTGTGTCACTTGTGGTCCTCTCTTTTATGCAAAGTCTCCTGAGTCTGGAATTTTCTTTCCAAATCACTTTAGCTCTTTTGTCCCCTGACATGTGTCTGCTTTTGGCACACAACAGGATGAAGATGCTAGAATGTGGAACCAGAAGCAATCTGCAGGAGTTGAGCAGCATCTGGAGGAAGGGAAAGTGATTGTCGATGTTTTGGGTCAAAACCATGCATCACAACTGAGCCCCAAGATGAAATACTCTCCAGGTACATAGTTGAGTGCAACTTCAACAACACTCCAGAAGCTAGACATCATGCAACATCTTCCAACTCATGACCTCTACCAGCTAGAAGGACAAGGACAGCAAAAGCAGACACCACCACCTGTAGGTTGCCTCCAAAGCTACACGCCATCCTCATTTGGAAATATATCACTGTTCCCTCACCATACAACTTCCTCGATAACAGCATTGTGTGTATACCCACACGTCAAGGACTGCAGAGTCCAATAAGGCAGCTCATCAGCACCTTCTCAAGGGCAATTATAGATGGGCAATTAAATGCCTGTACAGCCTGCAAAGACCAAAGCTCTATAATAAATTAAAAAAAAAGACCATTTGCTGGTCTTAAAAAACACTTTGATTAGTAAGGGTGTCTGAAGTTATGGGGAGAAGGAAGGAAAATGGTGTTGAAAGGGAAAGATAGATCAGCCATAATTGAATGGCGGAGTAGACTTGAGGGGCCAAATGGCCTAATTTTGCTCCTAGAACTTATGAACCTTTACAGATATCCCAGAGTAGAGCCCCACACTGTTCCGATGAAGTGTCCCTGACCTGAAATGGTAACCATTCCGAAGATACTGCTGAGTTTTTCCACCATTATTTGTTTCCCCTTCCCATCTTCATTTAAGTGTTAACCCTTTGTGCTACCCATTCCTCCCCCACTCTCTGCAATCTAAATCTACCTTGTTTATCCATTTCCGAATTCTGAGCAGTCTTCAAATTGAGAGGCTGACTCTGTTTTTCTTTCCACAGATACTGTCTGACCTGCTATTTGTATCCAGCATTTTTTGATTTTATCTCAGATTTCCTGCAGTTGTTTTTCAATTATCAACATTGGCCTTGCCTGGTTGTAATAGATAGGCAGATATACTTTTCACTGGATCGCAGGCTGCACAGAAACCTTGTTAAACACACTAGCCAAATGAATTTAGGCTATCACCACAGAACATTCCCTGGTCCACACTTCAGTCATACCATAGTCATACACTTCGCCTGTTTCCTTTATCATCATTGCTTTTTTGCATATCTTTCATTCATTGTTCTGTATCTCTCTACATCATCATCTATATCCCTCGTTTCCCTTATCCCTAGTCTGAGGAAGGGTCTTGACCCGAAACGTCACCCATTCCTTCTCTCCAGAGGTGCTGTCTGTCCCGCTGAGTTACTCCACCTTTTAATGCCAATCTGCAGTCCCTTCCTATACATTTAAAATAAAGCATGCAAGTTACTGTAAACAGTTCATTTTTGGGCGATTCCTAAAATCCAAAAGAGGATTCTCCAGGGTTGTGTGGGGTTGTTTCGCAAGAAGGCAGGCCATGTCAAAGAGAGCTCAGTGAACATCAAGGATGTTAACCAATGATGAAGAAATTTAGTTATGAGGAAATTTTGCCTAGGCTGGAGTTATTTTCTCGAAAGCAGAACTAACATAGGGTAAATAAAAACATCAATAGCAAGATAATTAACTATGGGAGATTTAAGGAAAACCCAATTTTTGGAGCTCGCTGATTGAAAGATTGATTAAGGGAAAAATACATTTGAACATTTCCAAGTTGTAGAAATGTTGAAATGACCTGTGTATCTCTCCAATTCAATCTTTCTTCTGGTTAAATGGTGGAAAACTATTGTGTGGAAATTGTTTGACACTTCCAGAAAGAATAGGGCCAATGTAGGAATTCCTGCACTTTCTGGGCAAACTTCAGAGGCAGAAAAATGAATGCATGGCTTGAGTGAGTGTGGTTTCTGAAGCTGACCATGTAGGTAGATGATGGAGAAGTGTGGCATTACATCACATTACTTCAAATAGTGATTAAATAAAACACGATGTCCCTGCCACTACCTCTCTGTGGATTGATAATGCAGTATTTTATAGCATAATGTAGGTATGTTACAAAACTTACCTTTACCGGCGCTGCACTTCTGCCGCTCCCCGTGTGCGCGACTTTCGCGCCTTGCAGAGGGGGGCGGGCTTAAAGTGCCGTTTTTCCACAGGCAGGACAAATCGATGAATGTCGGGCGATTTGGTTGCTGAAGAAAAATCGCTCCGACATTTCATCAATGGTGGTATTTTTAAATTACTCTAGATTATTTATTAACTAGAGTAATTTAAAAATCACCTTCAAAAGCCGTGACCGCAGACAACCGGAAGCATTTTGCGTAGGGAAGAAAAAAAGGTAAATAGTTTATTTTTATATTAAAAATTGGTTTTTCGGGAGGCATTAATAATATTTTTATGTTGCGAAATGGGTTCCCCAAAAAATGTATGAACCCCCAGTATTTTTCCCCCCGACTTCACTGCTAACCGCAACGTTCCAATCCACCGCATTCCGCTAAAACCCACTCGCTAGTTGATTTAAATGGCCATTAAATTACAGGCATAAAACACTAAATTCCTTCCATTTGGCCCAGAAATTCATGAAAATTAGATTTAAAAATTATGTTATATTGTGGATTATTGTGTGAATGTTATTTGGACACTTAGGCAATTTTAAAAAAGTTTATCTTTTCTTAAGAAATTGATAGATGTTTAGATCTACTCATTGAATTTTGTAATTAGCTACAATTAGATAACTAACTAATTATATGCTTTAATTTCAGGTCATCCAAGTAAGATTGTTTAATATTTGTTTCAGAATGCTTCAATCTATAATAACTGAAAATTTCATTGAGTTCTCTTAATTTTTAAGAATGTTATGGACATTTAACTTTTCCAGATCACAGCTTTTGAGTTAAGTCAATTGAAAGGCAATGGGAAGCAAGATGCTCATTTCCGAGTATGAAAATGGCCATAACTTTCTTAATACTGAAGATATGAAAGTAAATTAGGTGTCAAATTAAACTTCTTTTTATGCTTTATCTGATGGGATAAATTGCAGACTTGATTTTTAAAATCTCAAAATTTTGTAACATTGCTACATAATGCGACAGGGGATGTTAATTGAAGTGTGACAATCATGCAAGTGCACAAGGCATGCATGATAAAGATGTACATTCATGTCAAAATATCTTCAACACACCAGGGCATCGTAGAGCTTATGAACGTGTGCCGCTGTTGCTGCAATAATAGAGGCCATAATCAGTTGTACTAAAAAAACAGGGATGGCTAGTTATGACTTTATGTCTCCTTTTGTAAACCAGTATGTGTACTTCTTTGTTTCTGCTATGGGTATCCTGTTTTTCTTTTTTTTTGGGGGGGGGGGGGGGAGGAAAGTACGGGGTCTCTAAATGTTAAATGTAATTATTTTGTTTTCCGTCACATGACATCTATCTATCTATCTATCTATCTATCTATCTATCTATCTATCTATCTATCTATCTATCTATCTATCTATCTATCTATCTATCTATCTATCTATCTATCTATCTATCTATCTATCTATCTCTATCTATCTATCTAACTCTCATCTTGTTTGTTTCTATGTCGGTTTGTATCTATATTTGCGCAAAAACGGTACACCATAGCGCTACAATTGTTGCACCACCTTACTCACCTGTGTCCCGTGATGTGCAAAAACAAGTTTTGTTCAGATTGATGCCATATTTTACATGTTATAGACATTTTAAACTTTACAAAAACTTAAAACATTTGCTCTGCCTGTCAGCAGTGTTCCACTGCACAATGACATCACAATGGGATCTCATTTACATAAATTGTCCGTCAGCAGTGTTCCACCCCGCAATTACATCACAATGGGATCTTATTTACACTTTTTTTAAATGTTTTAAAAAACAAGGCAGCATTCCACCTCACAATGAGATCAAGGAGGGTAGGGAGTGGAGAGGGTTCATGGAAGGAGGGATGGAGTGACTGAGGGTAGGGGAAAGGTGAGGGAGGGAGTGGGGAGGGGAGGAGGAGAGGGAGGGTAAAGAGGAGGGGGAGTAAGTGCTGGGGATGATGGGGATGGAGGAAGATAGGGGAGGAAGAGGGATGGCGAGGCACACTTGGGGGATCAGGCGTCATAACAGGGATCTCTGGCGTCACAATGGGAACCGGTCAGCCGCACTTGCACAGTTGGGGGCCACGGGGGAGTGGTGGAATATTGTGTTGGGAGACCAGTCCACCTCACAATGACGTCAAGGGGGTAGGGAGGGAGAGGGGTTATGGAGGGAGAGAGTGACAGAGGGTAGGGTAAAGGAGAGGGAGGGAGAGATGGGGTAGGAAGAGGGATGGTGAGGCGCACTTGGGGAGGGTTGCCGTGACCTGCATCACCGGGTATCTCTGGCGTCACAACGGGAACCCGTCAGCCACACCTGAGCAGTTGGGAGCTATGGGTGAGTGGTGGAATATTGTGTTGGGGGAAACGGGGCCCAATGGGTCCCACGTGGTCTAGTGTTTGTTAAAAATACATACCTGCACCATTTTATCTGCAAATAAAGGGCACTGTTTGCATCGAAGCACAGTATGAAACTCTCCGATACCAAGTCACATGGTCTGACATGTTTTGAATTTGTAGCACAATTTTTTAAGCTTAGTTTAGTTTATTTTATTGTCACATGCCACAGTTGTGAAAAGCTTTACTGAGCTTTTCTAATTAATTAATTCTGTACTAATTAATTAATTCTAACTAAGATCTAACTAGTTTGTAGCTAAATAACCTACCAGCACAACTTTTACAATCTCAGTCAACAACATTTCCAACATACAGACTTTGGATTATGGATAGTTCTCTGAACCCTCAATTAACCCAGGGAGTGCGTAAAAGAACAGCATTAAAACGCGCAGTTCCCTGCCAAGGGGAAGGCAATCGGGAACATTTTCTGTGGCCTGCAACCAGTCAAGTCCCAACAGTGCCAGACTGGTGAGTTTCAACCTGTTCCCAAATATACAATATAAATAACTGTGGAGGGAGATCTATAATTTCCATGTATAATACAGTTTCCATGACTGTGGCAAGCCAGCAACTTACTGTTCCCTACTCTATATCTCAGCATGGCAATCTATTATTGTAATGTCTCGGAAGGATATTGTTTACTCATGTCCTTTGGTTATATTTCATGGAACACCTGTGATCTTTTGCAAAGTATGATCAACAACTGATCTGTTATTTTGCCTTGAGATTTAACTTTGCCACGTATGTTTACACTTCCTCTTCTTACGAGCGTGGCTTGCTCATTGGGGTTTTGTGCGCTCTACTGGATGCGGTCTCTGGCTGGCTGTTTTGACTGTAGTACAGACGGCAGATGAGTCTTGCTGGGGCCTCACCTGCATGACACACATCACTCCCGCATGCTCTTTGCTGTGACCCTCTACCTCTTATGTGAGATTACACAGAATGCACAGGTCAAAAGCAGTCTGTCCGGCCCAACCGGTTACATGTCAGAGAAGCATCTTTCCAATTCTCTTTATCTAACCCTACCAGCATATCCCTTTATGGCTTTTTATCTTGAATGCCAATTTTTCTGCGACTTGAAATAACCCATGACATTTGCTGAGACTATTCTATACAATAGATTGTTCCATATTCCAACCACTTTCCTGGTTAAAACATTTCTTCTAAACTCCTGGGTACACCAAATGCTGGAGAAACTCAGCGGGTGCAGCAGCACCCATGGAGCGAAGGAGATAGGTAACGTTTCGGGCCGAAACCCCTCTTCTAAGCTCCTCATTGGAATTTGAAAGTAACTATTGTACAGTAAACCCTCATTATAACAGACCATGGCGGGGGGGGGGGGGGGGGGGGGGGGGAGGGGTGGGGGAGAGGAGTGGTGTCCATTATTGCTGATTGTCCACTATAACCAAGTAAGGGATTACTGAGTAATAGAGTATCATTGCACAAGTACTAGAAACAGAGAACAGTAGATGTTGGTTAATGCATAAAAGGACACAAAGTACTGGGGTAACTTCGCAGACCAGGCAGCATCTCTGGAGAACATGGATAGGTGACATTCTGGGTTGAGACCGTTCTTCAGACTCCCAGTCTGGTACTGGGCCTGGAATCCAGGCGAGTTGATGGCCCCTGTCTGCTGGCAGCCGGGGGAGAGGCGAACATTGGCAGTTATTGGTCGTGACCTGCGGGCGGCCAGAGTTCAGGTAAGGGTCGGCAGTGGGGGTGTTTGTCAGCAGGCATGGGCAGGAAGAGGGTGAGGAAGCTGTGTGGTTCAACAGTGACGGCAGTAGGCCCAATGGAGGTGTGGCGGGGTGAGGAAACCATGTCCCGCTCCAAGTCAGATTCCAGTGACCAACTGCCTGGCTGGAGTTCAGCGTCAAAGGATCCCAGATGTTTACAATATATATTAATGATTTAGACGAGGGAAGTAAATGTAACATCTCTAAGTTTGCGCATGACACAAAGCTAGGTAGCAGTGTGAGCCGCGGGGAGGATGCTATGAGGCTGCAGGGTGACTTGGATAAGTTGGGTGAGTGGGCAGAAGCATGGCAGATGCAGTATAAATGTGAGGTTATCCACATTGCTGGCAAGAACAGGAAGGCAGATTATTATTTGAATGGTGCCAGATTAGGAAAAGGGGAGGTGCAACAAGACCTGGGTAGGCTTGTACATCAGTCACTGAAAGTAAGCATGCAGGTACAGCAGGCAGAGAAGAAACTAATGGCATGTTGGCCTTTATTGCGAGAGGATATGGGGAGAAGGCAGGCACAGGTTATTGATTGGGAATGATCAGCCATGATCGCAATGAATGGCGGTGCTGGCTCGAAGGGCTGAATGGCTTCCTCCTGCACCTATTTTCTATGTTTCTATTATTTGAGTTTAGGAGCAAAGAGGTCCTAGTGCAGTTGTATGGGGCTCTGGAAGACCGTATCTGGAGTATTGTGTGCAATTTTGGTCTCCTAATTTGAGGAAGGACATCATTGCTAATGAGGGAGTGCAGCATAGGTTCACCAGGATAATTCCCAGGATGGTAGGACTGACATATGATGAAAGAATGGGTCAACTGGGCTTGTATTCACTGGAATTTAGAACGATTAGAGGAAATCTCATAGAAACATAACATTCTTAAAGGATTGGACAGGCCAGGTGTAGGAAAAATGTTCCTGGTGTTGGGGAATCCAGAACCAGGGGTCACAGTTTAAGAATGAGGGGTAGGCAATTTAGGTGTGAGATGAGGAAAAACGTTTTCACCCAGAGAGTTGTGAATCTGTGGAATTCTCTGCCACATAAGGTAGTGGAGGCCAATTCACTGGATGTTTTCAAGAGAGAGTTAGATTTAGCTCTTAGGGATAAGGGAATCATGGGATATGGGGGAAAAAGCCAGAGCGGGGTACTGATTTTGGATGATCAGCCATGGTCATATTGAATGGCGGTGCTGGCTCGAAGGGCAAGATGGCCTACTCCTGCACCTATTTTCTATGTTTCCATGACATCGACCATAAACATTAACTCCATTTCTAACCTGTTAACCTGCTCGTGTACAAATTTATTTTTAACAGCTACACATGTATTTTTGTAACTGCAAGCTAAAATCCTAAAATGTATTTGTTACATTGCTTAATGGAGTTAAGTGTCGACTGAAGCAATTGCTTGTCAATTTTAATGCATTGTCAATTTCAATGGCCTCCGTTGTGTAACATTGACCTCCGTTGTGTAACTAGCAGCCAGTGTTCTTAAAGAGTGAGAGTTTGCACTAACCAAAATCTGTTATAAAGAGGTCCGTAAGAACAAGGGTTTACTGTATACTCATGGGCCTCTGGTTTGGAAATATTTTTCTCTTGGTCTGTATCATTAAACCTCTTTGTAATCTTAATGGGCACTGTCCACACTGCCTTCTTGTGTTATGCAGATTAGAGCAATGTACAATGTTGGGTGCTCTAACAAGATTATCAATGCATTTTACAGGACCACTTCTTACTATTCTCTCTTTACAAATGAACAATAATGTTTTAGTGGCTTATTCTGTGACCCCTTACTAATCCGTACTGTTACATTTAGTGATTTTATATCCATGCCACTAGAACGCTTTGCAACATTTTAAGACTTTTATTCTCTCAGGACAAGGCGCGTTCATTAGTCCTTTGTCCAGAAAGCAGTGCTTTACAATTCAGTGTTGGCATGTGGGTAATTTCTAAATGGCCACGTTGCCAGTATTGATCCTCGTAGAATACTACATCTCGCACTATCTCTTCCTTACAGCTTGCACAATGGCTTGAGTGAGTAATGGATTGAGCTATGTACAGCAAGAAACTGATATGTAAAGACCCAAGGTAGCCCGTGTCTGGCATTAAACAAACTAGGTGGGCACTACGAGATCTGCAGCAATGTTGCAATACACATTGTGTGGGAAGGAACTGCAAATGCTGGTTTAAACCGAAGATAGACACAAAAAGCTGGAGTAACTCAGCGGGTCAGACTGCATCTTTGGAGAAAATGAATGGGTGACGGTGGGGTCTAGTCGAGACCCTTCTTCAGACTGAGAATCAGGGGAAAGGGAAACGAGAGACATAGACAGTGATGGAGAGAGATATGGAATACCTTGAGCTCTTATGACTGCAACACTTAGAAGTTGAACTTAAGGCTGCAACACTTAGACATGAGGTTGCAACATCTAGATCTCAGGGGCAAGCTTACAAACACTCAGCTTGAGCTGTTATACTTGTACATCTGACACTGATCATTTTAAGTTTGCTTCAGTTGAGGCTACACCACTTAGACCAGAGCTGTTATAGTTGCATCACGTGCCTTCGGTAGTCACGTATACATCACTTGCTTTTGGCAGACTACACTGCATCATTTTTTGACAGCAGTTCAAACTGTATCACCTAACCCTCACACATGTAAGAGTACAACATTTAGACTCAAGCAATTAAGGTGGAAACAATTGACCTTAATAGTTAAGATTACAAAATGATCTGAACAATTAAGAGTAAAGTCAATACTTGATTATGTTGTCATCACAAGCAAAATATTCAAGTGCATCATCTTTCCAATGCAGTGTTCAAAATAGGCACTAAATCCACATTAATGTGGCTCAGAAGAGAAACTTTGATTTCTCTTAGCAGTTTTCAGAACCTCCAAACATGCTTATAACTAATTAAATTATTTTAATATGCAGCCTCCTGTAATAAGGAAATGCAACACATCATCTGCTCCCAGCACAGTCCCTTAAGCAGTTTTTTTTTAATTGGCAAAGGCAAAGAGAGGAACTTGGTTGTTTCTCCTGAAAACACTCGCCCAAGACAGGACCTCTATTTACTGGACCATCATGAAACATTTGTGTGTGCCACAAGTATAATACAAGATGTAAGTAATTTGCTCAAAGTCATTGTGATTTTCTGCAATGGTATTTTGACAGATTAATTAAAGGGATTTCTAGAATAAATTGTAAAATGATTAATTGTAATGCAATTGTAAATGGCTCCTAGGCAGCTACTAGGAAAAATAGGAAGGTTTTAATGTTCAGGGTTTATCATCAAACCCGCCGACATGGGAGGTGCCGTGGTAGCCTGGCGCATTGACCTGAACTGGGCCGAGGCCAGGCGACAACTCTCAGCCACCTCCTCCTACTTATCCTGGGACCATGACCCCACAGACGAGAACCAGACCTTAATCTCACACACCATTTCTGATTTCATCACTTCTGGCTGTCTGCCTTCCACAGCCTCCAACCTTATCATTTCCCAGCCGTGCACAGCCTGGTTTTATCTTCACCCCAAAATCCATGAACACAGCTGCTCTGGCAGACCCATTGGTTCTGCCTGCTCCTGTCCCCGGAAATGATTTCCACATACCTCGACTCCATCCTATTCCCCCCCCCCCCCCCCCCCCCGCTCCCCCGGTCCAATCTCTGCCGACTTGCGTCTAAGATACCTCACATACCCTTTATCTCTTTAATAACTTCCACTTTCCAAGCCCACACTCCCTCATCTTTACTATGGACATTCAGTCACTCTACACCTCCATCTCCCACCAGGAAGGGCTTGAAGCCCTCCGTTTCTTTTGCAACCGCAGAACCATCCAATTTCCCACTACTAACACTGTATTCTGCATAACGGAGCTGGCCCTCACCCTTAACAACTTCACCGCATGGGCCCCAGCTATGCCTGCCTCTCTGTAGGGTAAGTTTAAAAATAAGGAGTAAGCCATTTAGAACGGAGACGAGGAAACACTTTTTCTCACAGAGAGTAGCGAGTCTGTGGAATTCTCTGCCTCGGAGGGCGGTGGAGGCAGGTTTTCTGTATGCTTTAAAGAGAGAGCTAGATAGGGCTCTTAAAAACAGTGGAGTCAGGCGATATGGGGAGATGACAGGAATGGGGTACTGATTGGGGATGATCAGCCATGATCACATTGAATGGGGGTGCTGGCTCGAAGGGCCAAATGGCCTACTCCTGCACCTATTGTCTATTAGTTGAACAATCCCCGTTTGAGGCATACACTAGTCCTATCCCCGAACTCTATCTCCATTACATTTATGACTGCATTGGTGCTACCTCCTGCGCCCATGCAGAACTCATGGACTTCATCAACTTCACCACCAATTTCCATCCTGCACTCAAATTTACTTGGACCATCCCTAACACCTCCCTCCCCTTTCTTGATATCACCATCTCCATCACAGGAAATAGACTATCGAATGATGTAATTATTACAAACTCACTGACCCCCACAACTATCTCGACCACACTTCTTCCCATCCTGCTTCCTGCAAAGATTATCCCCTACTCCCAATTCCTCTGTCTACGCCGCATCTATGCACAAGATGAGGTGTTCCATACCAGGACATCTGACATGTCCTTATTCGTTAGGGAATGGGGGTTCCTCTCTCCCATCATAAATGAAGCCCTCACTCGTGTCTCCTCAGTACCCCGCAGTTCCGCCCTTGCTCTCCCTCCCCCTAGTCGCAACAGAGACAGAGCCGCCATAGTCCTTACCTTTCACCCCATCAGCAGTTGTATACAACACAAAATCCTCCAAAATTTCCACCACCTTCAACGGGATCCCACCATTAGCAATATTTTCCTATCACCACCCCTTTCCACCTTCCGCAGAGACTGTTCCCTCTGCAACTCTCTGGTTAACTCAACCCTCCAAACCCAAACCACCCCCTCCCCAGGTACCTTCCCCTGCTAATGCAGAAGAGGCAACACCTGTCCCCATACCTCCTCCCTTGACTCTGTCCAGGGACCCCGACAATCCGTTCAGGTTAGGTGGAGGTTCACTTGCACCTCCTCCAACCTCAACTACTGTATCCTTTGTTCCAGATGTGAAGTCTTATACATGGGGGAGATCAAACATAGACTGGGCTATCGTTTCGCTGAGCACCCTTTGATCAGTCCGCCTGCACCAACCTGATCTCCCGGTTGCTAAACACTTAAATCTTCATCCCATTCCCACACTGACCCTTCTGCCCTCGGTCTCCTCCATTGTCAGAGTGAGGCTAAATGAAAATTGGAGGAACAGCATCTGATATTTCAGTTGGGCAGCTTGCAGCCCAGTGGTATGAATATTGATTTATCTAACTTCAGGTAGCCCCAGCATTCTCTCACTCTCTATCCCTCACCCACCCAAGTCGCATGAGCTTCTAGTTTTCAACTAACAAATAGCTAACAATGGCCTGTTTACTTTATCAGTTCATTTATCTCGCTACACCATCGCCTATATCTCTCGTTTCCCTTATCCCTAACCAGTCTGAAGAAGGGTCTCTACTCGAAACGTCACCCATTCCTTCTTTCCAGAGATGCTGCTTGGCCTGCTGAGTTACTCCAGCTTTTTTAGTCCAACTTAGGTTTAATGTTTATGGGCATTTAAGAGAGTAGTGTGCAGGGAAAAGGTGGGGAAATAAAATTGCCTTGGGAGTCAGCCTAGCCTTAATGGACTGAATGGCCCTCTATGTCATAAGGCAAAATACATTTGCTAATGTAAAAAAATCTGAATCAACAATTTTGCATCCTTCAAGATCTATGAGCAGTGCTTTCTTGTGATGGTACATGAAGATAGATATTAAAGATATTATAGTTTTTGTTCAATCTAAAAACTAGATGTTCATGTTGTTTTAATTTTTAACTGGACAAAGATGACTAAAATTAAAAAAATAAAATTTCTTAATTAAATTAGGAAGTCAGACTTAAGCAAGCTTTAGCCTAATCAGCTTATAGGATGATGATCCGCCATAAATACCAGCGGCAAGGAACAATATGCGTTCCAGTACCTTTATGTCTTCAAAAAATGCTCTGACAATGAGTGAAGGATTAGGGGTAGAAAGGGGTGGAATAAAAGTATGACCATTTTTAATCTGACTGGACAGAGTTAATGCTGTCTCAATGGTCAAAGCACAGGATTGCTGCACTGGTGTGTGAGGGCATTGGCAGAGGACATTAATTGTGCATTATAAGAAGAGAGATTGGCAGCAGCTTGAGGCTCTTTCAGAGGAATAGCAAAAATGAATTAGTAATATTCTTTCAATTCATTTAGCTTCAGTCAACGGATGTGAAATCAGATAATGCTGCAATTTAATCTAATCCTTAGCAATCCTGCTCATAGAAAAAACATTGGGTCCACCCCTCCTCTGTTAATAGTTGTTCACCACCTTGTATTTTTAAATTCTTCATTTGCAAACCGCCAGTAATATTAATTCTGTTTTATTTAAAATATTTATTATGTAATTAAAATTTAAGTAGAAATTGCCTGTGACAATACAAGTAGAGAGTTCTGACCACAAATGTCAGAGGGAGTAACTAGTTTAGTGATTGCAGGCAGTGTTCAGTGCCAGATTTCCCTTATTTTTCAGTATCAAACCTCTAAGTTCACATCCATTATGGGAAAAGGGTAAGCAAACATGTCAGGTTGCAATTACACACTCCTGTCGGTGCTAATGTTCCAACATTTCAACTGTGGGAGTGGGACATTACGACATATTGTTTGACTTCTACAGGCATAATATTTCTGAGCCATACCCTTAAAATAGCAGAAGAGAATAGAGATATGTATAGAACCATTGGAAGAAAGGAAACTGATGTTGCGCAGAAGAGATAGTGTGTACTGAGTGCCAAAGCATGATCACTCCAATGTTGTAACTCATTGCTAAATAACTTCCCAAAGTAAGTGGAACCAATGGCACCTTGTTTGACAGAGCAACACCACTGCAGAGACATGGTTATTCAAACCTCGTAGTTGAGAGGCAGTTTGCAGACAAAACCTAAAGGCCGGGTTCCAAACCATCACTGGCTCAGTCAAAGGGATGGACTATGCACTCAGCATCCCAAGGCAAAAAGGCCTCTCCCACTCTGCCTTTGAACAATATCATAATGCCATCTGCTGACAAATGTTCAGGTCAGAGGTGGATCAAATCCCATATCTCAGGTCACCTTTCAACAGAGGCAAATATTGATGATAAAATTCACCTTTGCCTTCAAAGCCCCTGCATAGCCTAGAGTTGATTGAGAGTAATCATATTAGGAACAAAGACTTCATGCCTGGCACAAAACCTCTGGTCCACTGGACAGCAGTGTTCTCTGGATCTACCAAAATACTTTTGAGATCTGGGTTACCAACAGCTGGCTTCTCAAGGCATGGATTAGATACCACCAACACTGTCTCAACAATATCCTCCATGTTCATTGGAGGGAAAAGCAAACCATCATCTGTTTCCTCGCTCAAGCCCAAGCAGGTGCTTTCGCTGAACCGAGGTCCTGCTTATATTAAGTTTAGTTTCACGTGCACCGAGGTATAGTGAAAAGCTTTCATTATAGATACATGATAAGGGAATAATGTTTAGTGCAAGGTAAAGCCACTCAGTCATTTAATTTTTGTTTGCATTCCCTACACTAGATCTATTCCAAATGCTGGCATTGGAAGTGATAACGACATGGTTATATGAAAAGATTCAATACACAACATCCCCATCAACTCCTGGGAACCTCTGGGCCATGACTACTTCAAGCGGAGAAAGGAGCAATCAAGAACTAGAGGTCAGTGGGAAAGTCAGTGGGACATAAGCTAGGAGTCAGTGTTCAAGTCAAATTTATTGTCAAATGCACAAGTCTAACGAGGTACATATGATGAAAATCTTGCTTGCAGCAACATCACAGGTCTATATCTCAGACAAAAAAAATGTAAATTACACATAACTTCTACAAGACAGTGAAAGGAAAAACTGTAAAATTCAATTGATGCAAAATGTGATTAAAAAAACAAGTCCATGGTTGTGCAAAAGGTAGTCTGTAGTGTTCTGTTGCTAATGATTCTTAGAAAGTAGAAATGAATAAAATACTGGTTTCTTTTGACAGCATTCTCAATACTGGCATCAATAATAATGGCAGCGCGAATACCAAATACAGAATCTAACTAGCACAGCTCACACAAAATCTGCCCAAATAAAAGCATTTTCAACTCTATACTAAAATAATGAACAGGCCTACCTTTCAAGGCAGACCCTCAAACTTAACCCACACTTGCAATGTATGTTACGTGTCACTAAATTGGTAGGTTGTGGGTTCAAATCACACTCCAGTGACTTGAGTACGTAATCCAACAGAGGCCCAGGAGCCGTTGGTGTGGGAGGAGCGACGTCCGAGCTTAAAACCAGAGTGCGGGGCTTTGTTTTTATGGAGGTCCAGGAGCCGTTGGTGTGGGAGGAACCCAAATCTGTAACGTTCCAAAACTGTCACGTTCCATTCGCATTTCAAAACAAGTGGGCTTGAGCAAGCCGCTGATTGGTGGAAGCGGACTAGAGGAAGCAGCTGATTGGGAGTCAGATCCCTGTTGATTTCTTCCAGCACTTTGTATTGTATCCTGGGTAAGGGGGGAGTATGAGGGCCAGGGCAGTTTACTGTTCTGGATGTCACATGTGGGAGGTCATGGAGTCTGATAGCCTTCCAGACGTCCACATCTGCGCCAGGTGCGCTGAGATGGGGCTCCTAAGGGACCGTATTAGGAACCTGGAGCAGCAGCTCGATGATCTCTGTCTGGTCAGGGAGAGTGAGGAGGTCATAGAGAGGAGTTACAGAGAGGTGGTCACTCCAAGACCATGGGAGGCAGACACGTGGGTCACAGTTAGGAGGGGCAAGGGGCAGATGCAGGGACTACAGAGTACCCCGGTGGCTGGAAATCTTGGCAATAAGTACTCGTGTTTGAGTACTGCTGGGGGAGGGGAACAGCCTACCTAGGGGTAGCGACAGCGGCCGGGCCTCCAGCACAGAGACCAGCCCACATCTTAATTGTGTGAGCAGAGAGACAGAGGGGTGTAAAATGAGTGTAGAAGCAATAGGTAGCAAGGCAGGCAGACAAATCTGGGGCAAAAATCAAAATGGGCCACTTTTCAACATAATTGTATAAGGGGTAAGAATGTTATAAAAACAAGCCTGAAGGCTTTATGTCTCAATGCAAGGAACATTTGTAATAAGGTGGATGAGTTGAATGTGCAGATAGTTATTAATGAATATGATATAGTTGGGATCATGGAGACATGGCTCCAGGGTGACTAAGGCTGGGAGCTGAACATCCAGGGATATTCAATATTCATGAGGGATAGACAGAAAGGAAAAGGAGGGTGGGTAGCTTTGCTGGTTGGAGAGGAGATTAGTGCAATAGAAAGGAAGGACATTAGCTTGGAGGATGTGGAATCGATATGGGTAGAGCTGTGAAACACTAAGGGGCAGAAAACACTAGTGGGAGGTGTGTACAGGCCACCTAACAATAGTAGTGGAGTTGGAGATGGCATCAAACAGGAAATTAGAAATGCGTGCAACAAAGGTAAAACAGTTATAATGGGTGACTTCAATCTACATATAGATTGGGTGAATCAAATTGGCAGGGGTGCTGAGGAAGAGGATTTCTTGGAATGTATACGGGATAGTTTTCTAAACCAACATGTAGAGGAACCAACGAGAGAGCAGGCTATTCTCGGATGGGTATTGAGTAATGAGGGTTAGTTAACAGTCAAGTTGTGCGTGGCCCCTTGGGCAAGAGTGACCATAATATGGTTGAGTTCTTCATTAGGATGGAGAATGACATAATTAATTCAGAAACAAGGGTTCTGAACTTAAAGAAAGGTAACTTTGAGTGTATGAGACGTGAATTGGCCAAGATAGACTGGCAATTGATTCTTAAAGGGTTGATGGTGAATAGGCAATGGAAGGCATTTAAAGACTGCATGGATGAACTACAACTATTGTTCATCCCAGTTTGACAAAATAAGCCAAATTAAATCAGGAAAGGTAGTACATCCGTGGAGAACAAGGGAAATCAGGGATAGTAACAAAACAAAAGATGAAGCATACAAATTAGACAGAAAAAACAGCCTACCAGAGGACTGGGAGAAATTCAGCAGAGGAGGACAAAGGGATTAATTAGGAAAGGGAAAATAGATTATGAAAGAAAACTGGCAAGGAACATAAAAACGGACTGCAAAAGTTTTTATAGATATGTGAAGAGAAAAAGATAAGTTAAAACAAATGTAGGTCCCGTGCAGTCAGAAACAGGAGAATTGATCATGGGGAACAAGGACATGGCAGACCAATTGAATAACTACTTTGGTTCTGCCTTCACTAAGGAAGACATAAATAATCTGCCGGAATTAGCCGGGAACCGGGGGTCAAATGAGATGGAACTGAGTGAAATTCAGGTTAGCCGGGAAGTGGTGTTAGGTAAATTGAATGGATTAAAGGCCGATAAATCCCCAGGGCCAGATACGCTGCATCCCAGAGTACTTAAGGAAGTAGCCCCAGAAATAGTGGATGCATTAGTGATAATTTTTCAAAACTCATTAGAATCTGGATTAGTCCCTGAGGATTGGAGGGTAGCTAATGTAACTCCACTTTTTAAAAAGAGAGGGAGAGAGAAAACGGGGAATTACAGACCAGTTAGTTTAACATCGGTAGTGGGAAAACTGCTAGAGTCAGTTATTAAAGATGGGTTAGCAGCACATTTGGAAAGTGGTGAAATCATTGGACAAAGTCAGCATGGATTTATGAAAGATAAATCATTTCTGACAAATCTTATAGAATTTTTGAAGATGTAACTAGTAGAGTGGGTAAGGGAGAACCAGTGGATGTGTTATATCTGGACTTTCAGAAAGCTTTCAACAAGGTCCCACATAATAGATTAGTATCCAAGCTTAAAACACACGTTATTGGGGGTTCAGTATTGATGTGGATAGAGAACTGGCTGGCAGACAGGAAGCAAAGAGTAGGAGTAAATGTGTCCTTTTCAGAATGGCAGGCAGTGACTAGTGGGGTACCGCAAGGCTCGGTGCTGGGACCCCAGCTATTTACAATATATATTAATGATTTGGACGAGGGAATTGAATGTAACATCTCCAGTTTGTGGATGACACAAAGCTGGGGGGCAGTGTTAGCTGTGAGGAGGATGCTAGGAGGCTGCAAGATGACTTGGATAGGTTGGGTGAGTGGGCAAATGCATGGCAGATGCAGTATAATGTGGATACATGTGAGGTTATCCACTCTGGTGGCAAAAACAGGAAAGTAGACTATTATTTGAATGGTGGCCGATTAAGAAAAGGGGAGATGCAACGAGACCTGGGTTTCATGGCACACCAGTCATTGAAAGTAGGCATGCAGATGCAGCAGGCTGTGAAGAAAGCGAATGGTATGTTGGCATTCATAGCAAAAGGATTTGAGTACAAGAGCAGGGAGGTTCTACTGCAGTTGTACAGGGTCTTGGTGAGGCCACACCTGGAGTATTGCGTACAGTTTTGGTCTCCTAATCTGAGGAAAGACATTCTTGCCATAGAGGGAGTACAGCGAAGGTTCACAAGATTGATTCCTGGGATGTCAGGACTTTCATATGAAGAAAGACTGGATAGATTTGCCATGTACTCGCTAGAATTTAGAAGATTGAGGGGGGATCTTATAGAAACTTAGAAAATTATTAAGTGGTTGGACAGGCTAGATGCAGGAAGATTGTTCCCGATGTTACGGAAGTCCAAAACAAGGGGTCACAGTTTAAGGATAAGGAGGAAGTCTTTTAAGACCGAGATGACAAAAACATTTTTCACACAGAGAGTGGTGAATCTGTGGAATTCTCTGCCACAGAAGGTAGTTGAGGCCAGTTCATTGGCTATATTTAAGAGGGAGTTAGATGTGGCCCTTGTGACTAAGGGGATCGGGGGTATGCAGAGAAGGCAGGTACGGGATACTGAATTGGATGATCAGCCATGATCATATTGAATGATGGTGCAGGCTCGAAGGGCCGAATGGCCTACTCCTGCACCTATTTTCTATGTTTCTATATATGTTCATCAATTGTAAAAGAAGTCTGAAGTACGGTCTAAAGAAGGGTCCTGACCTGAAATATCCCCTATCCATTTTCTCTAGAGATGCTCCCTGACCCACTGAGTTACTCCAGCACTTTGTGCCTTTTTTATCTAATAATTTTAATTTGCCATGTCAGCAAAATTAGTTGTAGCACCTGTACATCTCAACCACAAGAGCACATTCATAGGCTGGTCAAAACACGGAGTGGACTTCTGATTGAGCTCACGGAAGCAATCACAGGCAGTTCTGCAATAATGCGATAGTTATTAAACCAGCAGAGAGGTCTTCAGCTGTCACAACACACAATGCATAAAGCAAAGATAAGGACAGATTCAGGTCCAGATGTATTCAGGTTAATCCAGACTTCTTGCAGCATCGCAAGGGCACATACTCAGTTCTTCTCAGGACAAGTTATGTAAATTTAGATACTAGTCAATTAACCGGCCTAAAAAATCTCAGAATTTTGAACATTATTTAAGTGCGGAATTATAATCTGCCAGGTTTACTCCATCAATTACTTCTGTTTGTCAAACTAACTATGGGCCAAATGTTTGTCATGAAATGAGCCATGCATCTGACTTTTAAATACAAATACCTTGAAATTGATTTGAATTTCAGGCCCTCACATATTTGCAATAATGACATGGTGCGGGAAGAAACAAAGAATTTATGTTTATTCAACCCTTCTATTTCCAATTTTTGAGGCCTACCCCATAACCTCTGTAAATTGAAGATAGACACAAAGTGCTGGAGTAACTCTGCAGGTCAGGCAGTATCTCAGTAGAAATAGGATGGATGACGTTTTAGGTAGGGACCATTCTTCAGACTCTATCATCTGTAAATTGAATGTAATTTTTATGGCATTTAAATTATAAATTACAAATCTTATGCTTTTGAAGGTGTTTCACCTGATGGTTAAACAAATTCAAGTTTATAAAGGACATTTATTATCACATACACAAATTGGTGTAGTGAAATGTGACTTGCCATTGCAGCACACAAATAAAGATAACACACATTAAAGAATTTAACAATAAACATAAAAACATCCCCCCACAATGATTCCCACTGTGGGGGAAGGCATCAAAAGTGGTAAGAGGTAAATTGGTGTGTGTTCAGCACTTTGTAGAAATGCCTCTGCTGATTTACACTTGTTTGGATATATTCTGTTATAATTGAAAAGAAACACGGATGGCTGTATCAGCATGGCTGTATTTTGAGCGTCCGTTAAACTTGCTATCATTCAACGGTTCTTTACACGTTTTGCCTGAGAAGGACATCCGAGTTTCAAGGCTGGTCAAAACACAGAGTGGACTTCTGAGTGAGCTCATGGAAGCAAAGACCTGCAGATCTTTTAAGCAACAATTGGGGGCCATGATGGAGATACAGTCACATATGATAAAATAATGGGTTGACTGGGCTTGTATTCATTGGAATTTAGAAGGATGAGAGGATATCTTATAGAAACATATACCATTCTTAAAGGATTGCACAGGCTAGATGCAGGAAAAATGTTCCCGATGTTGGGGGAGTCCAGAACCAAAGGTCACAGTTTAAGATTAAGGGGTAGGCCATTTAGGACTGAGATGAGGAAAAGCTTTTTCACCCAGAGAGTTGTGAATCTGTGGAATCCACAGAAGGCAGTGGAGGCCAATTCACTGAATATTTTCAAGAGAGTTAGATTTAGCTCTTAGGGTTAAATGAATCGAGGGATATGGGGAAAAAGCAGGAACAGGGTACTGATTTTAGATGATCAGCCATGATCTTATTGAATGGCGGTGCTGGCTCGAAGGGCCGAATGGCCTACTCCTGCACCTATTTTTCTATGTTTCTGTTCTATGTTTCTATACACACACTATGTTCTTTCCTTAAGCTTGAATAGGTTGCCTGCAAACACACAGAGAACCACACATATTTTACATGCATGGAATGAGGCTAATTGGCTGATTGTGTTGATTCCAGAGCTTTCCAGCTTTTTATCCATAGCCCTGAATTCCCTGCTGAAAGTCAGTAATGAATCAGGCTCCAGCTTTTTGCATTGCAGATCAACAACACTGCACACGTTTTTCCTCCCTGGATTTATTCCTTTGAAGCTTATCTTAAATATATGCCTTCTAATTTATGACCTTCCTGCCATATGAACACAACAAATAGAAGCAGGGAAGTCAACATGTCACACAGATAAAGCAGCATAGTGTGCTTCTAATTGCTTCTCTGACTGTTCACATGAACCCATTTGGCCTCACCCTTTCGGTGACATTCCATTGGATCCACTTGTCAATCCACCACCTTCCATGCCATTGAAAACTGACTGGTTTTATTTCATAAGGTCACAAGTGATAGGGGCAGAATAGTAAGATTGAACGAGAACTTACCAGTTCGAAGGTTGATCTTTATTTCATGAGGAGTTGCGGTGAGGGATTTCGTGAAGAGCCCGCCGGCACGCATGCGCGACATTCTTCAAAGCAGCGGTGTGGAATCACAGAAAACAACACAGAAATGATTTGGCATAGTAAGATTTAAAGAGACTCTAATTACCAGCTGAGGATGATCGAGGGTTGGGAGCGGAGGGCACGAAATCCCTCACCGCAACTCCTCATGAAATAAAGATCAACCTTCGAACTGGTAAGTTCTCGTTCAATCTTACTATTTCATTTCGGAGTCACGTGAGTGACTTCGTGAAGACTTCAAAGCTTCTGTGATTACACGCCCTGGACCACGTCCATGCTGACACACCACTAGCAAGGATGGATTGGAGTAAACAAGTTGATGAAACGAAGTTATACTGAAACAAAAGAAGATTTATTAATAACACAGCAAAAAATCCCCTTTAAACGGGGACATCCCCACGTTCTCGTCCGGCGTTCAGCACGGCCTCCGCGAACTGTAGGGGAGCAGCAACAGGCTTGTTATAGAACCGCTGGAACACAGCTTCGTTCGCCCATCCTGCTGTGGCGAGGATATGGTCCATGGGCACCTCCATGACCCTCGCCGCCGACGTAGATGCAGCCCTGGTGGAGTGAGATTTAAACACATTAGTGTCAATACCTGCCTTATCCAAGACGATCCGGAGCCGCCTGGATATCGTCTGGACTGTCACTCGATGGTGAGGTCTTTTGTGAGTGACAAGCAGGTACAACTCCATTCCTCTGATGCTCCTCGTCACCTTGACGTAGTAACGGATATGAGTGGCTAAACATAGCCGAGCATCTGCGGGGTATGCCGGGAACTTCAGCTGCAGCCCTGTGCACCCAGGTCTATGCTGCTTAAGTAGCGCATCAATGAAAAAGACTACTTCTCCAGGGGTAGACGTCATCCTGTCAATACGGAGTTTGTGGAGCGTCTGAACCCGCTGTGCTGAAGTCAGCGCTAGTAACATCACCAATTTCATAGTGAGTTTGTCCAGCTGTAACCCTTCCATGGGTGACCACGACCTGAGCAGGGTTAGTACATCCCTGACATCCCAGGTGATGTTATAGCGTGGTGTAGGCGGATTCAGATTGAATATTCCCCGCATAAGCCTGGACACTAGCCTGTTTGATCCTACCTCGATGTTGAGGTAGAATGACAGCGCACTCCTGGCGCTGTTGATGGCACTGTAACTCAAGTGCTCATCGTGGTGCAACCCCGCGAGGAATTCCAGGACGTCGGCTATGGAGACATCATCATAGGTGATGCGAGAGCGGCTGCAGTAGGCTTCCCACTTGGTGATGTGGGAGAGATATCTTCGCCTGGTTGACTCTCGACATGATGCTCCAATGGTGTTCATGGTCCGGGTGGAAAGGCCATACTGCATCCATGGCCTGGTCAGAACCTGCAAGCCAGTAATTTTAAATAGGCATGGCAGGGGTGTAACTCCCCTGAAACAGGGTGAGAAACCAAATGCGGGCAACCCTCTAAAGGGACCCAAGGTTGACTAATCATGTCAAAGACCACCGGATACCAAGGCTGTGTGGGCCAGTCGGGTATGACAAGAATACCTCTGGCAGAATCCATCTTGATTTTTTGTAATACCCGACTGATGAGGCAAAACGGGGGGAATGCATAGAAAAACCAATTCCCCCAGTCTAGCGAGAATGCATCCATCGCTAATGCCCCAGGGTCTGGTTCCCATGAAACATATGCCGGTACCTGATGGTTCAACCGGGACGCAAAAAGGTCTATATCCGGTTGACCAAATTTGGCTGTAATTTGGGCAAATATTTGAGGATGCAACATCCACTCAATACTATCATTGAATTTGCGTGACCTGGTGTCTGCCACAGTATTAAGCCTACCTGGCACATAGGTGGCTGAAATCCAAATATGCCAATCAATACACCAGAGCCAAATAGTATTAGCCAATTTGTCACAAGAGACTGACCTGGTACCGCCCATATGGTTTAAATATGCCACCGCCGTAGTGTTGTCTATTTGGAGACGGACATGAGTTCCACTGAGATTGGAACAATAAGCCCGCAGTCCGTGAAATGCTGCAAGCAGCTCCAAATAGTTAATCCCTTGCACTAGCAACATGCTAGCTTCAAGGGCATCCCACCTGCCCCCACAACTCGAAGAGCTGTCCGTAGCTCCCCAGCCTTGGGAGCTTGCGTCAGTTTGCAAATATACCACCGGATTGGGTACAACAATGGGTTTGAATGCCCTGCCAATATTGGACACCCACCATTGTAGCTCAACCTCAGCATCAGAAGGCAGTCGCATAGGTCTGTCGAAATGACCAGCGTTCTTTTCCAACGCGGCAATCTTGGCTCTTTGCAGATTTTGATAATGCAAAGGCCCAAACTGGGCTGCGGGAAACAAAGCTACGATTTTCCCAATCACCTTAGCTGTTTGCCGAATAGATGGTATACTGGCGAGTGCAAGATCCTGACATGCAAGGGTGACATCCTCAACCTTGTTAAATGGTATGGTGGCCCTCATTCGAATAGAATCCACCGTGAAACCCAGATAATCCATAACCTGGGATGGGCAGAACTTGGATTTGTCTGGATGGACTATAAACCCCAGCCGCTGAAATATAGTGACAGTGGCCGAAACTGCCCTTTCAGCTGCTTCCAGGGTGTTGCTAATAATCAGGATATCATCCAAATAGGCCATTACAACATGGTGTTGCATACGTAATTGGGCCTTAATAGGTTTAAGCAACTTAGTAAAGAGCCTAGGGGCGGTAGTAAGCCCATTTGGCAAGGCCCTGTATTGCCAGAGCTGATCCATCCAGACAAATTTCAGAAACTTTCGGTGATGTTTCCGAATGGATACTGAATAGTATGCATCTTTCAAATCAATGCATGCCATAAAGCAACCTTGTGAAATCAGTGATTTGGCTGTCTCGAAAGTGTCCATTTTAAAATGGGTGTATGTTACAAAAGTATTCAGCTGGGTCAAGTCAATAATCACCCGACAACCTCCATCCTTTTTTGGTCTGGTAAAAATATTAGAGACGAATTCAATGGGTTCGTGCATAGTTTTCTCTATCACGCCTTTTTGTTCCAAACGAAAAATTTCAGCTGTGCCTGCTGCCTGCTCAACGGCAGACAGCGTAAACTTCCGTTTAGGCATATGCTGGGATGGAGGGATGTCCCCGTGAATAAATTCAATAGAATGACCCCGAATATTTTGTAAAATAAACTCATCTGAAGTAACAGTCTTCCATGCTTCAGAAAAGAACCGGAGTCGCCCTCCAACATGTGATGTTAAAGGGACAGGGGAAAGAAACCCAGACCGCCTTACCTCCATGGTCACCGGCGGTCCTTGACATACTTGGGTGGCCGTGGAGGTGCTGGGTTGGTTTGACGGTGAGGTGGCTTCATCTTCCACTGGGGTCGTTGTGGGCCTGATCCCAAAAAAGACCGCTGCTGCTGGCCCTGTTGATAATAGTGATGCGTAGCAGCATATGGTCTGGTTGCTGAAGTGACCGAGCCTTGCGGTCGAGCAGGTGGAGCTTTTGGCACCGTCGGTCTGGGGGCGATCTGAGATCGCATAAGTCCCACCGTCTTGGCTACCTCATCAAGCTCTTTGACTCTCTTCGGAAGATCCTCTCCGAAGAGTTGTCGGGGCGGCGGTGGCGGTGGTGGTTTGCACAAGCCAGCGAATTTTGGGTTGATAGAAGGACGGGTGCTGTTTTTCCGAAAATCATTAATTTCGTGTTGGGTAGCACATAACAGTGCCAATGCATCCTCTTGGTCCAATGAAAGGTCACCACCATCGACCGACCGCGCAAAGGCGGTAATACCGGCCGTAAGGAGTTTTAGAATCCGCTGGAGCTTCACCTCCTGATGGCGGATAGCCACGCCGATGTTGCCCCATATGGGCGTATTGACCACTGGCACGTTGAGGGCATTCATTGCAGTTGGAAGGAGGCTTGTGGCGATGAATGGCCTGCGAAAGGACTTCCTCCTGGAGCCGGTGGTTCGTAAGAAAATCTACCGTGGCTGCCAGTTTGGGTTGAAGCGGAAGTCCAGTTGTGACTGGAGCAGCGAATTTTGCCGCTACATCCAGTAGCTCTTCTGTCGGTGGCTCCGATAGAGCTGGTGTAGGGTCAAACCCTTCTTCCTCCTGTGGCTCGCTGATGATAGAGGCTGTCGAGGCGGCCCTGTGCCTGTCGATGTTCGTGGATGCGAGCTGCTGTTGATTATGGAGCAACAGCTCCAGCAGCCGCTCCATACGGTCAATACGCCCACCACCCTGAACACTCGGGTGGTCGGAGTCCTCCGGCTCAGAAAACATGCCGGGGCTCCTTTCATCGGCCCGCACCTCGTCGAGGTGATCTCGTTGCCGGAAATTGTCGCTTTCGGCCGCCGCAGCGAAACCGTGCGATTCCCGCGCGGGCGAGGTGTTCAACCGCCTCCGTTTAGCGGGAGCGGAAGCCGTTGCCACAAAGGGCCCTGACGGCTTGGGGTCGACTCCAGCAGAAGCATGGAGCGACGCCCGCGCGGGCTTGCCGGCTGTCCACATATTGGACGGTGCCGACGCTTGGTCTCGTCCACCCATCCATGGGGGACTCGGCGACCGAGGCGGGACCGTACCCAAGCCCCCCGTCCCGGCGGCGGGGGTTGGGAGTTGGGTAGCAGACCTTACAGACCCAGGTCCCGCTGTTGCACCAGACCGCACCATGGCGGCTGGTGGAGCCTTGGCCCGAACCGGGTTAGGCTTACGGGCTCCTCCCCTGCCCTTCAACGAAGGGCTAACGGAGGGGGGTCGGGCCACAGCACGAGACCCCTTCCCCGTGGTCGCCACTGGCGAACTTGTGGCAGGGTCCACCCTTTCGGGAGGCACCCCGTTGTCGTCCTCCACGAACTCCTCCTCGGAGCTGTGGCGATTCAGCGGGTCCCGACCTGCAGAAGCAGACGCCAACGGTTTCCCTGCCTTTTTCCCGGCCCCAGGTGTAAACGATGATGAGGGCGCCGGGCCGGTCGAACGACGACTTCGA
The DNA here is from genome assembly GCA_963514005.1 of Raja brachyura. Next base: position 48,759,766 of record OY740787.1, on the reverse strand, counting down.
CCAGACATTCTGAACTCCAATCCACACCCTTGCTGAAAGACAAAACAGACAGCAAGGGCCAACCAACTTAAGGTTAGTTTAACTTACCTAAGCGGTTCCTTATGAAGGGCTGGCGGGGAGCGCGCCCCACCGCCAGCTGTCGGCAGCAATGCGTTGCGACGATATGTCGCGCATGCATGCCGGCGGGCTCTTCACGAAGTCACTCACGTGACTCCGAAATGAAATTAGGAGCATTCGGCCCATCAAGTCTACTCTGCCATTCAAACATGGCTGATCTATCACTCTTGTTGTGTTTCTACCGTTTTGTATTTCAATGGAGCCAGGAGTAGGCCATTCAGTCCCTCATAACTAATATGCCATCCATGAAAATCATGGCTGATCTTATATCTCAGCCCCATTCTCTTGCACCAACCCTATATCCCCTGATTCCTCTAAAATGTCTACAAATCTCTGTCCCAAAAATAGCGACTCAGCCTCAACAGTCCTCAGAGGTTCACCACACTCTTGGTGAAGAAATACTTTCTGGTCCCGAATGCCCAAATCATTGAGACAGTGGTTCTCTGGCTCTAAACCCAATGGGGACATCAATGCTGCATCTGTCCTATCAAGCCCCTTAAGATTTTTTGAGTTAAAATCATGTATCATTTAAGACTTCCATTACATTTTGTTTCCAATGACTTCAAGTATAATAATCTTTGTGACACTAAACACTGCTCTGCTAACCACTCAACTAACACTCTTCTCCGCCTAGCAAAACTGGTCCTCACCCTCAACAACTTCACTTTCAACTCCACCCACTTCCGCCAAACCAAAGGTCTAGCCATGGGCATCATAGGCCCTAGCTATGCCTGTCCAATTGTAAGGTACGTCGAACAATCCTTGTTCCAGTCATACACTGGCCCCATCCCCAAACTCTATCTCCGCTACATTGACGACTGCATCGGGGCTACCTCATGTACTTTATTAATTTCCATTTTGCACTTAAATTCACTTGGACCATCTCTGACACCTCCCTCCCCTTTCTTGATCTCACCATCTCCATCTCAGTGGATAGACTATTGACTGATGTCTCTTACAAATCTACTGACTCCCACAACTATCTAGACTACAATTCTTCCCACCCTGCCTTCTGCAAAGACTCTATCCTCTACTTCCAATTCCTCCGACTATGCCGCATCTGCGCCCAAGATGAGGTGTTCCCTGCCAGGATATTTGTGATGGCTTTATTCTTTATGGAACCCTTGCAGCCTCTCTCTCTCCCTCTGTCCCTTCGCCACCATAATTGTCGTACTAGCTTTACTATCATCCTATTGAGTTTGCCCATCTGTTTAGTCGCTGTCATGCCCCTCCAAGTCATGCCCCACATTTCCTTGATTTCCATTGCTCTTTGCATTTCTTCCATTCATTTCTCCTTAGTACTGTCTACATCTCTTGTTTCCTTTTCCTCTGTCTGAAGAAGGGTCCCGACCCAAAACATCACCTATTCCTTTTCTCCAGAGATGTTGCCTGACCCGCTGAGTTACTCCAACCTATTGTGTCTGTCTTCCGTTTAAACCAGCATCTACAGTTTTGCACTTCTCCCATGACCTTGGCAACCCACCTGAAGTGTCGTATTCTGAATTGGACCCATTATGACTGTAAATAAATGTTTTATAAAGCTTCATCTAACTTTTTTGCTTTTATATAATTGCCACTACTAATAAAGAGAGAAGTACTCAATTGAATTGCCTTTGCAACTTGAGTCACCTTAAAAGGATGTGTGGACACAAATTCCTACTCTCACACATCTTTCAAAGTAGCACAATTTAATATACATCTTCTCATCTGCCCACCTCTTAAAGGACTATTTTTCTATTTCTCAGTTGATGAAATGCATATAAGATGAGAAAGAAATAAAATAAAAATTTCACCCCGAGCTGGCCACATTTAAATTTAGAATTTTTAAGAGAAATCTCCATGTGTTCAACATTGCATTCTCTCATTTTAGTTAACATTTACAAACACCTGCAACCCCCCCCTTCCCCTCACCCCTTCCTCCACTAAAACTCCATTAGCCAGTTCCACAGTTCACAATTATGTGTAATTCTTTGGCTCCTTCCTGTCTCAAGACAAAAATCAGGGAATCTTCTTTCCCGAGGTCACCCGATACCAGTCCTGATTTTTTTTCTTCGTTTCCAGTCTCGCACTCTCTCTCTCCTCCCCCCTCCCCTCCTACAATCATTGTGAAGAAGGGTCCTGACCCAAAGCATCACCTATCAATTTTCTCCAGAGATGCTGCCTGACCTACTGAGTGATTCTAGCATTTTGTGTCTATCGGCAAATTTGTCTAACCGCTCCTTATAGCTAGTATACTCCAGTCCAAGCAACATCCCTGGTGAACCTCATCTGCTCCCTTTTCAAAGCCTCCATGTCCTTCCTGCAGTGTGGTGATGGAGAATGCACACAAATGTGGCTGAACCAAAGTTTTATACAGCTACAGCATGAATTGCCAACTTTTATACTCAATATCCCGACAGACGAAGGCAAGCATAATGTACACCTTTTTTACCATCATCTATTTGTGCTGCCACTTTCACGGAGTTCTGAACTTGTTCCCCAAGATCCTTGTGTACATCAATGTTCCTTTCACCTCCCAAAATGCAACACAGTACATTTGCCCAGATTAAATCTCATCTGCCATTTCTTTGCCCAAACGGTTCTCGATCCTGTTTTATGGAATCATGGAAAACTTTATTGTCATTCAGACCTTGCGGTCTGAACGAAATTTTGTTGCCTGCAGTCATACATATAGTAAATAACAAAACACACAATAAACACATATTTAACATCCACCACAGTGAGTTCACCAGACACCTCCTCACTGTGATGGAAGGCAAAAATCTTGTGTTTGTCTCTTCCCTTCTTGTTCTTCCTTTGCGCTGAGGTGACCCAGGCCTCCGATGTTGTGACCGCACCGGGTGATGTAAATACGTCCCGTGGCTGAACCACACTCCGCGAGCGGGCCGGTTCAACTCCGCGGCCCGGGGCGGTCGAAGCTGCCGCCCTTCAGTCCAGCGGACGCAGCTGTTGCCGTGGGAGCTCCAGAAAAACAGGCCACCAACCTGTGACCTGCGAGCTCCCGACGATGTCGTCCACTGGGCCCGCGGCCGAACCTCCGAAGTTGCTGCCGCCGCCACCACCACCGGAAAGCCGCCACAGCTCCGAGTCGGGCCGCCGGAACACCGGAATGCCTGAACCCGCCACAGCCCCGAAGTCGGCCAGCCTCGCGCTGGTAAGTCCTGGCTGGCTCTGCCTCCGGAGCCTCGAGGTCGGTCGCAGTTGGAGGCTGTCAGCTCCGCCATTAGGCCTCAGCGCAGATGGAGACGGAGACGGGGGATACACCATGAAAAGTCGCGTCCCCCCCCAAAAGGAAGAGACTAAAAACGTTTCTCCCACCCCTCCCCCACACATGTACTACATAATAACTGAAATTGACGCTAAAACAAGACAAGAAAACAACAAAAAGAAAAGAAAAACAGATGGACTGCAGCGAGCCGCTGCTGCCAGGGCAGCGCCGCCACTCCTCATTTGATGATCCTCATTATTTATTATATACTAACCCCGATACCAATCTAACTAATCCCTTCTGCTTGCGGATGGTCCCTCTCCATTTTGTGTCTGTTCATGCATCTATCTAAATGCTTCTTAAACATGCCTATCATTTCTGCTTGTAATGCTTCTAATTTATGTCATCTGCAAACTCACTAATCAGACCACCTTCATCCCAAATAATTGATATATTACAGACACTGGTCCCGGCACTTATCATCACAGAACACACAAAGCTCCAGTCAGAAAAACACCCGTCCACCCTGTCTTCGATAACCAGGCCAATTTATGCCCAACTTACAGCCCAACTCTCCATTGAACCCATGTGACTTAATCTTTTGGACGAATTTACCAGATGGGAACTTGTCAAATACTTTACTGAAGTTCGTGCCGCCAACTTCCAATGTCAACCCTAACAAATCACATTTGTCACCTCCTCAAAAGACCCAAACATGTGAGACAGGAGATGCCCCCATGTTATGCCGTGATGATTAACCCGAACAAATCCATGCTTTTTCAAATGAGAATAAATCCTATCCCCAAGAATCTTCTGCAATACCTTCCCTCCCACTGATGCAAGGCTCACTGACCTATAGATTTTTGGATAATCTCAACTGCCCTTCTTAAACAAAGTCTCACCTGGAGTTATTGAGGATACAAAGATCCCTGTTAAGGCCTCAGCAATCACTTCCCTGACCTACTTCAGTATCTTGGGATAGATTCACCTTATGCACTTTAATGTTTTTGAAGACACCAAACACCTCTCCCTTCTTAATATTGACATGCTCTAGCATATTATCATGTTGATGGTTGGCAAAGGTTCAGAGGGATGAAACTATGTTGAACGTTGCTATGATCCCAAACACATGGCATGAAACAACAGTGGAAGCAGACATAATTGCAACTTTCCGAAGGGAAATTAATATACAAAAAATATTCTCCTCGTGTATATGTCTAGTGAACTACCCAAATGGTATATCACATGTATTTTTAAATCTGCATGTATAATTTAGCATTTGAATGGTTAATAACACCTGCTTTATGCCATGCCAATTAGAGTACCCGTACAATAAGAGTTAAATGTACCATGTTAGTGACTTAAAGCAGAGATGAGTTTAAAAACACTTCCTTGTTATTACAAAAAGGATCTTTACCACAAAGCATAAAACCAAATAAAAAGAAAATCATAGCTTTGCAAATCAAAACCTGCAGTGCTGGCATTAAACATCACTTTATTCACACAAAACAAGGTCCAGGCTCATCAAGTACAGATTTTCATGTTTTGAAATAGGTTCCAAAACCCCCCTCAAAATGTAGATTAAATGAATAGGAGTAGGTCAGAGAGAAGCAGAGCATGTGCGGGGTGCTCTCACATGCACGGACAGTTTTAATTGCAACGTTTAAAGTGTAATGATCTTTAGAATATAGGAAACGAAGCACACATTGCAACTAATGTTCAAGCACTGAGACAGATAATTTTTTAAGGAGCATAGTTGCGAAAAGTGAACATTAATGACCACCCATTCAGAAACATAAGTAATAGGAATGCTTGGAGAAGGGAGATTAATGATGAAAGCCTGGGAAGAATGCATCTATTGGCTGGGTTCCGTCTCTCCTAAACCTCAGTTTGACGCCTCTCACTGCAATTCTGTATGTACTAATGGCCAAAATCTGACAATAACCCGCGAGTTACCCTTCAGTGGAGATTAATGGCCAAATGAATTAAAAACTGGATATTAGAGAGAATGAGAAATATAAATTCAGGGGAATGGGACTGAAGGACTGTTCCTCTGGGAATCTGCATAGACCTAATGGGCCAAATGGCCTACTGTGTTGTTATAAGATAATGGAAACCAAAATGCTAGAACTTACTGAAGGGCTTGTTTCCATGCTTTATGACTATGACCCTTATGGACATGTATTCTGCACATGGAATTTCTAGTAAATATATATATATTTTTTTAACATAAGTATTTCTTTCATCAACCAGGCATTCCAAGTACTGGATAGGAAGTTGTTCACCATAGAACTGCATTCAGTTTTTCTCTGAAGCACATTTCCTTGAAGGCCAACCATTGTGTTCTTGGCCCTCTTTACTTCCATTCCACTTCAACTGGACCCTTGTGCAAATTAATTAAATTGCTTTGCTTTTATAGTATTTTTGTCTTTGGTTCTATCCTTTGGCCTTTTCTACAACAATTTTAAATGTAATTCAATAATAATCACTATTATCCCGATGTTCTCCTGCAAAAGGGTCTCTTAAAAAGCATGAATGTGGATAAATCCCCTGGGCCTGATACACTCTATCACAGTTTCTTGCACGGTGCACAGAGTTGCTGCCTTACAGCGCCAGAGACCTAGGCGCGATCTTGACCACTGGTGCTTGTCTGTACGGACTTTGTACGTTCTCCCGAAGACTTGTTTCCGCACTGTATCTCTAAACCTAAACTAAGCAAGGCAAGAGAGGAAGGGCCTCGATGAAAATGGTTGAATCCTTCCTAGCCATTGGTTGGAATGCTGGAAGTTGAGGGGAGACCTGATAGAACGAGATAAAATTATGATTGATACGACATGGATAGATAGACAGTCAGATCCTTTTTCCTAGGGTGGAAGTGTCTAAGTATAGAGGGCACACCTTTAAAGATGAGAGGGGCAAAGTTTAAAGAAGATATACTAGCCATTTTTTTTTACTACATAACAATGGTGGGGACCTGGAAAGTATTGCCAGGTGTGATGATAGTGACATTTTAGAGGCTTTTGGATGCGCACAAGGATATGCACGGAATGGACGGATATGTATCATGTGCAGGCTGATGAGATTAGTTTATCTTGGCATCATGTTCAGCACAGAAACTGTGGGCTGAAGAGCCCGTTCCAGAGCCTTTGTACATTCTAGCCTTTGAACCACTGCCTCAGCACCAAAATAGTAAGGACTTTCACAAGGTTCCACTATAGGCTGGTTACATACACTAACTGATAGATTTTTGTGTTATTGTTTATTATATGTTAATTTGTCGTGTTGTATTCAATATGCCTGCAAAGCAGCAGCAAGTAGGAATTTCACTCTTCCAGTCCCGATGCATGTGACAATTAAACACCCTTGATAGTCAAATTTCAGACAGAATACAGAGCAGCGAGAAATTAGAAAAGGATACATCAAAAAGGAACAAAGAGAACGTGAAGACAGATTAGCAGGCAACGTGAGTCAATACCCAAGGGCTTGGGACTGAATCGTGCAGTTGCAAAGGATATGAATGATATACTGAATTAGTGCTGCATCTGAGCTCACAAAGGCAATTAGTGTTGCAAGATGTGTAGACTTACTCGAAGGAAAGTAAAAGTATAGAGTAAAACCTAGTGTTAATCCTTACCATAACCTGAGGGAATCAAAAAATTGTTATGTTTGAACTGCCATGCATGTCATGCCAACAAAATACTTTGACTTTTTGCTGTTAAAATAATGATTTTTCTTTCACAGCTGTGCGCCACTCTAAGTTAACTGGTCATTGGGACCCGAGGCAATGTATCCGGAATTGCAGAAAAACAAAACTAGGATGGATAATAAAAGCTTTGACAACAAATTTTCAATTCACTTGGATATGGGAATGGTCACATTGTACTTGAGCTTTGAAACATTGCACCTTGATAGAGAAAAAGGGGAAGATCACCGTGACAACACAATCAGCTGGCCCAACATCGGGCGTGGCAGATCTGCGCACAATCATTGTCAAACACAACACAAATTTTCATTTGGAGAAGAATAAGTGAGATAACATGGATTTGAACTTGGCTTCCCTCAAAAAAATGAAATTATCTTTCTTTCAAAACAGTCTTTGATTTTTATCTTCAGCCTTTTGCATAACAATTTTAAGTTAAATTAAATTATGACCATGATTATCTGGCTAACTTGATTAAACTCTGATGAAAAAATACACAGTGTTGATCATTGCAGTGCCATGAATAGATAGATTAATTCTCAAAAAGCCTTTGATAAAATATAGTCTCTTTACAGACGTTATTGAAAAATAGCACCGAGCACTGAGGAGACTCTAGTCACACAACTGACCAAGAGGTAGGGGTAGAGGGAATGGATTTTTAATGTTTTCCTGAATGGAAATATGCTGCAGAGACAGTCGAGGGTGATTATTAGGACAATTGTTTTCCTTGTTTTATAAATGATCAGGAATAGAAATTCCAAGCCCGTGTAGTTTGGCAAAGTGGGGAACAGCAGAGGGAATAGTAGTAAAAGAAATCAAATCTGAAAACGGTGAAGATGCTCAACAGGTCAAGTAGTGACTGTGGGGAGAGTGAAAAATCAGGTCATCATTTCTTATTGATGACAATTAATGCTGCTTCTTTCTGTCCCTGAACCTGCTGACAACTTGCAACATTTTCTGCCTTAATTTCAGACCCAGCATCTTCATTTTTTTACATTTTTGATTTCAGTCAGTCTCAATCTAATGAAAAGAACAGATACATGTCAGATTCAATTTCTCCATGTAAGAGAGGTGTGTGGCATTATGGGAGGGATATCATTAGAGGCTGTACAATGTGATTTCATTTGAGAGTGAAAGAATGCAGGAACCTTAGGATGCATCAAATGTTTTTGAATGTGGGAGATATAGAACATAATAAAGTACAACACAGGAACATACACTTTGGCACACAATGCTGCTGAACACAATGCCAAGATCTACCTGCACATGATTCATATCCCTCCATTTCTCGCATCTCTATGGGCCCATATAAAAGCCTCTTAAATGTCACAATCATATCAGCCTCCACCATCACTCCTGGTAATGCATCCCAGGCACTCCTCTGGATGTGCAAACAACTTGCCCTGCACATCTCCTTTAAAATATGCATCTCTCATCTTAAAGCCCTCTTGTTTTTAACCATTGCCTCCCAAATGAAATTAGATTGCATCTGACCGTCTATCCTATCTATGCCTCTCGTAATTTGATGTACTTCCATCAAGTCTCCCCTCAGCCTCACGCATTCCAGTGAAAACAATCAAAGTTTGTTCAAACTTTCCTTGTAGCTAATGCTCCCTAATCTAAGCAGCATTCTGGCACACATCTCCTGCACCAGCTCCAAAACCACCACATTGTTCCAGTGATGGGGTGACCAGAACTGCATGCAATACTCCAAATTTGGCCTAGCCAAAGTCCTATAAAGCTGCAACATGACTTACTAATTTACTCCTGCATTCAATGCCTCAACAACATAGGCATACGATATGACTTCTTTACCAGTCTATTTACTTGTTGCCACTTGGATCCCAAGATCCCACTGTACGTCAATGCTGTTAAGATCAAAATACATGTTGACACCATCTACCATGTTAATGAACTTGCCTTTAACAGTATATTTATCCTCCCGAAGTGCAATACCTCACATTTGCTCGGATTAAACCCCATCTGCCATATCACCGCCCATTTCTGAGGTTGATCTGTATCCTGTTATATACTTTGACAGCTTTCATCATTATCCGTAACTTCAGCAATTGCTGTATCGTCATCAAATTTACTGATCAACCCATCAACATTTATGTTCAAGTTATGTATTTACTATTCTCCAGGCAAAATGACCCTCTTTCACCATCTTTTATGAGTAAGTGAGTTCTGAATCCATAAAGACAAAAGGCTCTATAAGGCGCTGGTCAGGCTGCATTTGGAGTACTGTGAGGAAATGTGGGCCCCATATCCGAGCCATGCTGGCTCTGGAGAAGGTCCAGAGGAGGTTTACATATGACAGCACTGGGCCTCTATTCGCTAGAGTGTAAAAGGTTGAGGGGGGACTTCATTAAAACTTACAGAATAATGAAAGGCATAGATAGAGTGGATGTGGAAAGAAGGTTTCCACTGGTGAGAGAGTCTAGGACCAGAGGTCATAGCCCCAGAAGTAAAAAGTGCTCTTTTAAAAAGGAGGCGATGAGGAACTTCTTTGGTCAGAGGGTCGTTAATCTGTTGTGGCAGAGATAAGCCATGATTGAAATGTGGAGTTGACTCAATGGGCCGAATGGCCTAATCCTATAATTTGTGAACATCATTATGAATCCTGTGCACCTTAATCTAATGGATCAGCCTACCTTGGGGAACTATATCAAATGCCTTACTAAAATCTGTTGACAACATCCACGATATTACTCTCATCGATCAGCTTTATCACCTTGCTCAAGTTCGTGAAACATGACCTGCTACATAAGAAATGCATTGTAATGATGGTTAAGATTATGGTATTTGCAAATAGGTGTTTTGAGAAAAAACATAACACATGACTGGTTAGCACGCAACAAAAGCTTTTCACTGTACCTCAGTACACGTGACAACAAACTAAAAAATCACAGCATCAGTCTCATGAATTATGAATTGGCCACTTAGGTTGAGGAAGCATGTTTGGAGCATGGTACACAAGATGAATGCAGGATAGACTTCAGTTTTATGGCAAGACTTGAGATGTTGGGATTGTTATTCTTGCACAGAGGATTTTCGCAGACACCTACTGGAGGTTTTCAAATCCGTTTTTTTTAAACAAAGCAATTAGGCAAATCTATTACCCCAGGGAAGTAGGTTCAATGTTGTTAACACAACCAACCGTGGAAATTTAAACAGCTAAGAGAAAAGGGAAGGCCCATGATGGCAGAAGTCAGTGATGGCAGGGAAACACAAGGTTAAATAACTCAGTTTCAGAGTCAGGATCATACATCACGTAAACAGGGCCTTCAACCCAACTCCTCCATGATGCACAATCTAAGCTAGTCCCAAATAATCATGATTGCTCCATATCCCTCTGAACCTTTCCTACCTAAAATGACTTTTAAATATTGTTATTTTACCTGCCTCAACTACTTTCTCTGGCAACTTGTTCGACATACGTACCACACTGTGTGAGGAAGTTGCCCCATAAGTTCCTATTCAATCTCTCCTCTCTCAAGTCCATGTCCTCCAGTTCTTGATTCCTCCGCTTTCGGAAAAGATTATGTTCATTCCCCTCATGATTTTATTCAGCTCTATAAAATCACCCCTCAGTTTTGTGCACTCCCACCTTGCCCAACCTCTCCCTAGAGTTTGCCCCCCCGAGTCCTGGTAACACCCTCATAAATCAGTTCTGCTCTAACTTCAACTTAATGTTATCTCTCCTATAGCGGGTGCCCAATCCGAATAAAATACTCCAAATGTGGCTTCACAAACGTCTTGCAATACTGTAACATAATGTCCCAACTTCTAAACTCATTTCCCTTACTGAGAAATGCCAGAATGCTAAAAGCTTTCTTCACCACCCTATTTATGTGCGACTATGCTCTCAGGGAACCATGAACGTGTTCACTATGACAGCCCTGCCCTTTGACTTCCCAAAATCCAACACGTCGCACTTAAACTGCATTTGCCATTCCTCTGTCCATTTGCCCAGCTGATCAAGATCCTGCTGTAATTCTAGAATACCATCTTCACTGTATACAATATCACCTATTTTAACGTCATCTGCAAATTTATTCATCATGCCTTGTATATTCTCATTCAAATTACTGATATAGCCAACAACCAGCAATGGACATCCACATTCACTGGTGAGGGGCCTCAAATCTGAAAAACAGCCTTCTACCACCACCCTCTGTTTCCAACTGTAAAGCCAATTCAGCATCCAGTTAGCTAGCCGAACCTGGATGTTATGCAATCAAACTTTCCTGACCAGTTTACTGTGCTGAAACTTATCAAAGGCTTTGCTGAGATCCACATAGACTATGTCTATTGCTCTACTTTAATTTTCTTGGTTACCTCTTCGAAAGAATTAATCAAAATCATGAGACATGATCTCCCCTGCACAAAACCATGCTCACTATCCCTAATCAATCCCTTTCTTTTGGAAAATGTTAGATCATCTGTCTTGGCCTTTTACCAGATTCCCATTCAACACAAAAGCAAACCTTCAACAATTCAATTAATTCCACATGACATCAAGAACTGCCAAGCAGTTTGGAAACAGAAAAGTTGAAGGCTCTGGAATATTTTGGCTGTAGTGTTGAATACTTGTTCTTGAGAATTCGTCCCTCCTGCTAAGCCTTCCAGCACAACTACAACATGGTGTCTGTTTGATCATGAGGAAACTGACCTGATATCCCATCTCCACAAATAGAAAGGAAAATTTGAATCCTGGCCCATTAGGCAATTGCCAGCTAACTAACATTGTCAACAATGTCACCATTGTAATTTATTTCCCAATATCAGCTTTGCACAGCTCAGTTTGTGTGCCTTCTGTACCAATTGGATCCAGACTTCAATAAATATTTGATTCAAATATGGACAGTGGAGCTGAATTCCAGAGGCAAGCTGAGCGATTGCCCTTGAAATCAAGGCAGCAGCTGAACGAATGAGCAATCAAGAACCCGAGTAAAACTGGAATCAATGTGAACATTTTCCATGGGTGGTCACGGCAAATAGAAGGAAGATTGCTGTGGTTGTTGAATAAAGCTCAATCAATTCACCCTCAGGACTTTGCTGCAAGTTATTTTAAGTTGTATCCAAGACACAACCACTTCGAAACTTCATCAATGGTGTTCCTTTCAATCATCGCAAAGTCAGGAATGGGGATGTTTGCAGATGATTGCACAGTGTTTATTCCCACTCACAACTGATCAGATGATGAATTACTATGCAGCAATACCAGCAGGCACACATTTATATGTGGCCCAAAGAGGCATTCACCATTCAAACAGCGCGAGGGCTAGGTAATAACCATTCCCCTCCCCAAAGTAAAAGGCAGTCTAACTCTCCTTTAAGTTTTTCCTCCTCACGCTGTTGTCAAGATATGGAACATATCTATCCTGAAAGTACAAAAACAAATTTATTTTAACTCATAAAAGATGTGGTGACACAGTACAAGAGTCTTATGCCAATGTGCAGCTCTAAAATGGACTGTTATCAAATAGCTTCCTTTGGTGTCATAGAATCCAATGAGACAATGATATGGTATCTTTAATGACCCTAGACATCCAAAGATATTTAAAAATGTTCATGATAATTTAATAAAAGCATGAAAATAATAGTCTTCTTGTAAAATACAACCATAATGTGGACCACATGATGTCTGGATGAATACATTATTTTGCTCTACTTCACCTCTCTAAATAGTAGCCTTTCCATTCAATATGAGGTGGTGTCTATTTCCAGCTCTGTGGCTGGCCTGAAGCCAGACTGTCATTTAGCGATCATCACTGGCTATTGCTGCAGAAGAAGTGATGAACTTTATTGTGATGCTTCTCTTTGCCCCAAGGACATTCAACATGGTAACATCAACATTCTTGGCTCATGTGCCAGGATTGGGCCCTGGGAAACAACCCAACAAGGGTGGATTGGGCGGCACAATGGTGCAGATAACAGAGCTTGATTCTATTCTGACCTCTAATGCGACGTGTGCAGTTTGCACTTTCTCCCTGTGAACATCCGCATCCCAATGATGTGTGGATTGGTAGTATAAATGGCCAGTTTAAATTGCCTGTTATGAGTAGGTAAGCAGTAAAATTTGGAGGCTGATGATGGGAATATGGGGAAAATAAAATAGGATGAGTGCATACAGGTGCTTGATGACCAACCTAGACCTGCTGGACCGAAAGGCCTCCTTTGATGCTGTATGACTGATTGATTTTGTTAATCCAATTGCCTTACATGTCAATACTTCATTAGAGTAAAGTGAGGTAGATGGCGAGAAAAGAATTCCAGAGTTTGGAGCCTTTGCAGCTGAGGGCTGTGATTGAAATTTAGGATGAGAAAGAGACCAGAGATGAAGGAGAGCAGATATCCCTGAGAGTTTTAGGGTGGCAGGAACAAGAAAGCTCCAATAGATACAAAGAATGAGTATTTAAAAACTGAGATGCTCCAAACTGGAGAGCCAAAGTGGATCAGGGTGTAGAAGGGTGATGGGTAGATGGTAAGCAGAAGTGACCAGTTCTGATAAACTAACATCATCCAATGTGATACAGGAGACTGCAAATACTTGAATCTGGAGCATTGTATGGGAACTCAACAGGTCAGGCAGCATCTGTTGAGGGAAATCAACAAATTACATTTTGGGGTGAGACCTTTCTTCATAGTGATGGAGTCGGGGGGGGGGGGGGGGGCGGGCAAGAGCACCACCCCTTCCCTTTGCCTCTTATATTAGCTATCGCCCCTCTACTCCATTGGCTTGAAGAAAGATCCAGATCGTCTGCCATCTGAAATGTTAAATTAAATGACACGGTAGAGTGTTGGATATTTGAAGTGCAGTAGTAAACCAAGACAAAATCATTAAAGGAAGGTGGAGAGAGGTGCTTGTAAACAAACACACAAACATCTACCCTCCCACACATATAAAACAGACAGAGACACATAAATAGAGAGAAAACAAACCTGAATTTCTGCAATGCCTTTTATGATCATTGCTAAATGTTTTACAGCCAATGAAGTGAGAGTCACAGACACACAGAAATACCAAAATACCACTATGCCAATATTAGGCGGCAACTGTTTAACTGTTGGAAGGCTTGCCGTTCTTCCAAACTGCACACGAGCAACAAGAGTAGTTTTATGATGTGTTACACTTATTTTAAACTCAAAACATGTTTAAAAAGACAGACTAGATGCTGGCCTCTCAAGCTGTGGGCCTACTCTGGGGAGAGGATCTGGCCTCAAAGCTACAGTGATGAAGCAGTCCTCAGCTGCGAACCCGTTGCTATGGCACCCAACTTCACCATAGACTGATGGCTGTGGAGCTGTGTTGCTAGGATTCTGCTGCCATCGCGACAGGCTAATCTTCGACGATGTGACAGAACAGTACGGTTGGCAAAAGTATTATTTTCAGCTGCTGTCTTTTGGAGGGAAACAATTTCAGGGCTCAAAGCTCGAGGGAGAACGAGAACCAAAACAGACTCCTCTTTTCCAACATTTGCCCCAGTAAGTGTTTTTCCAGATTTAGTCGTCCAGATCGACTGTCAAGATAATTCTGAATATATTATTGAAGGATAGTTATCGTGGAAGCAGTGCCAAATATGGTCATAATGCCAGCATCATTGCTAATTCCCTAAACAACAAGTTCCCTAAACAACAACATTATACTGCTAACATCAAAACATCCCATGGCATTTCACAGGAACAATTGGATAAAACGTTTCACTGGGCCACTTAAGGTATTCAGGGCAGGTGCACTAAACCCTGTTTTTGTTTGCTCCAAGTGGATTAAGGAGGGGGATGATTAACAGGCAGTGAGAATAATATAGTTCAGAGGGTACACATGAAGGTGCAGAACCAATGGTGGGCAAAGGAATCTGGAATTTCTCAAGGCCCGAATGAGATTAGAGCTGAGATCTTGGATGGTTCAAGTAGTGAGTAATGACAGGAGACTGTTGTTAATAAAAAAGGGAGCACTGCCATAGTTTACATATTCATCCTGAGATATAATCATGGGTATCTCCTCCATCCAAGGAGGAAAACAGGCTATGGTTGAAATTATTGTAGAAATGTTTTGTTAACTCAAGTCCCAGCTCAAGGGCAGCAAGCCCCCTTGTAATCCGAGCATTCAATCCAGACTGAAATTTCAAAGTAGTGTCGAAAAAAATAGACTGAGAGATGAAGCCTGGTTAACTTTCTCCAGCAAACAGATCCCTCAGCACTATCTTGAGGAAAAGGGGGTCTAAATATTCCAGTTTCCTGTCGATATTTATTCATCAAATATCATAATAAATGTATCATCTGGCAATTACCACACTGCAGTTGTATGCAAATTAGCTGCTGTTTTCCATCACTGGAACAACGACGAAAAAAAAGATTAAATTGGCTGCGAAGCATTTCAGATACTCTTAAAAGACTCCACTCCTTTCTCTCCCAGCACAAAAGTAACCATCTGCTCTTCTTAAGATACACAAGTTTCCATTGCAGAGCCTCAATATAATGCATCTCATCAAATGGCGTACGTGTCTCATCTGTTTTCTGAAGAGTTCTTGACCCCTATTATCTTAACAAGGCACCACATTTTTCAATTAATAAAATTAAGAAGCAAACAAAAATGGAAAAGCAGTGGGATTATTCTCTGACCTATATGTAATCATCATGTGACGTTTCTGCTTGATAATAGATTTTCAATCGTCTGCTGGGAAGACAGGAACTCTTTTGTTAAATCAAGATGGACCATCCAAATGCACGGCATTCTCCTTCATAGATATCAGCCATCTCCCAATGATTTCATTATTTTAAGTCAATTTTATAAAAGAGAAAAATAAACTGTGTATGTGAGACTAAATTGACCAGCCACTGACTCCTTGACCTTCGAAGACTTGTAAAATTGCATTTTGTTCTGTTAGCCTAAGGTTTATATAAATGGGCTTTAAATTTTTCTAGCAATCTCTCTGTACTGGTCACCACCAATACTTACAAGTGTTAAAGATTAGTATTCAAAGTGGGCAAGCTGCAAACTGTAATCGATCATGCTCAATGCCGGTCAGTATAACAGAATGATCAACGCAGGTTGCCACCTCTGAGAATAATCAGCGTTGATCAACAATATGCAAAAATAAAATTAGCAAATGGAATGTGTGGTCACCACATGTGTGATCAATAGTGGCCACTGGAGTGCTGGTCTAAAATGTGGCTGATACTGATTACTATGTGTGAGAGTAATCATTGAAGGTCACGATATTTGAGTGGTCATTGAGGTAATTATATGCGTTACATCTGTGAACAGTCAAAGCTGGACACAACATCTATTTGTTTTATTATTTCTTCACTCATGCAATGTAAACTTTGCTGGATTGTGCAACAGCACTTACTACCCATATCTAATTGCCCTCCAGTAGCAGTTTTTGACAATGGTTACTACAGCCAAGGCTGCTCAACGCTGGCCGTTGAGATGGGTTACATCTGATATCAGCAAAAGCTGGCTAATACTGGGCATGACATTCGAGAGTGCTCATTGCCAGTCGAGGATCAGTGCAACCAGTGAGCACGCACATACCTCTGTGAACTGAATCACATGACACCTTTGTTGTTACTGTGGAAACTGCATTTAAAATGTGATTAAAGAATACACACTTTGGATGAGAAACTCCCACCACCAGGATCTGTGTTGGAATTAAGCTCAGCTTGATACTCAGCCGATGATGCAGTACTTCTCAATTCAAAATTCTCAATATGAATGGGTCACATCCTTTTACTTTGTACTTTTTAATGTAAAAAGGGTGTGATATAAACTACAAAGCTCTTTATCCTATAAATCAACACAAAGGAACAATACAAACATAGTTGTACACAAATGATCAGAGTGACAAGAGACGTTTTAGGTTGTCTAGCTATGCATATTTAAAACAGGCTCATTGTATACTCCATGTAGAGCAGAACAGAAATCCACCAAGTGGATCACAAAGAGCGGTTAACACAGGCCCACAGTGCATCCAAGACTGTGATACATAGAGGGTCCAGGGTGGCACTAGGCACTGGCCCAGGTTGCATCCCAGTTAGCTCTGGGCCAGTGTCACTGAGCTACAGCACCTCCCGGGCAACTCGTGACACCGGTTCAAAGCATGTCCCACTTTGGTCCATGGCCCCTCCCTGGCAGCAATCAACACTGCTCTAGAGCATGTCCCAGACATCGCTTGATGCTGGTCCACTGCACATTCCACACTGGTCCACAGCACATCACAAGCAGCACTCAAAGATGGTCCCAAATAGTACTCCTCAGCACAACATTTCCGGTTTCACCCATCCCTCTCTTTCCAAAAGTTTATTTTATTGCTGCTGTAATTGTTTACACTTGACAGCCTTTTGCCTCGATGTGCATCCCAACCTCCAACATGTTTGTCTGACAGAAGGCAGCAAGCCACTGAGCTACAGTCCATCAACATCCACCCATCCATTGCCTATGGAGTACTCTTAGAAGATAGGTAATTGAAATGCTATTCAATGTTATTTCAGCTGGACCAAGGAACCCTATTTCTAAATCATCCAAGCCCAGTTGCAACCTGATCAACTGCTCAATTCTTAAGATTACAAAACCTCTTCCAACTGCAAAATGAAAAATAATTCTATTCCCACATTTGTATTTTTAGGAAGGAAAACAGAATTGCATCCTTGAAGTGAATCTAACAGATGACAGGAGTATTGTAGATACACACTAACTCTCAGGTTTTTACACAGTAAAAACAATTCTGTCCGTAGGAGATGGTCAAGGAATCTTTTCCGCATATTCCTACATGAGGGGCGCTGGGGAGGGGGGGGGGGGTAGCCCCAACTTGATTCTGTGGAATTTCCTTCAATATAGGAATTAAGATTCGAGGAAGCTATGCCCTGACAATGCCATATCTTTCAAGTGCTGTTATTTTATTTGTGTGATATTAAGCCAGTTTCTTGCACAAGAATAATGTATGAATGCTACTAATCCACAGAACAGTATTTGAAGTCCTGGCTGATATTTATCCATCAAACAAGATCATTTAAAAACTAAAGATAGACACAAAAATCCCAAGTAACTCAGCGAGCCAGGCAGCATCTCTGGAATGCAATTTTGTGACAAAGCCTCAAGGGTGAATGACACTGAAATTGTTTAAGAAGCATTGATATAGAAGATCCAGTGGTGTCATGTTGAAGTAAAGAATTACAGTTTTCCATAGTATTTTGGTCAATATTTAGCCAACTAAAACATATTATCCAACTCTGCATGGATATAGATATATGCTGAATTAACTGATGCACTTCCAATTAAGTCACAGTAGTTACATTTCTAAAACAACTGGATGGTACGGTGGAACAGCAATGGAGTGCTCAGCCCCCTGCTGTACTCACTCTATACTCATGACTGTGTAGCCAGACATAGTGCGAACTCCATCATCAAGTTCGCCGATGACACCACTATTGTGGGTACGAATCACAGATGGTGATGAGTCAGTGTATAGAAGTGAGATCGACCGTTTGATCAAATGGAGCCAGCACAACAACCTGGCTCTCAACACCAGTAAAACCAAGGAACTGATTGTGGACTTTGGAAGGGGAAGGATAGGGACCCACAATCACATTTATATTTGGACAATGGTGGAAATGGTAAAAAACATCAAATTCTTGGGCGTGCATACTTCCAAAGATCTTTCCTGGTTCCAGCACACTGATGCAATTATAAAAGCAGCACATCAGCGCCTCTACTTCCCAAGAAGATTACGGAGAGTTGGTATGTCAAGTAGGACTCTCTCGAACTTCTCCAGGTGCACAGTATAGAGCGTACTGACTGGCGGCATCGTAGCCTGGTTCGGCAACTTGTGCGCCCAGGAGTGAAAAGACTGCAGAAAGTTGTGAACACTGCCCAGTCCATCACCGGCTCTGACCTCCCCACCATTGAAGGGATCTATCGAAGTTGCTGCCTCAAAAAGGCTGCCAACATCCTGGCCACACACTCATTTCACCATTGCCATCGGGAAGAAGATAAAGGAGTCTGAAATCTGTAACATCCAGGTTCAGGAACAGCTACTTCCCCACAGCCATCAGGCTATTAAACACGACAACAAATACGCTCTGAACAATAACAGTCTATTATTATTATTGCACTATATCTGTTTATTTATTGTGTACATATGGTCTATAGACACACTGAATTTTTATCTTCTATTTGTATTATGTTTTCATATTCTGTTGTGCTACAGCAAGTAAGAATTTCATTGTCCTATCTGGGACACATGACAATAAAACTCTCTGGACTCTTGAGCACCAGAGACTCAGGTTTGATCCTGACTACAGGTGCTGTCTATGTGGCGTTTGCATGTTCTCCCTGTGACCGTGTGGGTTTTCTCCGGTTGCTCCAATTTCCTTCCATGTTCTGAAGATATGCAGGTTTGTAGGTTAATTGGCTCTGTAAATAGTTTCTAAGGGGTAAGATAGAACTAGTGTATGGTTGATAGCTAATCTGCGCAGACCCATTGGGCCGAATGGCACATTTCCACACTGTATCTTTCAACTAAACTTTAATTGTTTGAAGTATTTTTCGACATCCTTAAGTCATGTTTTTTTTTTGCAGGCAAGTCTTTCTTTTAACATGAAACGGGGAGAAATTGCTGGCATACTTCACTTGTAAGGACATGTGCATGCTTGGTTCCAGGTTTGCAATGATACTTGACTCCATTAAGTGGTTTTTATCATAACTTAAGCCATTAAGGAATAAAAATCTCAATTATTAAAATACATTCCTGTGTCTATGTTGGATGACGCACATTACATTTTCACAGCTGCAGATTGTGTACATCTCAAATAAATGATTCTATAAACACCTCACAAGTCAATACCAGATTAGGGCATCTGTATTATGTTTGAAATTTTATCCTGCAAGTGTTTTCTAATTAAGAGGGTTTATGTCAAAGTTGAGCACAGTCAGGCACTGAGAGAGAAACATTAGAAACTCCAAATAAATTACTCCCGGGACCGATCACCATTTGTTCACAGGAGCTAAAACATCAAACTCATCTTCTGGATGTAGGGTGCATGAAAGAATCCATGACGGCCTTTAAGAGGACACATCTGCTAGATTTCTTTCACTGTTCTTTGATTTGTTGGACAGCGTTTATCTCAATGTCATTAAAAAATCCATTTTGTTTGGGTCATGCATCTCATTCAACTATTTGAGAGACCATGTCATGTAACTTGAGTCGATTTCAAAAGGGTGATTGATTAGTTGTCAAGCTGCACATAATGCTCTGTGGATGTGATTTGAGAGGGAATTCCACAAATAAACCTTCCATTCCTTTTTTCCACAAGGCACAGACCAATGATTGACCAACAAGATTTCGCTTAAAACCTTTAAAGCCTTACGCGTGACTTTAAATAAAATTAATTAGAAGTCAACTCTGTCCCACTTCAATTCAGAAAACCTGAGCTCAAACCAGTATTGCACTGAGAGAGTGTTACATCACCAGAGGTTCTATCTTTTGGATGTAACATTTAATCAAGACCGAGTAACAGGTTCTACTCTTGTGTTTCAAGAACACCAGAAGAGTTATCACTGAAGTCCTGTTTGAAGTTTGCTCCTTAACCAACAAAACTAAAACAGTTTAGCTGGTCATAATCACATTGCTACTTATGGGAATTTTCTTTGCAAGATTCATCTGCTGTGCATGATGCTGCCATTGTTTCTTTTTAGGAAGTTCCCCAAAATAGAGAATAATATGCCTTCACTACATTTTTGTGGGATCCCTGGATTCAGAGGAGGCCAATGAGATAACTTACAGGGTCCTCCACAGGTGATACAGGAGGTGGCTGAAGGACATCAGAATGGGCAGTTCTTGAGGTGGTCTGCTATTCCTATCATTTCTGCAGGGCCATCATGTGCTTCCGATGTATGGCCTTTAGATCCTCAACACCAATGCAAGTGCTCCTTTTCCACTTGAATGGTCATTACCCAGGGATTCTAAAGGAATCCCTTGAATGAGGAATAGTGACTACTCGACTAAGTGGCACCCGTTGGGTCCCAGTCACACGGGAGCCCTGGTCCTCCAATGCAACCCATTCCCCAACGCAATATTCCACCACTCACCCGTTCCCACAACGCAACCCTTTTCCCCAACAAAATATTCCACCACTCACCCATAGCCCCTAATTGCGCAGGCGCGGTTCATTTCCCCTCATCCCTCAGCACTCCCCCTCCTCTTCGTGTGTTGGGGGGGGGTTGTGGGGGGAGAGGGGTGTGTGGGCGAGGGGGGAGCGAGCTCGGAGAAAGGATGGGGGAAGAGCCATGGTGGAGAGGGGGGTATCACGGGGAAGGGGGACAGGAGCCAGTGAGGGGGACCAGAAGGGAAGGGGATGGAGCTGGCGGTGCGATGGGGACTCACAGTGGGCACTGGTCTCTGGTTGTTCTCCTCCGCCGGGATCAGAGTATCCACTTTCCGTTTGGAGACATCGGCGACATCTCCACGCTGCGCCGACCAGGCTGAGCCACTTCCGGTCCCTCCAAAAATTGTGTCTGGTTCGAGACCTCCGCCAGTCATCCAGAGAGTTCCTCAGCTCCAGTAAAGACACGATGGTGCAGGAAAGGGCGGTCCGTCCAGGGGAGTGATAGAAGAAGAGACTAATCCGCGCGGCGCTGACTGGCAGGAGAGGAGGTCGATCTGCTCACGCACGGTTTTTAAGATTTTTAAACCTCACTAATTTTTACATTATGCCATCAATTGGAACAAAACTTGCTGCACACGCAGCACAGGAGAACGGTGAGTGAGCTGGTGAAAAATCGTGACGCTATCGCGTACCGTTTTTGCGCAAATAGAAAAAACGCACAAACCGGAAGATAACAAGATCAGAGTTTTTTTTTTTTTTTTTTTACAAGATCAGAGTTTTAGTTTTGTACAGATAATTTCATGTGATAGGAGTAGAATTAGGCCATTCAAACCATCGAGTCTTCTCCTCCATTCAATCTCTTCCTCCTAACCCCATTGTCCTGCCTTCTCCCCATAACCTCAGACACCGGTACTAATCAAGAATCTATCTATCTCTGTCTTAAATATATCCACTGACTTTGCCTCCACTTCCTTCTGTGGCAAATAATTCCACTGATTCACCAACCTCTGTCAAAATAAATTCCTCTTCTTCTACTTCCGAAAAGAACATCCTTTAATACTTCAAAAATATTCACTCACTCTGAATTACTATAGGATCCCCCAAAGTTCTAAAGAGGTCATTGATATCAATGTATCTACTTTCCCTTTTGCACCATGTTGTGTTTGTTAAATTTCTACAGAGTATTCAATGGCAACTTCAAGAATCAACACTGGCACAAGCAACAGTGTACCAAATGAACAGTAATATACACTCATACCGACAATACCCATATTTACTGCTGCCTCAGATAAAGGGCTACAGTAGCTTTTCACTGACCACAGAATTGCATATCTCAAAATAATCTGAGTTTGCCACCCATGTAAGAAAAGTAATTTATTTTTAAATGTATACTCCAAAACTCGCTTTTTTGCCCAAATATGTTTTGGGATTAGGAAGACAGATAAACACAACTGGAAGCAGGAGCAGGATATTTGATACCTTTCTGCATGAACGTGGCTGACCTTTTGTATCAACACTACCTCTGCATTTCTTTTTATCCTTAATGTTCAAAAATGTATCAATAGGTACCTTGAATTAAAAAAAAGGCTGGTGATATACAGGTATACAGGAGATCAGTTAGCATTGGCGGAGAGAGAAATAGACTTCAGCTCTGCTCCAGCATTTTCTATCCCGAATATCGCCAGTGGTCAAGCCTCCACAGCCCTTTTGGGAAGAACATTTCAGAGATTCACCACTCTTTGGGCAACAAGATTTCTTCTCCTCTTAGTTACTGCTCTATCAATTACACTGTCAACCCTGAAATAATTTTTGTAATGCCTTTTATTCCTTGAACTCTAAACATTATAAAGCCAGCCCGCTTAATCTCTTCTCATAGGACTAACCCCACCCATCCTGTGAATCAATCTGGTGAACTTTGTTGCACAATTTCTACGCAAGTTGATCTTTCATAGATGGAGAGATAGGTTCTGTACATTGTCTTCCAGAGATCATCGCACCAGAACTCTACCGGACATCCCTGGGTAACAAACTGGTTATGTTTTTATGGATGTCCATAAGTTGAGTTTATATTGGAAAAAACACAAAACAGTTGATTTGGTAACCATAGCCACATAGTAATGTAATAAGTGGCATTAAAATATATGTCTGACAAGAAAGAATAATTACAGAAGTAGAAAGTTCTGCTGTTTATAGGAATAAACATATGTACATCAGACATTTGAATTTAATAATATAATAGGAGCTTGTTAATATATACAGGTGTCAGATGATCTTAGTCTAGGGACCACCTGTATATCATTTCAGCGAGACAGCTTTATGCATACACTCAGAAAACAACAAACCAATTGCCTTCTCAAATGGTTGTACAAATATGTACATTAAAAGGGTTGCATACGTGGCATTTTCAAAACCTAATCTTAATTCACTCTCCACACATCAACTAGTCTGAAAAATAGTTTGAAGCATTTCCCTGTAAGTGGAGGATTCAAATGCCATTCCATGGTCCCAAATTACTAAGGAGAAGCTGGAACAACACAATTGTTGGTGCTTGCTGCCTGCTAGGTTTCCTACATTACAACAGTGGGTACATTTTGAAAATTACTTAATTAATTTTAAGGTAGACAAAAATGCTGGAGAAACTCAGAGGGTGAGGCAGCATCTATGTGTCTACTTCATTGGCTTTAAAGTCATTTTGGGTTCTACGGGACTTGAAAACACAGTATAGATGTAAAATCCCTTATCTTTAACCTCTGTCAGGAAAATAAATGCGCGGGCAGGAGCAAGAACATGTGCAGCTGTGTACTTTGCTACTTATCCGTACTGAACCGGCAGCCACACTGAGCCAACAGGTGTTTGTTTTAAACATTAAAAACCCATTATTTTATTTGGGGGATATTTCGTGATTGAATTGTCAATATTGTTGATACTGCCACCCACAGCACACATTTTTTTTTAATTAAGAATTTGTCTTTAGTCTTTAAGGTTCAGCCACAACATCCTGAGATAAGCATTCCTCAATAACAGAGCTTAACATTACTTCTCCACAAATCCCATAAGCTCACTAACCCCATAAAAAACAAGCATACTTCATTTCCCCTACTTGGAACTCTTCAAATTTCTTTGGTAAACCTACATAGTTTGAAACATCTGTTTTCTTGGTTTGTGCAAGAGATTATAATTCTCTTGGCCGTGCTGAAGGTGAAATTTACATCAACTTTCCTGGCAGTTTTTTTCCATTCCCTCCTCCCAACAAGTAATAAAGGGATACAGAGCACCTTTAAATAATGTAATCGGAAAGGGTATCCCATGACAAAGTTTAAATGGAGCAGATTTTCCTTTACTTCTACTTACTGGCTTTTGCTGTTATGTTGTTTACTTTGTCACCAATGTCGACTGATCTTGAGAGAGCTGCCTAGTTATGTAAAGTTGTTCACTAACAAAAGTCTCTGACCGGCCAAGATATGAAAACTTGTTCACTACTGAAAGCCTCTGACCATTCACAAAAATGTTTGATTCTGTGTATGAGGTGTTTGGTGCACGCTGAGATTCAAAGACTCTCATAGAACAGCTCTGAAGAGTTGCCGCATTGACGCACACCACAGCAAGCATCAGATTGTCACATTTGGCACCTCCACATAAAAAGCAGTGCTCACTCATATGAGTAGGCTGGAAAGGAGGAAGCAAAAAGGAAAAGTGAATCTCAAAATTTAACAATGATGCTACAGTGGTCCCTCCACCTCCATTACCCATTCGAAAGGATTGTTGTAGCCCTGATTGATCAAATCAGCCATCCATGCACACATCGCAACACCATAGACAAGATGGCATGGTCTTACTTGGGAATGAGTGGTAAATAACTCGCTCCTTGCTATTTGTTAATGGGCCCACCACATTGATGCAATCATATAGAATGCCCATCAATGCCTCTACTTTCTTAGTAGCTGGAGGAGATTCTGTATGTTGACAAATACTCTCTCAAACTTCTACATGTATATGGTGGAGAATATATTGACTGGTTGCATCACAGCCTGGTTCAGTGACTCGAGTGCTCTGGAATAAAGGAGATTACTAGAACTAGTCATTGCCTCGTCCATCTCGAGTACTGACCTCGCTACTATCAAAGGGATCAAAGGTGCTACCTCAATAAGGCAACCAGCATCAGACCCACACCACCCTGGCCACACTTTAAGTTCACGCCTATCATTGGGAAGAGGGTATAGTTGATGAAAACCATGACCAGCAGGTTCAATAATAGCTTCTTTCCAGCAATCATCAGGCTTTTGAACACTATATAACACCAATCTCAACTATGAACTTCTATGGATTGCCTTGTTTGCACTAAGGACCAGACTTTTTAGCACAAGTATTGGGATTATTAATTTGTGATTTTTTGTTTATTATGTTATCTCTGTGTATGGCGTTTACAGTCCTGTTATGCTGCTGCAAGTAAAAATTTAATTGTTCCATTGTCAGTACATATGTCAAGAAAACACTCTTGACTCTTAAAAATATATACTTACTGGTCGAATTGGGAATGATAGGAATAGGAAGTAAATATGCTCATCATATGACCCTGATTGTGTAACATGTGTTGCAACGTTTACGGGGATGGCTGATTTGACCAATCAGGGCTAGAAAAACTCTTTCACACAGGTAACAGTGGTGCAGGGACATCTTAGCATTAATGGTTCTTGAATGTATGATGCATTGGCACATCATTCTGTAGAGCTCTGGGAGCTGGGGACAATTAACCATCTTGTTCATTTTATTTAATTCTGAGCTTTGCAGTTGAGAAGATCCCATATTTTATCAATTCAGCCAGGATTGAAGGTTATTCAGTTATAAGGAGAGACTGCATCGTCCCTGAAGCAGAGGCAGCTGAGGAGCACTTGTAGAGGTATATAAGATTATGAGGGGATATAGGCAGAGTAGATGGTAAAAATATCTTTCCCTTGTAACGATGTCAAGAGGGCACTGATTTAAGACTAGGTGCATGAAGTTTGAAAGGAATTTGATGTGGAATTATTTCACACAGAGAGTAGTTGGAATCTGGATTATGGGTTGCCTAAAGTAGTGGTGGGAGCAAACCCTCCAATGACATCAGAAACATCTGGAGAAGTATTTGAATACCAAGGCATAGACAGCTATGGACTTAATGCAGGTAAATAGGATTAGTGTAGTTAGGCACAAGGGAACCACACGTCTGTTTCCTTGCAGTACAATTTTTAGTCTGTCAGCTGCTCCTATTCAATACTGAAGGCTGCTGAAGAATGGGAGCACAGGGGAAGGTCACCATCACTAAGTAACATTCCTTCCCCATCCTCCAGTCAGGAAGCTATTTGACATTCCTTTTTTTTCCAAAGTATCAGGAACAAGTGAAAAAATTACCAGGTCTCTGGTGGAGATATTTATACCATCCATAGCCATGGGTGAACTGCCTGAAGGCAGAGGGTAGCTAATAATGTGCCTCAGTTTAAGAAAGATAGCAAGCAAAAGCCAGAGAACTACAGACCAGGAAGCCTCACACAAGTGGTGGGAACGTTATTGGATTCTGAGAGATGGGATCTTCATGCTTTTGGAATGGCAGGAACTGATTAGGGATAGTCAGCATTGTTTTAAGTAAGGGCAATCTCATGAATGTCTCATGAATTTGAATGAGCTTTTTGAGGAGGCGAGCAAGAAAATTGATGAGGGTACACACAGCCAGGGTATTGGGTACAGGGGTTGGGACGTCATGTTAGAGCCGTATAACTTGTTGGTAGTAAAGCCACATTTGGAGTATTGTGTAATGTTCTGGTTGCACTGTTCTAAACTTGAAAAGGCGAAAAAAAAATGACGAGGATGTCATGGGTCTGGAGAGGTTTTTAATAAAGGAAGCTGGTTAGGCTGGGTATTTTTATAAAGGAAGCTGGTTAGACTGGGTGTTTCTCCCCTCGAGTGTAGGAGGCTGAGAGATTACCATTTAGAGGTTTACAAAAATCAGGAGGAGCAGAGGTAAAGTGAATAGCCACCGTCTTTTCCCTGGGGTAGAAAGCTAGAGGTCATAGATTTTAGGAGAGGTGGGAAACATTTAAAAAGGGACCCGAGAAGTAACTTTATTCGCACATAGGGTGGTGTGTATATGGTATGAGCTGCCTGAGGAAGTGGCAGAGGAGGAACTTGGAATGGTACATGAATAGGTAAGATTTTGCAGGATATGGGCCAGTTACAGGCAAGTGGGAGTAGCTTGGTTAGGCCACTTGGAGGTACGGCCAAGTTGGCAAAAGGATCCGTGTCTGCGTTCTTTGACTCTATTGCTCAGTGATACATTTCTGATGGTTATACGATGTAGCACTAAGATGCGTAGGATGGTTGGCAGGAATTATGATGCAGATCTGTCATTTGGTTGAATGGCAGAACACATTTGAGAGAGGTTAAATGGTCAATTCCTGTCCTTGAGGTCCATGCATATCCAATACACACTAATGCATGCGACTCAAACAATGTGCAAATCCATTTTGCTTAATTGTGGAGGTGGGTGGGAGAGAAAGGAAGTGAATTAGGAAGGGTCAATAACACTACATGAGTAGGGGACAGGGGACAAGAATACTCACGTGTCCATGTGGCTGACTACACATGGAAACCGAAGGCAGAATGGAAAATTATATTATAACTAAATTCAGTTCTCAACTTGGCATTCACTCACAAACATTGCCACTAGAGAACACCAGGCAATTCAAGTGTTGGCATTGAATGAATCCCTTCACCTTTGCTTTATTCCATGACAAAGAGACAAGAGCAATGACTATTCTTGGCTTTGTTTATTCTTGAGGTCTGGTCTACTGATATCATTGACTGGGGACAGAAGACAAGTCATGTGAACATTCATGCCAAAATCCCATGTCCAATGTACAAAGGTGCATTGTATCCAGGTGATGTCTTGATTGAAAATAAGCTTCTGCTTTAAAAAAAATAAAATTTGTAATCCCAATATTGAAACCTGTATTATGGAGCTCATCTTTCAAACATGATACCTTATCGCAAAATTTCTTTTTCAAGTTACAAAATAAACACATCTTTCCTGTCTTCTAATATTTGCTGGAACAAGTTTGTGAGAGTGCATTTATACTGATCAATGTGAGAGATTGCTGGCAGGGTAATGAAACACATTCTTTCCTGAAGTATGTGATAGCATCAAGCAATCCCAGGACAGAGATTCACAGTTTATGTAAAATTCATCACTCCTTCTTTACTGTCCCTTTAATGCACCATTGCCCAGCCACAAGGATCATAGTCTGTAGTGTTTTAGTTTAATACTCTCGCATCAGGCAAGTCTTAACAACCTCCCTGAAGGAAGTTGCCCGATTAGCTTCACACCAGGGCCTGTTTGAGGTTCTGCACTGAGATCAATGAGGCATTCAAGTTAACACTACGTAAACCCTTCGGAGACAAGACATGTATATAAAAAAAATGGTTCACTAGCTGGTCAGTCTGTGTACAAGCTCCCACAAAGCATTTTGTGCTTCCTGCTCCCATTAGCTGAAAGCACAACATTCTAATCCATTGTGCCTCCCAGAAGTCCCTTCCTTTGTAATGTTAAAAACTGAAGAAAACATTTTTTTGGTTTTGGTCACTGCCTGGATTGATAACTATTGGAGTGATGAATAGGCTTTTAAAATTCCTTATAGTATGATGTTATGCTGGGTTTCAGTTGTATGGTGTTGGCCTATTTACCAGTTCAGCTGTTTTTAATCTCGGGAAGACAGGAGGAAGAGCGGAGATAAAAAATGCTGGAGAAGCTAGAATCTGAAGTCAAAAATAAACTGCTGGAGGAACTTAATGGGTCAGGCAGCATTCGCAGAGGGAAGTGGACAGTTTACATTTCAAGTTGAAACCATTCTTAGAAGATGGAGTATAGAACAGTCCAGCACAGGTATAGGCCATTCTGCCTAGAATATCAGTGCCGGATACAATGCCAAGTTAAACTAATCTCCACATGATCTATATCCATCCATTCCCTGCATTGCCATATGCCTAACCCAAAAGCCTCATATATGCGACTATCCTATCTGCACATTCTAGGCACTTGGCAGACAGTTAAAAGAAATTGTCCCGCTCTTCTCCATTAAACTTTCCCTCCCTTATCTTAAATCTATGCCCTCCGGTATTTGACATTTCCAAAATCTCCCCATCCTTCCCGTAATGGCTCCAAATGCAATCTAACCAAAGTTCTATAATTCTGCAACATGACTTCCTGACTCATAAATTCAATGCCTCGACTGGTGAAGGCAAGCATACCATATGCCTCTAGCATGGACCTGAAACATTGACTGTCCAAGAAAGATATACAAAGGTTCTGAAAGAACATGCTTTCAGATTTCTATTGATGTGTTCAAAGCTGGTTGACAGAAATATTGCACCATAACTGAATTGCTATAATGCTGTAATATTATATTCTGCACTCTGATATTTTTCACTTTGCACTACCTGTTGTACTCGTCTATGGCTTAATGCATGTAAACATGCGTAGTATGATTTGACTGGATAGTATACAAAGTTTTTCACTGTATCTTGGTACATGTGACTAAAGAAAAAAAATACAATAAGGTAGACAATTTATGCACAGCAGGGTCCTGTAAACACAAATATGACACAGTCCAGGTAACCTCCATTATAGATAGTGATTATTCAGAACTCAAATGGGAACCCTCTTGCTCCTTTTAAAATAGTATCACATCTTCGAGAAGGCAGGTAGCAGCTTAACAGATTTTGTGTCTACATTTATGCTCAAATACCTGAAGTAGGACAAACTCATATTGTTCCAACCCATGAAACCAGAATTCTACAAAACAGTGGAAAATATTACCTGTCAAATTCCTTGACAACCTTCTCCTTTGATCTACAACAATCCAAGTTCACACAGATTGGCATAATGAATCCTTTGTAAATGATTTTTTTTAGTGTAACAAAGAATGTTTGGCTAAATGTTTTTCCAAAACATAGGTTTGATGTGATTTACCATGATTAATTTCTTAGCTGCAAACATATTGATCTAGTTTGGTTGTCACAGTTAATTATGAGATCAGATTTCATTCTTTATTGGAACAATGGGCAGACAAAGCAAACACCAAAATGTCTTCCAAGTTTCAAGTGAGTTTGATATGTTGAGGAATGTTCTCAGTCTGCAGAGCAGTGCAAGTTAACTAATGGTACTCACTAGCAGCTGGATGAGGTAACATTTAGGAAAAACACAAGGACTTTAAATAGAGGTGAGAGAACTGTCCTTTGCTGCCGGGCTCCTTGGAGTAGAATATTAAAGAAAGCAACAAAATCAGGATAATATTTTACAAAATGAGGTCACCAGAATGTTGATGTATTTTGCATACTAAATGTGTTAAATGAACAGTAAATGGTGGGTTGGTACCCACTGTATCCTTAATAGGCGCAATGGATCACATGCCCAACCGCATATTATATTTTTGGTGTCATTTACTCTGCAGTTCCTCAACTAAAGGGACAATGCTACTGGTCAAAGTTTCCTTACCTAGGCAGCGTGGTGTACTGGTGTTCTAGTTCTTCAAATCTAGGGCGACCATTTGGTCCTTTAACAGGAAGCTGTACCTGTAAACACATTTATTGAATGTTAATGACAATAGGCAGGAGTAGGCCATTTGGCCCTTTGAGCAAGCACCGCCATTCAATGCGACCGTGGCTGATCGTCCCCAATCAGTACCCCGTTCCTGCCTTCTCCCCATATCCCCCGACTCTGCTATTTTTAAGAGCCCTATCAAGCTCGCTCTTGAAAGCATCCAGAAAACCTGCCTCCATCGCCCTCTGAGGCAGAGAATTCCACAGAATCACCACTCTCCGTGAGCAAAAGTATTTCCTCGTCTCCATTCTAAATGGCTTAATTCTTATTCTTAAACTGTGGCCACTGGTTCTGGACTCCCCCAACTAGAGGCAGGGAAGAAGTTTCTTGCCTCTAGTGTGTCCAAGCCCTTAACAATCTTATATGTTTCAATGAGATCCCCTCTCATCCTTCTAAACTCCAGAGTGTACAAGCCCAGCTGCTCCATTCTCTCAGCATATGACAGTCCCGTCATCCCGGGAATTAACCGTGTAAATCTACACTGCACTCCCTCAATAGCAAGAATGTCCTTCCTCCAATTAGTGGACCAAAACTGCACACCATACTCCAGGTGTGGTCTTACTAGGGTTCTGTACAACTGCAAAAGGACCTCTTTGCTCCTATATTCGAGTCCTCTTGTTATAAAGGCCAACATGCCATTCCCTTTCTTCACTGCCTGCTGTACCTGCATGCTTACTTTCATAGACTGAATTACAAGGACCCCCCGATCCCGTTGTACTTCCCCTTTTCCCAACATGACGCCATTTAGATAGTAATCTGCCTTCCTGTTTTTGCTGCCAAAGTGGATAACCTCACATTTATTCGCATTAAACTTCAGCTGCCATGCATCTGCCCACTACTCCAACCTGTCCAAATCACCCTGCATTCTCATAGCACCCTCCTCACAGTTCACACTGCCACCCAGCTTTGTGTCACCTGCAAATTTGCTAATGTTACTTTGAATCCCTTCATCCAAATCATTGATGTATATTGTATAGCTGCGGTCCCAGCACCGAACCTTGTGGTACCCCACTAGTCACTGCTTGCCATTCTGAAAGGGACCCGTTAATCCCTACTCTTTGTTTCCTGTCTGCCAACCACTTCTCTATCCATGTCAGCACTCTACCCCCAATACCATTGACATTTCAAGGATGGTGTTTAGACATAGCCACAAACATGTAACAAACAAATTAATCACCTTACCAATATAACCTCATTACCTAAAAATTCCATTGACCAATCTAAGCAGCCAAGGCATCAGTTAGCTCTTTAACCAAACCCAGTTAACCATTTCAAGTTGCTTATCTTAGAAACTAATCAACCAAATTAGCTCATCAACCATCAGATCTCAACGCAGTTCATCCTCTGAATAAAATATGTCTATATGGGTCAACTATTTATTCTACCATTGATACCACTAAAACAACCAAGCCCAACTTAATACAAGAAACATGGGTTGAATTATGTTAGACCAGATGATCTTTACCAGAGAGTTGTAAGTCGATGGAATAATTTGCTAATGGGTGTACTGTGGTTTGATCCTCTGTACAAATTCAAGAGGAATTAGAAGCAATTCTTTTATACAGGAAACTCATTTTAATAGACCCCTTTATAATGGATTGTGGATATGCTACCACCGCACGGTACCATATGCCACCCCCCAGCACGCACTGCTTCCCCAGCGCTCCAAGCCCCGGCTTCTGTGCCACCCCCACCTCACAAAGTGCACCAGTGAGACCTTCTTTACTCACTGCATAGTCCAGTGGACACGGCTGTTATTGCAGCTCACATTATAGGGACAGCACTTTCTTCAAGCTATTGCTACTGACAGGATGCCCTCGGTCACTGAGAGGCTCCTAACCCTCCCACCTGCTATTGCTTCTTCCTGTCGGCCATCGCTTTGTCTGCTCCTTGCTCGAACACCACTGCCTCCTTATTCTCCCATCACTCTGTCCACTTGGCCTCTCCCTCCCCCCACCCACAACCACTGTCTCCTACTCCTTCTCCCCCAGAGTCGCCAACATACTCGAGCTTGGAGGTGAGAGGGGAGGGAGCCCCATGGTGACCGAGTGCATATTGTCATTGGCAGCTGTCTGAAAAAAGAGAGTCTGGGCAGGGGCTACAACATTAGTTGCAACAACAGTCGCGTCAACCAGTGAAGAAGCTCAGTGCAGACCGGCAGCATCGGTGCCAAGTTTTAAAGTGAAACAACATAAAGTGCTGGAGTCAATTCAGCAGACTGGATGAATCTCAAGAAGGGTCCCAACGTCACCTATCCATGTTCTCCTGAGATGCTCTCTGACCCACTGAGTTATTCCAACACCATGTGTCCCTATGTATGTGTATTAACCATCATCTGCAGTTTTTTGTTTCAACAACCTTATAATACCTTACCTTACCTTTGTTACAATGGACAATCGGCAATAATGGACACCATTCTCCCCTCCCCCATATGATTTGTTATATCGAGGGTGTACGAAGCCAGTGATTTTATAGAAAGCACTTCTTCCAATTGTTGTCCATGTCTAAGTCACTGGTATTAACCATGAAATTGAGTTGCTTTCTGGTTTTTGTTAAACGTTTAATTGACAATAGACAATAGGTGAAGGAGTAGGCCATTTGGCTATTTGAGCCAGCGCCAGCATTCAATGTGATCATGGCAGATCATCCCCAACCAGTACCCCGTTCCTGCCTTCTCCCCATATCCCCTGACTCTGCTATCTTTGAGATCCCTATCTAGCTCTCTCTTGAAAGTATCCAGAGACCCGGCTTCCACTGCCAAACAATAATAATTGAACAGAACAATATTTAATTGCTCTGCTATTATCAGTGCAAGGGTTTCAAAAAATGAAAACATGCCATCAACTTAATAACTGTATAACATTTGCCTAAAATAAACATGTAACTATTTTTAACTCTTTAAAACCAAAGAGGTGGTACAATTGGTCAAAAATAAAACAAAGCCCATACACCATGAAACCAACATAATTCTGGCGACATTTTAACCATCCAATTAATCCGAGAATGATCTATCAATCAACATGCTGCAGCACCAATGTCTTGTTGGAACAAAACTAAGTGGATAGTGACACAGTGAATTCAATGTCATTGTAGAGGAGGAAAGCAAGAACAGTAGAGGGTCTTCAGCCTTTTCCACAATTTGGTTAGAGAACATGACTGATATGCATCATAATCTATCTTGGGCTTTTAAGCTTTAACACCTTGTCTAACATTTATCTTAATCAGCAAATTTAATTTGACCCAGAGTTGTTATATTTATCCACTTTCAATTATCTATAAACTTGAAAAAATACAAAATGGACCACCACCAGAACAAACTCTTTAATACAGGTACCAGCGCAATAGAATTTAAAAAAGCCTATGTCAGAAGTGAGACCTTTGTTGTTTTTTCCATTTCTGACTGGAGGCCCCCTGGTACACTCACTCTAAATGAGGAGTTAGTAATGAGAAGGAAAGTATGTTCAGATAACCCACAAACAGCTTGAAACTTTTATTACCAACTGAGAGATCAAAGATCTGCACAAACATCACATTCTGTCAGCATGCACAGTGTTTTTTTGGAACATAAAGCAGAGGATTCTTGATGGTTGGGAAAATAGGCTTTATGCGTCAAGCAGTTCTTGAGTTAATGCTATAATAAAATTCAGCAATTGCACAATACTGCAGAAAAAATATATTGGCAAGAATGTATAACCTTTCAAGAACAAAGTTGAGGCTTTAGACTGAAGATCCTGATGGATAGATTTGATTATTATATTAGCAGTTTAACAAGAAGCGGACTGGTTTTAGTTGACTTTATTGATTTGAAAAATATGAAAACTTAATACGAATCATGAATTATGAAATGACTGTGCCGCTGACAAAATTTTAAATATATAAAAGATGGTTTGATTGTTTTGAATTATCATAATATATTCACTAAAATAGATGCATCTTGATTTTGATGGAACAAGTAGGTAATATTGTATACAGTCATTTTTAAAGGTTGGCAGTTAAATTAATTGTGAATAGAAATATCTATCTATATACATTTAAAAGTCTGTGTGGGTGCATGGCCTTTGATTCTTTATACCGCCAAAACCAGACGCAAAAACGCCGACATTTTTAACTTTTTCTCTCTCTCTCTCTCTCTCTCTCTCTCTCTCTCTCTCTCTCTCTCTCTCTCTCTCTCTCTCTCTCTCTCTCTCTCTCTCTCTCTCTCTCTCTCTCTCTCAAAAATCCAATCCTCTGTGAATGTGGTCAATTACTTACGGAGATATTTACGATAATTTATCCCCAAATTGACATGTTAAAAAAATATTAAGGTTGCCCACCCCCACCGCTCTGGATTAATGTAGCTGCTGTCAACACACATGCGCAGTTTTCCATGAGGTACGTTAACCCACCCACCCCCCGTTCTTCAAAAGGCGCAGAAAGATCAAGAAGGTTCTGCAGCAAAGATCCTACAGCTCCGCTCTGCTATAGGATCTTTGTTCTGCAGATCGTGAGGTCACGCGCTGTGAAGGTTTAAAAGGAGCAAATTAATAATATTAATATGATATCAAGGGGGGTAGTTAGCGTGTGTGCGGGGCGGTAGTTAGTGTGTGTGTGGGTATGGTTAATGCGTGTGACGCCGCATGCCTCCCCCCCCACTCTATGAATCTGGAAGAATCAGTCAAGATGGTTCTTCAATGGTTCTTTTAGTTCCGATTCTATTTCATTGACATGGAACAATACAACAAAGTTTACTTCAAAATGTTTGACATTTTTGTAAATAAAAAATAAATTGATTAATAATAGTGTCAGTACTTTAGAGGCAATTATATAACTCCTGTATTCTCTGGCTCCAATTTGGTTGCACAGCCACAAGAGATCTTTGGTCCCTTGCATAACAATTTTTATTAACGTTGTGATATTATAGCTGGACAGACATGCCACATTTTTTCACTGGTAAGGGAGATCAGGCTTTCCGGACTCGAGGGACTGAGTTATAGAGAGAGATCAGACTAGGAGCGTGGGAGACAGAGGGAGTAATCTTATACAGGTGTATACAATCAGGAGGGGCATAGATAGGGTGAATGCACACACCAAGGTGGTATGGAGTAGGTTGAAAGAGTCCATTGTGATCTCAAAATACCCCAAAGGGCTTTACAACCATTGACGTTGTTTTGAGTGGGAGGAGGATAACGGGCAATTTTCAATTATATTTCAACAAAACAGCATCATATCATTATATACATATAGACATAGAAACTACAGATGTTGGAATCTTGAACAAACAGAAAGCCCTTGAGGAACACAGCAGGTTGTGCAGCATCTGTGGAGGGACTAAACATAACGTTTCGGTTCTGGACCCTTCTTCAGATTCTGATCTCGGAGTCTGTGTGGAGTTTGCACATTCTGCTTATGACCACATGGAATTCCTCAAATGCATCAATTTCAGTCCACATCACAAAAATATGTGGATTGGTAGATTAATTAAGAGACACACAACACTGCAGATGCTGGAATGTTGAGCAAAACACAAAATGCTTGAGGATCTCAGCGGGTCAGGCAGTTTTCTAGAGCACACAACTAAAGCTTTTCACTGTACCTCAGTACACGTGACAGGTGACAATAAACAAAACTGAACTAAACTGAACTGATTGTAGTGACCGAGGGGTACATATGTCAGAAATATATGTGGGGAATGTTGTAGGATCTTCTGAGCGTACTTTTGAGAACTGACAGGACTTGAGAAGAAACCTGAGAAATGTTATTTCTGAAATGTATGCAACCAGTCATCATCAGGAGGGACAAAGTGCCCAGAAAACTATATTTCCCTCTATCTGCCGCCCGTTCTATTAAATAATTATCTTGCTAAAAGGACTTGTTTCAATTCTTGCACAGATATTTTCAGAATATTATTTTAAGACATAAATTTGATGTGGCCTCACTCAGTAGGGCTAGAAGCTTCATGTTTCTTTTTATTCAGCGTGAGGGGGAAAATTTGACAATACGTAATGAGTGGTACAAAAGAATTTGAGAGATAGAGTTTGTGAATTTGAATTGTTTAGCCACTTTACTGTCAGTCAGGGGATCATTTGTCAGCGCGAGACACAAATATTTGCACTGATATATTTTATATCCACGGTGGCAAATAAGCAGTTTCCAGTGCACCTGCAAGTATACAGTCTCACGCATGAATACAAGTATTCCAGCAATGGGATCAGGCACTTTGCCAGGAACAGGTGGGTATCTGTGCAATGCACATCGCCTTTAGTCAATAAAAGGTAGGCATGCAGAGAAATGGTGAGCATCTGCCCGATGCTGTGCAGAATGAGGGTGCTGCCAAATTGCTATTGTCTGGTACTGTAATCATGGCATGGTGGAGAAATCATGATATGTGTTTAACTTGAAATGATGTGCAACGTAATACTTGATACTCTTGGCTGTCTAGGTGGTGAGTCTTGCAAGGTTAG
Organism: Raja brachyura; assembly: GCA_963514005.1. The sequence goes on along the minus strand of OY740787.1, from coordinate 48,722,561 downwards.
AGTCATAGAGTTGTACAGCACAGGCCCTTCAGATCAACTTGTGCACACAAACCAAGATGTCAACCTGAACTAACGTGCCTTAGATTGGCTCATAACCCTCTAAACCTTTCCTATCCATGTACCTGATGGAGTCATATAGTTATTGAAAGACTCATAGAGTTAGGAGTTGTTGCGGACTAGGCATCTTTCCATTCTTCTTAAGTAAGGTGACTGAAATGCTGCCACTATGTTCAACCTTCTCTTTTCAATTCCAGCTATGAATGGTATCTTCAATAAAACTGTTTCTTTCCATAATTGCTGTCACAGAAAAAAGTACATTGGTTCACCACATTAGCACTGACCATCAATGACATGAATCCTACACTGATCCTATTTTATTCTCACCACAGTGGCACATCTGGTAGAGCTGCTGCCTCATGGCATTAGACACCTGGGTTTGATCCTGACCTCAGGTGCTGTCTGTACACAGTTTGCACGTTGATTGCATGAGTTTCCTCCCATATCCCAAAGACAGTTCAGCTCAGCTTAGTTTATTGCCACGTGTACGTGAAAAGCTTTTGTTGCGTGCTAACCAGTCAGCAGAAAGACAATACATGATTACAATTGACAATAGACACAAATTGCTGAAGTAACTCAGCGGGACAGGCAGCATCTCTGGAGAGAAACAATGGATGATGTTTCGGGTCGTGACCTTTCTTCAGTCTGAAGAATGGTCTCGACCCGAAATGCCATCCATTCCTTCTCTCCAGAGATGCTGCATCCCACTGAGTTACTCCAGCATTTTGTGTCTATCTTTGGTTTAAACCAGCATCTGCAGTTCCTTCCTACACATGATTACAATCAATCCATTTACAGTGTATAGATACATGATAAGGGAATAGCATTAAGTGCAAAGTAAAGCCAGCAAAGTCCGATCAAGTTTGAGGGTCACCAAAGAGGTAGATAGTAGTTCAGGACTGCTCTCTGGTTGTGGTAGTATGATTCAGTTGCCTGATAACAACTGGGAAGAAATTGCAGGTTTATAGGGTAATTGGCCTCTGTAAATTGCCCCTAGTTTGTAGGGAAAGTAACATTGAACTTGTGTGAAAGGGTTATCGATGGTTGGTGTGTTTCCATGCTATATCTCTAAACTAAACAAAACATTCTCATCCACTCTACCCAGGTTCTTCCATTCACTCACACACTGGGGGCAATTTATAGTGGCCCATTAATCTGCCAACCTGCGCATCTTTGGGATGTGGAAGAAAACCACAGCACAGCGAGAATGTGGAAACAACACACACACACCACTGAAGACAGGGATTGACCAGGGAGGCAGGAGCTGAGAGGCAACCGCTCTTTTCGCTGCACCACCAAGGCTTTCGAGCAGTTTCTTTTTTTGTGTCATTATACATACACAAAGGTGAGCTGAAAGATATGCCTGCTTATTAGGGAGTTTAAGTGGCAGGGAAAGCATTCCTCAACAGAAATTAGGGCCTAGAATGCATGGCAAGGAGGAGATTTTCTGAGGGGCCCACAACCCTGTCTATATCGACAGGTGGAGAGAGTCCAAAACTTCAAGTTCCTAGGCATGCATATTTCTGACGATCTTTCCTGGATGCAGCCCCACTGAGGCAATTATAAAGAAAGCCCATCAACGCCTCTACTTCCTTAGAAGGTTGCAGAGATTCGGTATGTCAGAGTGGACTCTCCTTAACAATATGCTCTCTACTGTACACCTGTAGACAAATGTTAAGTCAAGTCAAGTCAAGTTTATTCGTCACATACACATACAGGATGTGCTATTGACTGGTTGCATCACGGCTTGGTTCGGCAACTTGAATGCCCAGGAAAGATGAAGACAGATAGCTAAAAGTGGCGAACACTGCCCAGTCCATCATGGGTTCTGACCTCCTCACCATCGAAGGGATCCACAGAAGTTGCTGCCTCAAGAAGAAAGCCAGCATCATCAGAGACCCACACCATCCTGGCCATACACTCATTTCACTTCTGCATCAGGAAGAAGATATAGGAGCCTGAAAACTGTAACTTCCTGCAACCATTAGGCTATTAAACACTACAACCTCCAAATAAGCTCCGAACTGCATAGACTTGGGGGCATAAATTTTGTCTTTTTCCACTGTTATTGGGTTTTTTTGCAGATGTGTGTGTGTGTAAATATATATATGCACTGAAAATTTTTATCCTTGTTTATTATATTGTTTACTGAGTACTATGTTTACACATTCTTTTATGCAGCAGCAAGTAAGAATTTTATTGTTCTGTCTGGAACATATGACAATAAAACACCCTTGACTTGAAGTAGAGTGAGGTAGTTAAAATGAGAGAATTGTGAATAAAATTAGGTAAAAGATATGCAAATCACCCTTGCTTTTTGTATGACCGCAGGGTCGAGGAGAATGTGCTTTTGTCAAAATTGTTCAAGAAATAAAGATCTTATCCAGGAGTAATTTCTGTAAAAGAATTTGATAGATTCTCTTGAATCTTTATTTGTTTGGTAAAAGATTTCAACATCTAGTTTTCTTTAGTCATGTAAATGATTTATAGTTCCTGTCTCAGGTTTGAATATTGGATTCTGAATTGAAGTAGCAAGACACTTAAAAGCAATCTTGATCGAAAGCTATATGTTGTTTACGTATTTATCATTATATCACCAAGATATTGAATATGACACAAAGATGATTGTGGAGGAGATGGAGCTGAACAATATTATATTGCTATACTTGGTGTGAAATTGGGCTTGAAAAGTTAGTTCAAGTGCAGATAGCATTAAAATTTATGTTTTAAGAATTTCTGATTGGGATTGAATGACTCAGGCAGTTAGGATTCTTATGCCATCTCAGGACCCGGAGAAATGGAATAGAAACAAGTCATCCTTGACCCTAACAGATTGCCTAAGCAGAGGTTAGCACAAGATTTCTGGCTACGATTGAGTTTTTGCAAGGGCATTACACCACAGAGATGAATGGGAATGGCCAACCCAGTTTCAAAGTCGGTGCAAACCCACATCATTAGGTTCCATTGATCCGACAGTTGCCATCGATTGATCAGTATGGCAAATGGAAAATTCAACTTTGCTGTTTTGCTGTTGAAACAATGCAGGAAATGTTTACTCTGCAACCTATCTGCACTTTAAAATTTATATCTGAGCTGCTAATGCCAATGCAACTGCATTAAAATAATATCAAGGCAGAAGGTTTTTAACTAGGTTCAGCCAGAGGTGTGGAGTGGGTGATCCATCTCGGCTCTCCTCTGAAAACCCCACCAACTTAGAAGTCAGTCCTCAGCCAGTCTCATTCACTCCCAGTGTCGTTAAGATTTGGCTGAGAGCACTGGATGGTAGCAAAGGCTGTAGGACCAGACAGCATCCCAACTGAAGTACTGAGAACATGATCTCCAGAACCAGCTGTGCCTCTAATCAAGCTGTTCCAACACAGCCACAACACTGGCATCTGCCCAACAATGTGGAAGATTGCCCAGATATGTTCTAACCACAATAAACAATAAATGCAATTCAGCTCATTACCATCTAACCTGTCCACTCTCAAGCATTAACAAAGTAATGAACTGTGTTGCCAACAGTGAAATGAAGCAGCTACTTACTGAACAGTAAACTGCTCACAGATGCTTGGTTTGGTTTGGCCAGGACCAAGGCTCTAAACCGCATCACAGCCTTGGTCTGAACTTAGACTGAGGAGCTGGATTTCAGAGGTGAGGTGAAAGTGAATGGCCTCATTATTCTGGCACTGTTTGTCCAAAGACACCATCCTGGTCAAACTTGCCTCGACTTGCTTCCATACAGTAGAGCCCAGTCGATAAAGTATAATTTAATCAAGTCAGACATTCACATATAGGCTGATAACTGGCAAGGCATACTTGTGCTACAGAAGTGCCAACAATGACCTTCTCAAAGAAGAGAGAATCCAACCACCTACTGCGGACATTCAATGGCGCTAGCATTGAGGAGATCCCCACCGTCAATTTCTGAGGAGCTCCCATTGATAAGTAGCTCCACTGGACAAGCCAGAAAGACCAGGGGTACAAGGGCAGGTCATAGACTGGGTCTCTTGCTGTGAGCGACTCATTCCAAACCCTAGATAGACACAAGAAGCTGGGGTAACTCAGCGGGACAGGCAGCATATCTGGAGAGAATGAATGGGTGACGATTTGGGTCAAAACCCTGTCTGAAGAATCCATCAATCAATTAATCAATCAATCAATCAAGTTTTATTCATCACTTACACATGTGCAAGTGAAATGAATTTTCCAGCAGCGGTACAATAAAAAAGAACACACGATACACATAAAAAATTTAACACAATCATCCACCACAGCATTCATCAGTATGGTGGAAGGCACAAAATTTGGCCAGTTCTCCTCCATTTTCCCCTGTGGTCGGGACCTCAACCCTCCACAGTCGCCTTTGTGGCCGTCCAGATGTACAGACAGGCTAAGTCCAGGTAAGTCCTGAATCGGTGTCTCCCCACCGGAGACTGCGGCTTTAAGCTGGTGTAGGCCGCAGACCGGCGGTCGGAGATCTGAAGTGCCCGCCGCGCCGTAGCAAGAAGCACCGCAGACTGCAGGGCTGGCGGTCGGAGCTCCTCTCCAAGGGTCCCCGGCGAGGGATCCCAGGCCCAGGACACCGCCAGCTGGAGCTCCGCAGAACACGGCTTCAGGTTGGCATGGGCCAGCGAACGGAGCGCTCCCCTCTGGCGACGCCCTGCGACGGCTCGCTCACTCCGTGACGAGAGTCCGCACAGCGCGCGCTGCCGAAGCCCCGTGGAGGAGGCGACCGAAACGGTTTCCCCCTACCCCCCCCCACACAAGACACACCCAGAAACATTAAAAACATACATTAAGACATCCTAAAAAAGTGAAAAAAACAAACACGCCGCTGGCAGGGCTGCCGGCTTGCAGCGCTGCCGGCTTGCAGCGCCCCCACCGACTGAAAGGGCCTCGTCCCTAAACGTCATCCATCCCTTCTCTCCAGAGATGCTGCCTGTCCCGCTGAGTTACTCCAGCTTTTTGCGTCTATCTTCGGTTTAAACCAGCATCTGCAGTTCTTTCTTAGACACTCATTCCAAACCCTGTTCATCATCCGTGAGCTACAAGTCAGGGGGCATGTGGAATGCACTTCATTTACTTAGATGAATACAGCTCCAGCAATATTGAAAACATCTGAGCACAATTCGGGGTAAAGAAGCTAGCTTGACTGGCTCTTCATCCATCTGTATTCAATCCCTCCCCCATTATGATGCAGTGTGTGCTATGCACTTACAACTTGCCTAGAAGTCCAACAGCATGTGCTGAATGCATGGGTAGTACCACCAAGAAAACAAGAGCAGCAGGCTCATGATAACATTACCATCTCCAGGTCTCCCCCCAACCAACCTGAGTTGGGAACATATTACTGTTCCTTCATCATTGTCAGCTCTAATGCTTGGAAGTCTTCAGCTATATAGGAGCACCTTCACTGAAAGGATGGGAAAGAAGGCAGCTCACCTTTTCGGGGGTAATCAGAGATGGGGAATAAATATTGGCCTTGCCAGTAATGCCAGATGGTGAAAAATGAATAAATAACAAAGGATTATGATTATCCTTTGCTTGGGCTGGCATTCAATTTTTGTTCATTATACCTATGAAATACATCTGGAGTTGATTTTACATTTAAAAGGTGCCATAAAACAACAGCAACAGAGATTTGGGCCAGAAGGCATGCCCAGCAACATCACAGGGTTGCACAATGGCAGAACTGGAAAGTGCAAATATCTTAAGAGATCCTAGGATAAGTCCAAGTTGTAGTTGCTGATAACTATCATGTTTAAGCTCTCTCAAAACATAAAGATAATGATAGAATCATTCAGAACTGAACGAGTTAACTGTTTAGTCTCACACTAATGTTCTTCCAACATAGTTCTGGAACTGTTTCTTTCAATTACTGGTCTGATTCTCTTTGGAAAAATAACAGTACATTTGCTTCCACAGGCAGTGTATTACAGACTAAAACACTTTGGTACATGAACATGAACAGCGCTCCCTCCAGATTCTTTTTATCTTAAACCTGTGTTCTCTGATTGGCGAATAGAAATAGCTTTCTTTACTAAGTCTATGGAACCTTAATAATTTTAAATGTCGTTACTAAAATGCCCCTACCATTCATTGCTTTCCCTATCCTTCCACATGATTAAAAACAGGGACTAATGCAATTGCTTTAAAAACATGGCTTCACAAGAGACTGCAGATGCTGGAATATTGAGCAAAAGATAAAGTCCTGGAGGAACTTAGCAGCCAGTCATCATCTGTGGAAGGAAAAGCACAGATGACATTTCGGGTCGGGGCCCTTCTTCAGACTGATGATGGGACTCGACCCAAAATGTCTCGCCTCCTGATACTTCACATCTAGTCAACTGCAAACAACGTACAAATCAGCAGTTTGCTGGAATATTTTCTTGGATGAATATGATTGCAATATCAAGACAATAGAGACCACAGACAGAGGAATCTTAAGCAGTAAAACTGCTGTAGGAGCTCAATGAGTTAGGCAGCATTTGTGGTGGGGAATGGACAATGTCCTAACCCATCGGCCAATCAATCCCACCTATCACTTGCTTGCTCTTGCCGCAACCCTTCCTTTCACCCTTCTAGCAGCTAATTTCTCTCTGAGCCATCAGTCTGAAGAAGGTTTCCAACCGAAAGGATTCCAACCCTGTCCATTTCCTTCCACAGATGCTGCCTGATCACTGAGTTTCTCCAGCAGTTTGTTGATTGCAATATTGCTTGGAAAAACCTCTTTACATTTAGGAACCAGTCTTACGTGAGAAATAGAGAAAATAGGAAAGGAATCAGGCCATTTAGCCTATTAAGGCTATTCTACAATTCAATACCATATTCTCTATCTCAATGCCCTATTCTTGTATTCTACCCATGATGACTTTGGTGTCATTAAATCTAACTGCCCCTTGTTAAATATATTCAGTGAGAAAGTGAGGTGTAATTAAAAACAGAATTCTGGAAACACCAGGTGGACAGACAGTGTCTGTGAAAAGAGAAACATAAAATGGATTCCGTTTGGAGACCCCTCCTTAGAACTGGGGTGATTTGAGTGTCTTCAGTATAAAGTACAGCTACCACTGCTCGATAAAGCATGGTCACAGAATCGGAAATGCATAGATCTGGAGGATCAGCATGCTTATTTGAAAAATATTTCAAGAATGCTCTATCATCCAAAAATTGAAATCTTAGATCAGAAAATACACTGGGTGAGTGGGGGGGAGGATAGCTTAGCTAAAATATTTTTTTCCCCAAGAAAGTATATGCATGCTGTTGTTTTGAGTATTTTACGTCAATTATAAAGGGTTGAGCAACAAATGTGGAATGATTTTTCATTCCTTGCATTTACCCCTCAAATCATGAAGTCAATCCACACAAGTGGCTTCAGCTTGTTCTCACTCCCTCCATCTTGCTGGGTGGCATTCAACTTAATCCTATAATTCCACACAGTGCTCCTGTTTCTAAATTTCTCAGTTTCCACAATCAGCACCAGATTTAGCATTTCCTCTCCAATTGTCCATAAATCCTTCCCACCTTTTCCCTAGTTAAAAAACAAGAATCAATTTACTGGCATGTGCGCAGAAATAAACAGTGCTATATTGCAAACTACCCCCTAAATGTCCAAGGCCAAAGTTCAGCACGTCTTACACAACTTGCTTTTGTGAATGCTTTCCAATGCAACCTGCCAGAACCCAGAACAATGGCTTCTTTCTGTGAGCTTGCACATCCTGACCAAAGGCAGTCATACTTCTCCGTGGAACATTTCAAGCCTTTTAGCAAAACAAACATAACCACAGGACGCTCCCTCTTGGACAGACAGTCAGCTTCAATTTGCACAGGGACTCCTCTTTCACAGAGATACAATGCTCGACAAGTGTGATGGCTGGGCTGAAAAAAAACCCTGCTTGACAATGGATTGACTGTTCACAGGGATCATTAGGAAAGCAATGCGCCAATCCAAATTAAACTCCTTGCCGCTGGTGCATATACCCAGCAGGCCTGACGCGCTCTTCAGAACCCTTGGTTACATGCATGTGAAGGGGTTTCTTGTACCTCTCTGACTGCAACAGTTCCAGTTTGACTAATGACCTCTCTAGATGTTTTAGGTATGTTGGAAACCACCATCAATAGACAAAGAAACCAAACCAGGGCTGTCTGCACAGTGTCAACTCACACATTTCAAACATGTCCCCCACTCAAAAACAGGACCTCCGTGCCAATAGCTTCTCTGTTTTAAAACAAGCGTGTTAGTATTAAAAACACTCCTCTTTTAATGAATATCTCTGTGCAAAGATGTACCTTCTGTTTGTAGGTTCATAATGACATAGACTAAATATTTCATGCTCTCCTACAACTTTTTCCAATCTCAAAAAATATTTCTGAGCTTACTAGACAGCCCATCCACCAAACTATTTTAAGAGACTTAGGATTTCAGTAAAGACTGTAATCAAAGCAAGTCCAACTCTTAATATGCCAGTGAATACATTAACAGTCTCCAAATCCTATGTGCTGCTTTTCACACTTCAAGATGCTGAGGACTAAATAAAGATCACAGTGAAGAGTGCAACATCTGGGCCACTTCAACATGATACCTTCTAAAAGTCGTGGATTTAAAAAAGATAAATGCGAGTCTCTTGGTGCTTTCTTCATAAACCAGCCTTATTCACAAGCACTTGAGTATCTGGAGGCTCAGTTACACTTCCTAACTTGCAATAGAAATGTTTTCAAGTGTTAATTGAGGTGGATACTAATCCTTCATAAAGTTACATCATAAGGAAAAACATAAATGAACAAATGCACAGCAGAACTTGCATGTCTCATTCTTATACATTCACGCACCCTGCAGGACCTGGACATCTTTAATCCATATCGCATTAACGTGATACAGTGCTCCACAGTAACATTTAAGTAAAGCCTAGTATTTCTGCATATTAAAAGATATGCTGTTTTTACTCAGTATTGCATTCAGAATTCAATTCCAGGAGCCTATTGTCTGGTACTGTGCTCCTGACATTGAACCCTGGTGGAAAATACAGTTTTAATATAAAGATATAAACTGTAGTATGCCTTCAGATTGTAATGTATCATGGGACTGATGCAATTGATGTCCTCTCATGTATTTTCACACGGTTAAGTTATTGTAAGGAACTCAGTGGCCATACTTTATGGTTAAAATATTTATTTTCATTGTGTGGAAATTGAGCTAAAAAATTAAGTTAAACAAAGAGCAGTACATTGCTCTCTGAACTGCCCTGCCTCTCTTAAAGCTACAAGACAAAGGTATCTTATCAGTGTCCCTTACATTAAACAGCATGGGTGCCTTAATTAGCACTGGGTTATGGGCCAAAACATTCAGTAAACGTTAAAGCTTTGTCTACTAAAGTACACTACAGTCAGCATTTAATTGCTGTTAAACATTTGTCTTGACATTGATGTCCTGGCATTTGTCTTAGCATGGATTAAATTTGATTGTGCAGTCTTAAGCTTTCTGATGTTAATTATTTTCTGTGTGCTCTTTCATAATCTAATCTTACTTTCCTTATTATTTTACTCTCTTCTGTGATTCATCCTTGAGAAGTTGGGGTGAATGCCTAATTAAACTACTGTGGGACTTGTAGTGAACATGTTCCCACAAAGTTATCGGGGTAGAATCTCAAAGTTTTGAACCAAGCCGTAATTTAAAAAAAACACATTGTGCTCAGCGGGTCAGGCGGCATGGCATCCATGGACGACATGGATTGGTGACGTTTCAGTTGAGACCCTTCTTCAGACTGATTGTAATAGGGAAAAAATGGAGGAGAGGTAGGGTTGACAAAACCTGACAAGTGAATGGTGAAAGCAAACTCCCTTAAGATTACCCAACCTCTCCCTATAGCTTAGACCCTCTAGTCCTGGCAACATCCTCATGAATCTTCTCTGCACTCTTTCCAGCATGAGTTACTTTGTCATAGATGATATTCAATTTGTTGCTCAGAAAGTAAGTTACTTATCAAAGCACAAGCTGATTCTGATCTACCCATGCATTCATAGTATTTACAGAGATGTCCAGTTATATACTTGGCCACGGGTAAACACTTTGATACTGCTGGTGATGTCAGAAACAATCAATTAAACTCTCTCTTGATGGAGATGTTGCGTGGTATGAACATCACGTTTCATTTGGAACATCTTGAATGCTGCTTAAGCCTTGTCTGTAGACATAAACAGCTTCAAGAAGGGTCTCGACCCGAAACGTCACCTATTCAGTTTCTCAAGAGATGCTGTCTGACTCGCTGATTTACTCCAGCTTTTTGTGTCTATCTTCATTTTCTAAGAGTTGTGAATGGGGTTAAAAGGTGAAACCATCTCGAACCCCACTGCTGACTTTGTCACAGAGATGGTCATTGATGAAATGACCAAGAGACTGCTTTGCGAAACTGCTGCAGAATTTCTAGAGCTGAGATTACTACTTTCCAATGAATATTTCATTTTGTATCTAGTTTGTTGTGTGCGGGGTCTGAGTTTCCCTCTTGACCTATTAATGTTCATTTTCCGGAACTCCCTGATGCCATACTTAGTCAATACGTGAGCAATTCAGTTGTTTTGTCAATTTTTGGTTTAAGGCTGTAATGAAGCGGTCTTATGATTTCTGCCACAAATGGGTACACAGTGTCACATGGAGTGAATAAATAGGAGATGCCAATTAGATGTCAAGGCTAGTTGATCCACTATCATCAGAGGCCAAGATTAGAAATGATCATCAAAGGAAGGATAGAATAGGCTTAACCTGGAAGGGGATGGTGTTATGCTAAATTGTTATCTTCCAGTCGCTACTTTCAAAGAGGTAAAATTCAAAGGAGGTTGGAAAAAAGAAAGAAAGGAACATTTCAAAGCATGTAATTTAGAATTAGTAAAGACAAATTGAAAAAGTATCACAGATGTTTGATTTAGTACATAGTATTTCCGTTAATGATGCAAATTTTTAATTAGCAAGATTTCAGGAGTGTGCTTAGGAGGCGAGATATCATTTGAATATGATATTTAAATGTTTTTCATTTTAGTTTATTGTTGGAATAAAGGCAATGCTGGCAAAGGCACAGTTATTGCTCATCCCATGTTAAGGAGACAGTCTTGGGCCATCTCGCAGACGTGGTGTGGCAGTCCTATGATGTATTAGACATGGAATGTTTTTACTATCCAGCTATTTAAAGAGTTCTCAAATCTCGATCTATTCAGTATAAATTTTACTGCACACCAAAATGCCTATGATTTGCATGCATGAAAACACTGGGAAATAGGCTCTGTTTTACATAAGAATGGAACGTTTCTTGGGAGCACATTTATAGGTTAACCTGACAAACAATGGAAGGCACCTTATGACTTGCATTAGATACAACTAGACTCAAGGCCTAATTGCTGTGGCTTGGCTAAATCAATCAGAATCCTTCCCAGCATTTGCAGAGGCCACAGATTTAAGGTGAGGAATAGGTGGGGCGGAGGGGGTTGTGAGGATGTTTTCCTTGTCACAAAGAGAGTGGTTGCAGTCTGAAATGCACTGCCTGAGATGGTGCGGTGGCAGGCATTCTCACATCACCTAAAAACTATCTGGGCAAGCACTTAAATTGCCGTGGCCTCGAAGGTTGAAGACGGGTGCTTGGAAGATGGGAGTGGTATGGACGGAGTCTGAAGAAGGGTCTCGACCTGAGACATCACCCATTCTTTCTAACCAGAGATGCTGCCTGTCCTGCTGAGTTACTCCAGCGTTTTGTGTCCATCTATGGTTGGATACTTGCTGGACAGCAAGCTGAAAACTGACAGGCTGAAGGGACTGTTTCTGTGCTGTGTGATATCCTGATTTATATTGACCATTCATTTGTAACTGTATGATCTTATTATGCAATTATTTGGCTGCGTTTTAACCACACATCACAACAATCAGTCCAAATCGAAGTAATTCTGTGTTAAACATTTAATTTTTTCTGAAAACTATATAATAATATAAAATGCTAAGCTGACGATGTACAAAAAACATAAACTGTAAATAAATGCGGGCAAATATTTCATGAATATCTGATGTTAGGAACCTGAGGGGTAACATTTTTGCACAGAGGGTGCTAGGTATGGAATGAGTTGCTGGAGAAGGTAGTTGAGCTAAGAAACATTTAGACAGGTACATGGAAAGGGAAGATTTAGAGGGATATGGACCAAACGCAGGCAGAAGGGACTCGTGTAGATGGGGGCATGTTGGTCGGTGTGGGCATGTAGGTCGGTGTGGGCATGTTGGTCGGTGTGGGCATGTTGGTCGGTGTGGGCATGTTGGTCGGTGTGGGCATGTTGGTCGGTGTGGGCATGTTGGTCGGTGTGGGCATGTTGGTCGGTGTGGGCATGTTGGTCGGTGTGGGCATGTTGGTCGGTGTGGGCTAGTTGGTCGGTGTGGGCTAGTTGGTCGGTGTGGGCTAGTTGGTCGGTGTGGGCTAGTTGGTCGGTGTGGGCTAGTTGGTCGGTGTGGGCTAGTTGGTCGGTGTGGGCTAGTTGGTCGGTGTGGGCTAGTTGGTCGGTGTGGGCTAGTTGGTCGGTGTGGGCTAGTTGGTCGGTGTGGGCTAGTTGGTCGGTGTGGGCTAGTTGGTCGGTGTGGGCTAGTTGGTCGGTGTGGGCTAGTTGGTCGGTGTGGGCTAGTTGGTCGGTGTGGGCTAGTTGGTCGGTGTGGGCTAGTTGGTCGGTGTGGGCTAGTTGGTCGGTGTGGGCTAGTTGGTCGGTGTGGGCTAGTTGGTCGGTGTGGGCTAGTTGGTCGGTGTGGGCTAGTTGGTCGGTGTGGGCTAGTTGGTCGGTGTGGGCTAGTTGGTCGGTGTGGGCTAGTTGGTCGGTGTGGGCTAGTGGTCGGTGTGGGCTAGTTGGTCGGTGTGGGCTAGTTGGTCGGTGTGGGCAGGTTGGGCTGAAGGGCCTGTTTCCAAGCTGTACGACTCTAATTGTTCTAGTTACTGTAATGTTAGTTCCCAACCTGTGCATGAACAAAGATGGACCACTTTGTATTTTATAGTACATTTCCTGGGCTCAAAACATCCTGTATGAATGATTAGCCTATATTCCAGTGAGGTCACTGTTGCAATGTAGGACATTTGCTAACTAAATTGCATATAGCAATTTCTACAAAAAACAATGGGGTCAGTAACCAGCCCTTCTTTTTATGTGTTAATTAAGCATAATATTGTTCAGGACTGAGGTGAATTCCCCTCCCTTTCTTCAGATGCTTATTTGGGAATTTATTTTGTATAGCTCAGCATCTGATTTGAAAGATCACACCTTTGACTCACTGCATGCCACAATGGGTAGCACGGTGGCGCAATGGTAGAGTTGCTGCCTTCCAGCGCTAGGGACCCAGGTTCGATCCTGACTATGGTTGCTGCCTGTACGGAGTTTGTACATTCTCCCCGTGACCCCGTAGGATTTCCCCGGATAATCCAGTTTTCTCCCACACTCCAAAGACCTACAGGTTTGCAGATTAATTTGTCTTCAGTAAAAATTGTAACTCATCCTTAGAGTGTAGGATAGTGCTAGAGTACATGAATCGCTGTTCGGCGCGGACTCAGTGGGCCGAAGAGCCTGTTTCCGCGCTGTATTTCTAAAATTAAAACCAAAAAAAGACGTCTCCCTGGATTACCTGATCATGTCTCTAGGTCTTGAAAATATGATCTTTTGGCTCTGTAACAAGATAGTTATCTGGTAAGCTAAAATTAATGAAACAGCATGAGGTTAAATTCCAACACTGTCCAGCAGTCCACTATTTTCTGCATTTTATATATTGCTCTTATATCAAATTACCCTGACATTTACAGCTTAATTCCATCTTTCCTATTGTCATGGGATTATTGTATTTTCATTTTCTTAGGCAGTCTAAGATCTTCCAGGATCTAAAGGAGTCTGAAGAAGGGTCTCGATCTGAAACATCACCTGTCCATTTCTTCCAGAGATGCTGCCCGACCCACTGAGCTACTCCACTTTCCTGTAGTGCCTGATGAGGCCAACATTAGATCCACAGCCTCTTTCTGTTGCCTTTAAAAAATAGATGCAAAACTAATATCAGATGGTCTGAAAGAATGTCATAAAGCTATTCAAAATAAAATCAAATTGAAAATAAAACAGAGAGAGAACTTAAGAATGGACATGAGAATGTCATAGAATGCTCACCTAAGGCAGAGGTTAAGGCTTTAGGTTAGTACAGGACTAGTTTTGTGCAGCATCATTGATGTTGTGAGCATGCAAACTGACAGCAAGGATTCTGCTCAAAGAAATGGCTCGGCTTAATGAGATGCATAAGGTATCAGAATGAGAAAACAGAGGTGACAATTCTGTTAATATTTTGTGTAAGATGAAATTGCAGATGCTGATTTAAACCGAAGATACATACAAAAAGCTGGAGTAACTCAGAGGGACAGGCAGCATCTCTGGGGGGAAGAAATAGGTGACTTTTCGGGTCAAGACCCTTCTTCAGACTGAAGATTGAAGAAGGGCCTCGACCCAAAACGTCACCCATTCCTACTCTCCCGAGGTGCAGCCTGTCCCGTTGAGTTACTCCAGCTTTTTAAGTCTATCTTCTATATTTTGTTGGCTCACGTTGGGTCCTTTTGTTTTAATATGGACATTCTTGCATTCAGATCCCTCCTGGGATCAACCCGTGGCCATAAACCACTCATAACTCCCAGTAAACCTCCTCTACGCTGACTGACAGTCCTGCCACCACCCAAAGCTTTCTGTCTACCTCTCTTTCCTCACTAAATCCATTCCTTAAAACTTATCTCTTTGACTAAGCCTTCCCTGTTCTAATGCGTAGAAAGGAACGGCAGATGGTGGTTTATACCGAAGATAGGCACAAAGTTCTGGAGTTACTCAATGGGTCAGGCAACATCTCTAGAGAAAATGGATGGGTAGCGGACATTACAAGAAGGGTTTTGAACCAAATCGTCACCCATCCATTTTTTTCCAGAGATGCTGCCTGACCTGCTGAATTATTCCAGCACATTGTGCCTATCTGCCTTGTCGTAATCTCTCCTCACAGGATTCATATTCTGCCTACAATGCTCCTATGAAAACAATTCAAACATGTTAAAGGTGATACGTAAATGCAAGTTATTATAAATATAGCACTGCACACACACATTCAGACACACAAGTATGCTAATATTTGATGCTTAATTTATCATTTACTAATATTCTAATGATCCTTTTTAAATGTAAATGAAAATGAAATGAAGGAAGTGTTCTAATTGGATTGAGATTATTCAGCTTCTCTAAAGCAGGCTGCTTAAATCAGATGAGATAAGACCCCATCCCGAGAGGCCAAACTGCTTGACTTGCTGGAACTTTCCACAGTAGTTTCTGCAGCAATTATAGCAAACTGCAATCCATAAAAGGCCAACAAAACTCATTATGCTTTTGGCTCTGGCTTGTGCGACACTGAAACTGTGACATAGTCAGGTAGAGTCACACTGTCTTATAAGCATGCTTAACATTGGAAGAAACACACATCAGTATTTGTCAAAAGTAGTTTATGGTGCAGCTAAACTCACGATAAACTTTCAAGGACAGTGTCAGCATCCCATCAGGGGAAAAAAAGGGCCTGCATTTATATAGCGCCTTTCACATCCCATCCAGTGAGTCAAAAAGCTCTTTTAGCCAAGATACTTCTTAAGTGTAGTCAGTGTTAGAATGTAGGAAATAGGGCAGCTAATATGTACACAGCAAGGGCCCATTGAGCGACTCGATAATGACTGCATAAGCTGTTTTACTAATGCTGGGCAATGATAGATATTAGTCAAAATACTAGGCATCATTCCCCTGCTCTTCTTTGAAATATTGCCATAGGATCTTATACAATCAGTTGAGAGAGCAGGCAGGTTTAGTGCCTTGGTGACACACTAAACGTGACAGCCTGGATTATGATGCTTATCTGGAATTGGACTTGAATTCACAACCTTCATGCTCAGAGGTGCAAATGTTACCTACTGATCCACAGCTGACAATTAAGAATTAATTTCCAGAACACCGCTGCAAACCAAATTCCAGGAACTAAACGTACAGTAATAAAAAAGGTGTTTTAAAAATAATTCATGTGAATAATTTTGTTGCTTTAGTGAGGGGATAAATTAAAGAAACATCTGAGGAGGAATCGAACGATAGCTAATCATGTAACATAGAGTGTTCACATTCACCAATTGTAATGGGAACACAGAGGGATGAATCTGTTGGAGGTAAACGTGTGAATGTGAGGACTGTGAGGATTATCAGAGGCAGGTGCTCATTTAATGAAACCTTCAGGAATAAGTTCAAACAAATTTGGTAAATTAATATGGTCAACAGTTGACAAAGTGATTTTTTTTTCATAGCTGGAGAGGGTCAGAGCTGGAGAAACAACAAGTCTAAAATGGGGCAAAGAATAATTGGGGGCATAGATTGGAGAAGAAAAATAGATAAAACACATTGATCTTTTTTGGCTTCTATATATTTGTATTAATCTTCTCACCTTTCTTCAATTTGCTGACTTATTGCTCGAGCATAGATTCACACATGACTTTACTTTAGACGTTAGACTTAAGAGATACCGTGCAGAAACAGGCCCTAAGCCCACCCTGTCCACGCCGACAAGCGACAACACTCTACACTAATTCTACCCTACACACCAAGGACAATTTACAATTTAACCAAGGCCAATTAACCTACAAACCTACATGTCTTTGGAATGTGGGAGAAACCCACAGGGTCACAGGGAGAATGTACAAACTCCATAAGGACAGCACCCGTAGTAAAGATCGAACCTGGGTTTCTGGCGCTGTAAGACGGCAACTCTACCACTGCGCCATTGTGCTGCCCCGGGTTTTACATGGTAAAAGTAATCCAAATAATAATTTTCCGCAAGCAGAGAGCTGGGGGAAACAGGTGCATGGCAGATTATCAAAATGTCATTCCCATTTTCCAGGTGATGTCCACATCTTTTTCTTCCCGAAAACTGGAGCAAGAGGGTTGGAGCAAGAGGCTATTTTTTTCTCTCCCTCGTATTAAGTTTAATCGAGGCAGAATTTCCACACCCAAGCTTAAATAGAACTTTAGGTTGGATGTGAAGCCTCTTAGCCTTGATGACAAGAAGTACTCAACAACTTAGAAAACTGAAGAACAAATTCGAAGTTTGCAGTTCTACCCATTGCAGGATGTGCCAAAGCACCTTGCAGCCAATGGGTCCTTGTAGCAGCCAGTGCTATAATGCAAGAAATCAACCACATGAAGTGTATCTCGTGTATCTTCCATTTGTAGACCAGGGTGGGAGATTTTATGAAACAGAACATAAAACAGCAGCAGGCAAGAACAGGAATACCACTCGCTGTGAAAAAAACCTGCCCCACACATCTTCTTTACACTTTCCCTCTCTAACCTTAAAACTAGGCCCCCTAGTCTAACCAACCCACCAACATTCATGTCCTAGTCATTTATAAAAATCACAAACAACAGAGGTCCCAGCACAGATCCCAGTGGAACCCTCCACACAGTCACAAACCTCCAGTCAGAATAATCCCCATCCACCACAACCATCTGTCTTCAAGGTGTAAGCCAGTTCTGAATCCAAATGAACAGGTCACCATGGATCCCATGTATTTTAATCTTTTAGGTCAGTCTACCATGAACGACTTTATCAAAAGACTTATCAAAATTCATTTAGGCAACATCTCCTGCCCCACCTTTGGCACCTCCTCAAAAAACTTAAATCATGTTCATGGTACATGATCTGCTGTGGACAAGGCCATTCTGACTGTCCCTAATTAGCCAAATGAGAGTAAATCCTATCCAGAAGAAAACCAACGTGGTCACAGGGAGAACGTACGAACTCCGCACAGACAGCATCCATGATCAGGTGTGAACCCGGGTCACTGGCACTGTGAGGCAATAACTCTATTGCTGTGCCACCATGCCGCCCTACTACCCATCTTATCTTATACATAGGAAAAATATTGACTTCCTCCTTGACCTCTCCTGTTCTCCAGGACTTTGTCTGTGGCTAGGGAAGATACAAACATCTTCCCCTACATTCTCCTCCCTTACCTCTCTCAATAACCTGGGATAGATCCCATCAGACCCTGGGAATTTACCTTTACCGAAAGTATACGTTACCCAAAGTATAGACATCATTATTAATAACACACTACAGAGCGGAGGTGCAGACCCTGGCGGACTGGTGCTCAGTTAACTACCTGTCCATAAACACCTCTAAGACCAAGGAGCTGATTATCAACTTCAGAGGGACACATAATGGGGAATACGCTCCAATCTTTATCAAGCGGGACAGTGTGGAGAGAGTGTCCAGCTTTAGGTTTCGGGGCACACACATTTCAGAGGACCTCACATGGTCCACCAACACTGCTGCACTGGTCAAGAAGGCACAGCAATGACTGTTCTTCCTGAGAACACTGAAAAAGACTGGTCTGCCCCAACAGCTGCTGACGACCTTCCACCGCTACACGACAAAGAGCATACTAACGTATGGCATCTCTGTGGGGTATCTCAGCTGCACGGAGGCAGACTGGAGAGCTCTTCAGCGGGTCGTCCACAGAGCGCAGAAGATAATTGGTACACAGCTACCAGCCTTGGAGGGCATCTACAATACACGGTGCCTCAGGAAGGCTGTCCGCATTCACAAAGACTCCTCACACCCTTGCAATAGTCTGTTCGAACTTCTACCTTCCGGAAGACATTACAAGGCCTTCTACACCTACATCTAAATTTTGAGTTAATTACGTTATTGCATCAGATGGATGCTGCATACCAAATCTCGTTGTGCAATGGCAATAAAATATATTATCATTATTATTATAACTATCTGAACACTTATGGAGTTATAATCATTGTTCCCAACATGCTCTCCCACTGAAACATTTCCCAATACAAGCTAGCTTCCCAATCCATAATCTAGCATGGTCCCTGTTGGAGTTGGACTATCCACATACCATGTAAGACTACACAATATCCATTTCCTCCCCTTGTGAACAATTAATGAAGCAGATGAGTTTTTTTTTAAATAACAATAGGATAGTTTTGCAGTTATCATTACTACAATTTAGTATTCAAGATTTAATAAAATTACAAATTTAAATGTTGTGATTTGAACTCAGGTCTCTGGATATTTTGAATAGTCTCTCAATTGACAACTTAACCAGGGCATCACCACTATACGTAGTTGATGCCAGACATCACAGTGGAGAACCAGCTCTGAAGACATTTCTGATTAACTCATGGGTTAATTTGAGGAACTATTATTCAACCTTGTTCTCAAGCAACACGATTGATGTACATGAAGATGGATGATGTGCGAAAGCATTAGACTTTGGAATTTATGCAAAGATAGCTGCAATGGTCCAGGGTTGAGGGGGAAGGTGGGGCTGTCAAGGGAGCAAAAGAAAGTGATTCTCAACTTAAGGGCCAATGAACATGCCATTCTTGGAAATAACAAGGAAATAAATCATGTGTGAAAATAAATCATGTGCAAAATTATGAAGTTCCGGGATCAAGAAGAATTGCAGATTAATTTTGGGAAGAGAAACTGCCTACCCTAGTGAAAATAACAAACTCTGGTAAAAACAGAACTGGGCGCAAAGGATGAGTCAAAAGCTGCCTCAGATGGGGCACCAGGGGCGCCAGGGAGATGGCCAGCCCTGCCGGCAGTCTGTTCAAGTTTTTGTTATTTTTAGCGTCTGTTTAAAGTTTGTTTTTATGTTCTTCAGTTTGTTTAATGTGGGGGGTGGGGGGAAAGGATCAGGGGAAACTTTTTTTCAAGTCCTTAACTTCCTGGAGATGTGATCATTTTTCGAATCACATTCTCCGGGCTCTGTGGCCTACCATCGCTGGAGCTGGGAGCCGCCTCGGACAGTCGTGAGCCCCACCGCGGGGCGCGGACTTACCATCGGGGCGGATCCCTTGCCTGGGATTGCTCCCACCGCGAACACCGTGGACTTACCAACAAGGACTCAAAGTCTCGGGAGAGGCAAGTTGGGAGCTCCAACGCCACAGAAGGTTCGTCCAGCCTCGAACACAGTTCGATCGCCCCGCGCGGGGGAGCTGACATCCCCCCGATACAGGAGCTGAACGCCTCGACGCGGAGGGCCCGAATGCCGCCGGCTACGCGAGTCAAGACCGTCCTGTCAACGGAGGGCTCGAGGCCCCCGACCAAGGAAGAACAAAGGAAGAGACTTGAACTTTATTTCACCTTCCATCACAGTGAGGAATGTGTAGGAGTCACTGTGGTGGATGTTCATGTTAAATATGTTTTTGAATCTGTTGCTTTTAATTGTATGACTGACCTGGCCAGTGACATTTCTCGTATGTTGCAAAACATACTTGGCGAATAAAGTGTGATTCTGATTCTGATTCTGACATGCTCCTGAAGCCAATGCCCTCTAGTTTAGAAACCCCAACCCTGGAATAAAAGTGTGACCATCACTTTATCAATGCCCCTCATGTTTTTGTACACCTCAATGGAGTCATCTCCTCAGCTTCCTAAGCTCAAAGAAAAAAGTCCTGGCCTATCCAACCTTTCCCTATAACGCAAGCCCACAAGCCTAGAGAACATCCTGGTAAATCTCTTCTGCACTCTTTCCAACTTAATTACTTCTTTCTTATAGCTTTGGGAACAGAACTGGACTTGGTATTCCAACCATAGTGAACTTGTACAACTGCATCATGATGTACTCACTTTTGACATTATCCTTCCTGATAAAGGCAAGCATGTCAAATGACTACTTCACCACACTGTTCATCTGAGTCACAACTTTTAGGGAACTATGCACCCTTCCAGATTTCACTGTTTTGCAGCACTCTCCAAGGCTCCATCATTTACTGTGTAAGTCCTGCTCTGGCTTGGTATACCAAAATGCAACACCTCACACTTGTCAGAGTTAAATTCCATTAGCCATTCCTTGACCCACCTTCCCATTGGATTTGGATCCAGTTTTAAACTTAGATATCCTTCCTCAATGTCTACTATACCACCAGTCATCTCAAATTTACTAACAATGGTAACTACATTGTCATTTAAATTGTTAATATATGGAACAAACAGCAGGGGACCAAGCATCGAGCTCCAGTCAGAAAAACAACCTTCCATAACTACCCTTTGATTCTTTCTGTCAAGCCAATTTTGAATCTTATTTGCTAGATTTGGCTTGGACACCAAGTAGTCCAACCTTCCAGATTAGCCTGCCATGTGGGACCTTGTCAAATGTCTTGCTAAAGTCCTTAAGGACAACATCCACTGCCCTGCACTCATCAGTCCTCTTGGCAACCTCTTTGAAAACTCTTTCAGATTTGAGAGACATGGTTTCCCACGCACAAAGCCATTCTGATTAAGTCTAAGCAATCCTTACCAATCTAAATCTTGGTAAATTCTGTCCCCATGGATACTCTCCAACAACTTTCCCACCACTGATATCTGGTTCACCAACCTGTAGTTTCCTGGCTTGTCATTGCTGCCACTTTTATATAATGGAGCAATATTAGCCACTGCTCCGGAGCTCAACCTGCGGCAGAAGATGATGCAAATATCTCTGCAATGGCCTCCCCAACCTCCTCCCTAGCTTCCAGCAAGGTCATACGATGCCCGGAAATGTGTACACCTTAATGCCTTTAAAACTGCCAATACCTCCTTTATGGTAATTTGTATATAATCTAAGACATCACAACTCCTATGCCTCAAATCCTTAGCCTCCATTATCTTCTCCTCAGTAAAAATAGTAGTATTGATTTAAAATCTCCCCCCTCTCTTGTGGTTCTGCACAAAGACGGCCACCCTGATCTTTAAGGAGACCTATCCTATCTTTAGCCTTCCCCCCACCCCCCTTTTAATCTTAACATACCTGTTGAATATCTTGGCATTTTTCTTTATCTTGCTTATCAGCCTTATGTCATGTCCTCTTTGTGCCCTCCTGATTAGTTTCTTAAGTGTACCGCTACACTTCTTGTACTCACAGAGAGATTCACTTGATCCCGACTGCCTAACTCTGATGCATGCCTCCTTATTTTTCCTGACCAGAGCTTCAACGTCTCTCAACAACCAGGGTTCCGTCAATTTGCCAGCCTTCTCCTTCACACTAACAGGAAATGCAGCCCTATACCCTTGCTATCTCATCTTTGAAACCCTTCCACTTACTAAACATACACTTACAAACACACTCTCCCAATCGACCTCTGCAAGTACCTGCCATATGCCTCCAAAATGAGCTTTGCCCCAGATTTAGGGTCATATCACGTGGTCATTGGTCCCAAAGAGCTCTTCAACTGACACTTCAGTCACTTGCTCTATCTCGTTTCATAGTTTGAAAGCAGTAATTTCTTACCTAGAAGAATCAAAGCTGGAAAAAACAGAAGAAATTAAGGTCCACTGCTTTCCAGGGCTCTTTATGCATTGTGACCTTTGACCTGGGCATGCGTAGTCGGAATACTGAACTAGCTTATTATTTTTATCTGCAATCTTCCCACGCATCTGCTCCTCTAATTCAAGCAATACATTCCCTTCAGTGATTATTCCATTCCTATTTCTCCCCATATAGCTTTACTGGACGATTCCCGAAGAGCATCATGAACTCAATCATGGTTTTTTTTTTCTAAGCTGATCTAAAAACTCATTCTTATCAAAAAGAAGACTGTGGTTTTCCAGAAAGCCTCTTCATTAAATTTGCAAGAATTTCTCCTGAGAGTATGGTTTATTGTCACTGATCAAAAGGGACAGCTAACATAGAAAATGTGTAGAAACATAGAAAATAGGTGCAGGAGGAGGCCATTCGGCCCTTCGAGCCAGTAGTTAAACTGCACCTTGTTTTGTGTTTGTGCGGAGTTCTGGCCAACATTGCTCCTGCCATCAAGACCAAGAAGCAGACTATCAATTTCTGTGGGAGCTTCCAAACTAATTGCTCTACGTCCTACATATAACCTCTTCTGTGTCTTTGTATTTCTTCGATTAGTATTTTCTTTTCAGAGTTAGCCCATCACTCTCCATCTTTGATACATTGCACACAGTAAGAGCCATTTGCTATTTGCTCTGGAGTCCTTCCATGCTGCCACTGACAGAGCAAAGCCCCAAGGAATACAGTGGTAGTCTAGAGTTCCAGGAGTGCTTTTGAGGAGTCCTTTGCCTGTGTTAATAGGAGCAAGGAACCAGGAGACCAATCACCCAGTCTTGGAAGTTCCCAAGCATAATGGGTCCTTTGGTCACACGCTAATATTTGCTTAGGTGATTTTTTAAATTAATGTTTCATTTGTTAGTATTCTTGTTATGCATCCTGATGTATTAAAAGGGACAAATAAATTAATTTAGCTTTTGTTCTCTGTCTTTCTCTAGTACACACAAACACTTCCTCTGTTCACATATAAATACCAACATTATTTGCAGCAAGCTGCAATCATTTTTTTTTAAAGGCTACTAAAGTTTTTAAAGTTGTCCCTTGGCTGAAGTGAAAATAGAGAAAGAGACAAGATGAGGAACAAATTTTACATCATTTTTAACAAACACAGAATATGGTGGAAACACTAAACAAGTCATGCAGTAGCAGGAGTGGAAACACTAAACAACTCATGCAGTAGCAGGAGGAGAGAAATGGAGTTAACATTGCAGGTCAGGAACCCTTTACCAGAACTTAATTTTTACACGGTTCCTGTATCTGAAGTTAGCTGCAACACTGCAGCACCTCTGGTGAATACTCAGGCTAACAGTGGTATTGAGTAACTTGGAAAGCTGTTGTCAATTTGTTTGTACTCTTGTGGAGAAGGTCTCTTCATTATTGCACAAGTGTGAAAAAGAATATGGGAGAGCAGGATCTTGCACTCCAACAGACACGGAGCTGTCAATATCCACACAAAAACGCGAGCAGCAACATTAATAAATCAATAAGAGCATAATATATTGAAAATCCTCTGACAAAAGATCATTAATCAGATCGATGCAAGAGTACAAAATTCAGCTCCCACGCCCATTCTTGCAAGCCACATTTTTATACATTTTGTTTTTTAAAAAAATATTTGTGATTACAGTGGGTAATAGATTTTATTCCCAGTACAGGAGAGAAACAGCAAGTTGATACATTCGATACATTTTAAGAGTTTTACAAAACAGAAATCATTTAAAATGTGCAGCATGATTTGCAGTTACTGTAGCAGTTACTGAAAGGGATAAATTCACATTTGATCAACATTTTTTAATAAATTTACCAACTGGAATTGGCCTTTTGCAATCCTGAAGTAATTTAACGTTTTAAATAATTTTAATAATAATCCCAGCCTTGCGCACTTAGTCCCAGGTACTAATCAGCTGCCCCGGGCTGCGAATGGAATCTTGAATAAAGTTTGTGGGGAAGTTTTGGATCCGCAGGTCCAAGGAGTCATAGATATGCTAGTAAATAATAAAGCCAAGAAAAAAAATCAAGAAGAACTTATGCAGTCAAAATAGTGAGGATGGGAAGGTCACCAGGTGGTAAGAAGAAGACTTGGCAGAAGGTGTATTTAAGCTTGTATGTGGAGGAAGAAGAAAGAGTTAGAAGGACATGTTTGGACAGGATAGCATGAAAATAATTCATGTGGAGCATTATTAAATCCAGGGTGAATTTTGAATCTCTTCTCTAATATTTCCACTCACAAATTAAGATATTCCAGGTGAAAGGGACAGAACCAAATGAGGTTCCCTTGAGGTTCTTACATTTCATTTTCGTTCTTCAATATTCTCCATGTTATCCCAGGAAAACTATTTTTTGCTTGGAAAAGTAAAACAAATGAAGAACACATTTAGTTGGTACCTTTATGATTAATGATAAGTGTAAGTCCCAGGTTGAGGTTATCCACTGGTGGCAAGAAAAGGAACGCAGATTATTATCTGAATGGTGCAAGATTAGGAAAAGGAGAGTACAACAAGACCTGGGTGTTCTTGTACATCAGTCACTGAAAGTAAGCATACAGGTAAAGCAGGCAGTGAAGAAAACTAATGGCTCCACGGAACCACTAGGGGCGCCGCATTGATGGCAGCCTCTGCCTACAGTCTGTCTGTTTTCTATCTTTTTTTAATTTTTAGTCTGTTTTAAAAGAGTGTTTTTGAAGTTTATTTCGTTTTTCTATGTGGGGGAGGGGGGTAGAATAAGGGGGAAACCTTTTCCCACTCAATTCCTGGCGAGGATGCAACTATTCTCCAAGTCGCGTCCTTGCCCCCCTCCTCGCAGCCTACCAACTGGATTGGCGCAGCCTTTCCTGCCGGGGACCGGCTAAAGCTTAAGCGGTGGCGGCGCGGTACTCGATTCACCATGGAGCGGGCGGTGCCTTACCTGGATCGCCGTTTGAAGTTCCGGAGTGTTGGGCCTGCTGCTTCAACATCACGGAGCTGGAGTTTGCGGAGCGGTGGGCGGTGCTGACTTCAACATCGTGGAGTCCTGGGACCTTTTGCAGAGGGCCGCCAGTGTGAATCTCCACCCGGTGCGGCCTGTGGACTTCGGGATCCGTGGACTCCAGTTGAGGTGGTTCTCCCGTTCCGACGTTGAAGTTCCATTCTCCCAGCGAGAGGGCCTGAAAATCAGGCCGCCCGTAGTAGCGACTGCGAGGGGTTCGGGAGCCCCCCCGACCACGGGTGAACAACAGAAAACAACAGAGGAGGATGACTGA
This sequence comes from Raja brachyura, assembly GCA_963514005.1. The sequence goes on along the minus strand of OY740787.1, from coordinate 48,696,863 downwards.
ATTTTGGAGCTTTCCCTCACTGTGGGAAACTTTGATTCCGCTGTGTGGGGATGTCCGTGTTAAAGATTATCATGTTCTGTGCTCTTTAATATTCGTATGGCTGTATGGTGACCACTCATTTCACTGTACCAATTGGTACATGTGACAAACAAATATATCTTGTATCTTCTATCTTGCATCTTGGCTGTTAGCCTTCATTGCGAGGGATTTGAGTTTAGAAGCAAGGAGGTCCTACTGCAGTTGGACAGGGCGCTGGTGAGACCGTCCCTAGTGTATTGTGTGCAATTATGGTCTCCTAATTTGCGGAAGAACATCATTGCTATTGAGGGAGTGCAGCGTAGGTTCACCAGGATAATTCCCGGGATGGTGGGACTGACATGATGAAAGAATGGATCGACTGGGCTTGTATTCACTGGAATTTAGGATGAAAGGAGATCTCATAGAAACATATACAATTCTTAAAGGAAAAATGTTCTTAATGCTGGGGGAGTCCAGAATCAGGGGTCACAGTGTAAGAATAAGGATTAGGACTGAGATGAGGAAAAACTTCTTCACCCAGAGAGTTGTGAATCTGTGGAATTCTCTGCCACAGAAGGCAGTGGAGGCCACTTCACTTGATGTTTTCAAGAGGGAATTAGATTTGGCTCTTAGGGCTAAAGGAATAAAGGAGACAGGGAAAAATCAGGAACAGGCTACTGATTTTAGATGATCGGCACCAATCATATTGAATGAGGGTGCTGGCTCGAAGGGCCAATTGGACTCCTCCCGCACTTATGTTTTCTATGATTCAATGTTTAGTTGAGGGATAAATGCAGATGAAGATGCCAAGAAAACTTCCTTACATATTTCCCAAAATAGTGAAGTTAGGTATTTATATCTCAGGGAGTGGGCAGACATAGATTGTTAACATCTTCGTAGACAGATGTCATTTCCAACATCACTAAACTCACACCAAGACTGCACTATAACAAAGTTTTCACGGAGGGCTTTAAATCCATGCTCTTCTGACTAATGGGTGAGAGCTCCAGAGGTGAAAAGGCCACACAGACATAGACACAGTGCCCGCCATAAATGTTTGGGACAAAGACATTTATTTATTTGCCTCTGTACTCCACAATTTGAGATTTGTAATAGAAAAAAATCGCATGTGGCTAAAGTGCACATTGTCAGATTTTAATAAAGGCCATTTTTATACATTATGATTTCACCATGTAGAAATTACAGCTGTGTTTATGCATAGTCCCACTATTTCAAGGCACCATAATGTTTGGGACACAGCAATGTCATGTAAATGAAAGTAGTCATGTTTAGTATTTTGTTGCATATCTTTTGCATGCAATGATTGTTTGAAGTCTGCGATTCATGGACATCACCAGTTGCTGGGTGTCTTCTCTGTTGATGCTCTGCCAGGCCTGTATTGCAGCCATCTTTAGCTTATGCTTGTTTTGGGAACTTGTCCGCTTCAGCATATAAAAAGCATGCTCAATTGGGTTTTGATCTGGTAATTGACTTGGCCACTCAAGAATTGACCATTTTTTAGCTTTGAAAAATTCCTTTGTTGCTTAAGCAGTATGTTTGGGATCATTGTCTTGCTCTTGAATGTACCACCGGCCATTGAGTTTTGAGGCATTTGTTTGAACTTGAGCAGGTAGGATGTGTCGATACACTTTAGAATAGTAAGATTAAATGAGAACTTACCTGTTCGAAGTTTGATCTTTATTTTATGAGGAGTTACGATGAGGCATTACGTGAAGAAGCCCCGCCAGGCGCATGCGCATCATACTTCAAGCAGCGGCGTGAAAAACACAGAAACCGATAGCCGAAGTAAGATAGTAAGGCTCACAAAGACTAGAACTACCAGATGATCCTTTAGATTATGAGGGCCGGGAGCGGAGGGCACATAATCCCTCATCGTAACTCCTCATAAAATAAAGATCAAACTTGAACCAGGTAAGTTCTCGTTTAAGCTTACTATTTTACTTCAGAGTCACGTGAGCGACTTTGTGAAGATTTTAAAGCTCTGTGATTTTCATGCCGTAGATTCACTCCATAAGACACACTGCTTCAGTTGACACAGTAGTGAATAAATAATATATTAAACATTGCTTGAAATTATGCAATAAGTATTTTAATAATAATAAGAAGAAAGGAAAGTAATAACCCCTCTATCCCGGGGGAAATTACAACAAAGGATATGAAACCAATGATATAAAACAAAACAAACAAATTAAAGAGAACCCAACACAGCGTATCCAAACCTTGGCACTGTGACAACAGGTTTATCGTAAAACTTTGAAAAAGTTTCTTCTTTAGACCATCCTGCGGCTTCTAAAATTTGGTCTAACCTTCGCCGCAGATGTTGATGCCGCCCTGGTGGAGTGAGATTTAAACGCATGAGTGTCCACTCCAGCTAAACCCAGAAACTGTTTTAACCATCTAGAAATAGTTTGTACTGTCACTTATTTTATATGGTTTCTTGTGGGTAATGAGCATTGCTGTCTCACAACCTCGGAGACTCTTTGTTACTTCAATATATTGAGTCAGATGTTTAACCACACAATGTTTGGTCGACAGGGTATGCTTTAAAGATTACCTTCGTACCCAGCCTTTCCTGGCCTGCTTTGATTGATTAGATCATAAACATAAAAAGTAATTTTATCTACAGATAAAATGCATACAATCTAACCATAACATTTGCAATGTTTGTACTCATTGTGCTGATACTAATGCCATGAGCATAACCACTTTAAATGTTAACTTCTGAAAAGACAGTGACGTAATTGGAGCCCACTCCCGAAGCAATGCGAGAACTATACTGACATCCCCAATCTCTGTATATCTGGGTTTGGGAGGATTTTTATTAAAAATTCCTCTCATAAATCGGGATATTAATGGATGAGACCTGATAGATTGACGTTCTGAAAATTATCCTAAATAGGAGGACAAGGCACCCAGAGCACTATTAATGGCACTATAACTCAGGTGCTGATCAAAGTGCAACATAGCAAGGAACTCCAATACATCCGATATGTTTGCAGTATGATATGATATATCTGACTGTATACAAAAGATTTCCCATTTCTTTATATGAGACATATATTGTTTTTTAGTGCTATCTCTCCAAACTGCAGTTATGACATCCATGTGTCCTATCCGACAGTCCAAGCCCTTGTAATGGTCTGGTCAGAACCTGCAGATTAACAAATTAATACAATCATTCAATGGATGACTTTCTTCTGTTACTGGTTGTACCAACAAATTACTACAGCTGGGGATCGTCATGAATGGTTCAGTTATCATTCTGAGCACCAACGGGAACTATGGCTGTGTATGCCAGTTTGGAACCACCAAAACGCCTGTGGCGGAGTCTTGCTCTATTTTGGTGAGACATTGCCTGATCAGGCAGAATGGGGCAAAATGAGAATGCATCCACCGCTACTGCTCCTGGGTCAGGCTCCCTTGAGACGTATTTAGGCAACTGGTGATTTAATCTGGACGCAAACAGATCAATATCTGGTAACCCATACCAACTGACAATTTTTTTGAAAACTTCTGGATTTAACATCCATTCTGTATTGTCATTGAACTTTCGTGATCTGTTGTCTGCCACAATATCATCTCTCCCTGGTAGATAGATAGCTGAAAGCCAAATATTTCTAGAGATACACCAGTGCCACATCAGGTTGACCAGATTATCACATGATACTGATCCTACTCCCCCCATGTGATTGATATATGCCACAGCTGTGGTATTGTCAACTTGTAATTGAACATGCAAGTCATTCATTGTAGAACAACAAGCTTTCAATCCATAAAATGCCCCCCAATAACTCTGAATAATTGATTCCATATGTTTGGAGAATGAAATCCTCTAGGACAGTCCATCTACCACCACAGCTGGTGTCGTTGTCCGTAGCTCCCCATCTGAGAGCGCTCACATCAGTTTGTAATGCCACTGAAGGTTGCTGAACAACAATGTTTTCAGTAGATTGTGCAACATTGAGAATCCACCATTGCAATTCAGCTAAAGCTTCAGTTGGTAACTGCATGGACCTATCAAATTGACCTGCGCACTTTTTTAGTGCTTGTTCTCTGGCTCTTTGAAGACTTTGATAGTGCAGAGGTCCTAACTCGACAGCAGGGAATGCTGCTACTATTTTACCAATAACCCTAGCTACTTCTCAGATGGAGGGATAAGCTTTGTCAGCAAGGCAAGTACAGGCATTTGTAATACCCCCAACTTTATCCGTTGGCAAAGTTACTGACATACCAACTGAATTAATGACAAACCCCAAATAATCAATTGTTTGGGATGGCTGTAGCTTAGATTTTGTTGGATGGATCAGAAACCCTAGCCTTTCAAACAGGCTTATAGTTGCTGAAACTGATTCTTCAGCTGTCTCCTGAGTGGCATTTACAATTAAAATATCATTGAGATAAGCCATTACAATGTGATTTTGAGCCCTTAATAATGCCAGTGCTGGTTTCAATAATTTTGTGAACAGCCTGGGAGCTGAAGTTAACCCATTAGGTAATGCTTTAAATTGCCACAGCTGACCCATCCAATTAAACTTCAAGTACCTGCGATAATGATGATGAATTGGCACTGAATAATAAGCATCTTTTACGTCTATAGCAGCCATATAACAGCCTTGTGACAACTGCTTTGCAGTGTTAAAGGTGTTCATTTTAAAATGCCTATACTGGACATACAAATTAAAATTTGTGAGGTCCAGAATGACTCTACAACCCCCATCTTTCTTTGGTCTGGGGAATATATTGGACACGAATTGTTCCGGATGATTCACCGTTCTTTCAATTACCCCTTTTTTGAATACATTTTTAACTTCTTCTTTTATCTGACAAGTTTCTGGTGCAGGAAACACCAAAACCCAATTAGGTTCATTCTGTACAGGCGGATCAACTCCTGCCATAAATTCTATTGTAGAACCTGACACAGTATCTAGTATAAACCGATCAGATGTTATACAGCACCATTCATCATAAAACAATTGTAATCTACCCCCAAACGGAGGTTGTTCCCCAGAAGTTTTTTCTGTGATGGAATGAAGTTTTTGTACCTCAGTAAATGACCGTGAAGGTCTCATTCTTCCAATATATGGGTTGACATTGGGTTGTGCTGTGTAATAGTACCTTGTACCCATTCCCCTGCTTCGGCTTGTTCCTGCTCCGGAATCAAACCCCCTTCTCATCCAGCCTGCTTGTTTTCTTTGACCATGAGGTTTCATGAGGTCAATCATTTTTGCCTCCTCATCAATATCTTTGATTTGTTTCGGCAGGTTCTCCCCAAATAAATAATCTGGAGCTTAAGTATTACTCGATCTGCACAATCCTGAAAATCTAGGGTGCAATATGGGCCGAATGGCGATTTTCCTCATGCAACTTATTTCAAAGTAGGAATTGCAGAATAACGCCAGCATGTCTTTTTGAACTTTAGACATAGCACACCCTTTTATCTGCTTCCCAAAAGCAGTGATTCCAGCTGCTACGAGCTTGAGGACACGCTGGAAATGCATTTCCTGCCCTCGCATCGTTGAACTCATGGGTGCCCAAATTGCAGAATTCACCGTTGGCACCCCGAGTGAAGCACAATTCACAGGTGTTTTGTATAATTCAGCTGTCTCAACCATGACAGTATCTTGGAGCTAGTGAGAAACCAAGTAGTTGATGTTGGCAGCCAGGTTTTCTTCCATGGCCTCACCGCTCCCTTCCGGTACAACAAACTTTTGCGCTACATCAGGTACACCTGGAGCTTTACTCTTGTGCTCTGGTGTGTACACATGAGCAGGGACACCAGCTTCAGGGTCAGTCTCCTCCTGCCCTGGTACTCCCGAGACTTGCTCGAAGGAGACCTCTTCCAGACCTAAACAAGGCTCTGGAATGTCAGATTCCCATTGTGCGTAGGCACCATATTCATGATATGGAACTCCTTCGGAGGCTGCCTGGGAATATTCTGAGTCTTTGGACCCTTGGTTGATGAGAGTTTTGAGCATTGTCTCCATTTGCTCCATTCTTTGCCACATGGCTTTCCTGTCTGGAGGAGAATCCTCTTCATCAGACCCGTCAGACAAAACGGGCCTGACAGACTTCCTCTTACTTTTCCTGCCTACAGTAGTGGCCTCAGTGCCCTGCGACACTGGAGCAGCTTGAGGCTGATTAACAACAGGATTCACGGCTACCGGTATCGGAACCGGCAGCGCACTTATCTACAGTCCCGATCACTGTTGTGGACCCACATCAATGCATGACCCACGCTTAATACGCACAGAATTCCTCGCACTGCTCTCCATTTTCACTCCTCCTGGCTAGCCAGCCAGCGTTATGAGACTAAATAGACGCTAGGAAGTAGTTTAAACCACTTAGCTGCGAGGTCTTTTACTCACCGCTGGTGGAGCTGCGCTCTCCAGCCCGTTCCTAGCGGCATGCGTCAACGTAATGACGCGCATGTGCCTGGCAGGGCTTCTTCACGTAGTCACTCATGTGACTCCAAAGTAAAATTCATTATGCTACTACCATCAGCAGTTGTATCATCAATGAAGATACCTGAGCCAGTATCTTCAGCAGCCATACATAACCCCACCACCGTGTTTCACAAATTAGGTGGTACACTTTGGATCTTGGGCAGTTCCTTCGCTCCTCTATACTTTGCTCTTTCCATCACTCTGATATACGTTAATCTTTGCCTCAACTGTCCACAAGACCTTTTTTTTTCCAGAACTGTGGTTGCTCTTTTAAGTATTTCTTGGCAAACTGTATCCTATTTTTGCAGCCATCCAGTAATTTGCATCTTACAGTGTAGCCTCTGTATTTCTGTTCATGACGTTTTCTGCGGACAGTGGTCATTAACAAAACCACACCTGACTCCTGAAGATTGTTTCAGATCTGTCGGACAGGTGTTTGGGGATTTTTCTTTATTATAGAGATAATGCTTCTGTCATCAGCTGTGGATGTCTTCTTTGGCCTGCCAGTCCCTTAGTAAGCTCACCAGTGCTCTCTTTCTTCTTAATGATGTTCCAAACAATTTATTTTGGTAAGCCTAAGGTTTGGCTGATGTCTCTAACAGTTTTATTCTTGTTTCTCAGTCTCATAATTACTTCATTGGCACAACTTTGGTTTTCATGTTCATAAACAGCAATAGCAATTTCCAAATGTGATAGAAAGACTAGGTGCTGAGAGCTTTCTTATACCTGCATAAAGGAGGCAATTAAACACACCTAAGCAATCACAAACACCTGTGAAACCATGTGTCCCAAACATTATGGTGCCTTGAAATGGGGGGATTGGGGGGGGGGGATGATGGGGGGGGATTGGGGGGGGGGATGATGGGGGGGGATGATGGGGGGGGATGATGGGGGGGGGGCTGTGTATAAACACAGCTATAATTTCTACATGGTGAAACCAAAATGTATAAAAATACCCTTTAATAAAATCTGACAATGTGCACTTTAACCACATGTGATTTTTTTCAATTACAAATCTCAAATTGTGGTGTACGGAGGCAAATAAATAAATGATGGGTCTTTGTCCCAAACATTATGGAGGGGGCTGTGGAAGTGTCAGAAGGTAGATGTTCTTTTTTCACATTTCCCCGTGACAAGGCAGATTTGAAACATGAATCTGTTGAAGCTCGGACGCGGAGATTGAAGAAGTTATTTAATTATCTGATTGTTTTAAAACTTGAAAGCAAATAATCTGGAAGAATAAATGGTTTATTTTCTCATGTGTTGGGGAAGATGAAGAATGGCACAAACAATTTCAAATATAGATTATGATGGTGCATCATGTTATGCATATTGATTATACACAGAGTTGCAAACTTGACTGTGCAATGACCCTTGCAATGCTCATTTGAATGCATAATCCATTTATACATAATGTGAAGGCTATCTAACCCATTTAAACCCACTTAACCGCGCACAGGATAATGGGATGGGCAAAACACAGCTGATGCCAGATGCAACAGACTGTGGAATGGTGTGATATGCATAGTGTAATCCAAAAGTGATCACCATTGAGGGATAAGGGCATTGGAAATTTCAGACCTTTCCATTGCAATTCTGATTGAAAAATACCATTCTATTCAATTATTAATGAACTTATAGAATACATTGAGTCTGAGAACACTGTCACTCATTTCCTACTCGCCACCCCCACTTCCTGAGTACAGCTTTGTCTTTATCAAATGCAAACATTTGTGGAAAATTAGCATTTCCCTGCTACATATTCAAACCTTGATTACAAGGCAGGGAGAGGGGCCACCAGGGCCTTGTTGCTCCCTCATTAAAAAAACATAGACTTTGATGGCACTCTCCTTCAAATGAGTACGGCTTAGCAGACAGACAAGACATCGTAAAGCAGTTGAGACTGATTTACAAAAGCTACACGTTAAGATTCAAGACTTCCCTTTTAATAGAAAGAACTATTAAACTTAATATTGTCACACAGTTGCACAAGACACTGTGCCTATCTTTACTAATGGATGTGTGAGCAATAGCTCATTAGTTATACACTTCCTTATGAATCAGAATGTTATAGCTGTCCACTCCAAAAATGGGCAGAAATCCGGGTCAAAATCACACCATTTCATGAAATTGGGGAATTTAGTCTATTCACCCAGATAATCAGACAGAATCACTGAGTGCTGGAAGGGACTGCAGATGCTGGTTTCAACCGAAGATAGACACAAAATGCTGGAGTAACTCAGCGGGACAGGAGACACAAAATGCTGGTCTTAAGGACCTGTCCTACAAGCATGCGATGAGCGCGACCTAACGTGGTCGCTTGAGCCGTCCGGCGTCGCGGGGCCGGTCCCACTTCGATCGCCGGAGCCGTGCGGAATTGTGCAGAGTTCGTCCCGACATCGCGCGGGGCTCCGAAAAACTGACTATATTCAAAAATTCCACGCGGCAACAGCTTGTCGGCTCGCAGTCGCCTCGACGCATTACACACCGCCTCGACATCGTGCCTCCGTGAACCTATCTGTAGGTGCCTCCATGACCCTCTATGTGTGTGGCTCCGTGGCCCTCTGTGTGTGTGCCTCTGTGCCCCTCTCTGTGCCCCTCTCTGTCCTGGCGAACTTACCTTAAGACTTCGCACCAAGTTCGCCTCACTTTGCACCGCGTTGCGCCACTCACCCGACCTCCGCGCGGCCCGCGCTGCCGGTTTGGTCGCGCATGCTGGTGGGAACGGCCCTGTACAGGGGATCACCCGACCTCCGCGCGGCCCCCGCTTCTAGTTTGATCGCGCTCATCGCATGGAGTCGGATGCTGGTAGGACAGGCCCTTTACTGGCTCCGACTACATTTTATCTCTGTTTGCTTTATTGTTATCTTTTCCCAGCTAACAATGATCAATTCCACATGTTCCTTGATGTCTAGGGTTACACAAAAAGCTGGAGAAACTCAGCGGGTGCAGCAGCATCTAAGGAGCGAAGGAGATAGGCGACGTTTCGGGTCGAGACCCTTCTTCAGACACCTTTGGTGTCACCTCCTGCACCCACACACAACTGACTGACTTCATCCATTTCACCACCAACTTCCATCTGGCACTCAATTTAAAGCTGCACCCGCTGAGTTTCTCAAGCTTTTTGTGTAACCCTAGATTCTCCAGCATCTGCAGTTCTTTCTTTAACAATTCCTTGATCTCTATTCTCTTTGTCCTATTTTCACACTTCCTTATGTATGTATCTCCTTCTCCCCTGACAACAGGCTAAAGAAGGGGGGTTACACAAAAAGCTGGAGAAACTCAGCGGGTGCAGCAGCATCTAAGGAGTGAAGGAGATAGGCGACGTTTCGGGTCGAGACCCTTCTTCAGACAGGCTAAAGAAGGATCTCGACACAAAAGATCACCCATTCCTTCTCTCCAGAGATGCTGCTTGCCCCACGGAGTTACCCAGCATTTTGTGTCTGTCTTAGGATAACATTGAGTTTGATAGGAACTAAAAAGATTAATGCTGGAAGACTTTATAGTTTCTTTGCAGGGACAAGAGACTGCACGAATCTGGAGCAAAAAACAAAATGCAAATAGAACTCAGCAGATTAGACAGCACAACAGGGATATGTCAGTGAGTCCTGATGAGGGGTTTAGCTTGCTTTCATTAAATATCCTTTCTGTCCAATATATAACTTACTAAAACATCCTTCAGTATGTTTCATCCATAACACTGAGGTGGACATGTAATCATCTCCACCAAAATGTAGAAAGCATTTAAGAAAGGCCAACCAGCAACTGTGAAATTATCCGCAAAGTAAAATTGTGACTGATATTTAAGCCACAGCTAATCTTACTGTAGATGTTTTAAGTGTTGGACATTGGGTGTCTACATTACGTACATAAGTCTGTATGTGCACTTCTAACAAAGATCCACATTTGTCATCGCAGTGGGGCAACATCTGTCTCCATTCCATGTCAAGATTTAAGATTCAAGATTCAAGAGAGTTTATTGTCATGTGTCCCTGATAGGACAATGAAATTCTTGCTTTGCTTCAGCACAACAGAGCATAGTAGGCATTGACTACAAAATAGATCAGAGTGTCGATATACCATTATATAAATATATAACCATATAACCATATAACAATTACAGCACGGAAACAGGCCTTCTCGGCCCTTCCAGTCCATGCCGACCATTTATTTTCCCCTAGTCCCATCTGCCTGCACTCAGACCATACCCCTCCATTCTCTTCCCGTCCATATACCTATCCACTTTACTTTTAAATGTTAAAATCAATCCTGCCTCCACCACTTCTGCTGGAAGATCATTCCACACAGCCACCACTCTCTGAGTAAAGAAGTTCCCCCTCATGTTACCCCTAAACTTCTGTCCCTTAATTCTCATGTCATGCCCTCTTGTTTGAATCATCCCTACCCTCAATGGGAAAAGCTTATCCACGTCAACTCTGTCTATCCCTTTCATCATTTTAAAGACCTCAATCAAGTCCCCCCTTAACCTTCTGCGCTCCAAAGAATAAAGACCTAACTTGTTCAACCTTTCTCTGTAACTTAGTTGCTGGAACCCAGGCAACATTCTAGTAAATCTCCTCTGTACTCTCTCTATTTTGTTGACATCCTTCCTATAATTAGGCGACCAAAATTGTACACCATACTCCAGAATTGGTCTCACCAATGCCTTGTACAATTTTAACATTACTTCCCTACTCCTATATTCAATGCTCTCTCTGATTTATAAAGGCCAGCACACCAAAAGCTTTCTTTACCACCCTATCTACATGCAACTCCACCTTCAGGGAACTATGCACAGTTATTCCTAGATCCCTCTGTTCCACAGCATTCCTCAATTCCCTACCATTTACCATGTACGTCCTATTTTGATTTGTCCTGCCAAGATGTAGCACCTCACACTTAACAGCATTAAACTCCATCTGCCATCTTTCAGCCCACTCTTCCAACTGGCCCAAATCTCTCTGTAGACTTTGAAAATCTACTTAATTATCCACAGCACCACCTATCTTAGTATCATCTGCATACTTCTTATCCAATTTTCCACCCCATCATCTAGATCATTGATGTACATGACAAACAACAGTGGACCCAACACAGATCCCTGAGGTACCCCACTGGTCACCGGCTTCCAATACACACACATGAATAAATAAACTTGTGAAGTGCAAATAACAGATAATGGGCTATTAATGTTCAGAGTTTTGTCCGAGCCAAGTTTAATAGCCTGATGGCTGTGGGGAAGTAGCTATTCCATGTTTACCTATGTTTTATTCTGTAATGCAGAAAGGTCAAACATATTGGTTGCGACACCATTCTCATGACTGGAACCAAGAAGCGACAATTAGTTTCAGAAATACAGACTTTTGACCTATGTAATGATTTACAAGGTTTACCTATGTAAACCATTACGTAACCATGGCATTTTTGGGTCGGGGTCCTTCTTCAGACTGCTTCAGTCTTCTGAGTTACTTCAGCACTTGTGTTGTTTCATCTTAAAACTAGGTGGTAAAGCCACTGGTCTTTATCAGTGATCCTTCTTCACCAGCTGCCGCACCGTCAGGTTGACGGGGCTGTTGTTGCGGTTCACAATGTAGCCCCTGGCTGACAGTTCAGGCCACTGCCATCGACACGCTGCACTCGGTCAGCCTTGGGGCTCCCTCCCCTCTCAACTGCTGTCGTTTATGCTTGTCGGCCATCACTTTGCCCGCTCTCCCCTTCACCACCGCCTCCTCCTCCTCCTCCTGTCGCTTTGTCCCCTCCACCTTCCCCCCCCTCCACCGCCACCGCCTCCTCCCCAAAGTGGAAGATGTCAGCGACTCTGGCCAAGGAGGAGGAGGGGGCGGCATTGGAGGGAGGAGCGGGCAAAGTGACGGCTGACTGGAAGAAGCTGCTACTGGTGAGGTCCCACAAAAAACAACACAGTAATAATTAAGATATTTACTTTCTGATTCCATTGTTCGAAGGACAGCGATGTGACTTCCTTATTTTCTCCGTTTATTCTTTTCAATTTTTGATATCTCTATTAAATCCCCTCTTTACTTTCAGTGTGGTAAAACTTCTGTTTCTCGCAGTTTTTCCCCTTAACTGATGTTCCTTCTGGAATTCTCCATGGAATCTAACGTCAACCTACTTTAATGTCACTTCTGAAAGATGAGCTTTGCGTAGTGATGCAGACCATTTTATGCTCGGGTTTCTAGAAATGGGATGTCAATCTGCCGCTTTCAGCTTCAGAGATGAGAGTGCTTTCAATTAGTCCAAACTAACCCTATATTTATTCTTGGGTTACCACCAACTAGAGTATGGTTCACAGTAACCCAAAAGTTACAATATAATTCAATTTTTCAACTGTGATTCATCTGCCTTGTATTGACTATTTTGATCTTCTCTAGTGTAGGAACTTTGATGAGCAAGGTTGCTGAAGCTAGTAAACAGAAGATTACAGAGAGTCGTTTGGATTGTCCTCTACTTATCTTTGGCTGCTGGGTTGCATTCTTGCCAGGTCGGTCCTTCCTGCCTTATGAGCACATACAACTTCTACATCTGTGCATTAACGTACGTGAGTACAGGATATAATAGAGGTTGAAGGCTGACCTCTCATGTTGCCCCTGAACTCACCGCTGACTTGTGCGGCACATTCAAGGAAGTTCTCAGTGGTTTGAGAGGGTGTAACATGCACACAGACAGATGGGAATCCCTGACATGATCACTTTAGGATGGCATTGAGAATCAATGGCCGTGGAACATAGAACAGTACAGCACAAGAGCAGGCTCTTCAGCCCATGAGGTCTGAGCCAAATATGATGCCAAATTAAATAAATATCTTCTGCGCACACATGATGCATACCCCTCCATTCCCTGCATGTTTACGTATCTTTTTAAAAGCGTCTTAAATGCTAGTATCGTGTCTGATACCACCACCATCCATGGCAGCACGTTCCTGACGCCCACCACACTCTATAAAAAAAGCTTGTCCTGCACATTCCCTTTAAGCGTTCCCCCTCTGACCTGAAAGCTATGCCCTCTAGTATTTGACATTTCTACCCAGGTGAAAATGGTTCTGATTAGATTTGTATACTTGTCTCCATATATAACTTATTAGAAATTGTTCCATTCATTGTTAAGATGTATAATGTTTTTCTATTTTTAAGTATAATAATTGTTTGTTAGTAATATTGTTTTTTTATTTTTTTATTTTTATTTTTTTTTATTATTTTTTTTTTCTCTTTCTCTTCTCACATATAATCAAAATTATAATCACACTTTTTAAATTAAACATCTATTCTTTCTTTACTCTTTTTTTTCTCTTCACTATTAAAAAATTGAGGCTTGTATATATGGCTTTGTAATACTCATATAATTTTGGAAATATGTAATATGCATATCTGAAAAAAAGATTATATTATTTGTAATACGTACGGCCTCTAATAAAAATATATATAAAAAAAAAGAAAATGGTTCCGATTGTCATTCATTATGAGGCTTTTAAAAGAATGAACTACAACAATTGTTCATCCCAGTTTGGCAAAAGAATAAATCAGAGAAGGTAGTGCATCCGTGGATAACAAGGGAAATCAGGGATAGTATCAAAACTAAACATGAAGCATACAAATTATCCAGAAAAAGCAGCCTACCAGAGGACTGTGAGAAATTCAGAATCCAGGAGAGGAGGACAAAGGGATTAATTAGGAAAGGGAAAATAGATTATGAAAGAAAACTGGCACGGAACATAAAAACGGACTGCAAAAGTTTTTATAGATATGTGAAGAGAAAAAGGTTAGTTAAAACAAATGTAGGTCCCTTGCAGTCAGAAACTGGTGAATTGATCATGGGGAGCAAGGACATGGCAGACCAATTGAATAACTACTTTGGTTCTGTCTTCACAAAGGAAGACATAAATAATCTGCCGGTAATAGCAGGAGACCAGGGGTCAAATGAGATGGAGGAACTGAGTGAAATCCAGGTTAGCCGGGAAGTGGTGTTAGGTAAATTGAATGGATTAAAGGCCGATAAATCCAAAGGGCCAGATAGGCTGCATCCCAGAGTACTTAAGGAAGTAGCCCCAGAAATAGTGGATACATTAGTGATAATTTTTCAAAACTCTTTAGATTCTGGAGTAGTTCCTGAGGATTGGAGGGTAGCTAATGTAACCCCACTTTTTAAAAAGGGAGGGAGAGAGAAAACGGGGAATTACAGACCAATTAGTCTAACATCGGTAGTGGGGAAAATGCTAGAGTCAGTTATTAAAGATGGGATAGCAGCACATTTGGAAAGCGGTGAAATCATTGGACAAAGTCAGCATTGATTTATGAAAGGTAAATCATTTCTGACGAATCTTATTGAATTTTTTGAGGATGTAACTAGTAGAGTGGATAAGGGAGAACCTGTGGATGTGTTATATTTGGACTTTCAGAAGGCTTTCGACAAGGTCCCACATAAGAGATTAGCATACAAACTTAAAGCACAAGGTATTGGGGGTTCAGTATTGATGTGGATAGAGAACTGTCTGGCAGACAGGAAGCAAAGAGTAGGAGTAAACGGGTCATTTTCAGAATGGCAGGCAGTGACTAGTGGGGTACCGCAAGGCTCAGTGCTGGGATCCCAGCTATTTACAATATATATTAATAATCTGGATGAGGGAACTGAATGCAACATCTCCAAGTTTGCGGATGACATGAAGCTGGGGGGCAGTGTTAGCTGTGAGGTCGATGCTAGGAGGCTGCAAGGTGACTTGGATAGGTTGGGTGAGTGGGCAAATGCATGGCAGGTGCAGTATAATGTGGATAAATGTGAGGTTATCCACTTTGGCGGCAAAAACAGGAGGGTAGATTATTATGTGAATGGTGGCTGATTAAGAAAAGGGGAGATGCAACGAGACCTGGGTGTCATGGTACACCAGTCATTGAAAGCAGGCATGCAGGTGCAGCAGGCTGTGAAGAAAGCAAATGGTATGTTAGCATTCATAGCAAAAGGATTTGAGTACAAGAGCAGGGAGGTTCTACTGCAGTTGTACAGGGTCTTGGTGAGGCCACACCTGGAGTACTGCGTACAGTTTTGGTCTCCTAATCTGAGGAAAGACATTCTTGCCATAGAGGGAGTACAGAGAAGGTTCACCAGACTGATTCCTGGAATGGCAGGACTTCCATATGAAGAAAGGCTGGACAGACTTGGCTTGTACTCGCTGGAATTTAGGAGATTGAGGGGGGATCTTATAGAGGCTTACAAAATTCTGAAGGGGTTGGACAGGCTAGATGAGGGAAGATTGTTCCCGATGTTGGGGAACTCCAGAGCAAGGGGTCACAGTTTAAGGATAAGGGGGAAGTTTTTTAGGACCGAGATGAGAAGATCTTTTTTCACACAGAGAGTGGTGAGTCTGTGGAATTCTTTGCCACAGAAGGTAGTTGAGGCCAGTTCATTGGCTATATTTAAGAGGGAGCTAGATGTGGCCCTTGTGGCTAAAGGGATCAGGGGGTATGGAGAGAAGGCAGGTACAGGATACTGAGTTGGATGATCAGCCATGATCATATTGAATGACGGTGCAGGCTCGAAGTGCCGAATAGCCTACTCCTGCACCTATTTTCTATGATTCTATGATTCTATGATAATTTAATATACTTCTATCAGGTTTCCCCACAACCACCGGGATTCCAGAGAAACAATTGAAGTCTGTCCAGCTTCTCCCTGCAGCTAATATCCCCTAGTAAAACTCATCTGCACCCTTTCCAAAGCCTGAGTAGAATTTGTTGTCATTTATTTTTGTTTTTAGAGATACAGCGTGGAAACAGGACCTTCAGCCCACCGAGTCCATGCTGACCACCAATCTCCCATACACTACTGCTATCCGACACACTAGGGACAATTTACAGAAGCCAGTTAAACTACAAACTGCACGTCTTTGGAAAATGGGAGGAAACCGGAGCACCCGGAGAAACCCATACAGTCACAGGGAGAACGTAGAAACTCAGTACAGACAGCACCCGAGGTCATGATCAAATTCAGGTCTCTGCCGCAGTCAGGCATCAACTCTATCATTGCACCACAAATGTTGATATCTTTTTTTCCCCACGGTAAGTTGTTAAGACGTGGACTGCACCTGAAACAGCAGTGGAATTCAAAGAAAACTTTTTAAAGTTGATTAATACTTGAACAAGAAATCTATATAAGCTAATGGGACAGAGCATGAATAAGACCGCTCTAAATACCAGCAGACTGCAACACATCAACAGGCCTACTCCTGGGCTATAAGATTCCTTGATTTTCTGTTTATAGCCAACAGAGGACATTGTTCTCTGAGGCCAAATTCATATCTGGGCCCCAAATATAAAGAGGGCATTGTTCTGCATCACTTAGCTCCCAGTTCCCATTGTTCTTAAATAATATTCATGATTTGGAAACATTTCTTGTGCTAGGTTCAAGTTACAGGTTTTGTAGGAACATGCTCTGCAAGAAAATTTAATGATCGAAAAATGAAATCTGGCTGTGGTGCTCAATAAACCTAGGAGCGAAAATAACATTTCCCTTTCCTTGTCTTTTAATCAATGCTGTCCTTCAACTTCCTTCTGTGCTTTTCCCTGCTCTTATACTTTCATGTTCTTTCCCAGCATATCTCATAAATATCTTCAAATTCTGAGGTAACGTCACTAACTCTGATCAGTCTGTAAAACGATCTTGACCTGAAACATCACCTATTCATATTCTACAGAGATGCTTCCTGACCAGCAGATCCTTGCTTTTTCATTAACACTGTTCGTCTCTCCACAGATTCTACAACTTCTGATTTTTCTGAAATCTGATAACAGCACTGGTTTGGCACAGAAGGAAAAACAGCTGAGTAGGAACTGTTCAGACTTTCTTTTGCTGCTGTCTTGGCTAGAGCCATCCTGTTTTTAATCACAGGGAGATTAACGTAAAAGCAAGACTTGGCCTGGGAAGCCCTGCAACACTTGAAGGCCACAAAAGGATTTGGAAGTATTTACAAAGCACTTTTCTCTTCTTAGCGTTCAGTATTATTATAGTACTTGGCCAATCTCACAGCTGGGCCTCAATCTTACATGTGTTTCACCAGTGCCCCAATCTCACATACACTGAAGAGCAGATTTTACCACTAATGTGTCTGTCCTTAAATCAACTGTGAAATGCAAGACTAAAACTCCCTTCAATCTCTGTTGGATGCTATACCAGATTAGTTTTGATGGATTTAATTCAGTTATGCTGAAGGAAAATGAAACATTTGCCTTTGTATCATGCAGTTCGTGACCCGAGGATGTCTCCAAAATGAATTACAGCCAATTAAATGTCTTTCATAGTTAGGATGCTGTTATAGTGCAATAAATTAGGCTGTTGATTTGTATAATGCATAGTCCCACAAACCACTGGATTGACAATAGTAACAAATAATCTGTTATGGTGATATTGGGTGAGGGATAAACATGTTGAGCCCGCTGGATATAGTGACTAAGCCCTCTTACAGCTTTTAGATTTAAATTTAGTTTAGTTTATTACCACGGGGACTGAGGTGCGTGAAACCAGTCAGCGGAAAGACAATGCATGATTATAATTGATCCATCCACAGTGTACAGATACATGATAAAGGGAATAATATTATTGCAAGATAAAGTCTAAAGTTTAGTTTTAGTTTAGAGATACAGTGCGGAAACAGGCCCTTCAGCCCACCGGGTCCACACCGACCAGCGATCCCCAAACATTAACACTATCCTACACGCACTAGGGACAATTTACACTTATACCAAGCCAATTAACCTATAAACCTGAACGTCTTTGGAGTGTGGGAGGAAACCGAAGATCACGGTTTAAGAAAACCCATGCGGTCACGGGGCGAACGTACAAACTCCGTACAGACAGCACCCATAGTCGGTATCAAACCCCAGTCTCTGACGCTGCAAGTGCTGTAAGGCAGCAACTTTACCGCTGCGTCACTGTGACGCCTGGTCCGATGGTCTCCAGTGAGGTAGATAGTAGCTCAGGACCGCTCTCGAGTTAATAAGATAGTTCAGTTGCCCGATAGTTCAGTTACAGGTAGTTCAATAGGATGCTCTACGCTCAGCTGATTTAGCCCTATTTAAACACTCATCTGCAAAGTGGTACTCACATCAACCTTTAGATATTGCATTGCAGTGTTAAATCAAGTCAAACAAGTCAAGTGGAATTTATTGTCATAATGCACAGGTATGGTGAGAATCAGGAACAGGGAAAATCTTGTTTTCAGCAGCATCACAGGCACAGAAACCCAGACAACATGCAACAAAATAAATTATACATAAACTATACAGATATTGCACACAGAGTTCTGCAAGTCAGTAAAAAGACTGCAAAAATCAAGTCATAGAACAACCACAATTAGAAAATCAATCAAGTCCATGGTAGTGCAAGGGGTGTCCATGGTACTCCATAGTGTTCCATTATCGAGATAGGATTAGGTTAGTTTAGTCTAGTTTAGTTTTGTTTATTGTCACCTGTACCAAGGTATAGTGAAAAACCTTTTATTGTGTTGTTGAGTTATTTTAATTTTAATTTTATATTATTTTATTTTATTGAGTTTCTCCAGCACTTTTGTCTGCCTTCGATTTTCCAGCATCTGCAGTTCCTTCTTAAACATTTTGTCTACTCCACTGTGAAATCTCCTCAAGGTATGCCTACTTTGAAGAAGTTCTCCTCCTTCCGAAGACGACGGGTTTCAGCCTGAAATGTTGCCTATTTTCTTCACTCCATAGATGCTGCCGCACCCGCTGAGTTTCTCCAGCACTTTTGTCTACCTTCGATTTTCCAGCATCTGCCGTTCCTTCTTAAACCTTTTATTGTGTTGTGTGCTATCCAGTCAGTGGAAAGTGGGAAGTAGCCCTTGCTTTTCCCTCTCTCTCCATCCCCTCCCCCTTCCCAGTTCTCCCACCAGTCTTAAGGGCCTGTCTCACTTGGCGATTTTTTTCGGCGATTGCCGGCATCATTGACTGACGTATCAGGTCAACACGAAACGTCACCCCTTCCTTCTCTCCAGAGTTGCAGCCTGTCCCGCTGAGTTACTCCAGCATTTTGTGTCTACCAATGGAAAGACTATAGGAAATGACTATAATGGAAAGACTATATACATGATTACAATTGAGTTTTCTGGTGCGGATTGGTTCAAGAACATGATGGTTATAAGAGAGCAGCTGTTCTTGAACCTGGTGGTCTGCATCCCCTGCTCTTTGGTAGAGAGAATGGGCTGGATAGCGGGGATTCATAATGACAGATGCCGTCTGTCTGCGGCACTGCATCACGTAGATGCTTTAGATGGCGGAGAGAGGACCGTGCCCAAGATGAACCAGTCGCTGCAGCCTCTTGCATTTCTGTGCATTGGATTGCTGTAGCTAGCCACGATGCAACCAGTCAAGCTACTTTCAATAGTGCATTGAATACGTTTGTTAGAGTATTTGGTAACCTGCCGAGTCTCTTTATATTTCCAAGAAAGTAGAGGCACTGGCAATATTTTTCTTGATTACATCGATGCGCTGGGCCTTCAACAGATCATCTGAGAGGTTAGCACCCAGGAATTTGAAGCTGATGACCCTCCAATGAAAACTTGCATGTGGTCTCCTGATTTCCCCTTTACGACGGTAATTGGCCCCAAATTATTTTAAGTAAAAAATGACGATGCTGTAAATATGAGCTAAACAACAGAAATTGCTCAGCAATTTAGATACGTACCTTTAGCATTTTCTGTTTTATTTTACAGATTTACAGCGTTGGTTGTGTTTTTTTTTTGCTTTTTGATTCCTGACAGGTAACTCAGCTAATACAAATAACTCAAATATACAAATTAAAGTGATGATAGACTATGTCCCTCAAGAATTAAATCTTTTAATACGTTTTTGGCTGATCTGACTAATTTCATCTCTGCTTTCTCATCTAATCAATGTATCATTCTACTGTCTCTTGGTTATCAAGAATCTAACTACCTGTTTTAAGAATATTCACAGATTTGCTTCCACCAGCTTATAAATTCTTTTATTAAGACATCGAATGTTAAAGATATTTGGAGATTGGATAATCCAACCGGACGGGAATATTCATTTTTCTCGCCGGTATTCGGAACCTACTCGAGGATAGATTATTTCTTAGTCGACTCAAAATTACTCCCCTTTACGTATGATGCAAAGTATCATAATATTATTATCTCAGATCATGCTCCATTAACATTTAAGATAAAATTAAAAGATATAGTTAATAAAACTAATATTTGGAGATTCAACACACAGATATTAAAGGATAAAGATTGCTGTAACTATGTGGAGAAACAGATTAAATTATTTTTTGAAACTAACGATAAATCTGAGACTTCCCCATTATTATTATGGGATACATTTAAAGCATTTATGCGCGGTGCAATAATATCAGCACAAGCTCATTTTAACAAAGTAAATCGAAAAATGGAGCAAAAGTTAGAAAAAGAGATAAAACAATTAGATAGTGAAAATATAATACATCCTTCTAAAGAGTTGAGTAATAAAATTGCTATATTAAAATATAGATTAAATAAAATTTACTCTGATCAAGTGATAAAACTATATCAACAAACTAAACAAGTTCATTTTGAATTTGGTGATAAACCTCAAAAATTATTAGCACGACAACTCAGAAGATTAGACGATGAAAAAACTATACATAGTATTAGATCGGTACAGGGAAATACATTGACTATACCAAAAGACATTAATGACACATTTTTACAATATTATCAAAATCTTTATTCATCTAAATTAACAGGGCAAACAGATGAAATGGAAACATTTTTAGAAAAATGTCATTTTAATAAGCTAGATTTTGAGAGTAGGCAATTATTAAATGCTGAAATATCGGTAATAGATATCGAAGAATCAATTGGATCGTTAAAAAATGGTAAAACAGCGGGCCCCGATGGCCTGAGTGCAGAATTTTATAAAAAATTTCATGATCTACTTTCATCAAGATTACAAACAGTGTATAGACACACCTATGAGTTAGGAAAGTTACCAGAGTCTTTAAATGAATCTACAATTACATTAATTCCTAAATTAGATAAGGATCTGGAAGATCCTGGATCATATCGAGCGATTGCCCTTTTAAATACTGATCAAAAAATATTAACTAAAGTACTGTCTCGGAGGCTAAGCTTAGTGATTTCCAAAATAATACATTATGATCAAACAGGTTTTATTCCAAAACGTTATTCATCACATAATCTTAGACGCTTGTTTAACATTATATACTCGAGAAGAAGGAGAGATATTGAATTAGCAGTTATATCGTTGGATGCTGAAAAAGCATTCGACCAGGTGGAATGGTCATATTTATTTAATATAATGGAAAAGTATCAATTGGGGGATGGATTTTGTAAATGGGTAAGAATATTATATTCTAACCCTACAGCAAGAATTTTAACCAATCAAATACTATCACCTAAATTTAGACTTTTTAGGGGATGCAGACAGGGATGTCCGTTATCCCCTTTATTATTTGCTTTGGTGATAGAACCTCTGGCCGAAAGAATCAGATCAGAACCCGAAATATATGGGTATAATACTGACACAACAAATAATAAGATATCTTTATATGCAGATGATATTCTGATTTATATTACTAAGCCGGAATGTAGTATTCCCAAGTTATTTAATGTTATAAATGAATTTAGCGTATTTTCAGGATATAGGATTAATTGGAATAAAAGTGACATTATGCCTATAACTGGTATAAATGTAAATATATTACAAAAATACCCACTAAAAATAGTTACAGATAAATTTAAATATTTAGGAATCAATGTGTCTAAATCCTATAAATTATTAATTAAAGCTAATTATTATCAATTATTAGAGAAACTTAAAAAAAAAATTTTATATTGGAAAACACTCCCTATATCTATGATCGGTAGGATTAATGCTATAAAGATGATTTTTTTACCACAATTGTTATATTTATTTCAGGCAATTCCTTTTTTTCTCCCAAAAAGTTTTTTTTTTTAAATTGATACTATAGTTAATAATTTTGTCTGGGATTACAAAAGTCATAGAATAAGTAAAAAACACTTATGTAAGTCTAAGATAAATGGAGGGCTGGCACTTCCAAATTTTCTATATTACTTTTGGGCAGTCCAGATTAAGAATATGAATTTTTGGTGGGTAAATATGGATGTTGAACCAATGTGGTTAAAAATGGAAAAGGAAGACTGTTTACCTTTCAATATAGAGTCGATTATTTTCGCACCTAAGGAAGTACAAAAAAAGACTTATAGGGACAACCCTATAATTCATAATAATAGGCGTATTTGGAAACAGATAGTTAAGACCCTATATCTGGATAATCTTTCTTTTAGGTTACCAATTAGGATTAACCCACTGTTTAAACCCTCAATCTTAGATGCGGGGTTTAGACTGTGGGAGGATTTAGGAATTAAAAGGATAGGACACCTTTATAGAAATGGAAATTTTTTATTATTTGAAGAGTTACAAGATATTTTTGGATTACCTTCACAACATCATTTTAGGTATTTACAAATTAGAGATTTTATTAAATGTAACACACAAGACTATAAAAAAAAAGAACCAGGCTTATTAGATGAGCTGTTTAATTTACATCCAAATACGGATAAGCTTATAGCTTATATATACAATATTATTTTAGATAAAGAGAACCCAACAACTGAAACATATCGTCAAGCATGGGAAAATGAAATCGGATTACCTATAACAAAAGAAACTTGGGAAGAATGCTTACTAAGAATACATTGGTGTTCTTTGAATGCCAGACATACACTGATACAATTTAAAGTTATATATAGATTACACTACTCGAAAACCAAATTAAAAAGTATTTTTCCTAGTCTCTCCTCTATTTGTGATAAATGTAAGAATCTTGAAGCAAATTTAATACATAGTTTGGTAACGTGTCCACGGTTGAATTATTATTGGATTGAAATTTTTAAAGTTATTTCGGAAGTTCTTAAGGTTGAACTCGACCCAGACCCAAAATTAATAATATTCGGAATCCCGGAGCCAAATTTGGTACTCACGGTTAATCAAAGAAATTTTTTTGATTACTGTTTAATAATAGGGAAAAAAATGATACTTAAATTTTGGAAGGGAACATTATCTCCAACAATTAAAATGTGGAAAGCAGAGATGTTGGAGACGTTGAATTTGGAAAGAATTAGATTTGTCCTTTTGGACAGGTATAATTCTTTTGAATCGATATGGTCTCCATATATACAGTATTTAGAAAAGTAGCTATTCTTGGAATCACGGCTCGACGGACACCCTATGGATCCGATGCGAATAACTTACTTATAATTGATATTATTGTGCATTTATTAGAGATATTTCTGAATGAAATAGTATTTCGTATAATGACTTTAGTTTTTGTTTATATATATGTAATATTTTTGTTTTTCAAATTTTCCCTTTTTATTTTCTTTTTATTTACGATTGAAGTATGTGGGAAGAATTTTTTTATTCTTTTTTATTTACTCTTTTTTCTTTTCTCTTTTATATATCTTTTTCTTTATTTCCAAAAAATAGAAGATATTAAGTATTGATATGTTATTTGTAGTAATATTGAATTAAGGTGTTAGTTTATAAAGTAAGCTTTACATTGTAAACGGTTTACTTCAAATAAAAAAATATTACAAAAAAAAAAAAAAAAAAAATGACGATGCTGTAAATATGAGCTAAACAACAGAAATTGCTCAGCAATTTAGATACGTACCTTTAGCATTTTCTGTTTTATTTTACAGATTTACAGCGTTGGTTGTTTTTTTTTTTTGCTTTTTGATTCCTGACAGGTAACTCAGCTAATACAAATAACTCAAATATACAAATTAAAGTGATGATAGACTATGTCCCTCAAGAATTAAATCTTTTAATACGTTTTTGGCTGATCTGACTAATTTCATCTCTGCTTTCTCATCTAATCAATGTATCATTCTACTGTCTCTTGGTTATCAAGAATCTAACTACCTGTTTTAAGAATATTCACAGATTTGCTTCCACCATATTTTGCAGAAGAGAGGTCCAAAGTCATATGAGTCACTGAGTAACAAAATTACACCTCATTCCTATCTGAAATAGTTGAATCCTTTTTAAATGATCCTTCCCTAGGTTCTCTTATGGGAGGCAACATGCTCTCCACATTCACCCAGAGGGATTCCTAAGGATCTTACATTTTTCTTTGAAACGTGGTATTCATGCACGTTTGAGCATAGATAATATTTAGGGCATCAGTTGGCAGTTATTTTTCAAAGGCGCAGTGAATAATTTAATTCCAGTGTGTGATGCAAACTCACTTTTGCACAGTACGTTGTAGCCAAATTGACAGCCCTGACTGACAAACTGATTTATTAACCATGATTCAAGCACTGCACTAGTATAGGTAAGACAAATGTCATTGGATATATGCTTCCCTAAATCAATACATTTCTCTGGCTACTCTGGTCCCACTGTTTGTGATTGGGAGGGTCAATGCCTTTCTTGCTCTGGGAGCTGCTTCCTCAATCCTAGATTGGATTCCATCCATCTGAAGTGCAGTGGAAAAGAATTTATCAAAGTGTCAAATCCACACAAACCTAATTCTACCTCGCCAATGGAATGCTATGGACCAGCTCTTGCACTACCATGGGCATGTTGTTTTCTAATTATGATTTGCACTAATGTCTTGTTCTTTGTTCAGTTTAGTTTATTGTCACGTGTACAAAGGTACAGTGAAAAGCTTTTTATAGCATGCTAACCAGTCAGCAGAAAGACAATACATGATTACATTCAATCAATTTACAGTGTGTAGATATTTGATAAGGGAATAACGTTTAGTCCAAGTAATGCCAGCAAAGTCTGATCAAGGATAGTTCGAAGGACATCGAAGAGGTAGATAGTAGTTCAGCATTGCTCTCTGTTTGTGGTAGGATGATTCAGTTGCCTGATAACAGCTGGGAAGAAACTGTCCCTGAATCTGGTGGTGTGTGTTTTCACTCATCTATACCATTTTGCCTGATGGGAGAGAGGAGAAGAAGGAGTGGCCAGGGTGTGACTCGTTCTTGGTTATGTAGGCGGCCTTGCCGAGGCAGCGTGAGGTATAAACGGAGTCAATAGAAGTCTCCTTTTCTTTTTCACTGACTTACAGAATGTATGCATAATACCATGTACAATTTAGGTATAATTTGGGATGCAAGCAGAAGCCTCCACGTGGCACATTCCGAGCAATGCTGACAACAGGAACTGTACCACAGCGACTGATGAAGTAGCCAATTCTGCAACCACAAACCGTCAACCATCACGGACCGACTGGAAAGACGCGATATAGAAGATGGCCGGACACAAGGAAGAAGGTATAATTTGAGGTTCTATGTGTTGTCTGAGTCTCTATGCCTGTGTAGCTGCTGCAAGCAAGTTTTTCATTGTAGCTGTACCGTTCTTATGTGTGTGACAATAAATACCATTTGAATTAGTCATGGACCTTCTGCCCTGCCTGTGGTAGTCTCTGCAGTTCCCACATTGGCTTCATCAACCATCACAGAACGCAAAGAGTGGAAGCAAGTTATCCTTGATCTGAGATGCTCCTTAAGAGACGATTCCCCAGGCAATTCCAGTTATTATTCTGCCTTCCCCGTTGTACCTCTTCCTCTTCAGCAGTTTATCCCCTCACTTTCCTAATTGCCTCCTCTTTCACTTTGCACCCTCTTCCCTTTTGTCACTAATCTCTCTTGCCTTCCCCCAATCAGTAATATTCTTCTAACTACTGATGCTGCCTGATCTATTGAGCTTTTTCCAGCACATTTTCGTTCAAATCATTATTTCAAATCTGAATCCTCTGCGGCATTTTGCTTGTGTTTTAACACTGTCTGTCTTTAGCCATCTGTCCATTTTTTACTGGCAGATATAATCATAGCTTTACATGAACAGCCATAAGAAAACTCAGCTTAGTTTTGAGTTCAGTTAGACTGGAGAGTTGCCGAGCAACCAAAGTCAAGCTACATTGCTTGGTGATTGGTCGTAAGGCATTCCACCTTCTCATGGATATGTTATTAAAATAAATTATTTTGTTTATGAAGCAACGTGACACAGAATTTTATAACACTTTATGAATTGCTTCTCACAAAGGCTTACCAAAAAAAAAGTTGAGAGTGCACTGTTTAGCATTTATACATAGAGCATCTAACAAAGAAAGCATAGCGAAGGAACGGGCCCTTCAGACTATAATGTTTGTGCAGAACGTGATGCCTAGCTGAACTGATCTAATCAGCCTGCACATGATCCATACCCTCTATTCCCTTCACTTCTATGAGCCTATCTAAAAGCCTCTTAAATGCCACTACTGTATCTGCCTCCACCACCATCCGTGACAATGCGTTCCAGGTCCCCCACGCACTGTTGGGTAAAAAACTCGCTCCGCACATCTCAATAAAACTTTCCCACTCTCACCTTTTAGTTATGCTCACTAGTGTCGGGCATTTTGTCCCTGGGAAAAAGCTTCTGATTGTCATTTACCAATGTTTGACCAGTGTTTATTTTTATCATAAAGCCGCAGAGAAATACAGTGTGGAAACAGGTCCTTCAGGCAATCGAGTGCACAGTGAAATGTTTACCAGTGCTGGCCCAGATGCTAGAGCCACTGCTTCACAGCTCAAGAGTCTGAGGTTCAAACTTGATCTTAGGTGCAGTCTGTGTGGAGTTTGCACTTTCCTCCTGTGACTGCCTGGGCTGCAGTTCCCATCTCAAAGTCATTCGGCAAATTACCTCCTGTGTGAGGGTGAATGGTAGAATCTGGGAGGATTCAAGATTCATGATTCAAAAGAGTTTATTGTCATGTGTCCCAGAAGGACAATGAAATTCTTCATTATTGATGAAAAAGTTGATGAGAATGTGTGCAAAATAAAAAATGGGATAGTTGTCATGGAGACGATGGCCAGAAGGGCCGGTTTCCACAAAGAGAGCACTCACTGTGAGTGTGAAGATGGTGCATCTGTCATAAAACTAAACACTGGACAACTTCTGCAAGTTCCAGTTATCTGCAAGTGTTGCTTTGGGAAGCCTGGGCCTTTGAGTGAGTTTGGAATCCACCACTTTCAAACTCACTCGCTTCTTCTTCTACTTGCGTTTGAGTCAGCAGCAGGGTGATGCCATCCGGTTCAACATCCGTAGGTGCCCGCCCAAAAAAGAGCGCGTGCTCTGGGTTGGCGCCAAGCTGTGGCGCTGCTGCTGTCTCTGTTTGTTGTTGTTCGCCTGACTGAGGTCAGTTGACAGGGCTCACCACGGGGAGGTCAACAACATGACTCGCTCACTGAACTATCGATTGAAACAAATAAAACAGAACAAAAACATAAAAAAATACAGGAACACTCAGCAGGTCAAGAGAGTAAAAGTTTTTAAGTCAATGAAGGTCATTGACTCTGTTTCTCTCTACCGAACCTGACTGACTGTGAAGATTTTCTACATTTCCCTCTGAATTAGGGCTGATATCCGAGGGAAGTTAGCTATTTGTGGAGCTGTTATTCAGCCCTGATAGTTTAATTCTCGCATCACACACAGAAGGAGTAATTCACACTGAACAGGTGCCACTGAAGAAGTGGGACATCAGTCATGTTCACTCTATCATGATCCTAAATGAGATGTGTCAGAGGTGTACTCGATTCTGCAGGCACATACTGTGCCTAATTCTCCCTCACTCTACAATGTTACACTCTACAGCTAGTGCTACTGCTCTGCAGCTCCAGCAAACCAAGTCCGATGCTGCGTGTGCAGTTTGCAACTTCTCCCTGTGACTGTGTGAGTTTTCCCCTCAGGCGCTCTGGTTTCCTTCCACATCCCAAAGTAGTACAGGTTGGTGGGTTAACTGCTTACTGTAAACTGCCTTGCTGCAGATGGGTGGGAGGAAAACCAGAAGGTGTCAATTAACATGTAGGAACAAATAAAATAATGGGCTTTAAGGAAGCAAGTGGGAGAAATGGGGTTGATGAGATTGCATAGACTTAATGGGTCAAATGGTCTCCTGAGTTATAGGGAGATATGAAATTATTAAAAATTTACAGGCTCACATGTCCAGCAAAAGTGGGGAGTATGCAGAGGTGGGTAGCTGGTGCCTTGCTGGTCTCTATTACTCATTCCTACAATGTCCATACAAGAACAGAAGTAGGCATTCCAATCTTTGCTTGCCTGTGCAGCGTCATTTACTGGAGAGGTTGGTAGATTCTATAGATAGGGAGAGCAAGGGAACCCTCACCACAGTTTCTATAAAGAGCTGAGATATAGATTGTTCACGATCTAAAGGGAGGGAGGCTGGTGCGCATCAAGAAGGAATCTTGCATGAGTTCACGAGTTAGGGATGACCATCTTTCCAGGGCGTGAGGGCTCACGTGACTATATCCCAGAATCAATCAACAGCCAAAAAACAATGGAGATTAAATTAGAAACTAAATTAGTGGATAGGGATTTCCTCATTTGGAGTTTCCCACATTCCATTAAAAATGGGAAAAACCAAAGCACATGCATCATGACTGCATGATGACATAAAAGTGAATGTTTACTGAATAGTTGATGGCATTACTTTCCACGGTGATCGCCAAATATACTTGTAATTATATATTGTACGTACTTATTAACTCCTCAGACGGTGGATTTAACAATATGTCATCTGCCTAGTGTCAGAAAGAGAGGAACAACTGCCAACTCCCTGCCACATTGAAACAAAACAGAAATGGTTACTAGGGAGCAATTTCACAACTGCAAACCTCCTTGCATTGTACACCATTCAGGCTTCATTCCAGTTGTCTATGGCATTATTGAACCACTGCTTCAGATTACAGCTGAGCAATCTCTTTCTTAACATTTTGTATGACTTGAGTCATCAGCACTTTTTAAGCAATGAGACTGTTGCAAAGAATTACAATTAACTATAGTTTCAGTCTGTCTCTTTCAAAACTTGAATAGTTAGCTAAAAAGGTACTTGTTTGCTACAAATAACATGAAGAACAGAGTATGAAAAGCAAAAAAAACTGCAGTTGCCGGAAATCTGGAATGGAAACACGAATTACTGTAATTAGGTATGTTACAAAACTTACCTTGAGCAGCGCTGCAGTTCTTTTTTTTGTTAAATATTTTTATTAGAAGTAAGTACATATCAAAATTAAAATATACATGTCATATACATTCTTAATGTTATTTATATTAATATTAACAGTTATTTCTAATTTTTACTTCTATGAATTTTTCATTTTTTATATAGATAGAAAATATAAGAGAAAAATAAAATAAAGAGAAAAATTCAGAAAAATGAATGAAGTATTAAGCAGTTTGTACATCATTGGAGATATATCATGGGTTATTATATGTAAATCATCGTCTATTTCTTCGTTCAGGCATCAGTCAGGTTCTCACACCGAACCACTTTGACCCTTTAAATATTCAATAAATGGAGACCATATCCCTCTGAATTGATCCAACTTGCCCAGAAGGACAAGTCTTAATCTTTCAAAATTAAGTGTCTCCGACATTTCAGTGATCCACATTTTAATTGTGGGGGATGTAGGACCCTTCCAAAATTTCAATTTAACTTTTTTCCCAATTATTAAACTGTAATCAACAAAAATTCTTTGATTTATTGTTATTAATTGATCTGTTTCTAATATTCCTAATATTATTAGTTTTGAGTCAGGTAGCAAATTTGTATTAACAACATTCGAGATTATCTTAAAAATTTCTGCCGAAAAAGTCGTAATTTTTATACAGTTTGTGAATGAGTGCGTTAGATTAGCTTCTAAATATTGACATTTATCACATATGGCTGGTATAGTTGAAAAAATTCTATGTAATTTTGATTTGGAATAATGTAATCTATGTAGTACTTTAAATTGTATCAAGATGTGTCTAGCATTTAACGAACAATGATGTATATTTTGTAAACTTTCATTCCATATTTCTAGTCTAATTGTTTGACCTAATTCGTTTTCCCATGATTGCCTATAACCTTTTCTGTCGTTGGTAGATCATTTTCTAATAAAATATAAATATATGATATCAATTTTTCTGTATTTGGATGTTTATTGAGACATTCATCTAAAATTTCTGCCTTTCTATTTCTAATTTCCTGTGTATTTGATTTTACAAAGTCTCTGATTTGTAAATATCTAAAATAATCTTTTAAATGTAATCCATAAATTTGTTGTAGTTTTTGAAATGAAAGAAAGGAGTTTTCCCTGTAAAGATCACCCACCCTATTAATTCCATAATTTTTCCATTGTGAAAAACCTTTATCCATCATTGAAGGTTTAAATGTGACATTGTTTACAATGGAGAGAGCTAGTGGTATACATTCCAATTTAAATGTTTTCTTAAGTTGTTTCCAAATACGTATCCCACTCTCTATTATAAGGTTTTCTTTATAGGTTTTCTTAGCTAGTTTAGCATTGGCGAATAAAATCGTACTAATGTCAAAAGGTGTACAATCGTCTTTTTCCATTTTTAACCAATTTGGTTGTTTATCTAATTCATCCAGCCGAAAATTCATATTTTTAATACTAACTGCCCAGTAATAAAACATAAAGTTTGGTAATGCTAGACCTCCATTTATTTTTGATTTACATAAGTGTTTTGTATTTATTCTATGACTCTTATATTCCCAGATAAAATTGGTAACTATAGAGTCAACTTATTTAAAAAAAAATTTTAGGAAGGTATATTGGTATCAATTGGAAAAGATATAGTATTTGTGGAAGAAAGATCATTTTTATTGCATTAATTCTACCTAACATTGAGATAGGTAATGTTTTCCAATATAAAATATTCTTATTTAGTTTATTCAGTAATGGTGGGAAATTAGCTTTAAATAAAGAATCATATCTTTTTGTTACATGAATTCCAAGATATTTTATTTTTTCTTTTGCTATCTTAAAAGGATATTGTTGTAATGTATGTAGATTATTTACCTTTATTGGCATGAGTTCACTTTTATTCCAATTAATACTATATCCTGAAAACGAACCAAATTCAGCTATTAATTTTAATAATTTTAAAATACTAATTTCCGATTTTGTAATATAAAGTAAAACATCATCAGCATATAAGGAGATTTTATTTTCAGTATCTCTAGTTTCGTACCCATATATTTCAGGATGTAATCTTACGCTTTGAGCTAATGGTTCAATTGCAAGTGCGAACAGTAGTGGGGATAAGGAACAACCTTGTCTACAGCCTCGGGATAAATTAAATTTAGTTGATAACATTTGAATTGTTAATATTCTAGCTGTTGGATTCGCATATAATAATTTAACCCATGATATAAACTTCTCTCCCAACTTAAAAGTTTCCATAACCGAAAACAAATAAGGCCATTCCACTTGGTCAAAGGTCTTCTCCGCATCTAATGAAATAATTACTAGGTCTTTATTATTGCCTCTTTTCGAATATATAATATTGAATAATCGTCTCAGATTATATGAAGAATATCGTTTTTGTATAAATCCTGTTTGATCCGGATGAATTAATTTGTTAATCACTGAACTTAGTCTTTGTGCTAATATCTTAGTTAGTATTTTTTGATCAGTGTTTAAAAGAGCTATAGCTCTATATGATCCCGGGTCATCCAGATCTTTATCTATTTTTGGTATAAGCATTATAATAGATTCATTTAACGTTTCTGGTAATTTCTGTTGGGTATAAATGTGTTCATAAAGTTTCTTTAAACGTGGTGCAATCAAATCATAGAATGTTTTGTAAAATTCCGAACCAATACCATCCTGTCCAGGGGTTTTACCATTTTTTAATGATTTAATAGATTCTTCGATTTCTTTTACTGTTATTTCAGCATTTAATGATTCTCTATTTTCTAAATCCAACCCCTTTAAATTACATTTTTTCAAAAATGCTTCTACTCCTATCCGGTTTTCTACCGTTTTAACTGAATATAAGTTTTTATAATATTGCAAAAATCTCTCATTAATATCTTTAGGATTTACTAGCAGCTCGCCATTACGTGATTTAATCCTATGAATTATTTTTTCTCCCTCCAGTTTCCGTAATTGACGGGCCAATAATTTTTGGGGTTTATCTCCAAATTCAAATTGTAATTGTTTGGTATATTGATAGAGTTTTACCACTTGCGCTGCAGTTCTGCCGCTCCCAGTGTGCGCGACTTTGGCGCTTTTCAGAGGGGGGCGGGCTTAAAGTGCCGTTTTTCCACAGGCAGGGAAAATCGATCAATGTCGAGCGATTTCGTTGCGGAAGAAAAATCGCTCCGACATTTCATGAATGAAGGTATTTTTAAATTACTCTAAATTATTTATTAAGTAGAGTAATTTAAAAATCACCTTCAAAAGCCGTGAGCGCCGACAACCGGAAGGATTTTGCGTAGGGGAGAAAAAAAGGTAAATAGTTTATCTTTATATTAAAAGTTGGTTTTTCGGGAGGCTTTAATAACATCTTCATGTTGCGAAATGGGGTCCAAAAAAATGTATGAACAAACAGTATTTTTCATACTGACTTCACCGCTAACCGCAATGTTCCAATCCACCGCATACCACTAAAACCCACTCGCTAGTTGATTTAAATGGCCATTAATTTACAGGAATCAAACACTAAATTCCTTCCATTTGGCACAGAAATTCATGAAAATGAGATTTAAAAATTATGTTATATTGTGGATTATTGTGTGAATGTTATTTGGACACTTAGGCAATTTAAAAAAAGTTTATCTTTTCTTAAGAAATGGATAGATGTTTAGATCTACTCATTGAATTTTGTAATTAGCTACAATTAGATAACTAACTAATTATATGCTTTAATTTCAGGTCATCCAAGTAAGATTGTTTCATATTTGTTTCAGAATGCTTCAATCTATAATAACTGAAAATTTCATTGAGTTCTCATAATTTTTAAGAAAGTTATGGGCTTTTAATTGTTCCAGATCGCAGCTTTTGAGTTAAGTCAATTGAAAGGCAATGGGGAACAAGATGCTAATTTCCGAGTATGAAAATGGCCATAACTTTCTTAATATTGAAGATATGAAAGTGAATTAGGTGTCAAATTAAACTTCTTTTTATGCTTTATCTGAAGGTATAAATTGCAGACTTGATTTTTAAAATCTCAAAATTTTGTAACATTGCTACTGTAATACTTATTGGGTCAAGCAGTTTCTGTGGTGAATGAAACAAAATTAATGTTTTTGGTCAAAGGTCTTCATGAGAACTGGAAAAGTGGAAAACAAGTGTTTTCGGACAAGAGGAAGGGGTGGAACAAACAATGGAAATTATATGATAGGGTGAAGACTATGGGAATCCAGGTAATACAATTGTTACTCTCTAGGCTGGGTGCTCAAAGTTTTACAATCAAGGCTGACCCTTCTGCAGATGGGAGTAGAGGGGGTGAATGAGGGCAAAGGAGTAAATTTTGAACTTTGAGGTACAGATCTAAGTTGTCGCAAATCAGAAATAAAATAGATTGCTGGCGATACACAACATGTCAGATAGCATTTGTGAAAAGAGAAAAACTGAGTTAATAGTACAGTGGATGACCTTACATCAAAATTGACGTGTTCTGACACAAGCAGGGATGGCCGGTTCACCAAAATTCCGTCCTCATTCATCCTTCCCTATCGATAGCTCTTCCAGAAAGTCAGTTGTGATGAACAAGCATTTGTCACACTTTCGTAGGTGACATCTACGTAGATGAAAAAAAGGGTGGCACAGCGATATAGTTGCTGCCTTACAGTGCCAGAGACCTTGGTTTGATCCCGAGCACGGCTGCTTGTCTGTACAGAATTTGTACATGACAAGTACAAATGACCTGAGTGAGTTTTCGCCAAGATCTTCGGTTTCCTCCCACATTCCAAAGACGTACAGGTTTGTAGGTTAATTGGCTTGGTATGAATGTAAATTGTCCCTAGTGTGTGTAGGATAGTGTTAGTGTGCGGGGATTGCTGGTCAGTGCGGACGAAAGGCCTGTTTCCACATTGTATCTCTAAACTAATTTAAACACATTTACAATATATGTGTCACTTGACTTCTAGTTTCCACCTAGATTTCCACCTTACCTTTGTTCTCACCAAATCTCTCCAAATTTAAAATATACATTTATTTAATTTATTAAATTATTGTTAGGCATATTTGTTCCTTTATATTATTTTATTACCATACAACATGTTGTTGCATCGACGTGGGGATGTGGTGTTGTAGTGAATGAAGAAACGTGTATTTATTTAACACATTTCATGTATAACAACATCCCAATGTGTTATGTAGCTAATGAAGAATTTTTGAAGTGTGATCACTGTAGTAAAGTAGGAAACCCATCAGCCAATTTATATACCACAATTTACAGTAATGAAATAAAATACCAATTATGTTTTAATGATGCTGCTGAGAAAAGAATTGAATAGGACACATGTCTTTTCAAAACAGTACCACTGGACCACATATGTTCTCATGTGCAAGCAGGTGAAGCTATGGTGTAAATAAGTAAAAGCCGGTGGCTACGATTATGATGCACGACTCAGTATTGCACTGGAAACATCGAAGAGAATAACTTGCTCAATTCTCTGGATTAAAACATTATTCCATGTTGATTCCAAATAAAAATAATTTAAATTTGCTAAGCAATGCTCCTGATGATATCATCAGAACAACTGGGCCAAAAAGCTACTGTATCCAACTGCAAAAGGAAGCTGGATAACTATTTTGAGACTGGGTCATTGACTGTGTACACATAATTATCACACATTATCTCACCACTGAGAACATATTGACATGTAGCTTCCAGCTACTTCCCCTTGCACAGATGCAATATAATGCAGAATACTCCAGTACTTCAGTACCAGCTAACTGTTGCCTGCCCGCTACCTTCTAACCACCCCACCATCAGAAACCAACCAATGAGCACTCTGACTAACACCATATTTAAAAGCAGGGCCAGTGTCTATTTTATTGCAATCAGCCTCCATTAAACAGTTTTTTTGCTCTGTATGTTCTTCCCATTTCTTCCATCCCAGTTAAGCATGCCTACCCTGACAGATACAGTGTGGAAACAGGCCCCTCGGCTCACCGTGAAAGTTCTTCGGCATTTAGGCATAGTTTCGCTTCTTGATGGTTTTCGACTGCATGATGGTGGTCTCTCTGTAGGCGGCTTTCCAGACAGGAGGATGCGAAGCAGACTATTTTTAGGGCATCTTTTCTAGCCTCTTCCCCGTTCAGGGTGAACAGAGTGGTTCCAAAATGGGGCTACTCAGAAAGGAATACTGTTGCCGAAAACTTTCCTGCTTCTGTCCAATGTTGAGTGATTGAATCAAGTATTCACTGCTTCCATGCCGGTCTTGCCTAGGAGCTTCCAACCATCAGGTAGCCCTTCCCTGATCGTCGAAAGTCTTGAGAGGTTTTGTGCTGCTCACAGAACAAAGATGCCCGTGCGTGTGTTTGTTTAATGTGTACTTGATGTTGCACTCGAAGAAGCACACGGTCCTTCACAAATCAATCAACTAATTCCAATGGCAAGGGAACCAAGACGATTGGAGCTGATAGATCTGTTGCAGCCTTCATCCGCCATCACAGCTGTTGTTCAAGATAACTTTGTCCACCTGGTCCACCTTTGAGGTCTTGTCGGTTGGATCGGTCTTGGTCTGGACCCTCATCCTCGACCTTAGTGCCATGGGTGGCCCTGCCAGAAGCTGGGGGCACGCAAGCCTTTACACCATGACAAGGTAAACGATCCGAAGATTCAATCTATATACCTTCCATGGATTTACATACATCTGCTAGATCCACTCACTATTCCCTTTCTCCCAAGTAAAAAAATAATAGAAACCTGTTTTTTAAAATGGTAAGAGATTGGTGTTTAGAGGGAATTCGGTGTCTTTATCGATGAATCATTGCCAACTAATATTCTCACACAGGAAACTATTAGGAAAATAAAAGGTATGTGGCTTTTATTGCAAGAAGAGAAGCATTTTGCTCCAATTATATGGGTTCTTAGTGAGATCACATCTGGAACATTGTGTACATGTCGGCCTCCCCACGCAAGGAAGGATACACTTGCAATTTAGAGTACAATATAGCAGAGATTCATCAGATTCAGAACGTAGACCAATTTAATTTAGTTTTTTAGTTTAGAAATACAGCGGGGAAACAGGCCCTTTGGCCCACCAAGTCCGATCCCTGCATAATAACACTATCCTAAGGACAATTTTTACATTTACCAAGCCAAGTTATCTACATACCTGTACGTCTTTGGAGTGTGGGAGGAAACCAAAGATCTTGGAGAATGTATTTGGTGTGTTTTGTTGCTTTTTATTGGTATGACTATATGGCAAATCAAATTTCCTGTGTGTTGCAAAACATACTTGGCTAATAAAGTATGACTATGATTATGATTATGAAATCCCACATGGTCATGGGGAGAACGTACAAGCTCTGTACAGACAGCACCTATAGTTGGGATCGAACCCGGGTCTCTGGCACTGCAAGCACTGTAAGGCAGCAACTCTATTGCTGCACCACCATGCCGTCCTATAAAATTTTCTGTGCTGAACATAAAGTCAAGTTAAATTAATCCCTTCTGTCTGCACATGATCCAAATCCCTCCTTTCAATGCATATCCATACACATATTTAAAAGCCTCTTAAATGCCACTATTCTACTACCACCACTGGCAGTGTATTCCAGGCACCTACCACTCTCTGCATAAAAAAACTTGGTCTACATATCTCCTGTAAAATTGCCCCCTCTCACCTTAAAGCTATGCCCTCCAGAAAAGATTTGCACTGTCTAGCCTATTTATGCCGATATTACTAGTATCTATATTGCTATAAGTCTGATATTGACCGCTTTTGGCCCACTGTGCTGCGATTTCCGAGAGAACGGCACCACCTATGGCTGTCATTTTTGGCCACCTTGCTCAGAGCCCCCCTCTGCCTTCCGGGACCAGAGGATTTTTCCCATCTATGAAAAATGACAGATATTCATGTTTAAAAAAAAATCCCCATTCTCTCTCTGTTCTCTCTGCTGCCCCCACTGGCGGTAGGGGGGAGGGGGGAGGGACTGTAAAACCCGGAAGTGTCGTACCTCACTCAGTCTCTGCCAGACCTAGGAAGTGAGAGGGTCACGGCTGACGGCTCTCTGAGCTGTGAATAACACTGAATGAACGTCTACTCCACGGTGAGTCCCCTTGATTTGGCTGCTGCCAAATTGTTTACCTTTTTTTAAAAGTTTGTGTTCACAAAATGAATTTTGTTTGTCAGGTGGCTGCTTGCTGCCCAATTGTTTGCCTCGCCTTTTCGAAGAGTTTGTGTTCACAAAATTGATTTTGATTGTCAGGTGGCTGCAGCACAATTGTTTGCCTCGCCTTTTTGAAGAGTTTGTGCTCACAAAATGGATTTTGGTTGTCAGGTGGCTGCGGCCCAATTGTTTGCCTCACCTTTTTGAAGAGTTTGTGTTCACAAAATGGATTTTGGTTGTCAGGTGGTTGCAGCCCAATTGTTTGCACTGCCTTTTTGAAGAGTTTGTGTTAACAAAATGGATTTTGGTTGTCAGGTGGCTGTGGCCCAATTGTTTGCCTCACCTTTTTGAAGAGATTGTGTTCACAAAATGGATTTTGGTTGTCAGGTAGCTGTGGCCCAATTGTTTGCCTCGCCTTTCTAAAGAGTTGGTGTTCACAAAAGGAATTTTGGTTGTCAGGTGGCTGCGGCCCAATTGTTTGCCTCGCCTTTTTAAAAAGTTTGTTTCACAAAATGGATATTGGTTGTCAGGTGGCTGCGGCCCAATTGTTTGCCTCACCTTTTTAAAACGTTTATGTTCACAAAATGAATTTTGGCTGTCAGGTGGCTGCGACCAAATTGTTTGCCTTGGCTTGGCTTTTACAATCGTTACACCAGTTGTGTTCCAGCCCAAGAATTCATTCGGCCCACAATGTCTATACTAGCCCTCTGGAAACCAGTACCTTCGGCCCGAAACACCCATACTAGCGCAACAGATAACTCCCCCAACCCACTGGTGAGCAATATTGGAATTGGTGGAGAGGTGAAATATTGCGTTGGTGACCAGCCTTCCCGTGTGATGCTTGGGACCCAACGGGTCCCACTCAGTCTAGTAAACTATTAAGTTTCTTCACATCTGTTGATACTCCAGAAAAAACAATTCAGAGTAAACAAAAGGAGAAGTTTGTTCAACTTCTCCTTTAATAGAGCTAATAATCTCTATTTATTGCAACTTCCTAGTAAACCTCTTCTGTACCCTCTCTTTTATTTTAGGAAGTAGATGAAGAGGAATTTATTTAGTCACAGGGTGGTGAATCTGTGCATTTATTTGCCACAGAGGCTGTGGACGCCTAGTCAGATATATCTAAGGTAGGGATAGATAGATTATTGATTAGTAGGGGTGTCAGACGTTATGGGGAGAAGGCAGGAGAATGGGGTTAGGAGGGAGAGAGAGATCAGCCATGATTGAATGTTGGAGAAGACTTGATGTGCCGAAAGGCCTAATTCTGCACCTATCACAGGAACTTTTGATCTCTCCAAAGCCTCCACAACTTTCCACTATCAGGACGACCGGAACTGCACACAATACTCCAAACGTGAGGAGATGTGCACACAATATCATTATCAACCCCAATGTCATGGAGATATGGTATGAAACCCGAGCACCTGTAGAAAATCCATGTGGTCAGAAGGAGAATATGTGAACTCACACAAACAGCACCAGAGGTCACAATTTATTCCTGGGTTGGCAGGTTTTATATAAGGTGGGATGTTTGCAGACTGGCCCATAATTCTTGAGTTTGGAAGAATGAAATATACAAAAACCTCAAAGGATGGCAGGATGTTTCCCAGAAGTCGATCCCTCAAAAGATGCGGTTGGCCATTCAGAACATGAATACCCTTGAATAGCCATGGATTTTCAGTCACTGCGAATATTGAAGAAGATCAATTGATATCAAGGGAATCAAGCTAATGTGATCAGTGGAGGAAAGTGGTGATATAGTAACCAATCTACCATGATTGGCATGAGGTACAAAATGGCTTTAACCTTTAATTATGCTCTTCACTCCATCTTTTCCAATCTACCCAGATAGCTAAAGTCCCTCCGTTATGAAATAATTTCATAAAATTCAGCACCTTTTCTAAATCTTTACCTCTTTCCTAAAGTGTTCCACTCTGGATATAATAATGTTGTTTAATAAATGTTGATCTTGATCTTCTGTACCATATTCTGTGTCTCTATTTATAAAATACCAAAATATTGATTTATTTTCTTGATCACTTTCTCAACCTAGATACCAATTATAATAAACATTGCACTATATGCACATGTTCTTGTATTTCTTTTAAAATTATGCCCTCTATTTATATTGCCTCTCCTCATTCTACCCACCAAAAAGGGTGGAACAATATTGCAGCTAGTATAGATGCTGGCTCACAATGCCAGGGACATTGGTTTAATCCTGATTTCTGGTACTGTCTATGTGGAGTTTGCACATTCAGTTGATGCAGTCTACGCAAAGAAAGATGTAGCTAAGATTCTGTTTAAGCTAAAAGTTGATTAAGAGGAGGTATCAGAAAGATCAAATGCACTAAAGCAAGGTTGGTCATGACCCTCAGTGAATCTGAATATACTGTTATTCAAACAGCGTCCCCCCCGTGTGGCAAGCGTCGTCCCCCCCCCCGGGTAGGAAGTGGGCCCCATCTGAAGCCATTCAGAGTGCTAAGTCTGCTCTTCATTTCCGGGATGTGGTTGGCCAAGTCCAACATGGGAGGGCTGGGCTCGTCCCAAAAGCTCCTCAATGGCACAAGGCAACATCAGTGCAGAAAAGACGGCTCGTGGTGGAGGAGGTGAGAAGACGGGAGGAGGCAGAGCGACATGCCAAGGCCGTCTCAATGGCCAAGCAGGGCCAATGGACTAACTGGGAGAGCCTGGAAAAGAGGAAACTCAGCTGGCGTGACATCTGGCTAATGGAAGGATCTCGGCTAAGTTTTGTATCAGAGCCATTTATGATGTTCTGCCATCAACCGAGAACCTGAAACAGTGGTTCGGAGAAGACCCCGCTTGCTCCCTTTGCCAAGCACCTGCATCACTAAGGCACATTTTAACAGGATGCACCATGAGCCTTGGCCAAGGGCGTTACACTTGGCGGCATAACCAAGTTTTCAGAGAGCTGGCATCAATCCTTGAACAGAGGCGAATGATCGCAAATGCTTCCCCACCAACATCGGCAGGAAATGTCCACTTCACAACATTTGTACCAGCAGGCCAACCTCCAGAGCACCAGATAACATCAATGGATGCAAGCATTCTGCAGTCTGCTTGGGATTGGAAAATGGAAGTGGAATTAGAAAAAAGGCTTGTGTTTCCCCCAGACATTGTGGCTACAACACTCCCACCAGACATGGTCCTGTGGTCCACAACAGCCAAGTTGGCATACGTTGTGGAATTGACAGTTCCATGGGAAGATGGTGTTGAAGAAGCTTATGAGAGGAAAAAGACCAAGTGAGGAAAAAGGCAACTGAAGACCAAGTGAGGAAAAAGGTAACTGAAGCTTCCCAGAATGGCTGGAAGACCAAGATTTTCCTTGTCGAAGTGGGATGCAGGGGATTTGTTGCTACATCTATGACCAGGCTATTAAAGAAAATGAGGGCGAGGGGTCGCTCCCTCCAACAAGCAATCGTCATTGTCAAACTGCAGAAAAAAGCAGCAATTGGATTTGGATCAAAAGGAGAGACAACAATTGGGCTGCAAGATGAAAGCAGGAGGGTATGGAATTGAGGGGGGTGTAACTGGGATGCCAGGTATCACCGTTGAGCCCTCTGGAGATGTTGTGGGCTTATCAATGAAACGTCAAAGAAGGAGGGCGCCCACCTGATGACCCCGATGACGTACCTACCCTACCTTTCACCACTCCAATCCCACTGCAAATAGCAAGTGTGCCGACTCCCTCTTCACCCATGACTTCATCCCTAAGTATGGCTCCAACACAATCATAAAATTTGCCGACGACACCACGGTGGTAGGACTGATCAGTGACAACGACGAATCAGCCTACAGGGAAGAGGTCCAGCACCTACCTGGTGTGCCAACAATAACCTCGTCCTCAACTCCCAGAAGACGAAGGAAATCATTGTTGACTTTAGGAAGAACAGAGGGGGCAGACACACCCCCATCCATATAAACGGGACTGAGGTGGAGCGGGTCTCCAACTACAAATTCCTCGGGGTACACATCTCGGAGGATCTGTCCTGGTCCCTCAACACCTCAAAGCTGATCAAAAAGGCACAGCAGCGTCTTTACTTTCTGAGGAGGCTCAAAAAAGCCCACCTGTCCCCCCAGATCCTGCCGAACTTTTACCGCTGTACCATCAAAAGCATCCTGACCACCTGCTTTACGGTATGGTACAGCAGTTGCACCGTGGCAGACAGGAAGGCAATACAACGGGTGGTGAAAACCGCCCAGTACATCTTCGGTGCCCCGCTCCCTGCCATGATGCCCTCCACCGTAAACGGTGTCTGAAGCAGGCCGGGAAGATCATCAAGGACTCCTCACACCCTAACCATCGACTGTTTGCCCTCCTACCATCAGGGAGGCGGTACAGGAGCCTCAGGTCCCGCACTAGTAGGATGAAGAACAGCTTCTACAATAACACCATCGCACTGCTGAACTCGGAGTCCCGCCGATAGAGATTTCTCCAGTCTCTACGTCCACATTGTCTGTATTCTGTATTTATTTTTCCATATTGCTATCACTACGAACCGATGCTAAACTGCATTCCGTTGTACCTATACTTGTATTTGTGCAATGACATTAAAGTTGAATTGAATTGAATTGAATTATTACAGGGATCGAAACATCAAGTCCTATTTGCTCTACTGTATAAATCATCTGATCTAGATGGGATTCCTTTGGGTGGGTTTCCTTTGGGTGCTCTCCCACATCCCAAAGTCATTGGGCTTTTAGGTAAATTGTCTGCTGTAAATTGCCCCTGGTATGTAGATAAGTGGTAAAATCTGGGGAAAATAGATGAGAATGTGGAGAGAATATAAAAATGGGATAATGTAGGATAAGTGTAAATGCGTAGTTGATAGTCAGAATTGCCTCAATCGGCTGAAGGGCCTGTTTCCATGCTGCATCTTTCTGTGACTCTAAAATGTAACACCTTGCATTCCTCAACATTAAATGACATCTGTCCGCAATCACCTACCAGCCTATCTTCTCTATTAGTATCCTGCTCACAGTTCACTGTGCCTCCAAGTTTGTTGTCATCTGAGATTGAAGATTATGCCTGCTCCACACAAGTCCAAATATTTAGTAAACATTATGAAAAACAGTAGTCCTACATTGACCCATGGGAAACTCTACTGAAAACTATTACTAATCTGTTTCCTGTTATATAGCCAATTTATATCCTTGCTGCTAGATCTCTTTAAATAACATTGGCTTTCAATCTTGATGACCTGCTAATTACATGACACCATATCAAATGGCTTTTGGAAGTCAATTTATACTAGCAAACACATTTCCTTCATTAAAACCATTGTTACTGTAAAAAAAACCTACCAGGTTAGACATGATATTCTGTGCACAAAGTCATTCTGGCTTGCCAATCGGTTGAAACTTGTCCAAGTAATTGTTGAAAATCTGTCCTTAATTATCATTTTGAGAACCTTCCCTCACTGCCAAGGTTAAAAGGACTGATCTGTGGTTACTGGGTTTGTCTTTACACCTTTTTTGAGCAAGGATGTGATATTTGCACTTTGTGCTCTAGAACCACCGTGGAGCATTTTGATGCTTGGAAGGTAACAGCTAAGGCTTTTGCAATATCCTCTCAACCACCTAGGGCGCATCCCATCTGGACCAGGTAATTTATACAGTAACTGCAGCTGATCTTTCTAATCCCTCCCCTTGATCAACTTTTAGCTCAAACAGAATCTTAGCTACATCTTCCTTTGCTTAGACTCCATCAACATCTTCTCCTTTCGTGCAAGATTATTCGGTATCTTAGTCATACTGTCCACAAACAGATTTATTTTTGGTCTCTTGATCGGTCCCTCATTGAATGATATTCATAATCCAAAAGGACATCCTAAAAGTTATTTTTGGATTCTTTTTTATGTTTGCTACCCGTCTTTTCTCATATCCTTTATTTTCCTCCCTTATTTCCTTCATTACCCGCCTTCTGAAATTTAGGTCAATGGTCTGGTTGCCACTTGTGTTGAAAACTTAATGTCTGTCATTTGTTTCTTCTTTGCTATTTGCTTTTACTCTCCAACTTCACGGCCAACTGGATATATCTTGTTTTAATTTCTCCTCCCTTTCACCCTCCACTTTAAAAACCTTCCAGTGCTCAATTATACTTCTGCCAGCCATTTTGACTCAGATTTATCAAGACCAGAATTGTTTTCATCCTAATCCCACCTCTTACATTATTGTTTTCTCTAATTAACATTTTATAGTCATATCTTGTCTTTTACACATTCTTATTTCTTTTAGAAACTTAATGTGCAATTTATGTATAATTTAGTTTAACTTACTTTTGTCTGTGTCTATGTGCCTGTGATGCTGCTGCAAACACAATTTCTCATTTGTACCTGTATCTCACCATACTTACGCATATAACAATAAACTCAACTTGACGTCCTCCATTTGCCTATATTTTTAACATGGTTTGATTCATTGCTACACTATAATAATGTTGTGATATCTGTAACCTCATTTTTTTTTCCTCAAGAATATGTGATTTACTACACCTTGTTCATTTCTCAGAAGCAAGTCCAGCAATGGCACATCCCTTGTTTTGCCAAAAAGAGACCGAGCAAACAGTTTTTCCTGATTATATTTCACAAACTCGTCCACTCTAACGCTACTGCTGTACAAGTCCATATTTGGGTAGTCAAAACCCCCCATTTTCGTCACCCTATGGGTTTTGCACACCTCTGCAGCACACGACCAATTTCTTAAAATATATTTTGCTCCTCAGTACTATTCCCACAAGTTGGGAGACTATCAAATAGTCCCCACAGTGTTGTTTCTTAACTCTAAACAAATAGTTTCACTCCTGGATCTCTTTCCAGCACAGCAATAATCACATTAATCAATACTGCCATTTGTGTTCTTTCTACCTTCCTTGTTCTTCCTGAGCACCTGGTATCCAGAAATATTTAGGAATAATTGCTACCTTTTCTCAATCAGGTCTCTGTGAGCACAACAGCATAGTTATCTCAAAAATGTAATTGTGCCTTTAGTTCCGTCAATCTCATTTATTTGGCTTTGTGTATTT
This sequence comes from Raja brachyura, assembly GCA_963514005.1. The sequence continues at coordinate 48,652,129 of OY740787.1, read as the reverse complement.
ACGCTACGCACTTTAAATTGATGTTCGATTTACTAGTACTCTCTCTTAGTCTTATCTAGAAACTTCCAATTTCATGTTCTTGTGCTATTCATTTCTCCCTATCTGTTGTGCATTTTGTTTCAATTTCAATTCTGCCCATCTACTGGCCAAACCTCTCCCCATACACTGATAAAACTCTCTGTGAGGAATTTCGTCCTAAGTCTGTCAGGGTGTGAAGTTTGCAGTCTGTTCAATGCCATCTACTCCTGAATTGGACCCAGTCATAGGAATCTAAAGCCCTCCCTCATGTATCATCCCCTCAATAATACATTTATCTGGATCATCCTATTTCTAGATTCACTACGATCATTGAGTCTCTGCTTCTTAAATGTTTTATTAATTTCTAGAAACAAAATCCACTTTCTGATTCCTGTTGGGTTTTTGGGTCAGGGAAAGTATTTCTTCATTCTGTGAAAGTTAAGCTCAAACTCGGAGAGTTGGCAGCTCTGCTCCCAGTGGAAAAAGTGAAGCCCCTTTCATTATGTGCATGGAAAAAAGAAAGAATGCATCTTGCAGTCACATCATACCTCACAACTGCTCTTGGGATGTCCCAAAGTGTTTCATTATTCATTTTGGAATACAGTTGCTGTGGTCACACTATGTTAGTGACATAGTGCACAGAAAATGGGCCACTGCGAGGTGAATGGCCATTAATTTTGCACCTCCATGTTTCAGGATCTAAGTAGGACATGGGCAATCTGCAAGCCCATGACAAGACGGATAGTAAAGAATGGTTTTAAACAGGCATATGGAGAAAAGTTATATACAATGCACTGGAGCTTTCTGCAATTTGATCAAGGTTTAATACAAATCAATGGGCAACAAGGCAACTCTTGGTACAGCGCACTTCCGATTGGAAATTCGAACAAGCAGTTAGGATAAATAAATATTGGCTGAGTATTTATTCCCTGAACACATGGCAGAAAAGTGCAAGTTTAGCACAAATTTCAATGGTTCCTCATTCCCTGCCTCTCAAAGAATAATGAAGGGTGAAGCTTGCGTCGGGAAGTATTACAAACTTCCACAAGGAATGCTATAATATGAGAACGTTCCCAGTTGATATTCAGTGGTCTTAGTTTCTTCTAATACCAATGTAATCAGCTTGTAGGTAAACAGCATTATATGTCAGCTGTCATCACGGGGGGTGTTTTAGCTTCTAGTTGGGAGGCTTGTGGACTCCAGGTGCATGAACACAAAATGACTTTGGCATTATTTAAGATTAAGTCTACTCTCTCTCAAATGGTTGTAAAGATGCCAGAGCACAAAGAACAGTGGATCCTTCACTGTACTAGTACCTGGAGTATTGTGAACTGTTTTTGTCTCCTCACCGAAGGAGCAATGTGCTTGCCATACAGGGTACACTAAATATTGACACAAAATGCTAGAGTAATAGGAATAATGCTAGAAGGACAAGCAGCATCTCTGGAGAGAAGTAATGTTTGATGTTTTGAGTTACGACCCTTCTTCAGTACACTTGATGGATTCCAGGGGTAATGGGTTGGTCATATCAGGAAAAATTGAGTAAATTAGAACTGTATTCCCTTGAGTTTAGAAGATTGAAAGGAGATTTCATCAAAACATACAGAAGTCGTGAAGGAGTTGACAGGCTCGATACAGGGTGGAGTTTTCACCTGGTTGAGGTCTAGGACCAGAGGTTGAGTTGCAGAATAAAGGGTAGACAGTTGAGAACAGAGTAGAGATGTGGGTTGTGTACATTCAAGGCAGCGATTGATTGATTTCTGATCATTAAAGGAATCGAGAGATAGTGCTGGAAAATAACTCCGATCTAGAAGATCAGTCCTGTTCTTGGTAAAGAGCAGAAAATCTTTTTTTTTTTTAATTACATAAAGTGCTGCAGTAACTTAGGGGTCAAGCAGCAACTTTGGAGACATGGATAGGTGAATTTTCGGGATGGGACCTTTCTCAGACACTACCTGACCCGCTGAGTTACACCAGCACTTTATGTATTTTTTGTAAACTAGCATCTGCAGTTCATTGTGTTTTCATAAAAATGATTTGATATTTATCACATAGGTATTAGTAAAAGCTTGCTGTGTATAAACTGTCTGCCGCGTTTCTCACCAGGACAATGGTGTTGGCCTGCAGTTGAGAAAGTGTATAACTGACTATAAAGCCCTATGGGATATCCTGAGTTAATGACCCGGTGTTCTGGTCCCCCAGGTTTCCAGCATAATCGTCCTGTGCACCTAAGACTCACACACAGCAAAGTAGTTGCAATGCACTGCAGTCCCTGATGAACAAGAAAGTAGCTGAACAGGGAGCCCTCATAAAATCCACTTTTACTGACAGCTTGGTTTAAGTGAAATTTTATTGAATTCACAGCCTGTGTGCTCCACTCTACCCTCCTTCCATCTTACATCATCTCATCCTATCAACACAACTCTAATTCCTTTTTCCCCCATCCACTTAGCTGGCTTCCTCTTAAAGGCATTTATATTAATTGCCTAAACTATTTTATTTAACCACTGTGCGGCTGCAGAAAGTCTTCCAGAATTTGCTTCTGGGAATAAGAGTGACCAATGTAGATTTATGACCTAATATTTGTTAGGATGTAAGAACAGAGATGTAAGTTCTGGGTTTGGACTAATAAAGTCAGCTTTAAACTCTCGAAATGCATGCAAAATGGTGCGGGTAAAAGAACTGTCATCTGATCTGGGAACATTGAAATTGCATTAGAATATAGTGAACACTTCATCATGATCCGAAAGTAAGAAAACACCAGAAATAGAACATTCATTAGAACTCAGTTGTAATGAAGTTTATTTCCTGATTTTCCTCATGATAATACTGACTACAATTAATGATAAAACTGACCCCTGCTCATAATTAAATTTCCCTTTGGGAGCTGACTCTTCTGAAATGGATTGCCTTGTTTCCTACATTAGATCAGTATCGTTTCAAAAGGATTGCATCTCATCTACTTCCCACACATCTGCTCTCACCCCTCTTTCTTTGAACATAACAAGAACAGAGATTCCCTGGTCTCTAATTGATGTCCCTAACCATCATCTTACCAACCTCAGCATCCAATAGATCATCAATTAGAATTTTTGCCAGATCCAACAATATTCAATGGCAGACCTATATTCCCCTCCCTTTGTTTTTCACCATTTCGAAGGGATTTCCCTTGAAATTTGCTGGTCCCCACTCCCTACTCCATCCCCACTCCATGAATAATAGCACCTTCCTATGCAACCTATCTTCTGCTCTTCCCACCATCCAGGGACCCAAACATTTCTGCCACGTAAATTAATTTGTACTTCTTCCAGTCTCGTGTTCTGCATTCAGCATTCACCAGGTGGCTTATTCACAGAAGATATCAAATTTGGTGACCATAGCACTTGGGTACGGTCTGATTGTGGGATCCTAAACTTCTGGTTGCTTGCCACTTTAATTCCCCATCCTATTGCCCACCCCAATCTATCGGTCTGTAGTCTCCTGCACTGTTACAACGAGGCCTAGTGCATGCTGGAGAAACAAAACGCCATCTTCTGTCTGGGCACATTACAGCCGTCGGAACTCTGTGTCAAAGTTATCAGCTTTAAGTAGCTCGATTTCTGTCTCTATTGGAACTTGTAATTATTGCTCGTTACCCATCTGCAATTCTGACTCAGTTTATTTCGCTCCATTTGTATAGCTCCCCCAAGGACATGACCTATGTTCGTCCAACAAAAGTGATATTCCAGCAAGGGTCTGGAATCACGATTGCCAGAAAATCAGTGGTGGACCTATAATAAAATGTTTTGTAGCATTCTTTAATGACTGGATTCTATACATTTTATTAATGGGATTATTTAATGAAATGATACATGTGTGTGCAGAGCAATATGGTACGTATTTCGATATAAACGGATGTTTCTGATTTACAGAGAAAATTGCTTATGGACAGTACTCAGGAAGGGAATCCTTACATAATCCAGGGACTGCATGTATATAAACTGTACATGCAGACACTAAGGTGTCAATTCACTCTCACACTGACCTTCATTAGCTCTCACATTAAGCTTGGAAATGTGGCCTCCTGAGCGAGCTGGCTTTGGAATGACAGCGATATGATATGGGAGTATCACTTTTCATCACACAAATTTATTTTAGTTTGATGCTATTTGATGTGAGCAGACTTGCAGATGGGTCACAGATGCATTAGCCTGGATTAATCCCAGACATAAACTACCAAAAAGTGAGCACACGCACACACATCGTTCCTCTTTGGAACAAAAATATACCAAAATCAAAGAGCTTTCTTTTCCTTAGCCACCTCCATGCTTAAGAGAAATAAACCACTGTGCTTCTCCACAGTTCAAAGGCAAGTTTCCAGTTTCAGCAGAAAAATGCACTATTTAAAAGAGGAAGAGAGTAAGGGATGCATTCATATATAGCATTGGTTATAACCTTGAGATGTTCCAAAATACTTAACAGCCAATGAAGTAATATAAAAGTGCATTCAAAATTGTAATTTAAGGGATACAGAATGTTATATGTGCACAGTACCCTCTCACAAACAGCAATGATTGAATTTATGTTGAGTGAGAATTAAAAAAAACTGCAGATGCCAGAAATCTGAAACAAAAGCAGAAAATGCTGCAAACTCTCTGCTGGTCAAGCAGCATCTGTGGAAAGAGGAACGGAGTCAATGTTTCGATGTAAAGTGTTGGTGCAGGAATAAATAATGGCCAAAACACTCAAAAGAAGGCTTTTGCGTATCCTCTGATAATGCCATAGAAGATATAAAAGAAAACTGCGCTGTCCTTTCACAAAATAGGCCAAAGACATTTCATGTTCCTGCTGACATCTTATTTCATGTAAAATCTCAGGACCACCTCATCTACAAGCTGTCTCCTCCAGCTAAACTGCATTTCCTCAGTATTGCACTTGATTGCTAACCTAAATTTTCTATCACTGGAACGGTCTATAAATAGTACGCACTTGCTCAGAGTTGAGTATTCTATTGACTGAACCTCAGGTAACATCCATCCAAAAACAAACTAATTGATTGTATTGTTTGTCCAACAATACAAGTACAATATACTTTTCCAGTTTGTCACAATTGCCACTCACAGGCTAACATTACAGCTCAGTTACAATAGTTACAACTACTCCAAAGTGGAATTAATTGCACTGAAAAGGCAAAGGTGGAAGCAGATTTCTAAACGACACTGTCCAGGAAGCTAGGACGTAACTGTGAATGTCAGCCACTTAAAGCTGCTAACATAGGTAAGACAGGCAGACAAATAAGGTAGTTTGACCCACATGTCCAATCAGAGCTACCCCTGTGACAGTATGTCTTAAGTTATCATTAAAATGTTAATTGACACAGTAGATAAAACTCTGCTGTTTTAGGCTAATATTGTTATGAAAGTAAATTAATAGGTTGAGGAAGCGAGTGGATAATCCACTGGGTATATTGTTCACTAAATGCTCTGAAAGTTTAAAACATTTTCTTTGAAGGACAATTTTGGCCTTTGGTATAAAAACACGGATGTATTACTGAGGCTTTATAAGGTAATGGTAATACTGCATTTGGAGTAATGTGAGCAGTATTGGGCCTCATATCTGTGCTTGCATTGGAAGTGGTCCGTGGGAGGGTTACGAGAATGATCCCGATGATGATTGGGTTAACGTATGATGAGCGTTTGAAGGCACTGGGCCTGTACTCGCTGGAGTTTAGCATGAGGGGACACCTCATTGAAACTACCAAATAGTGAAAAACCTGGAGAGAGTGGATGTAGAGTGGATGTTTCCACCAGTGAGAGAGTCTAGGACCAGAGTTGCAGAATAAAAGGACATACGTTTAGAAAGGAGATGAGTAGGAATTTCTTCAATGCTGGCTCGAAGGGATGAATGGCCTCCTCCTGCACCTATTTGCTATGTTTAGTCAGAGGGTGGTGAACCCATGGAATTCATTGCCACAAACGGCCATGGAGGCCAAGCCGTGGAGTGTTTTTAATCGGAGATTGGCTGATTATTGATTAGTCAGGGTGGCAAACATTATGGGGGGAAGACAGATGACAGGGGTTGAGAGGGAAATATAGATCAGCCATGATTGAATGGCGGAATAGACTCAATGGGCTGAATTGTCTAATTCTGCTCCTATGACTTATGAACATAATGCAATTTTTGAAACAAGTCAGTGGAGTTCCCCCTCGTATTCTACCTCATATTAAGCCCTGAACCAGCATTGTTAAAGTACCTGATATGATCATTAGCAATATATGGTTTCAAGGATTTGCTGTATGTAATTTGGTTGCCATGTTTTTTTTGGAAAAAAATACACCAGGCACCTTAATACGAGAATGGGCTGGCGGGGTAGTGAAGGCATTGTAGAAATTCAAGTCTTAGGCTAAATCTGGACAGAAAAATACGGATATAATCCTTGGGATTCTGCAGAAATGATGATGCATTCCACGGCACTCCCTATGAATACGTTCAGTGGGATTTCCTGTCCTCACTGCACAACGCAGTGTCAGTTACACAATTTGCTCATATTCTATTTTAGTATTAATACATTGAAAAAACAAAACTAATTTAGTCAGACAGAAGTAAACATGGAAACATAATGAGTACAGAATTCTCGAGATACTGTTTACAACACAGGAAATGGCCAATCCACACAAAGAAAAAATCATCTTACACACATCCTCCGGTCTGTGGAATAAAAAGTATGGGCAAAGTATGGATGAAGTCTTCTTATTAACTTGGCTATGAAAGTTTTAAAAAGGTGATCACTTCCAACAGTTGAGCAAGGGAAGGGCATTCATACATGGAGAAATATTCTGTGGAAAAACACTCAATAAATCCCATCTTATACTGATAGCAGTGGACAGCTGTGGATAAAGCAATATTGTATCTTTATAAATGATTTTTTCTGGAGCTTTTTAAGTTCAAATAAGATTTTTTTACTATTTCATTATTCATGATGGTTACTTCCCCTACAACTACATTTGCATTGGTTGTTATCTTTCCCCCTGGGAAGCATCCATTTTACAATGGCTATGCAATAAACTGTAACACTAGTGATGAATTCCTTTCTGTTTCATGCATTCACTCCAATGATAACTTAATTGACTAGTCTACCATGACCAAAAGCACTCATCCGCCATGACATTTCAAGTCCAAAGCTCAGCTTGTCAACAAAATGCAAACCCTGACATCCATCTCAGAGTTATGACACAAGACCGTAAAACATTCAGATATTGCAGGAAGAGAAACAGAATTAGCATCGGGTTGATGACTTTTTGAGCAGAAACCGAGAAACATATAAAATAGGTGCAGGTGGAGGGCATTTGGCCCTTCGAGCCAGCACCACCATTCATTGTGATCATGGCTGATCATCCACAATCAGTAAACCGTGCCTGCCTTCTCCCCATATTCCTTGATTCCACTAGCCCCTACGGCTTTATCTAACTCTCTTTTAAGTTCATCCAGTGAATTGGCCTCTACTGCCTTCTGTGACAGAGAATTCCACAAATTCACAACTCTCTGGGTGAAAACGTTTTTTCTCATCTCAGTTTTAAATGGCCTCCCCTTTATTCTTAGACTGTGGACCCTCGTTCTGAACTCCCCCAACTTTGGGAATATTTTTCCTGCATCTAGCTTGTCCAGTCCTTTTATAATTTTATACGTTTCTATAAAATCCCCTCACACCCTTCTAAATTCCAGTGAATACAAGCCCAGTCTTTCTAGTATTTCCTCATATGACAGTCCCGCCATCCCGGGGATTAACCTCATGAACCTACACTGCAATGCCTCAATAGCAAGGATGTCCTTCCTCAAATTTGGAGACAAAAACTGTACACAATACTCTAGATGTGGTCTCACCAGGGCCCCATACAACTGCAGAAGGACCTCTTTATTCCTATACTCAAATTCTCTCGCTATGAAGGCCAACATGCCATTAGCTTTCTTCACTGCCTGCTGTACCTGCAAGTTTACTTTCAGTGACTGATGTACAAGGACACCCAGGTCTCGTTGCACTTCCCTTTTTCCTAATCTGACATAATTGAGATAATAAACTGCCTCCTTCTTCTTGCTGCCAAAGTGGATAACCTTACATTTATCTATATTATACTGCATCTGCCACGCATCTGCCCACTCACTCAGCCTGTCCAAGTCACGCTGCAACTCATAGCATCCTCTTCGCAGTTCACACTGCCACCCAGCTTTGTGTCATCTGCAAATTTGCTAGTGTTACTATTAATCCCATCATCTAAATCATTAATATAAAAAGTTAAGAGATGAATAACCATATAACCATATAACAATTACAGCACGGAAACAGGCCATCTCGGCCCTTCAAGTCTGTGCCGAACAACTTTTTTCCCTTAGTCCCACCTGCCTGCACTCATACCATAACCCTCCATACCCTTCTCATCCATACGCCTATCCAATTTATTTTTAAATGATACCAACGAACCTGCCGCCACCACTTCCACTGGAAGCTCATTCCACACCGCTACCACTCTCTGAGTAAAGAAGTTCCCCCTCATGTTACCCCTAAACCTCTGTCCCTTAATTCTAAAGTCATGTCCTCTTGTTTGAATCTTCCCTATTCTCAAAGGGAAAAGCTTGTCCACATTAACTCTGTCTATCCCTCTCATCATTTTAAAGACCTCTATCAAGTCACCCCTTAACCTTCTGCGCTCCAGAGAATAAAGAACTAATAAAGAGAAATAAGATGGAGAGAAAAAGGGGAAGGATAGAGAGCATAGGTCTGGAGAATAGAACTGATTGAATGACAAAGGTGTTAAAGGCAGGTGATTATCAAAAGGTATGTCTTGGGAGACGTAATAGGAGGTGATTAATAAAATCAGGAATGACAAAATGGGCAAAAGAATTGAATGTGAAATATGAGCGACAAACCTTGAATGGCTGATTATCCAAATCTGTTGAATCCAGTTATTAATTCTGACGGCTGTAACACGTCCAGCTTGAAAATGAGGCACTGTTCCCATGGCCTACGTGAGTTTATTGGAGCAGCATAGGAAGCTGAAGACAGACAGGTCAGAGGAGAAGATGGATGAAAAATTATAGTGACATGTACCTGGAAACACCCTGAGACTGAAGGAAAATGTTCTGCACAGCAATCACCCAATTCTGGATTGGCTTTCTGAATGTCAAGCAGCCTGGAATGCAGTCATGAGCATAGAATGCAGTGACTTAAGTTAGAAGCAGTGCATGCAAATATTTGCAGAGAATTCTCCAACATTATGCATTTTGTTTTGCATTTCCAGTATCTGCAGGATTTAGTGATCAAAATATGATAATTCAACTCGGTACAGTGGCAAAGCGGTAGAGTTGATGACTTACAGCGCGTGCAGCGCTGGAGACCCAGGTTCGATCCCAACTACAGGTGCTGTCTGTATGGAGTTTGTACGTTCTCCACATGACCGCATGTGTTTTCTCCGAGATCTTCAGTTTCCTCCCACATTCCAAAGACATACAGGTATGTAGGTTACTTGGCTTAGTGTACGTGTAAATTGTCCCTAGTGTGTGTGGAATATTATTAATGTGCGGGGATCAATGGTCGGCGCGAACTCGGTGGGCCAAAGGGCCTGTTTGCATGCTGTATCTCTAACTCCTGGCGCTTTGTTGGACCACATCATCTCATTTAGCAACTGTGAGCTCATATTTGTGACCTGTTTGTGACGCTGTGTATCAGTACGTCCATGTGGATGTGGGGGGAGGGGCATGGGGTGAGTGGGTCAAGGTTCAGTAAAAACTGGTGGTGATTGCAATCATTATTAACTCCTGATCTTGACAAAGCAATAAGTAAATGTACTGAAAGGAGCTCTAAAAATACAGCAAAAACAGTTAAGTACACTTGGGAATCTCATCATTGATTATAAAGCAATGAATACAGATGTCTCACTGAATATCACTTACTCATACCCATTATGTGGAGCAAGTCATCCTATATTTATCACAACCTTATGTCCAAGAAACCTGTGGCTGCCTGACCCTCTTACATTATGGCAGGTTGACCTCTGGCATCTGATGGGAATAAGGAAAGTTTAATCTTTAGGTATTTTAAACATCATTGTCTGCGTCTGTTAACTACCATTAGCTTACTGCCTATACACAAGTGTCTTAATTATAAAATAGTCATCCAGTAATTTCATTTGCTCCTTGGCCTCATACCTCCCTACCTCTGTGACTTTATCCAATGTTGAAATCCTCCGAGAATGCAGCTTTGCTCCAACTCTGGCCTGCCACGCATTGTTAATGTACCTCACCCACCGACTGATGTCTCGCCAATTACCTTCCCTGTTCCTGCCCTGGACAATTCTTTATTTTATGTACCTTAACATGAACTTTTGTAACTTGCTATCAAATTTTATCTGCCTAGATTCCTGTGAGCGGCCCTGGGATATGCAACAAATATCAGCCGGTAAATTAACTGCAAATTGCTGTTGTCAGATACAAATCAGGAAAAATCATGACAAATGTAACAAAATATTCAGATGGTTCAAGGTCCATCTGAAGACTGCGATGCACTGACTACAATAGCAGGAAGCAGGCATGGTCTGAGGAAATCCCCTGGCTGATGTCTCTGCAACAAGCCATCAACATTGTTTTACTGGTGAACAAACATGATCCCCATGACAGAAGCCATGAAAAGTATTTTCTCATCTTTAAAATGAGGGAATGAATTCTAAAAAACATAAACAACATTCTGCACAGCTTTTCTTTCACACCCATAAGTCAAATCCGCATAGCAAATTTAAACAAATTTGTCCAATATTCTTGCAATCTTTATCTCCGGTGGACAAATCGTAAAAAAATCATTGAAGTTCCCAACTGGTTTGATGTTTTCGTGCAGGTTTTACTACGTGGGCTGTCATCTCCAAGCACCACATCCATTGATCAGATTTCATCACCAGACATATCTTTTCACTCTTCCTCTTAGCATTCTGCAGGGACTCTTCTCTCTGTGACTCTCCACCTCCACCACCCATTCCCCTCCCCATGACCCTTTCTCTATACCTCACCTAGTCTTTACTTCATCCCCTGCCACCTTCCAGGGACCCATAGAGTTGTTCCATGTGAAGCTGTGATTCACTTGCACTTCTGGTGGTGAGGGTGGTGGTGGTGAGGATGGTGGTCCGTCATAGACGACGACAGCATGGATGTGCAGACTCATGTTTTGTGGGATCGACTGTGGCTTATGAGTCCGATGCGCGAGCCACACACGCGGGAGCACATGGAGGCCGCTAGGGCTGCAGCCTTCCTCCAGTCTCTGGCACTAACGAGTCGGCTTCGGCGATTGTCTTCGAAACTATTTCTTAGTGGTTGTATGTCAGCCAATTTCCTCTTCCACTTGCATTTCCACCAATGAGGTATACTGCTAACTGCTCTGAAATCCAGTACTATATGCCCTGCCTCCCCTTTATTGGAGAAAATTATTATTTATTCGGTGACTTCCTTAATAAATACCTCCATTTACTCCACAAGGTTATACTTTGCTTCCACTTGTCTGTCACTTTAATTCTCTGAGTCATTCCCTCTCTAAGGGTCTCGACCCGAAACGTCGCCTCTCTCCTTCGCTCCTTAGATGCTGCTGCACCCGCTGAGTTTCTCCAGCTTTTTGTGTATCCCTCTCTAATCTATCTGTCCACAGCCTAATATACAGCTCTGATGAGCCCAATGTAAATGTGTTAACATCATCTGGTGTCTAGGCACATGCCTTTGTAACTCAATATCAAATTCAACAATTTCAGGTAACTTTTTTCCTGTTTGTAGCAGAACTGGCCAGGGTTATATATTTGTAATATTTACGCAGTTTCTCTCTCTCCACGGACACCACCTCACCTACAGGGCATTTCCAGCATTCTCCTAGTGGATTCAGTTTCTGTAATTGGGATTAACTATAATGAGATAATCATAGAGATACCACATGGAAACACCCCCTTCAGACCAGCCCCTTCAAATCCATCCCAACTATCAACCATCTATTTATACTAATTCTACATTAATCGTATTTTTTATTCTCCCTGCATTCTTATCAACTCCTTATAGATTCCACCATTCACCTACACAATAGGGGCAATATTCACTGGTCATTTAACCTATCAACCTACACATCTTTGGGATGCAGGAGTAAACTGTAACACCTGGAGGAAAGTCACTTGATCAAAGGGGGGATGTGCATACTCCACCACAGACAGCACTGGAGGTCAGGATCGAACCCAAGTCTCTGGCACTGTATGGTAGCAGTTCTACCAGTTATGCCACATACATTGGCAGCCCCGGCCTTATCTTGCCAGAGATATTCACCTTCTCATATGGTTCCTTTTTCCACTCTTTCTTCCACATGAAATGTTAACTCTGTTTCTCTTTCCAAGGGCAAGATGTTGCCTGACCTGTTATGTGCTTCCAGCATTTTCACCTAAATCCATACAATTAAACCTATTCCAATCCCAGTGATATTAATATAATTAGTAAATGAAATGTTCAAAGGAAGCACTGCATATAAAGTTCTATCTCAAAGGTCTTAAATTCTTTCATCTTTATTGTTCATTTCAGTACGAAGAGGATTATTCCCCTCAGATTGAGAGAAGTTTGTAAGGGGATAATTAGTAACCTCTTCCACAGTAATGCGTTTGTCACAGTATCATTCTTAATATTGTGGTTAGCTATACACAAACACATTGCTTTCAAAACCACCCAAATGCCAGTTACTATATTGAAGTAATTATGAGGGCAAATCAGCTGCTGTTTGTTTTCCTGCTATTTGGGAAGCCTGCACTGTTTTTCTTTCCATGGTTAGTAAATCAAAATAAACTGATTTGACCTGCCTCCCCTGCACTTGGGGAGGTAAATCCCAAAAACATGATGCCCTTAAGGGATAAACAAAAGAACATTGCTGTAGAAAGGGTCGAAAAAACGTGCCTTGATCTAAAGTTAATGCTCAAAAAAAGTATGTGGATAAATAATACAGAATTCTCAACAAGGAAGCCAAATAACCATCCATCTGGGACAAGTCAAGAAACCATATGGCGGCATAAGTAAATATTTATTGTTGCCTACTGCTGGCCCAAATACATTTGACCTGTGCTGTGCAGTTCCATTTCAGCTTGCAAAGCACATACTCAAGACAGCTGTGATTGAAATCAGCGCAACTGGTACTTAAGTTAAGGCCACTGTAGATTTTTACTGTTGTTCGGTTGCACTAGAAGCCAGTCCTGTTTGACTGGGTTAGAGCATAGTGGTGATCCCTTCACAAAACCTATCAGACTTACCCAAGTCGGCTCGTAGTCTCCAGGCCGCCACCTGCCTTCGTGCTCTTCGTAGGATGGAACAGCACCCTCCCTCCTGGCCTGGTGATACTCCTTCCTCAGCTGGTGGATACGTTCCATGTTAGTTGGTCTTGAACTGTAGGGAACAATTGGACATGTTTAGTAGTCGACCCTGTTCATCCTCACAGGCACTCAAGAATCAAACCTTTCTGGAGGTTTGTTCCCTTCTTCATTTTGTTGTGAAGTCACTAAGGAGGATCACTCAGTCTCTCATTAGGACCGGGGCCATGGAATGTTCCAGGCTAGAGCATGATTCCTCTTTGGCCTCATTCGTTGCTCCAAGTTGATGTGAATGCACTGATGACTATGGTATACTGGTTCCACATTAGAGTGGATCAGAAGGACATGAGAAGATCATACACTGTCACATTCTGCCAGTAAAATCTCACTCAGTCTGGCCATGTCAATGTCAAAGGTTTACTATCTTTAAATGGTGAATGGTCACCGTATTTTTCACAGGATGGAGAATCTAAGACTAGAGGGCATAGCTTTAAGGTAAGAGGGGAAAAATTTAAAGGGAGATATGGGGAGCAACCTTTTCATATTCAGGGTGGTGGGTATTTGGAACATGCTGACAGAATAGATGGTAATGGTGGGCACAATTACAATATTTTAAAAACATTTGGACAATTACTTGAATGTGAATGATTTAGAGGGAAATGGGCCAAATGCAGGTAAGTTGGTCAGCAGGGATGAGTTGGACCAAAAGGCCTGTTTCCACTCTATGGCTCTGAATATATTAATGAACAAATAAATAAGCAATTACATTCCATCGTGATAGCTGATAGTGCTGGTGATACGATGGTTGAAATGAAACCAACACCAATAAATGGGTTTCTGCGACAAAACCAACACCACAACCTGACTGCTCCCAAATCTGAACTCTCAGGGTTTTATCGTTTAAATCAGGATTCGGTGGGTGTTTTCTGGAAGCCTCTCATAATCGTAGCAGGATTCAGCTATGGTCAGACCGTTTTGTTGCTGGCGATGCAGGTTTCCAGATCTTGTGGATGTTGTAATTTAAAGGAGTATTTCTACCACACATCAATTCTAGCACTACAACCGCCTAACCAACTGAATCATTTCAATAGGCATTTCCGAAATAAACCTACAAACCGTTCCTACAAATCAAGGAATGCATGAGACTACTTAAAGACCCCAACTGTCTAAAGACATCAGTCACTAGATAAAGATAGGCAATACACAGTTCTACCAAAACATCGATAGTCTAAGTCCAAGTTGTGGGCCTACTTAAAGAATCAGCTCCCTGCCTCTGAGTAAGGAGAAAGATTTCATGCAGGAGTGAGGAAGAAGATATGAGGGAATATTTGTCTGGGCATGTCAAAATGACAGTGAATCGGACAAAACCCTACCTAGAGAAAAAGAGGATGAAAACAAATCGTATAGGAGGGAAACGCTGAGGCAGGGACAGTCAATATTTTCACTTTCTCAATGCAAGTGGTGCCATAGGAAATGTAAATAGTAAATGGAATCACACTGGAAGGCACCACATTTACTCTGTGGAGGTAAAGCCATTTGGTTAAATAAAAACGATTGTTGAGGCTTCAAACCCAAGGCTTGTCAAATACAGCTAGCAGGCAAATTCAAAATAAACAAATATATTAACTGCAGCAGTCCGCCAGTGAAGACAGCAGACATCAAGCAAAAATAAGATGCATACCACATAAAAGCAGACATTACCCTCCACAACCAATTACATGAATGGTAACCCTGATCACAACATACTGAAATGTCAAACATCTGTTTTATAGAATTTTAATAAAGCTGCATTCATCACAGTGCACAAGCATTTATCTTTCTTCAAATGCATGGGACACAAGACATTTCTATCGTTATTACTTGCAGCCGAACCATGTCACGCATTTTTTATTTAGGAGAGATGACCTGCAGCTAGCATGAGGGAGGTTCTCTCAGGCAGCATTCGCTACCTTTATTATGAAAAAGCTATTAGCAATCCTTTGTTGTGTTCAGGAAAACAGACAAGACTGTGGAACGAGGACCATATATTTCAAAGTTACAGTCAGTCACAAGTCACTGGCAAGTAGTTTTAAATAAACCTACATTTATCTCTTCACAACAATCTCAGATTTATCTTCTCACAATGGTGGAAGAGCAGAGGGAAATTATTCTCGGTAAACAAACAGGAGTGTATTATCCAAAGGGTATTCCACATGGGAAACAGTGAAATGATTAGAGTGAGTAAGTTACATTTGGAATACTAAATAGAGTTGAGGGAGTCACGCAACAATGAGATGGAGGGTATTATCTGAACATCAATAAGATGGAGGGTGTCACTCAGCAACAATGTTGGAGGGTGTCACCTGGACAACAGTAAGGTAGAGGGTGTAACCTTCGGTAAGGCTCAACAATATGGAAGAGGGAGTTACTGATGCGTTTAGACTGGACCCTTTAAATCTGGATATATAAAGAAATCTTCCCCCTTCTTTCTCCTACTATGGGCAGAATATTCTGTGCTGCGAGAGCATTGTTTGCATTGTTCAGTGTTTAGTTTAGTGATGCAGTGTGGTAGCAGGCCTTTTGGCCCACCGAGCCCACACCAACCAATGATCGGCATAAACCAGTTCTACCCTACACTCTATGGACAATTTACAGAAACCAATTAATCTACAAATCTTTGGAATGTGAGATGAAACTGGAGAACCCAGAGAAAACTCAGGCGGTCATATGCAGAACGTAAACTCCGTATAGGCAGCACCCATAGTCAGGATTGAACCTGGGTTTCTAGCTGTGTAAGGCAGAATCTTTACCACTGCACCACTGTGCCGCCCAGTGTGTAGAAGAATGGTTGAGCACTGCTAGTGTGGGAGTTGGCCACCTGTGGTTTCATGCATAATATGTGGGATGACGTAACAGAGAGGGTAATGAAAGTGACAAGGCATACAGAGACTGTAGAATAAATTAATTACTAGATGTGACAGGCCATTCCAATTAATTGGGTACATACAGATGGCAGGTACATGATAAACCATTGTCTATGTGGATTATTAAAAATATATCTTGCACTTATAATGCCACAAATGTTTAATAGATACAGAAACATTTCACAGAAAGAAGCAGATCTGGAAAAGTGCAGTAAATCAAAAATATTCACCAAATTACTGGTTGGAGCTTTTGAGAAGATTTTTACACAAAAAGTGATGTGGTTTTGGGGAGAGTTCCACTACGCAATGTGAACAAGTCCTGGCACAAACACTGGGGCAAAGAGGGGAAGATGTTGTGTTGGTGAGGAGAGAGAGATCACAGATGTGGATACTCACTATCTATTGCATCCTTTACTGCTTTGTGTTTCAGTCCCACATACATGTCCTAGTTACTGAACAGAATTAGCATGTCATTTAAATGATGCAATTATGTAGCGATAGTTGCGTGGTGCTGAAAAGTTCCTAATTATTTCTGGGTCAATCTGAATCACTAGAGATCCCTGCCTTATGATCCTGATACACTTTGGGGTTACCTGTATTCCACATTCTGCAATCCCGTTGGAGCAGTGTGGGAGAAATTAGACCATGCAATCCCAGAATATATATTATTAGTCACTGCCAGGTCAATGTTACCATCTCAGTGCAGGTTGACTGGGATAAAGTACCCGTGATGGATCGGTCAGTGTTCAATACTTTTGAATCGTCCAGCAATGCTTCAGATTCATGGGCTGGTCCTGTGAGGAAGGCAGTGAAGGTATACAATGGGATCTAGATCAGCTGTAGAAATGGACAGAGAAATGGCCGACAGAGTTTAATCCAAGCAAGTGTGAGGTGTTGCACTTAGTGAGGTCAAATGTAAGGGAAAAATATACAATTAATGGCATGACACTTAACTGCATTGATGTACAAAGGGATTTTGGTTATTGAGGAGAGGAAAAACGAGAGTGCAAATGTTAGGATGTGAAGCAGAACATGTTATACTGTGGGGACAGGTTAATCCAAGGGTTTCCAACCTGGGGTAAATTTACCCCGGGGGGTAAATTTTGTCTACCCAGGGGGTAAATTTGTTGATTCTGGATTTGTAAATTATTTTTCTCATTGACTGACTGTGTTTGGATCTGGTATACCCGTATCTGTTCATCATTAGTTGTTCATAAACAAGTGAAATAACATTGTTATGTTCTATTAAAGTTGCCGGGGGTAAACGGGACAAAAGAGGTTGATCCCTGGGTTAACCCCAGGGTAATATACTGGTGTGGATGGGTCTGTCATTATATGACTGGGGTACAGTACTGGTGAGGGCAGGACTGCCTTCATGAAAAAACTCAGTGGGTCAAGCAGCAGCTGTGGAAACAAAGGGGATGTATTGACATTTCAAGTCGTGACCTTGTGTCTGGCATTTATAAGGTTAAAATAATGTAGCATTTGTTGATTCTTGCATTGTTCCTGGAGTTATTACACATTGTTCACATGGTTCAAGATTGATACTTTTCAAACAGCCGGTCATAACAAAGAAAATGTTCCCTTGATGTCTTGTGCAGTTTCTAATCTGAGAATACTTTGCATTTATTAACTCTTGGGCTTCCTAATGAGTTTATTGTCATGTGTCCCTGATAGGACAATTAAATTCTTGCTTTGCTTCAGCACACAGAACATAGTAGGCATTTACTACAAAACAGATCAGTGTGTCCATGTGTCATTATATAAATACATATACACATGAATAAATAAACTAATAAAGTGCAAATAGCAGATAATGGGTTATTTCATTTCGGAGTCACGTGAGTGACTTAGTGAAGAACCCGCCAGCATGCATGCGCGACATATCGTCGCTCGCATTGCAGTCGACGGCTGGAGGTGGAGCGCGGCTCACCACCAGCCCTTCATAAGGACCGCTCAGGTAAGTATAGGCAACCTTGAGTTGGTTGTCCCTGGTGTTTGAACTGTGTTTCTTCAACAGGGATATGGATAAAAGGAGTACGGGCCGCAGGACTTCCGAAAGGAGTCGTCGGCCATTATTCCCGGAGCTCTCTTCAACGGCAGCACCCGCAAGACGGGCCGGGAAAAAGGCGCAAAAGTCGGGGAGCCCTGTGACTACAGGACCCGACCCACCGACGCAGCTGTGTACGAGCGGGGATCCCGCAGAACAGCAAGTGGGAACGGCGCCGGAGCAGGTAGACCCTGACTCCATTTCTCTATCTCCCACAGGGAGAGAATCGTTGGCTGATATGAGCAAACGGGTTTCACGGCCTTTCTCCCCGAGCCCTCGTGGAAGAGCCAGGGGGAGAGCTCAACTGCATAGCCCTTTCAGGGCAGAACACTCACCAGAGGCCGCTAGATTGCGGGCTGGTGGTTTACTGAGACCCGAGTCCACTGGCAGACCAGGGAGGGCCAGTGTAGACTCACCACCTAGCAGATACAGGAGGAGCCATGCAGGTGGAGTCTCACCACGGTCACCGCATTCCCCATTTACGGCAGGACGGGACCGTACGTCGCCTGAGTCCAGGAAAAGGACAGGCGGCAAGCCCGCGCGGATGTTGGGTCACCACGCTGCGGCGGCAGGTGCCGACTTCTCTCCGTACATGGCCTTTGAGGCAAGCGGACCTAGCTCATCCAAAAGGAGGCAAATGAGCAGATCCGCGAGGGAGTCGTGCAGTTACGCTGAGGCGGCTGGCAGCGACTTTTCGTCACGGCACCGAGATTACCTCGACGAGGTACGGGCCGATGATAGGAGCCTCAGGAGTTCCTTCGGGCATGAGGGCTCTGACCTCCCATTCACTCATGATGAGGGACGCATCGAACGAATGGAGAGGATGATGGAACGGATCCTGCAGCAAAGCCAACGGCAGGGTATGTCCAGTTCCAGGGGACTATCGGATATATCCCCATCGTCAATGGGTAGCATAAGGGAGCCAGTAGAAGAAGAGGATATCTTGGTACACGAACTAGCGACACCTGAGGTCCCTCAGGAAGAACTTCTGGACGTGGCAGCCAAGTTTGCGTTACCTAAATCATCTGGACAACCTCTCAAACCAAAACTGGCCGCTACCATTGACTTCCTCACCAATCACCAATTACAGGATCAGGTCCTTGCAGAGGCCATGAACAGGTACAAAGCACCGAGTAATTGTAACTCACTCAACGTACCTATAGTAAATATGCCCATTTGGGGCAATATAAGCCCGGGCTTAAGAGCACAGGAGATCAAGTTACAGAAAATCCTAAAATTGCTCACGTCTGGGATTACCGCTTTTGCGAGATCGGTGGACGGGATGGATCTAAGCACTGAACAAGAGGACGCTCTTGCATTATTGTGCAACACGCAGTATGAAATAAATGCGTTTCGAAAAAGCACTATCAAGCCCGCTCTTAACCCCAAATTCGCGGGGCTGTGCAGAGCATCTCCAACGCCACCACCCAGACAACTATTCGGTGAAGACCTACCTAAGCAGGTCAAGGATTTAGACGACCATGCCAAGTCAGTGGGTCTTATGAGGTCGCACATTTCGATCAGACAAACGGCCAGGAAAACGCCATATTCCAGGCCACGAGGTCAAACCGAAAGGCCAGCAAGGACCTATACACCGGCGCCTCCACAATACCAGCAAATCCAACAGAGGCCTTTTTTAGGGCAAGGCCCGCAGCGGCCAGCATGGAAGATGCGGCAACCGCATCACCAGCTCAACCCAGCACCTCCATGTCCCACCAAACATGCCAGGGACCGCCGATAGCCATGGAGGTAAGGCGGTCTGGATTTCTTTTTTTTTTTTTTTTTTTTTTCTATTCAGCATATATATATAATTCCCCTTTATGAACAATATATGGTATAATATGAATATTTAAGATAGAAACAACAAAATGTATTGTAATTATAACGTCGTATTGCGGAGACGTGTACACAAAACCCAATTAGAAAATCCATATTTTTTTCGTCAAATCCTGTCTAGTACCCATTGAGTAGTAATGCCAAGAACAGCTAGCCCTTCAAATATTGTATATATGGAGACCATATTTGTTCAAAGATTTCACATTTGTCCATTAGGACAAATCTGATTCTTTCCAAATACAAAGTCTCCAACATCTCTGCTGTCCACATTTTAATTATGGGGGTTAATGTTCCCTTCCAAAATTTCAATATTATTTTTTTCCCTATTATCAAACAGTAATCTAAGAAAATTCTTTGATTTACTGTTAATACGCATTGTGAATCCGGAATTCCTAATATTATTAACTTTGGTTCTGGATCCAGTTTAACTCTAAGAACTTCAGATATAACTCTAAAGATTTCTGTCCAATAATAACTAAGTTTTGAACACGTTACAAAACTATGTATTAAATTAGCCTCTAAATTCTGACATTTATCACAAATAGGAGAGACATTAGGAAAAATTCTATTTAATTTGGTTTTTGAATAATGTAACCTATATAAAACTTTAAATTGTATCAATGTATGCCTCGCGTTTAATGAACAGCGATGTATGCGTTGTAAACTTTCTTCCCAAGATTCTTTTGTTATAGATAAACCAATTTCATTTTCCCATGCTTGACGGTATATTTCTGTTGTTGGATTCTCCCTATCCAAAATAAGATTATAAATATAAGCTATAAATTTTTCTGAATTTGGATGTTTATTAAATACTTCATCTAATAATCCTGGTTCTTTAATTTTATAATCTTGTGTGTTAGACTTAATATAATCTCTAATTTGTAGATACCTAAACAAATTATGTGGTGGTAACCCATAAATTTCTTGTAACTCATGAAATAAAAGAAATTTTCCCTTTCTATACAGATGTTCAATCCTATAAATACCTAAATCCTCCCATTGTCTAAACCCCCTATCTAATATAGAGGGTTTAAATAAAGGGTTATTCATAATTGGTAGTTTAAGTGACAAATTATCCAAACATAAAGTCTTGACTATTTGTTTCCAAATACGTCTATTGCTATGAATTATAGGGTTGTTCCTATAAATTTTATTTTGTATTTCTCTTGGCGCAAAAAGCACTATCAAGCCCGCTCTTAACCCCAAATTCGCGGGGCTGTGCAGAGCATCTCCAACGCCACCACCCAGACAACTATTCGGTGAAGACCTACCTAAGCAGGTCAAGGATTTAGACGACCATGCCAAGTCAGTGGGTCTTATGAGGTCGCACATTTCGATCAGACAAACGGCCAGGAAAACGCCATATTCCAGGCCACGAGGTCAAACCGAAAGGCCAGCAAGGACCTATACACCGGCGCCTCCACAATACCAGCAAATCCAACAGAGGCCTTTTTTAGGGCAAGGCCCGCAGCGGCCAGCATGGAAGATGCGGCAACCGCATCACCAGCTCAACCCAGCACCTCCATGTCCCACCAAACATGCCAGGGACCGCCGATAGCCATGGAGGTAAGGCGGTCTGGATTTCATGCACTTGCATGTCTAACCTCACGTGTTGGAGGGAGATTACGGTTCTTTAAGGAGGCATGGGATACGATCACCTCAGATGAGTTTATTTTACAAAGTATTCAAGGCCATGAGATTGAGTTTATAAATGGTCAACTTCCTCCACCTCAGCATATGCCGAATCGCAAATTTGCACTTTCCAATAAGGAAGTAGCAGAAGGCTATGCTGAAATTTTGAGGTTACAAGCAAAAGGAGTGATAGAAAGAACTGTCCACGAACCAATTGAATTTGTATCTAACATTTTCACAAAAAACAAAAAAGACGGTGGATATCGGGTTATCATAGATCTAACCCATTTGAATACTTTTGTAAAATATACGCATTTTAAAATGGACACGTTTGATTTCCAAGGGCTGCTTCATGGCATGCATTGATTTAAAAGATGCATACTATTCGGTATCCATTCAGAAACATCACAGAAAGTTCTTAAAATTTATCTGGATGGATCAGCTTTGGCAATACAGAGCTTTGCCCAATGGGCTTACCACAGCCCCCAGATTGTTTACTAAATTACTTAAGCCAGTGTTAGCAACACTAAGAAGACAAAACCATACAGTTATGGCTTACCTGGATGATATCCTTATCATTGGGAATACATTGGAATCAGCAAATTTGGCAGTTACAGCCACTGTGAAGTTATTTCAAAAAATGGGATTTATTATCCATCCAGATAAATCGAAGTTCTGTTCTTCACAGGTCATGGACTATCTGGGATTTACGATTGATTCCAATCGAATGATTACCACCACACCAAATAACAAAGTTGGGGATATCATTGAAGCATGTAATAGTCTGGTCTGCGCCAGTATACCATCAATTAGACAAGCTGCCAAGGTAATTGGGAAAATGGTAGCAGCTTTTCCAGCTGCTCAATTTGGACCTTTACATTATCAACATTTGCAAAGATCCAAGATTTCAGCATTAAAATTAAATGCTGGACATTTTGATAGACCCATGCAGCTGCCAATCAAGGCAAAAATTGAGTTATAATGGTGGATTGATAATATCCATAACTCATTCAAACCCATCATTGTGCCTCGTCCGTTGGTCTACTTACAAACAGACGCAAGCTCCCATGGCTGGGGAGCTACGGACAACAACACCAGTTGTGGGGGCAGATGGGACTCACTTGAATCTACCCTTTTGTTAGCACAAGGGATAAATTATTTGGAGATGCTAAGTGCATTCCACGGACTTAGAGCTTATTGTTCAAACATTACTGACACTCATGTCCATCTCCAAATAGACAACACCACTGCGGTGGCATATCTAAATCATATGGGCGATACCAGGTCAATTTCATGTGATGAATTGGCTAATACAATTTGGCTCTGGTGCATACAACGCAACATTTAGATTTCAGCTACCTACCTACCAGGTAAGCTCAATACAGTGGCAGATACCAGGTCACGGAAATTCAATGACAACATTGAGTGGATGTTAAATCCCCAAATATTCGCCAAAATTACAGCCAAATTTGGTAAACCGGATATTGACCTTTTCGCGTCACGGTTAAACCATCAGGTACCAACATATGTATCATGGGAACCAGATCCTGGGGCAATGGCGATGGACGCTTTCTCGCTAGACTGGGGGAAATGGGTTTTCTACGCATTTCCTCCATTTTGCCTCATCAGTCGAGTATTGCGAAAAATCCAGTCAGATGCTGCTAAAGGCATTCTCATCATACCCGACTAGCCTACACAGCCATGGTATCCGGTGGTCCTTGGAATGATAAGTGAACCATGGGCCCTCTTGGAGAATTGCCCACAATTGGTGTCGAACCCTGTTTCAGGGGAACATCATCCCTGCCATAGTCATATGAAATTACTGGCTTGCAGGTTCTGAACAGACCATTACTGCAGTATGGTCTCTCGTCAAGTACAATGGATACAATTGGAGCATCATGCAGGGAGTCCACAAGACGGCAATACTTAACGCAAATAAGGAAATGGGAAACCTACTGCGGCCGCTTGGACATTACTTATGACTCCGTCACCATTACAGATGTGCTGGAATTTCTTGCTGGGTTACATCATGACGAACACCTCAGCTACAGTGCCATCAATAGCGCCAGGAGTGCGCTATCATTCTACCTCAATATCGAGGTAGGATCCAATAAACTGGTGTCCAAACTGATGCGGGGTATATTTAATTCAAACCCACCCAGACCACGTTACAATGTTACCTGGGACATTGGGAGAGTATTATCCCTACTCAGGACATGGTCGCCCATGGCAGGGCTCGATTTGGACAAACTCACCCTGAAGTTGATGATGTTATTGGCACTTACTTCAGCACAGAGGGTACAGACGCTTCATAAGATCAGGATTGACAGAATGGTCTCTACCCCGGAGAAAGTAATCTTCCATATTGATGAATTACTTCAGCAGCATAGACCTGGATTCACAGGGCTGCAGCTGGTGTTTCCAGCATACCCCGCTGATGCTAGGCTATGTTTAGGCTCTTATATCCGCCATTATATTAAAGTGACATGGAATTTAAGGGGAATGGAAAAATATCTGCTAATCAGCCACAAAAAGCCACACCATAGAGTGTCGGTACAGATGATCTCCAGATGGCTCAGGATCGTCTTGAATGAAGCAGGTATTGACACTAATGTTTTTAAATCCCATTCCACCAGGGCTGCATCGACATTGGCGGCTAAGGTCATGGAGGTGCCCATGGACCATATTCTTGCCACAGCGGGATGGGCTAGTGAAGCCACTTTTCAACGGTTTTACAACAAACCTGTTGCTACTCCTGTGATGTTCGCAGAGGCCGTGCTGAATGCTGGTCAAGAACATACAGTTACTCCCCAATGAGGGTTTTTTCTTTGTCATAGTTAATAAATATTATTATTTTTCAGTACATCCAGTCTGGAAACTTGATTACTCCTATCCATCCTTATAGTGGCGTGTGTGAGAGCATGGACGTTGTCCAGGGCATGGAATCACAGAGCTTTGAAGTCTTCACGAAGTCACTCACGTGACTCCGAAATGAAATAGTAAGATTAAACGAGAACTTACCAGTTTGAAGTTTGATCTTTATTTTATGAGGAGTTGCGATGAGGGATTTCGTGCCCTCCGCTCCCAACCCTCAATCATAAAGTCAACTGGTAATTAGAGTCTCTTCAATCTTACTATAACAAGTCATTTCTTGTTTGTTGGTTCTGTGATTCCACACCGCTGCTTTGAAGAATGTCGCGCATGCGTGCTGGCGGGTTCTTCACGAAATCCCTCATCGCAACTCCTCATAAAATAAAGATCAAACTTCAAACTGGTAAGTTGTCGTTTAATCTTACTATTAATGATCAGAGTTTTGTCCGAACCAGATTTAATAGCCTGATGGCTGTGGGGAAGTAGCTATTCCTGAACCTGGTTGTTGCAGTCTTCAGGCTCCTGTACCTTCTACCTGAAGGTGGCAGGGCGATGAGTATGTGGCCAGGATGGTGTGGGTCCTTGATGATGCTGCCTGCCTTTTTGAGGCAGCGACTGCGATAAATCCCCTCGATGGAAGGAATGATGATGGACTGGGCAGTGTTTACTACTTTTTGGAGTCTTTTCCTCTCCAGGGCGCTCAAGTTGCCGAACCAATCCACGATGCAACCGGTCAGCAAGCTCTCCACTGTACACCTGTAGAAGTTAGAGAGAGTCCTCCTTGACAAATCAACTCTCCGTAATCTTATCAGGAAGTAGAGGCGCTGATGTGCTTTCTTGATAATTGCATTAGTGTTCTCGGACCAGGAAAGATCTTAAGAGATGTGCACGCCCAGGAATTTGAAGCTCTTAACCCGTTCAACCATCGACTCGCTGATATAAACGGGACTGTGGGTCCCCATCCTACTCTTTTCAAAGTCCACAATCAGTTCCTTGGTTTTGCTGGGGTTGAGGGCCAGGTTATTGTGCTGGCACCATATGGACAGTTTCTCGATATCTCTTCTATACTCTGACTCATCCCCATCAGTGGTACGTCCCACAACAGTGGTGTCGGCAGCGAAATTGATGATGGAGTTCACACTGTGACCGGCTACGCAGTCATGAGTATCGAGTGAGTACAGTAGGGGGCTGAGCACGCAGCCTTGAGGTGCTCTTGTGCTGATTGTTATCGAGCCTGCACATTTCCACCAATACAAACAGACTGTGGTCTGTGAATGAGGAAGTCGAGGATCCAATTGCAGAGGGATGCGCAGAGACCCAGTTCTGCGAGTTTGGTAATCAGCTTGGAGGGGTTGATTGTGTTAAATGCTGAGCTGTAATTGATGAATAACAGCCTGACATATGAGTTTTTGTTGTCCAAGTGGTCCAGAGTAGAGTGGAGGGCCAGCGAGCGGAGCAGAGTGGAGGGCAGGTACTATAACAACATTCAAAAGACATTTGGACAGGTATATGGGTAGGAAAGGTTTAGAGGGATACAGACCAAATGTGGGCTGATGGGACTTGCACACATTGGGCATCTTGGTCAGCATGGGCAAGTTGGGCCAAAGGGCCTATTTCCATGCTGTATGTCTGCATGAATCTCCAATATGTGGTAAGTGTTTACTTAAGAGACCACAAAGACAATGGCAATGATTACGTTAATTAAGACTCGGGAGTGAAACCCATTTTCTAAAGATCTGCTATCAGTGCAACACTGAATCATTCTGATTGTGAAGTCTAGAGGGACTGTCTTTCAGGGACAGGGATCACTCTAGTAATTATGGTAACATTTTACTTACGGTAAGTTTAGTATTATAGTAAAATAGCGTGATTATTGTTTCCAGATTTTCTTTATATATTACCCTCAATTAAAATGGAACCGATCATAACAATGTATCTCAGTGGAAATCAAAAATAACAAATGTTAAACTGTCCTTCTTTCCAGTTTGTGGTTCACATCGCCAATTGTATCGGCTAGGTTGTTTTGCCCTGGAATGAAGGAGAGTGGGAGATCACTTCAGAGAAATACGGGCTGTTCCAGGTTTCCTCAGGACTGTCCAGCAGCCAATTTTTCCAAAAAACAGAAATGTCTGTTTTCTATCGCTACCTCTATCGTAATGCTCCAAATAAACTCCAAATAAAATTCTTTCATTTAGTCAAATAATACTTCCTAACCTTACCCATAATTAAACTAATGAAATACATATTGTATTCAGTCAGTAATGAATACTACAAAACATGCAGCACTGTCGTTGGCTGAAGGACACGTTCCAGCAGTGCTGGCTACAACTCCCCCTCCAGATCCACTGAGCCAATACATTCAACAGTGCTTGCCATCTCTCTTGGGGCTTCTGGCTGTGTGTTGCTATCTCCCAGAAGAGATAGATGGAAGTCCACTAAAGGATGTGTTACAGTATGTCTCTGTGATGTACCTGATTTTACCAAAGTGGAGGTTAGTATCATACACTATGGAAATATGCTATCCTACACTAACAATATTTTAGAAATGACATATGATGAAAGAATGGATCGACTGGGCTTATATTCACTGAAATTTAGGATGAGATGGGATCTTATAGAAACATATAAAATTCATGATTGGATAAAATAAATGATTGGACAGGCTAAATGCAAGAAAAATGTTCCCAATGTTGGGTGAGTCCAGAACAAGGCATCGCAGTGTATGAATAAATGTAGGCCATTTAGGACTGAGATGAAGATACACTTTCTCACGCAGAGAGTTGTGAATCTGTGGAATTCTCTGCCACATAAGGCAGTGGAGGCCAATTCACTGGACGTGTTCAAGAGTTAGATATAGCTTTTAGGGCTAACGGAATGAAGGGATTTGGGGAGAAAGCCGGAATGGGATACTGATTTTGGATGATCAGCCACGATCATATTGAATGGCGTCGCTGACTCGGAGGGCCGAAAGGCCTACTCCTTCACCTATTTTCTATGTTTCTATATACGAGTTGAGGATATTGTCATTGGCACAAGTATGATGAGGTACAGGTACAATGGAAAAGGCCAAGATCCCTTTGATTCCACTCCAGAGCAGATCTCCGATCCCCACAGCCTGTTTCAACAGCTGGTCTCTGATTCACTGGCACATCTTGATTGCTAATCTCTCACACCCATGTGCTTACCAACCAGCTCCCACCTGATTCAATCACCACTTATCCACACAATAGTGGCATTTTATAGTTGCAGAACCAGCCTGCACCTCTTTGGGATGGTACAAACATCCCAGGCAGCACCTGAGGTTAGGATTGGACCCGCGTCACTGTTAAGCAACTGCATCATTATGCTTAGGAAGGAACTGCAGATGCTGGTTTAAATCGAAGATAGATACAAAATGTTGGAGTAACCAGGCGGGACAGGCAGCATCTTTGGAGAGAAAGAATGGGTGACATTTCGGGTCAAAGAAGTTTTGGGTTGGACCAGTCTGATGAAGGGTCTTGACGCAAAACGCCACCCATTTCTTCTCTCCAGAGATGCTGCCTGTCCCGCTGAGTTACTCCAGCTTTTAGTGTCTATCTTTTTCATCATTATGCTGTTCACATGTGGAGCCAATGTGGAGTAGCAATTCCAAGTTGGATGAATGAACATG
Source organism: Raja brachyura (assembly GCA_963514005.1). Next base: position 48,623,833 of record OY740787.1, on the reverse strand, counting down.
TCTTGAACACCAGGGCACATTACCTGCCTCAGACTCTCCGTGCTGGCCACAATTTTAACTTGGAAAGCTGCAGTTGTTGGCTGTAATTTGGAAAGAAGGCAGGCTGAGAATGCTATCTAATGAGAATGATATCTAATACAATGTTTCCAACACAACATTTGTTCTAAAATAGCTCCATTGCCATCTGTGAGCCTATCTCATAGACATTATGCAGGGTAAAGTACCATTACTGGACCACAAAATAAATCTACACACAACTGTACAGTCAGATCCCAAGTAGGCTTTGAAAGACACTAACATAAAGTCACTGGAATTCCACAGGGTTTGGTAAGATAAGAAGTTTAATAACCAACTACAATGCTGCAACAAGACAAAACCTGTGAATATTGATTCCTGCCTTTGAAGGACAGGTCAGAGTAATATGCAGTTACTAAACTCCAACCATAAGACTGTAAGGACAGGATTATACGAATAATACAAATAATTCAGGATTATACGAATACGATTATACGAATACACGCACTGCGCGTCACACAAATATATGAAGCAAAAGAAAATGGGCTGTCATGGATCTTTTAAGTATAATAGAACTCCATTAGCAAAGCTCGGCAGATAATTACGCCTGCCATTTTGATTAAGTAGACGCAAACAGCACTGACTAACAACACTATCAATATTAAATTAGATTTGAGCCAGTGTCTGACTGCTTGAGTGTTCGGTCTCTACTCTGCAGAGTGAAATGAACTGTGCACTGCAATAAATTATCTTTTGCTGTTGTGCTTATTCATTGAATATATTTAAAAGCGGTAAACCAAGAAGATGAAGCATCTCATTCTACCAGCATGCTGCACTGCACAAAGTTTATAGGAGCATTATTTTTCCTGTTTTAAGTTACTTGGCATTTTTCATCTCTCTATACACCACAAACTCCAGGGTTAGTGTACAGTCAGTCAAGGACAAATGCACAGCTTATTCGGGACTTTTAAGGGCGTTTCCTGTTCTGCTTTGGGCTGAGGAACTCAACCTCCTTCTATGATGAAAACTTGCATTGGTATCAATGCATTAAAAATATCCCAAGGAAAGATGCCCATTAAAATCTGACACTGAGCCAAATAATTCAATGCTTGTTCAACGAGGTAGGTCTCAAGAAGTATAACTCTCTTCCTCTTTCCTGATCATGGAGTAAGTGTCTGTAATCCACAAACAATCATTCCGACACCCTCCTTCTCAGGGGCTAACTTAATTTCTCCCCGACATTTCATTCTCTCCCGTCTTCCTGCACCCAAACCACTCCATCAGCTGAGTCTTGTAAACAGTTGAGTTCTGTAACTTCCAGCTGCCTTCCAGAATTTCATCCAAATGGCCAACAGTTGGCTGTCAACCAATGTGGGATGAGCTTAGAAAGTTGTCCTCCACTTCCCAGCCAGACTTTCAGGATCAAGGTTGACACATCCATTCTGGGTTTGTGGGTTTTTAAGTGAGCTAAGAAGAACAATGTGGAAACCATTGGCTCCATCTAAAAAAACAACTGCCTTCTTAAGACTAGAGGCATAGGAAAATACAGGTCTAAGTCAATGGTGTTGCCCACCATGGGACAAGTAGAGAGACCTTAGTGAGGATTTCTGGTCCTGCCCACGATCCAATGATCAATACTGTAAAGATGCTGCTGAGGAATCATTGGGTGCTGGCAGCATTAGGTTCAAAAGCAATGCTTTGCCTATTCAGTTTGGAGAGTACACAAGATCATCCTTCAATTAAGGTAGGAAAATGAGACCAATGCCTGCAAAATACTTGCATTCCTATAGGATCGTACAGCAGACGGAGACCAGACAGGAACTATACAAATAGACCCATGGCCCTGCACTTTGTCCACAGCACTGCAATCTTTCTGTAACTCTGGTGCTCAAGTTCCTGCACTCCCTTTAAACTTAACTGGTTCACTGACAAATTTATATTTTTTATACAATTTTTTTTTAAGTAAATAAAACAAATTGTGTCGGGTGTTACATCCAATAGTCTGAACAATCTGCAATTCTGGCACTACCAAAGTTCAGAGCGTGACAGATGATTGGAGTTTATTGTACCAATATTCTAAATGAATTTGCTCCCAACTTCCAGATCAAAACACAGTTTTAAAATATCCTACGATAGACATAAATACTGGAGTAAAACTCAGCAGGTCTGGCAACATCTCTGGAGAAAAGGAATAGGTGACCTTTCAGGTCCAGACCCTTCATCAGACTCAAATATCTTCAACTCAAATAAAAATATCCTTATTTGCCACTCATTTCCACCAGCTTCTTTTGCAAAATTTCTTTGAACACTTAGCTAAAAATGGTAACAAAGGAATAAATATTGTGGTCGCATTTTAAGCACCAAAAATTGTGGTGCCAGCATTCTGACTTTTAAAAGTATGGTTTTATTTTACTCAGTCTCTATTTGTACAGTGTATTCATTTGGCAGCTCCAACATAAGCTAAAATGTGAACATTTTGATCGTTGAGATTAACCCCAGGTGCCTGAAGTGTCTGTAAAGATCTTGTGACCTTCGTCAGCTTTCGTGGTTATGTTTCCAGAATTCCTCACTTCATGTAGGTTTAAGGGCCCTCATACAGTAATTAAACTCTCTCTGTGGGTTATGAAACATGAACAATAGTTTTAACCACACAATAGTTTCTGCAGATTATATCGGCCAGACAGATGGAAGCCAGATGAGTCACCTGATTTCTGCTGGTCTATGGAATGTCATGTTGTTTTGCATTGAGCAAGAGTGTGTGAACAACGGGAAAGTACAAACTTGCTCTGAATTTTGATCGCAGAATCTGAATGCTGAAAAAATTACATAGATATCATGATCTTCTCCTTTTCACCGAAACTTTATTAAACAGACAGGGGAACTAGAGGAGGTACAAGAGATTACATTCGCAATGAGGGGCTGTAACTGGTTGGATGGTCAACACATTGTGCCTTCTTTCTCCAGAGAAGGTAATGCTGATAAGTGGCCAAATATAAATCATTAGATTGCAAAAGGGTTTGATACGGTGAATGTAAATATGTTTCTATCAGTGGGTGAGTCAAAAGAATGGACTATAAATATTAGATGAATAAGGGATAAATGCACAGCTCATTTGGGGCTTTTGAGGGCATTTTCTATTCTGTTGAATCTGGTGAATCTCTGCTGCACCCTTTCCAACTAAATGACATCCTGCCTATTGCGGGGTGACCAGGACTGCATACAGTACTCCAAATGTGGTCTCACCAACGACTTGTACAACTGCATCATGATGACCCAACTTTTGCACTTAGTACCCTTCCTAACAAAAGCAAGTGTGCCAAATGGCTTCTTCACCACACTATTTCACCTCACTGACCACTTTCAGGGAACCATGCACTGGTACTCCCAGATCTCTCTGTTCTGCAACATCCATTTACTGTGTAAGTTCTGCACTGGTTTGATATAGCAAAGTGCATCATCCCATAAGTGTCAGAGATCCATTTGCCAATTCTTGGCTCACCTTCCCAAATGACTTAGATCCTGTTATAACACGTATCCTTCCTCACCATCTACCGCACCACCACTTTTGATATAATTTGCAAATTTACTAACAATGTTAACTACATTGTCATTCAAATCATTACTGCAGATAACAAACGGTAGGTCCAGCACTGACTACTGTGGCACTCCACTGGTCATGGGCCTCCAATCAGAAATGTGACCCACCACAACTACTCATGGACACCTTCCTCCAAGCCAATTTTAATCCAATTAGATAGCTGGATTCCATGTGATATAACCTTCCAGAAGAGTCTACCATGCGGGACTTATCATAGTCCACAGACACATTGTCCACTGCCCTGCCCTCATCAATCCTTTTGGTGTCCTCTGTATCAGATTGGTGAGATATGTTTTCTCATGCACAACATGATGACTATCCCCTACCTGCCTGTTCCTATCCAAACATAGTCCCTAATTGGTAGATACAGTCCCTAAGAATCCCCTCCAAGTCAAGTCAAGTTTATTCATCACATACACATACGAGATGTGCAGTGAAATGAAAAGTGGCAGTGCTCGCGGATATTGTGCAAAAAACAACAAACAAACAACCAAACAAACTACAAACAGAATGGAACAGAATCACATGTTTTTTTACATATTAAATATCGTGGGCAGAAGGAAAAAGGAAAAAAAAAACAGCAATTTTAAAAAAAGCAGTAGAGTGGTACAGTAAAGTTAGTCCCTGGTGAGATAGGAGTTTACAGTCCGAATGGCCTCAGGGAAGAAACTCCTTCTCATCCTCTCTGTTCTCACAGCATGGCAACGGAGGCGTTTGCCTGACCGTAGCAGCTGGAACAGTCCGTTGCAGGGGTGGAAGGGGTCTCCCATGATCTTAATGGCTCTGGAGTTGCACCTCCTGGTGTATAGTTCCTATAGAGGGGCGAGTGAAGTTCCCATAGTGCGTTCGGTCGAACGCACTACTCTCTGCAGAGCCTTCTTGTCCTGGGCAGAGCAATTCCCAAACCAGATTGTAATATTTCCGTACAAGATGGTTTCTTCAGCCGCTGCGTAGAAGCACTGGAGGATCCTCAGAGACACTCTGAATTTCCTTAATTGCCTGAGGTGGTAAAGGCGCTGCCTTGCCTTACTCACGAGTGCTGCAGCATGTGATGTCCATGTCATATCCTCAGAGATGTGGACTTCCAGGTATTTAAAACAGCTCACCCTATCCACAGTATCCCTATTTATCCTCAATGGTGTATTCGTCCAACAGCATTCCAACAGCATTCCCACCACTATGTCACACTCACTGGCCTATATTTCTATCACTTGTCCTTGCAGCCCTTCCTTAATAATGGTGCAACATTAGCCACCCTCAAGTCGTCTGGAATTTCACCTGTGGCAAATATCTCTGCAAGAACCTCTGCAATCTGCCCCCGAGCATTCCACGAGGGCTGAGGATGCATTTGTTCAGACCCTGGGGATGTGTCCTAATTAATGCACTCTAAAACCTTCAATACCTCCTCTTTGGTAATTTGTGTATGATTGAAGATATCATAACTCTTATGCCTCAATTCTTAACATCTATGATATTCTCCTTAGTAAAAACAGATGAGAAATATTTATTTAATATCGCCCCCATCTCTTGCAGTTCTAAACAAAGATGGCCATGGGGACCACCAATCTTTTCCTTGCCAGCCTATTACTCTGAATATACCTGTGGAATCTAATTGATATTTTGGGGCCTAGTTGTGCAAAACTGTCTGCCGCATTCCCAACGGTATAAAAATGTGTGCATTTCAAAATCACATCATTCACTGTAATGAGCTTTAGAATGTCCCATGGTTGCAGAATTTGCTGTATAAGTGCAAATATTTTGCAGTACAGCATACAGCCTTGGTGCAGGAAAGATGCAGAGGAAAAACTTTACGGGGTTTGGTTGTAGGGAGAATAAGGTTTTAGGTCTGAAGCAATTATATAGGGAACAACATGAAATCTGGAGCTCATGGAAGAATACAATAAAAACAAAATGTGAATAAACTCTTGGGGACCATTCTATTTAATTATTATTCTGTTAGGGCTCCCAACTGGATATGCTTTTCACAAAATGCTAACAACTTGACTAAGCTATTCAAGGGAATTAGATTAACGTTATCCCATTGATGAATTCCTTAAATTTCAATCCTTTCCAAAGGGAGAGGCCAGTTCCGTTCTGTTAGTTATATAATAGTCCTTGCACTTCTTAAGTAACACTTGCATTTATGGGAAAACATCCTCCCCGCTATCAGGTCAGTGAGACTCTTTGAGCCAAACATCTGTGATTGACAATTCAGACTGTACAAGATAATGGGGGTGGGATCCCGCCAATTTATTTAAATGGCAGGATTTAATTGAAAACATTTACTCAAATTCAGCTGGCTTGTATTATGTCAAAGTGTTAGTGCCCACAGAGCACCTGGGCCACATGGAAGGAAAGTTGTGGGGGTTGTGTCAGAAAAGCGGAGGGTATTAGCACATTCAACTAAGTACAGAAACAGCACCATCTGATGAACAGTGCAAAGCTTTCCCATCCAAAAACTTCTCCAATCAACAATTTATTCAAATGACAGATGGTCATAACCTAACTATTTGTTTCAAATATAGGCATGAAGTGCTGGAGAAACTCAGCAGGTCAAGCAGCATCTCTGGAGAAAAAGAATGGGTGATGTTTCAGTTTGGGACTCTTCCTTTTTCTCCAGAGATGCTGCCTGACCCACTGAGTAACTCCAGCACTTTGTGTCTATCTTTGGTATAAACCAGCCTCAAAGTTCTTTGTTTCTACATCTGATTGTTTCAGGTAATTTCCTAACCTGACTTTTACAGAACGCTCCTTACCATACTTTGTCTTATTACCTCTATAACCCCAAGTACTGTTTTTGGTAGCTTATCGTTTTTCAATATTGTTTATAATTGCCAATTCCCAATATCACTCAATGTGTGTGACACAAATATTGTACGATCCAAATGCAATGCCTCACAATGGTAAAGGTGCTGTTAAATGTAAGCCATAACTGTTCACAGGGTGTGTGATGCAAGCATCCACATCTGGGAGTATTTTCACTCTAGTGCTCTCCGCAAATTCACAGTGTTTTCACAGGATGCAGTTGAGAGTTCTGTGCACATCCGGATGGGTGGTTGAGGGGGTAGGTGGTGTAAGAAGGAAGAATGAAGAGTTGAAGATGAGTGACTAAGCAACTCAGAGCACACCTGATATTGTCGACACCAGAGACTGCAGATGCTGGTATCTTGAGCAAAAAATAGATGGAGAACTGAGCAGGTGGATGGAATCCACAGACAACGTTTTGGGTTCTGACCCTTCTTCAGACTGCACCTGATATTGCTCTTGCTTACCAATCATTGTTGTTTTTGCTAATGGAGAAATAGAACAAGTGTGCAAATCTGAAATGCAGCCTGTCCATTTCCACCACAGATGGTGCCGGACGCTGAGTTACTCCAGCACATTGTGGTTTGCTCCAGATTTCAGCATCTGCAGTTCCCTGTGTCTCCAATTGTTGTTAATTTACCATTGTTTTAATTGGATTACAATCAGGAGGTGCTGTTGAATTCCTCAAATAGATAACCAAATCAATGGAAGTTTGAGCCATTTATTGCTCAACAATGCATTTCATGTTTATACCCAGTATTTTATGAATTACATTCACCATACAATGCACTGATTGCTACCTAATTAAATATTTAACAAATAAAATTGCTCCTGCTCAGTAAATTGCCCCACTTGAGTCATTTGGCTCTCCCTCTGAGCAGATATTACAATCCTGATTTCATTTCCTTAATTCACACATAATATCTTCCATTTTGCAAGATCCAAAAGAAATCAAGAATGTTTTTTGTGAATGCAAATGAATATGGAGAATATTAAATAATTAAATAATTTCACAAAGGAACAGTTTTTGCTGTTTATAAATAACCAAAATTTCAATAAATACGATCCACACTTATCTGATTCGGTAAGATTCAATGAGTACAGATTTACACATCATTTGTATTGAAAACAAGTTAAAGGAAATGCACTTAGTGTGTACTTTCAAAGCATTTCATCTCTACTCTTTAATTATCTCTGCAGCATTCCTGAGGCAAGTGGATAGCCTACCCCGCAGCCAGGTCTCTGCTACTTTTGACCCAGATTCAATAATCAGGGTCCTGAAGGAGATCAGGAACAGTTACGCATTGAAATATAGAAAATAGGTACATGAATAGGTCATTCGGCCTTTTGAGCCAGCACCACCATTTAATATGATCATGGCCAAACATCTAAAATCAGTCCCCGTTCCTGCTTTCTCCACATATCTCGTCATTTCTTTATCCCTAACAGCTATATCTTCCGTACAGAAGAGAAGAAACGATAGTATAATATGCGTCTTTGATGGTGTGTGTGGGCTGGGTGGTTGGTTTGTGTGAGGGAGAGGTGAGTGTGTGTGGGCTGGGGGCGTGGGTGTGTGTGTGGGCTGAAAGGGTGGGTGAGTGTGGGAGGGGGTGGGTGTGTGTGGGAGGGGGTGGGTGTGTGTGAGTGGGGGGGTGCAAGTGTGGGCGGGGGGTGTGTGTGGGCGGGGGATGTGTGAGCAGGGGGCTTGTAGGGGGGAGGGGTATGTGGGCGGGGGGGTTGTGTAGGGGGAGAGCGGTGTGTGGGCGCGGGGGGGCGGGGTTGTGAGCTTGGAGAAAAGACAGGGCTAAGAGCCATGGGGAGAGGGGAGCATCACAGGGGAGGGGGGGGGGGGAAGAGCCAGAGAGGGGGACAGGAGGGGTAATGGCTGTAATTGGTGATGTGATGTGGTCTCACAGTGGGCGCTGGTCGCTGGTCGTTGGTCATTCTCCACTGCCAGGATCAGAGTCTCCGCTTTCCGTGTGGCAACATCTCCGACTCCAGGCTGGGCTGGGTCTCCAACTCTGGGCTGGGCTGGATCGGATCTCCGACGCTGGACTGCTGCTTGGGGCTGGGCTGGATGGTTCGGGTCCCTCCAAAAGTCCGGTTGGAAATCTCCGCCGTCCTCTCAGCTCCAGTAAAGACGCGATGGCGCAGGAAGGGGCGGACCGTCCCGGGGAGTGACAGGGGAAGAGACTAATCCCTTTTTAGACCTCGCTATCATTTATGACATTCAACCAATCGGAATCAAACTTGGTGGACTCACAGCACAGGAGAACGGCGAGTGAATTGGCGAAAAAGCGTAGTGCTATCACAAACCATTTTTGCGCAAATAGAAAGACCGCCAAACCAGAAGACAATAAGATCAGAGTTTTAGTTATGTACAGATAGATATACTTTGCAAGCTTATTTTTGTTAATATTTCTGCAGAATGAGAATCATATACACAGGACAAGATGTTAAGAAGTCCCTTGTGCCAGTAGGTGGGGAGCATTTCACGACGTTCGTTGATTGTTGAGAGTGGTAGACGCTCAACATCGGGGGGGCGGGGGGGGGGATACGTATACGTATATCTTGGCCTGGGTAACCTTCAGGACAGTTGGGCACAGGACACATCATCAGTAGTGTACCCTTGCATCACTGGGTGTTTCGGCCTTTTAACGCTATACACCCTCTGCAGAAATAATAATGCTTAATACTGTTGCAAAAAAAATGTCAATACAAAAGATTCAAAAGCATCTCAATGTTATTTACTTCCCTAAATAATTTTGATATGACGCATGCAGTTCCGCAACTCATGAGTAACTTCCTCTTTCCAATATTACTGGCATAAGTAGCCAGTTCGCCAGTACTTCTGAAGAAGGGTCACAACCCTAAAAGTCACCTATTCCTTCACTCCATAGATGCTGCCTCACACGCTGAGTTTCTCCAGAATTTTTGTCTACCTTCGATTTTTCCAGCACCTCCATTTCTTTCTTAAACAGTTAGCCAGTAAGATAAGATAAGATAAGATGCATTTATTTGTCACATGTGCCAATTGGCACAACAAAATTAAATCACCTTACAACCATACAGTAAAAATAAAGAACACAACCTGGAGTAGATAGAATTCAAAAGAAAACATCACCCCACAGCAGGATCAAAGTTTCCTACTGTGAGGGAAAGCACCAAAGTCAGTCTCTTCCCCTGATGTTCCCCACTGTTCCCCCGTGGTCGGGGCCTCCCCGAGCCCCCTGCAGTCAGCGGTCAGCGCCCCCGCGTTGGGAGCTCTCTAAACCAGAGCTCCACGATGTTGCAGCAGCGGCCCAACGCTGCGGAGCTCCAACGGCGACCCAGGTAGGCATCGACAGCTCCGTGGTAACTCCAGCGCCGCGCCGCCGCTGATGCAGCTCTGGTCCGGTTCCCGGTCCCCAGCAGGAAAGGCCGCTCCAATCCGGGAGGTAGGCCGAGAGGTGGGGGGGCGAGGACGCGACTCGGAGAAATAGTCACGTACCCGCCAGGAAGCAACTGGGAGTTAGTTTCCCCCTTACCCTGCCCCCCTCCCCCACATAGAAAAGTTAAAGTTTCCCCCCAAAACAAACTTTAAACTGATGTAATGTTGTCCAACAAACTGCATCAGTCAATGGAACGCATGTGTCACGAAGCTTGAATGTTGGCTACCTAGTTTATCTGAATAATAAATTCTAAATAAGGAAAAATCTGCTATTGCAAAATTGAATGCAATATTGGATGAGGATAGTGAAGCTGTGTTATCAATAATTTCTGCAGAAGGGTCTGAAGAAGGGCCTCGACCCAAAATATCGCCCATTCCTTCTATCCAGGGATGCTGCCTGTCCTGCTGAGTTACTCCAGCATTTTGTGTCTATTATCAATAATTTAACCTGCTCTCTTCCACTGGTGTTCTCAGGAAAAAATATGCAGAGGCACTACATTACACCATTATGTATTTTGCATGGATTTCTTGACTACATTCCAAGGTCTAATAACTCAATGATTATTATATTCCACTTCCGTACCAATTTGAAATAACAGAGACTAATGCTAGAAAATAAATTTAACTATAATTTATAATTTAATTCATGTGTAGGATCTTTGCATCTTTTACTTGCCCATGTGAAGAAAGCATCGAAACAGATCCATGCCCAAAACAGTTTATTTGAGATGAGAAGAAACAGCGGTAATATATAACGCTGAATAATACATAGTCGAAGCTTCAATCTGGTACTAAAGGAACACTGCATTATCTTTTGGCTGAAATGTTAAATAAAATGATTGTTTTTTACTGTTCAGGTGGATGTGAAATATTCTACGTTTTTCTAAAGAGAGGAACAGAAGTACTCACTTAGACAACATTCATTCACCCTCAGTATCTAGCTCCAAATCTGGTAGTCTATTTCACTGCTGTTTTTGTTGGATCTTGTGCAGGCATTTGCTGGCTTGTTCACCTACGGAACAATAGTGACTGGACTTCACGTCATTAACATGCTCATGAGCGCCTTGGGGTGCAAGAAACGTGTGATTTACAAATGTGGCTCTTCTTCTATAGTTTCTTCAAGGCATCTTGGTGGTGCAGTAGGTAGCACTGCTGCCTCATAGATCCAAAGACCCAAATTGGTGCTCAGCTTGGGTGAGGAGTTTTCATGTTCTCCCAACGACCAGATGCCCCGGATATGCCAGTTTCCTCCCCATCTACCAAAGACATGCTGATACATTAACCAGCTGCTGTTAGTGACACACTCTAGGATAGATGGCGGTTGCAGAATAAGAATGGAGCTGGTGAGGGTATTAAAGAGAATAGGTAACAGGGACATGGGACTATTCTGCTGGGAGCTGTTATGGAATTGATAAAACTGATTAGCCTGATTGCTAGATTTTACATTGCCATCAACACATGAAATAGCATGGGGTAGAATGATGCAGCAAGATACAGATGATTGAGAGTAAACCAATACATTTCAGTGGACAACAAGTTACAAATGATCTGTGAAAAGAAAAAGAACATTAAAACATTTGGGAAAAGAATCTTCAGATATCCAGAACTGGAATTTAACATCCGTTGGATTTATCAGTCATTCAATTTTATGTGAGTTCATTTAGAAGGGAACATACCTTTACTGATTGAAAGATATAGCAACTGCCATGCAAAATATATATGGACATAGAATCATAGAGCACAGAAACAGACCCTTGAGCTCAACTTCATCATGCCAACCAAAGTGCCCCGTCTCAGCTAGTGCCATTTGCCCGTGTTTGACTAATATCCCTCTAAACTTTCTGGTGTCTTTTAAATGCTGTTATAGTATCTATCCCAATTACCATCTCTGGGGAATGAATTGGGTGAATGCACTGAGTATTTATCCTAGGGTTGGGGAATCAACAACCTGAGAACATAGGTTTAAGGTGAGAGGCGCAAGATTTAATAGGAACTTTAACAGGAACCATACCCACCACCCGCTGAGAGAAAAGGTTGCTCCTCAAGTTCTAGACAAGGCTAAAAGATTTCTTTGAGATGTTCAAAACTCTACGCATCCCTCTGCAATTGGATCCTCAACGTCCTCATCCACAGACCACGGTCTGTTTGAATTGGCAGAAATACTTCTTCCTCATTTACAATCAGTACGGGAGCACCTCAAGACTGTGTGCTCACCCCCCTACTCTATACTCATGACTGTGTAGCCGAACACAGAGCGAACTCCATATTCAATTGTTGGACGAATTACAAATGGTGATAAGTCAGAGTATAGAGGTGAGATTGACCGATAGACCAAATGGTGCCAGCACAACAACCTGGCTCTCAATATCAGTAAAACCAATGAACTGATTATGAACTTTGGAAGAGGGAGGATGACAAGGACCCACAATCCTGTGGGACGATGGTGGAGAGAGTTAAAAATGTCAAATTCCTGGACGTGCATATTTCCGAATATCTTTCCTGGACTCGGCACACTGATGCAATTATAAATAAAGCACATCAACGCTACTTCCTGAGAAGATTACAGAGATTTGGAATGTCAGTGAGGATTTTCTTGAACTTCTACAGGTGCACAGTAGAGAGCATTTTGACTGGGTGCATCATGGCCTGGTTCGGCAACGAACGCCCAGGAGTGGAAAAAGGTGTAAAAAATTGTGAACACTGCCCAGTCCATCACCGGCATTGACCTCTTCATTATCAAAGGGCTTTATCGGAGTCGCTGCCTCAAAAAGGCAGCCAGGATAATCAGAGACCCAAACCATCATGGCCACACACGTATTTCACCCCTGCCATTGGGAAGAAGGTACAGGAGCTTGAAAACTGTAATGTCCAGGTTCAGGAACAGCTTCTTCCCTGCAGCCATCGGGCTATTAAACACTACAACCTCAAATAAGCTCTGAACTACAATAGACTATTATTATCATTATTATTGCACTACTATCGTTTGTTTTTTGACTATATGCATGCATGTGTATGTATATATATATATATGTTTGTGTGTATGGATATGCATGTTTGTGTATATATGGATATAATCTAGGTGTGTGGGTGTGTGTGTGGGTGTGGGTGTATGTGTGTGGGTGGGTGTCATTTTGCCTTTAAAACGTTTTTTCTCGAAAACCAGACGCAAATACGCTGAGATCTTTACCTATTTCGGCAGCGATTTAACATATGATTTCAGAAATCGACTCCTCTCTAAATTTGATCAAATATTTCCCCAGATTTTTAATAAAGTACGGACTTTTTTTAATTAAACTGCTGCGGCAGCTGCGGACATCACAATGCTCTTGCTCGCGGCACCGCCACCCCCTCCCCCTTTCTCGATTACAGCAGATGCTCTCAACGCGCAGGCGCACTTTCCACCACCTTCCCCCCCCCACTCAGATTCAAAGGGAGAAATGGCCGCCAGGGTCACCTTCTCATTGCGTGCCCTGCGCGACGATAACGGCTGCTGCCGCCCAGCTCATCTCCACTTCTCCCCCCCTCCTCTTGTCACCTCTCTCCCTCTCTCACCTCTCCTCTCTACCCGTCACAGGAGACCAACTCCTTTCCGTGTCCACGGCCCGAACGTCTGTAACACTGGCGGAAGCCATGATCGGCTGGTCGTCCACTGCTTTTCGCAGCTCAGCAAAGAGCCTTAGCGAGCTAGAGGTTCTTTGCTCCTCTGGTCGCTCCGTGCTCGCTCGAGTACCCGCGACCTGCCGCCCCGCTGCACTCCTCTCTCTCCCCCTCTCTCTCTCTCCCCCTCTCTCTGTCCCCCTCTCTATCTCTCCTCTCTCTCTCTCACTCCCCCTCTCTTTCTCCCTCCCCCTCTCTCTCCCCCTCTTTCTCTCCCCTCTCTCTTTCACCCCCACATTGGGGGAACAGACCCAATGGGTCTGCACTTGGTCTGGTATACTTTTATAACTGTGTGTGTGTGTGTGTGTGGGTGTCATTTTGCCTTTGAAACGTATTTCCTCGAAAACCAGACGAAAAAATGTGGAGATTTTACATAATTCAGTAGGGATTTACCTTATGAGTTCAGAAATCCACTCTTTGGTCAATTATTTCCCCGAATTTGAATAGAATTGTTCACAGAACTCACTTAAAAAAATAAATCAACGCTTGCTAGCTGCTGTCGTCACAATGCCCACAATTCTCACCTCCTCCCCTCTCCTCCCTCCCTCTCTTCCCTCTCCTCTCTACCCATCACAGAGGCCAAACTTCTCTCTGGGGAGGCTCGATCGTCTGTCCCCCCCCCCCTCCCCCCAGTTAAGCCCGGCTCTGTCATGTTGGCAGGTACGCTAGTGGAAGTCACGATCAGCTAGTCGATTTTCACTGCTGATTTTCCCGCTGATTTTCACTGTCCTCAGATCACTCCGTGCCTCGCTCGGGCTGTCGCACCGCCCCCCTCCTCTCCCTATCTCTCTCCCCCCCTCTCTCTCCCCCCTCTCTCTCTCCCCTCTCCCACCTCTCCCTCTCTCTTCCCCCTCTCCTCTCCCTCCCTCCCCTTCTATCTCACTCTCTCCCAGCTCTCTCTCTCTCTCTCCCCTCACTCTCTCTCTCTCTCAATCCTCTCTCTTTCACTCCCCTCTCTCTCCCTCTCCCTCTCTCTCTCCACCTTCCTCTCCCCAACCCCCTGCCCTACCCCACCCTCCCTCCCCTAAACCCCCTTCCCCCCCTCCCCTCCACACTCTCCCCTCCACCCCTCCCCTACCCCCTTCCCTCCACCCCCTCCCCTACCCCTTCCCTCGACCTCCCCCTCCCTTACCCCCCTCTCCCTCCTCCCCTCCCCCCCTCTCAGCCCCCTTTCCTCCCTCTCTCTCCCCTCCCCTCTCCCTCCTCCCATCTCTCGCTTCCCCCTCCCTCACCCTCCCCCTCACCCACCCTCCCTCTCCTCCTCCCCTCCACCCCCCTCCCTATGTCTCTTGCCCTTCTGTCTGTCTCTCTCTCTGTCTCTCCCCATTCTCTCTCTGTCATCACTCTCTAACCCCCTCCCCTCCCTCTCTAGACACGACTGCAAGTTGGGGGCTATGCATCAGTGGATAGGGCGGTTATGGGGTGAAAGGAGAAAATTAATAATATTAATATAATATCAAAGGGGGTAGTTAGTGTGTGTGTGGGGGTGGCAAGTGTGTGTGGCACCACATGCCGCCCCACCCTCCCCCCCCTCCCCCCCCACAAACGCGTGTTGGGGGAACAGACCCAACAGGTCTGCACTTTGTCTAGTAACTATTAAAACTGATCTTGTATGTGTGTGTGTGTGTGTGTGTGTATGTGTATAATCATACTGCTCGAAAGAACGATGCTCTAATGGTCAAAAGTTTACATATTCCGATAGGGATTTATGCCGTGAAGTCAAAAATTGCCTTATCTGAAAATGTCATGCATTATTTCTCAAGTTATTTATGAAAATGTTCACAAATGTACAGAAAATTTGAAAAAAATAACTGCGTTTTCCTTGTGCTTACAGCTGTGATGTCACAGTGGGATTGTAGCCCTGCTCGCAACATTGTTGCGATACAAGTACACTAAGTTCTGCTAGCCCTAGCAAGTGGAAATGCTTTTTTAACGTCACAGTACGCTGAGCTGCTAGCTAACAAGTGTAAATGCATTTTTTTTAATGTTTAAAAATGAGGGAGGTTGCATAAGGCAAAATGAGCGGCCTCTGCAGAGTTGTCGGCTATGGGTGAGTGGTGGAATATTGCGTTGGGGAACAGGTTGCATTGGGGGACCAGGCCTCCCATGTGACATGGACCCAATGGTCCCACTTGGTCTAGTGCACACACACACACACACACACACACACATATATATATATATATATATATATATATATATATATATATAATTATATATATATATATATATGTGTGTGTGTGTGTATACTTGTGAGTGTGTGTGTATATACACACATTGAACTTTTTTTCTCTCGTTTATTACATTGTTTACAGTGTACTGTGTTTACATATTCTGTTGTGCAGCAGCAAGTAGGAATCTCATTGTTCTATCTGGGATGTATGGCAATAAAACACTCTTGACCCTTGAACTGTATGGTTTTAATTTTGATAGAAAGTTGATAGGGAGAATATCTGCAGAAATAAGAAACCAATTTTAGAGACACAAGAAACTACAGTTGCTGGAATATTGAACAAAAGACAAAGTGCTGGAGGATCCCAATGGGTCAGGCAGCATCTGTGGAGGGGATGGATAGACAATGTTTCGGTTTGGGAACCTTCCTTGGGCAGATTTTAGGTGACAGACAAAGGAACAAGAGGGAAAATGAGCAAAGGTCTGATCTGCAATGCACTGACTGAAAACAGATTCAATGCTCACTTTCAATAGGATGTATACTTGAAAAGGGAAAATACTGCAAGGATATGGGAAAACAGTGGAACTGAATGTATAGCAATTTCAAAGAACTGGTACAGGAATGATAGGCTGAATGTCTGCATTCTGTGAAGTGTTCTGTAATGCTGGAAGGATTATGAATAAGTGACATCTCAAGATTTTTAGTTCATGACAATGAACATGTGAAATCAGATGACTTAATGCTCAATACTCCACCAACATTGTAAACTTCAGTATGTCATGTTTTATTAAAAACATACACATACACACAGATGGCAGCTATAATGGGTATTAGAGTAGACATTTTTATAAATCCTATTACAAATTTGTCACCAAAACATGCTCGTGCTTTCAATTACTGCTTTGCTTGCTACAAGATATATTATTTGTCATCATGCCTTATTGAAGATATAATCTGATGTGAGTTGGAGCTTGCATGTTAAGGAATAAAATATTCCAAGGCACGTAACAGAAAGGTTATCAGACTAAAATTGAACCCACAACCACACACTAGGTACAATGAGAAGAGGTTTTAAAGAAAATGGGGTAAATTGGAAAAAGTTTAGGAAGTAAATTCCAGGAAGATTATATCTTTGAAGGCATAGTCACCAAAGAAAGGTAGGAGGACTAGTAAAAGGACAGGGGGTTACACAAAAAGCTGGAGAAACTCAGTGGGTGCAGCAGCGTCTAAGGAGCGAAGGAGATAGGCGACGTTTCAGGTCGAGACCCTTCTTCAGAAAAAGGGCAGAATTGGTGGAACATAGAGCTCTTGGTAGGTAATAGGGCGAGGGATGTGAAAAGGATTGTGGTCAGCATGCTTTCCTATTGAGCTGTCATATTTCCGAAGAAGAATGGTGAGATTCATTACCATTTATAACATGATGACCTGTGATCCAAGTTCACGGAGAGAGGGATAAAACTTAACATGTGGTTCTACAAATACCACATGAATTTGAAATCCTAGACATTCCTGTACTGAGTACACTTTTGAACAGGATTGTCAGGAGGGGGGGGGGGGGGGGAGAGAGGGGGAGAGAGGAGGGTCTTTGAAATTAAATGTTATCTTTAAGAATTAGTACAGTGTTTTAAAGAACAATAAATTAAACGTTAATCTATTAAAATTTTTGAAGTTTAACCAAAACAATGAAATTCAATCGGACTCTTATCTTTAAAGATTTGGAAGTCAGCACTTTGTTCACAAAGTGAGGAAGACCGTTAGTGAAGGATTGGAAGAATGTTCTCGAAATGCTACTCAGGAAATCCGAGCCGAGACGCAAGCGTTCGACAACCAAAGCTCTCAGGAGTTCAGCATCGCGACTTTTGAACAATGCGGGAGGAGGGAGGGGTGGGAGGTGATATCAGTCGCAGCGCGAGCAGACGGCAGATCCATTGTCACGTCATCAACGAAAACCCCCCCAAAAAAACAGGCGTTTTGAATTGAAAGTTGGAGCGGATCTGTGAACATCCGCTCCAAATTATTAATAACTCAAGAAATAAAGCAGGACATTTTCAGTTAAGCCGATTTTTGACTCCAGGGGGTAAATCTCTACCGTAATATGTAAAAATGTTTCCGTTAGCACGTTGTTTCTTCGAGTAGATGTGATCACACACAAACAAATAAATACACACTCACACACACACACACATCCAAAATCAGAGTTTTATAGCTATAAATAAGAATATATATATACACACACACACAGACACATATATATATATATATATATATATATATATATATATATATATATATATATATATATACACACACACATATACATATTTACACACACACACATATATACACATACAACACACACACACATATATATACACACACACACACATTTATACACACACACATATATATATATGTATATATATGTATATATATATATATACACACACACACAAATATACTATGTATGTATACTGTGTGTGTGTGTGTGTGTGTGTGTGTGTGTGTGTGTGTGTGTGTGCGTGTGTGAAATATATATATATATATATATATACTGTATATACACACTCACAATTTATTTTGCATAATACTTATACAAAGCTATTGCTGCTCTCCACAAGGGCATTTCCAGAGGTTATTGACCAGGACCATGATAGCACCCACTGCAGAAACTAATTAAGTTCATGAGAGTACGTTCACCAGTGAGTCACTGGTCTGACATGAAATGTCTGCAACTTAACAAAAACCCAGAAAATCGTTATATGTTTTGATGTTTATTGCTTAGACACATTTCATTTCATTCTGACACAGAAATCTTAAAATCTAAACTCGCAAATATTTAACGTGAATTAATCATCTTTAGGGAAAAAACTCAAAGCGAAATAACTGTTTCTCATTTCAACTCTCTTCCTTAAAATAATATTCTTTGCAAAAAACCCACAGGAAATATACAGAGCTGAACGGGCTCTGCCCTTTGGACTGTTGACCCAACTACAAATGATTGAACGGTGTCTTGCTGACTCACCATCAACAAGCACCCTATTATGTACCACAATTGCCTGAGAATTAATCATCATGTATGGGTTCCTTGATGAGTAAATTTCTTTGGTTCTACAGTTGGAAAATTGTAACCCTGTGAAATGGATATTGAAAGAGGATCTACTAAAACAAAGGGTAATTGTTCAAGGACTATTTTCCTTTCTTCAGAGTAGTTGGGGTGTTACAACACACTGATTTATCTTTAAGGGCCTGTCCCACTTAGGCGATTATTTAGGCGGCTGCCGGCAACTGTCGTAGCTGGTCGCCGAAAAAACGGCAACTGGACTGACATCCGGCGACCCATTAGGACGTCCACCTAAAACCACACCTACGACCACACAGGTGACAACCTACGACAACCGCTCAACCTACATCCACCTGCAACAAGCTACAACCCTGTCGGCGGCAACTGAAGACAACTGAAGACAATTCAGTCGCGGTTACCTGTCACCGGCTGACGTAGGTTGACGCAGATAGTCACCAATGGAATTCACCGAAATCAGCACCGGTGACAACCTACGTTACCTGGCGACAACCTACGACAACACCTACGTCAGGGGAAATCAAGCTACGCTCACTGTGGCCAAAAATCTTTGAGCACATTGAAAATCCAGCGGCGACCAGAAAGACGCTATGACTCATTGGGCGACTGTGGAGACTACTCATGACCATACAGGCGACACCCCGGCGACCATGTGGCGACAGCCTAGTCACCTGTAGTCACCTAAAAATAGCCTACGTGGGACAGGCCCTTTACTTTCCTTCAGGGCAGGCAGGATGAATTATCATCAAGGCATTAAATTTTACACATCCAATACACCAACTACATACTCTTTTGTCTTTTGGTTCATGATGGTTATGGTAAGAAAGGAGGACCTAAAACTGAACCAATTCTGAGCAACTTGAGTGAATCCTCAAGAATTAAGACCATTTATTGGTCATGTCTATAAGCAGATATAAGCTCGAAAATTGAAATTTTACTTCGGAGAGTCACGTGCGTGAAGAAGGCCGTCTCCACGCATGCGCGTCATTACGTCTGACGCATTGTGCAACGACCATTTTTTCAAACAGCTTTGGCTGAAATCGTTGCTCCCGGTCTGGAGTACGTTTATTGGAGAATACTTGTATTGTGAATTGTGCAAAATATGTCCAAGGTGAAGAGGCGAGCCGCGACCAAAACAGCTGCGGAAGACCACGGGCCTGCGGGCAGCGTGCAACCGCCGAATTCGCCTATAGAGCCGCTGGCAGAGCAACCAGCAGCCACAGATTTGTGCGGCCAGAAGGCACCTTGGCTACTCCACGGGGGAGGAAAGCCACAAGAAAGTCTGTAAAGGCCCTGGACTCTGAGGAGTTAGGCCAGGAGGAGGTGGACGAGTTCCCTCCTCAGGGCAGTGTTTCCGGCAGGCTGACCCAGCTGGAGAGCCTTGTGAACAGGTTACTCCAGCACGACACGCTCCAGAGGAAGGAGCTATTGGAGCCCAGGGAGTTTATTGAACCCGAGGCAGCAGCGCCTGTGTCAGGGCTGCGTGATATCTCCCCGTCAGATGACGGGAGCGTACGAGGCTGACCCAGAGTACGGAGGCACAGTTGGGTAGAGGGACCGTCGGGTGTATTGGCCATAGCATCCAGATTTGTGGTCCCAGCCCTCATCGGCGAACCATTGGATACAGAGCTCGCCGAGAATATCAATTATATGGCTTCCCATCCTCTGCAAGAACAGACGATGGAGGAAACCACTGCCAGGTACACTACTCCACAGAACTGTGCCTCATTGAGTGTCCCCATAGTAAACCAATCTATGTGGGGGCACATTGGAGGGGGCATCAGAGCCCAGGAGGTAAAATTGCAGAAAGTACTTTGGCTACTCGCCTCGGGCATCACGGCCTTTGCAAGGTCAGTGGAGGGGGCGCCTTTCTCAGAGACTCAGGAGGACGCTTTGGCATTAATGTGCAATGCACATTTTGAAATTAATTTTATCGGGAAAAATGGCATCCGTCCTGCCATTAACCCTAAATTTGCTGGACTGTGTAAACCGGGGACAGTTCAACCCCCAGACCTCCTATTCAGAGAAAACCTGAGTAAACAGGTGAAAGATTTGGACGAAGAGTCTAAGACTTTTGAGCTCATCAAGATGCCTCCGAGGGGGTCGTCTTTTTGCAGACTGTACCCCTACCCTCAGGTGCATGCCAAACGGTTCACTGACTATGGTGGACGTTGTGTGGAGCAAACTACACAGAGGCCTTTTTTAGGGCAGGGCCCGAGTCGGGCATGTTCAAGATGCGGCGCTCTCCAGCAGTCCTACCCTCCCAGAAGCAGTGACGTTACCGCCGGTAAATCCTAAGGTAGGTGTGACTGCAATGGATACATTACAAGTTGGGGGGAGATTGCAGTTTTTCTTACATGAATGGTAGTGGATAACATCTAACCCATTTATACTGCATAGTATTCAAGGTTTTCAAATTTAGTTCATTTCCGACTTGCCTCCACCTACTCAGCACACACCTGGCCGTGAGTTTGTGTTCTCACAACAGGAATGTATTAGTGCACAAAAAGAGCTAGACTCTTTGTTTAAAAAAGGTGTAATTGAAAGGGCAAAGCGTGAGTCTTATCAATGTGTGCCCAATATCTTTATGAGGCCAAAAGAGGACGGAGGATGTAGGATTATTCTAGATTTGACAGAGCTTAACACTTTTGTGCAGTGTAAACATTTCAAAATGGAAACGTTTGTTACAGCTAAACAACTGCTTTCCAGGGGATGTTATATGGCAAGCATTGGCCTCAAAGATGCTTACTATTCAGTGGCCATTCATGAGCAGCACAGACACTTTTTTAGGTTTAACTAGATGGATCAGTTCTGGCAGTTTAAAGCTTTGCCTAACGGATTAACTTTGGCTCCCAGACTATTCACAAAATTGCTCAAACCAGTTCTGGGGTTACTCAGAGCACAAAATCATATTGTCATTGCATATTTGGATGCCATTTTAGTAATTGTGAGGACTTTTGAATTAGCTGAATCATCTGTGTCAGCGACAAAACTCGTTTTAGAAAGGATTGGATTAATTATCCATTCAGTTAAGTCTAAATTGGTGCCATCTAAGATAATTGACTATTTGGGGTTCACCATTAACTTAGTACACATGTCAGTGACTCTGCCTCAGGGCAAGCAATTAGACTTAATTGAAGCCTGCAGAAAACTCATTGTTGATAATCGCCCTTCTATTAGACATGTGGCTCGGATAATTGGAAAATTAGTGGCAGCATTCCCAGCTGCTCAATTCGGGCCTTTGCACTACCAAAATTTACAGCGTGCAAAGGAACAGGCACTTAAGCTTCAGAGAGGTCATTTTGATAGACCCATGCAGCTATCAGCTGATGCTCGAACTGAGTTACAATGATGGTGGATAGCCAATATTCAGTGCTGCTCTGGTACTATTCTAGTCAATACACCATCAATTATCCTGCAGACTGATGCCAGTGCACTTGGTTGGGGTGCTACTGATACTGTCTCAAACTGCGGTGGCAGATGGGATCTGCAGGAAGCATCCATTCTTCAATCACACGGTATTAACTATTTAGAGTTGTTGGGTGCACTCTATGGGTTAAAGGCTTTTTGTACCAACAAGCATCATGTGCATGTCCAACTTCAGATTGACAATACTACTGCGGTAGCGTACATTCATCACATGGGTGGCAGTAAGTCTGTACCTGTGATTGGTTGTCCAATCTTCTCTGGCACTGGTGTATTGCAAGAAACATCTGGGTTTCAGCTATCTATTTACCAGAAAGGTATAACACAGTGGCAGACACCAGGTCATGGGAGTTCAATGATAACAAAGAATGGATGTTAAATCACAAAGTGTTCAATGATATTGTCCTTCGTTATGGTGTGCCGGATATTGATCTGTTTGCTTCCCGGCTAAATCATCAGTTACCAATTTATGTGTCATGGGAGCCAGGCCCAGGGGCAGTAGCAGTGGATGCATTCTCGCTACATTGGGGTGGTAAATTTGTGTATGTATTTCCCCCATTCTGCCTCATTACCCGATGTGTGGCAAAGATCCAGCAAGAATCCGCCATTGGTATTCTGGTAGTGCCAGACTGGCCTACTCAGCATTGGTTCCCTCTGGTGCTAGCTTTAATCACACAGCCCTTTATGGTAGTGCCCAAGAGCAGAAATCTGCTGGTACACACAGTGACAGGGGATAGCCACCCTCTTCATAACCGTATAAATCTGTTGGTTTGTAGATTCTGAAGAGACCGTTCCTGGGGCTCGGGCTTTCAGAGCGTACCTTTGATGTCATCACTGCGGCCTGGAGGAAGAGCACTCAGAAACAGTACATTTCTCATATAAGAAAATGGGAGATGTATACCACACAGCTACGATCACTGATGTCTTGGAGTTTCTATCATCAATCTATCACGATAGCAAACTGAGTTATAGTGCCATTAACAGTGCCCGCTGTGCTTTGTCCAATTATTTACAGCTGGGGTCAGCACATCACACGGCAGGGTCCCACCCTTTAATAACTAAATTTATGAAGGGCGTCTTTAATTCCACTCCACCTAGACCCAGGTACACTCATATATGGGATGTCAGAGTGGTCCTCACACTGCTCCATTAGTGGGCACCAGTTTCATCTCTGTCTCTACACCATCTGACTTTGAAAGTAGTTATGCTCATGGCCCTGGCCCTAGCACAACGGGTCCAAACACTACATAAACTGGACAGTATGAGTTTGTCTGGCAATAATGTCACCTTTTTCGTTAGGGATCTCATCAAACAGAGCAGGCCAGGGGTACTAGGGCTCAAGTTGAGTTTCATGCCATATCGCTCAGATCCACGAGTGTGTGTCGTATCATCCATAACCCATCACATTAAGGTCACCAGGAGCTTGAGAGGCTCGGAACTCTCCTTTTTTGTCAGCTACACCAAACCTCACAAACAGGTTACGGTGCAGACCATCTCTAGATGGCTTAAACAGGTTCTGGCATGTGCAGGAGTGGACACTGATATTTTTAAACCTCATTCCACCAGGGCTGCATCGACGTTAGTTAAGGGACATGGACGTTCCTCCTGACCAAATTCTGGCGGCTGCGGGATGGTCGTTTTATGAGAGGAATGAGAGGTTTTATAATAAGCCTGTTGCCAGATCCGGGGGTTTTGCTGACTCTGTTTTAAGTTCTGTTTCACAGTTTCCCCCTGGGTGAGAGGGGTCACTGTTTGTTTTCCTTTTCTGTTATTAAACCATTACTATTGTTAAAACATGTCATGTTTGAATGCATTCATTTTCTCACTCGTCCTTGTTAATTGATGCAGCTGTGACGCGTGGACACATTCCTCGGCATGAAATCACAGACCTTCAAAGTCTTCACGTAGTCACTCACGTGACTCCGAAGTAAAATAGTAAGATTAAACGAGAACTTACCAGTTTGAAGTTTGATCGTTATTTTATGAGGAGTTACGATGAGGGATTACGTGCCCTCTACTACTTACCCTCGTAACTTAACGATCATCTGGTAGTTCTAGTCATCAAAAATCTTACTATGTTAGTTTAACAACTGTTATCTGTAATTTCACACTGTTGCTTTGAAGATTGACGCGCATGCGTGGGGACGGCCTTCTTCACGTAATCCCTCATCGTAACTCCTCATAAAATAACGATCAAACTTCAAACTGGTAAGTTCTCGTTTAATCTTGCTATCATTACTGCACTTTCACAGGTACATTAGACACAACAACAATGATACATAAATTATCTATTATTCTACACGTGATAGACCATGATAGCACAAAAACAAAGCACGCAGAACAACCATCACAATTAAAAGTTTGTAGACTTCTCAATATCTGGCATGAATCAAAACTAGTGACACAAGACACTGCAGATGCTGGAATCTTGAGATTCAAAATTCCCTGCATTTGTGTGCTGCGTTTTTGAACTTAATACTTTGTAATGTTGGAGTACATTTGATGAATGGTTGTGATGTGGCGCAGGTGACAATTAATCTGCATCTGACAGGATTTCAAAATCACAGTGTGATGATCACCATGTCATTTGTTTTAGTGAATGGTTTAATATTGGTCTGGACACCAGGTACAACGCCCCATCATGCTTCAAGATGATGAAATGGGATCTTTAGAAACAACTTCAAAGGCCAGGTATGGCCTTGGTAAGCACCTCAATGAAAGATGTTTTCATATTAGCACGGTGGTGCAGCGGTAGAGTTACTGCCTTACAGCGACAGAGTTTGATCCTGACTACGGCTACTTGGCTGTATAGAATTTGTACGTTCTCCCCATGACCTGCATGGGGTTTCTCCGGGATCTCCGGTTTCCTCCCACACTCCAAAAAAGTACAGTTGGTAGGTTAATTGCCTTGGTATAATTGTAAATTGTCCCTAGTGTTTGTAGGATAGTGTTAATGTGCACGGATTGGTGGTCGATGTGGACTCGCTGGGCTGAAGGCTTCAGCGAGTATCTCCAAACTAAACTAAACTGAACTGATCACAGTGCTGTTCTGGAACTTAAGATGGCAATTCTATGCTCAAGCTTCTGGATTGGGGTAATGTATCCACTATTTTCTAGTTGGAAACCATCCACAGCCAAAGTATCATTCAACTTTTCAACAGAAAGGAAGTGATATGGATCCTTCTATGTAGTAATTTATTTCTACGAATTTCCAAGGGCATTTAGAACTAGCTCAAGAGACTGGCTTCGGTCTTTGCATTGTTTTTTCCCCCCACAAAAATGGAGTAATAGAAATAGATCATAGAACGTTACTGCACAGCAGGAGGCCTTTTGGTTCATTGTGTCAACACCCACCAAATGTAGGCAAACCTTACTTCCCTGGCCTAGACCACAGCCCTGCAGGTTATGACTTTAAACATGGTGCTGACAGCACAAACTGTTACTTGAGGCCTGAATGCAGGATTGAGAGTCAAGTTGTAAAATGTGCGAAGAAACTGGAAAACAAATAAAAAACATTTACAGTTGTGTCACATTTTAACGTTGTAACACAGTCCCAAAGCCCTTTGCAGGCATGAGTGTGTGCAGGAAGAGATTGGCAGAGCAAATAATCATTTATTAATTCGAATGCAGATCATATATTAACGTGCTCTCCTAATATGCCCATTTAAAATTCCTGTTCATGCCTCTGCCAAGAGGGATATTACCAGAGACACAAGAGACCGCAGATGCTGACATCTGGAGCAAAAACAATCTACTGAAGGAACTCAGTGGATCATGCGGCATCTCTGGAAGGAAATGGACAGTCAATGTTTCGGGTCAGACCCTGCATTAGGAATGAGGGTGGAGAGTGAAGATGGCCAATATAAAGAGGAGAGGGGGAGTGCTGAGACAGGGGCCAGTGATTGATTGATGGAGGAAGGGTAGATGGAGCCAGGTGGAGGAGGGATGGTCAAGATTCAGCGGGAGGTGGATGATAGCTAGAGCAGATAAAAAACAAAGTCAAATGGAGCCAGACTGGGGGAAGCGAGGATGGAGTGGAGACAGTTTTAATTGTGATAACCAGGAACACTAATGGGCCTGTCCCACTTAGGCAACTTTTTAGCCGACTGCAGGAGACTATGAAGTCACCACATGGTCGCCACATGTTCGTGGGTAGTCGCCTTCATGGTCGTGAGGAGTTCCCGCATTCTGGGAACTAGACGCGGCCTCATTATAGTCATCGCAAAATTTTCAACATGTTGAAAAATTAGCGGCAACTAGAATGAAGCCGCCATGGAGAGTAGCGAGAATTCTTGTGCCGTAGGTGGGTCACCAAAATGTCCTAGTGGGATGCCAGGAGGACGATGGTTCTCATAGGTTCTCATGGGTTGTAACTGGTGCTGACCGGTGAATTTCATTGGCTCATTGGGGAAAATGACGTAAGCAGTAGTTTTCAGAACCAAGGATAACATGTTAATGTCCGCCGAGCTTCACAGCCGTATATCTCTGATTTCTTAAAAGTTGTCTCCACTCCTTCTCCCTCCTTCTCTGCCCTCTCCCCCCTCTTTTAAAGGACTTACCGTACACTGTGCTTTAGCCGTCTTAATTACAGCGGCAAACTTCCTGTTCATTGCGGTGTGTGTCTGTATCACCTTTGCTTTGCATCGTGTGAATTTCACTCAGACAGCGCTCCCCCCGCTTGCCCTGTCCCCCACCTGCATAATGGGCTGGTGAAGGAAACGATGTGTGTGTGTGTGTGTTCTGACAGTCGCCGTTCCAGTTGCCTGTTTTTCATGCGACTGTCGGCAACTTGACAGTCGCCGGCAGTCGCCTGAAAAATCGCCTGTGGGACAGGGCCATTAGGCTTCCTGTTTTGGAATGTGATTAGTAGGGAGGATAATGTTGGGAATTGTTAGGGGAGAAGTGAAGGGCAGATAGAACTAGAATCAGATAGAGAGGTGGGAGGATCTGATGGTTGAAATGTATGGATAATAGCTGGATGGGACCAGGAGGGGAGTGGGATAAAAATGGGAGATGTGAGTTGGAGAGGGACAAAATGGGATGATCAGAGGTGGACTGGAAGGATAGGAGGGGAACACAGGAGGCAACGGTTACCTGAAATTGGAATATTATCAGACACGATGTGACATTATTAGCCATTTGGAATGTAAACTAAAAGTTCACACGATAAGGCAAGCTTAAATGATGAGGGAAAGGAAATTTAGAGCTCAGGACGTAACTGCTTGAAAGTTAAGGTGAATTTGCTGATGAAGTAAAGGTCTGACACTTGGCTAGTGAGTTAGTAGTGTCCTTGTAATTCTGCAGACTAAGATTGGGTGCAAATTAAACACATTCTACACAGGGCTGTGTATTCCAAATCAATACTTATTAGACCTGCATGGAGACCATAAGTAGCAAGGTGTAAATAGGCTGTCACAGGGAGCTCAGCAGAGCAACATCAAACCAGTAAATGCCTTTAATAAGGGTCTTATAAACAAAGAGGAAACATATATACTCCAACTGGTATAAGTGTCCACTTTAAACAAGAACCCTTTCTTCTGTTCCTGTTGTAAAATCACATTTGCAACCATTACACTGATGGAGCACCATTAATGAAACTGAACAATGGAAGACATGAAAGAGTGTCATCGAGGAGAGACGGAGCATAAGGTGGTGAAAAGCACACTGCTTTGCAGCTAAATTTGACATCAGAAATGATCAAGAGGGCAGAACTGCAGGGCTGAAGGAAGTTACAAAGATGGGGGAATGAGTCAAGGAGGGAGCTGAATACAAGAGGATTATTATTAAACTGAGACAATGTTGAACCCAACATCCAGAGCAGGTCAATGAGTGAAAGAGTGTGGGTGGATGGGACATTGTACAGGCAGCAGAACTTTAAACAACCATGTCCAACTCGGGTGAAAAATGGGAAAATAGCTAGACATTGGAATAGTCAAGAGTTGACAAAAATAATGAGAGTTTCTGCAGCGGACAAGCAATGTTACAGAAAATAAGTTTATGTGAACCAATCAAATCAGATACCATATATAAATCCAATCAAGCAAGTATAACAGATACGCAAAGGAACAGAGCGCAGAATATAGTACTCAGCATTATAACGCACCCTTTCCATAGACAAAGTCCAATATCCGCATCGGGGTAGAGTGAATTGACAGTATCCTAGCTTATGGGAGGACAAGTCATAGCAAAGACACAAGTTTGCCACGATTGCGAAAGGCCTGAGTTGGCTGCAATTTGCCAGGGCGAGAAATAGAATTGATGAGAGGGAATGGAATTTCAACTGCTCCAAATAATCAGAAGAAGAACATTTCTGTTCATTCAATAAAGGATGTCAAACAGTCGGAGAAAACCAAGTCAAAGAGAAGAGGGGACAGCAAGATGGAAAGAGTATCAGCATCATGCATGTGTAAACCACATTGTGTTTTTCACCAATGTTTCCTGGACGCTGTAGATCGATGAGAAATGCAAGGGAGTCACGAATCACGTACTCCAAATTAGCGATGTGGCAGGGAGAAGAGAAGTAATTCACTGGCTGTAGTATCTATACATAACTAGAACTCTGATCTTGTGCTCTGTCCGGTGTGAGTGCTTTTTAAATTTGCGCAAAAACAGTACGCTTTAGCACTACGTTTTTTTGCCAGCTCACTCGCCGTTTTCCTGTGCTGCAAGAGCAACAAGTTTCATTCCGATTGGTTGTATATTGTAAAAGGTAGCAAGGTTTAAAAATCTTAAAAACCGCGCGTGTGTAGATTGATCTCCTCCCCTGCCAGTCAACGGCACGCGGATTGGTCTCTTCCCCTGTCTCTTCTGTCCGCCCCTTCCTGCGCCATTGCTTCTTTACTGGAGCTGAGGGTGGCCGGTGGAGGTTTCCAATCGGACACAATTTTCGGAGGGACCAGAAGCTGCGCGGCTCGGGAGAGGTCGGCAAATGAAAAGCGGAGAATCTGATCCCGGCGGAGGAGAGACTACAGCGTCCACTGTGAGTCCCAAAAGCATCACCATCAAAATGTCCCGCTACTCCAGCCCTTCCCGTTCTGGTTCCCCTCGTGACTCCTGACCCCTTCCCTCGTGATAATCCCCCTCCCCCATGGCTTATTCCTTAAAACATGTCCTTTACCAAACGTTCTTACTTATCTGATGGTGCCAAACTTTGAAGATGTTCCCACGTAAGACCACACAGCATGTTAAAGATACACTAGGAAGTTGTGATCTTCAGTGAATTTACATTCAAAGTATTATTTGGAATGGAAATGGTCTCACAAAATGTCCTGAGTGTATAGACTGTAATCAACAAAGTGGATGAGAAGTTACAATTATGTAGCACTTTATTGCACCTTTCAGTAAACCACCAAGCATCTAATGCGCAACAAATTACATAATGGTGCAGCTGGTGTTGGTATCAACCGTTATGAACACAGCAAAGTGCCACAATGGCCTTGCTAGTAAGGAGCTACATATAGTCTAAATAATTGCTGCATCACTCAGATCAGTAATAGAAAATGATTCAAAGTCCAATAATTAATACTGGTACTAAAAGCCCAGTAATAGAAAATGTGCCATTGCTTAATTGATGTAATTAGACGCGTCTTCATTGTAGTATCCAATTTTTAAATATCACACCATAGAAGCATATAAGGATGGAAAAATCAAGTACGAGAGGCCATAGCTTTAAGATGAGAGGGGCGAAGGATAAAGGAGAGATGCAGGGCAAGATTTTTTTAATATAGAGGGTGATGAGTGCATGGAATGTGCTGCTGGGGGAGGGGGTTGAAGCAGATATGTTAGTGGCATTAAAAAAACATTTAGATAGGCATATGGCTATGTAAGGAATGGAGGGATATCGGTTATGTGCAGAGAGATGAGTGATGGCATCATGTTCGGCACAGACATTGTGGACCGAAGAGCCTGTTCTTGTGGTGTACTGTTCTATATTCTATGTTCTATAGGGTGACATGAAGAGATAGTCGAGTTTGAGTTAATGGAATATTTTCAAAAATATAATACCTTTTGAAGACATAGGCTACTTTTTAAGGACTTTAATAAATATTTTTGCAATTTAGGGCTACAGAAATGTGACATGCTGCAAAGATGTGTTATTGAACAAGGATAAAAAAGTATCATCTTTGCAGACAGTTCCTCAGGATCGCGAATGACTTGTCACTCCAGTTTTGTGGGCTCTGAGGTGGTTGATGCTAATGTGGGAATTGCAGATTCACCCACAGATAAAGCAGGAGGTACCTGATAGTGCGGGAGGACAGATAGGTTATGAGCTGGTGCTTTCCTCCCACTTCTGTCTACTACTGATGAATGGAATCAAGGTTCCCTATGTAATCTGGAATGCTCCTTTAATATCCATTGCATATATTCTTTAATCATTTCCACTGTCCCCGTGGTATTCTCCTTTTGCGATAGAGCTGGGAACAAAAATCTGGTATCGGGCGTGTGAATGACATGGGCCACCAACATAGCTGATTGAGCATAACTAGAGGCTCGGTGCTGCAATTGTGGACTATGAGGAATTAATGACTACTCTTATGGGGCTGACATCAGTGGATCCTCCTAATTTAGGCATGCTAAAGCAGACAGGCGGACACCTGTGGGTAGTTGCTCCTCTCTTCTCTCTGAATAAGGGCAAGCTGGATTCATGTCCAACTCCAGGAACTTGAGTATAACATTAAACCCAACATCCTTGTACATTATTAGGGATAAGCTTACACAGATGATTTGGGGACATATACAAGCAGTCCCTGGGTTATGTAAGGGCTCATTTTCTGATAATTGTCTACAAGCTGCAAGTCAGAAAAGTTTGTTTGCTGCAGCAACCCATATCATATTGCTTTATGTGTAGTTGCTATAATTATTTAATTTCATTGCATATTCACCATAATATTACTCACAATGAAGCTAATGGAACATATACTGTATCCAATCACTAATGAATACCATAAAATATTTTATTATTACTACTAGCTCAAAAAATGCTTTAAAATGTTTCAGAGATTTATTGTAATGTTTGATTTCCTTTCATAAGATCATTCACTATCCATGAAGCTCCTGTATTTATTTAGTTTCATTTAGTTTAGTCATACCGTGTGGAAACAGGCCCTTCAGCCCACCTAGTACATGCCGACCATTGATCACCGACACACTAGTTCCATGATATCACACCTTTTCATCCTACACACTAGGGGCAATTTTACATGGGACCAATTAAACTATACACCTGCACATCTTTAGAATGTGGGAGAAATCCAGAGCACCCGGAGAAAACTCACGAGCAAGCTCCACACACCACTTGAGGTCGGGATCGAATCTGGGTCAATGGAGGCAATGAGGCCACAGCTCTACCGCTGTGCCACAGATCTTATTGAGTTGTATAAAATCATGAGAGGATTTCATCGGGTAGATGAACAGGGTTTCTTGTCCAGAGTTGGTGAATTGAGGACCAGAGGACATAGGTTTAAGGTGAAGGGGAAACAATTCAATAGGAATCTGAGGGGTAACCTTTTCACACAAAGGGTGGTGGGTGTATGGAACAAGCTGCCAGGGACTATCCCAACATTTAAGAAACAGTTAGACAGGTATATGGACCAAATGTGGGCAGCTCAAACATGTTGGTCGGTGTGGGCAAGTTGGGCCGAAGGGCCTAATTCTACACTATCACTATGACTATATGACTCTAAGCACAAATCGTTCTTTCTTTTCTTTAGAAAGATACACCAGACACGTTTCCTGCTTCCTCAATAGAATAGGATCACAGGCAGTAGCATAGATGACAAATCTCAGCCCACATGAGCTCTAAAACTTGGAACACAAGGGAAAGCATCAAGAGGAGCGCCTGAATATTCTATTCACTAAAATATGCATGTATGCATTCGAGCCCCCAAAGTCAGTTGAGATCACAAAAGTGGAGGGGAAAGTGATATTTCAACACAGGGCAATTTCATGTTCACATTGGAGCTCAAAGAAAATTAACATCAAGCATTTCTGCAGATTCATACAGTCAGTTATTCCTGGTTGTCAAGTCAAATTGAGTTTACTGTCAAATGCATAGGTACGGTGAAGTACAGGTACAATGAAGATCTTGCTTACAGCAGCATCACAGGCCCAGACTCAGACAAGATACAGAACATAAATTATACATAAGTTACACATACATTCCACAAGTCAGTGAAAAGAAAGACTGTGCAAAAACATCAGTAAAAACATACACAATCAGTATACATATACATCAAAGATACTTCAGTTGTGCTAGTGAAAGGATAGAATGCACAGTGCTTATGATTTGAGGGGAAACACAAGCAATGAGATATAATGTAACCTGTGGCAATAGGCATGGAGACAGAGGAAGGGGTAAGAAAACTGTTTGAATAAGGCAAATCAGGTTTCTGACTGCTAAGCAAAAGTGGAGAGTATAGATAGATATATGATTGTCTAGTGATAGCCGACTCACTCTCAGATTCTCATGTTCCCTGCGTGCAGAATAAAAAGAGTGCAAACATTTATGGATTGATGTGCTGGAGTGCCAGCTGAGCCTCAGGAGAGATGTTTAGATGGAGCCTGACTGCGGCGACTTTTGCGAAGCACCAGAACATAAAAGGTTAGAAACATAGAAACATAGAAAAATAGGTGCAGTAGGTAATTCGGCCCTTTGAGCCTGTACCGCCATTCAATATGATTATGGCTGATCATCCAACTCAGTATCCCGTACCTGCCTTCTCTCCATACCCCCGACCCCTTTAGCCACAAGAGCCACATCCAACTCCCTCTTGAATATAGCCAATGAACTGGCCTCAACGACCTTCTGTGGCAGAGAATTCCAGAGACTCACCACTCTATGTGTAAAGAATGTTTTCCTCATCTCAGTCCTAAAGGAAATCCCCCTTACCCTTAGACTGTGACCCCTTGTTCTGGACTCCCCCAACATCGGGAACAATCTTCTTGCATCGAGCTTGTCCAACCCCTTAAGAACTTTGCAAGTTTCTATCAGATCCCCCCTCAATCTTCTAAATTCCAGTGAGTACAAGCCGAGTCTATCCAGTCTATCTTCATATGAAAGTCTTGACATCCCAAGAATCAGTCTGGTGAACCTTCCCTGAACCTGAAAGGTTCACCTAGATCTTCCAACAACTCACCCGCATCAGGGAAGCGGCAGAAATCGGTGCCGTTTCGGACAAACTGCTTGGGCATCTGAAGGCTCTTGCGATTTTGCGATCTCCCGCAGCTGCAGGAGCCCCGGACTTTAAACTTTCCAACGCTGGCTGTAAAACTCCCGACCCGACGGAGGAACGCAGGTACGGCACCCGGAAACCCCGGGATGACCTCCAGAGCCCTCGGGCTGGATCTTCCAAGAACAACGGAGCTGGAGCTGCTGACTTTGAGGGAACCCCCATTCGTTACGGAGCTGGAGCTGCCATCTGTGAAGGAATCCCCGTTCCAGCGCTGGTCCGCAGAAACAGCAGGTACAGTAAACACAGTACCTGGAAACAAAGGGGAAGGCTCCATTGTGTCCGGAAACGTGGCCGACGGGCAGGACTTCAGGTCAGACTGAAGCGCAGGGGACTTTGGCCCCCTCTCCGTACTATCCTACTGGCCAATGTACAGTCCCTTGAAAATAAAGTGGAGGACTTAAGGGCAAGGTTGCTTTATCAAATGGGAGCTGAGGGAATGCTCTGTGTTCTGTTTCACAGAGACATGGCTCACCCCTAGCTCCCCAGATTCAGTGGTCCAGCCTGAAGGGTTCTCCATCCACCGTATGGACCATACACTGGCATCTTGGAAAGGGAGAGGAGGGGGCGTCTGCCTCATGGTCAACTCTGCGTGGTGCTCAGACATGGCAGTCCTGTCCAACTCCTGCTCTCCACACCTTGAACATCTGGCGGCGAAGTGCCGTCCCTTCTACCTCCCAAGGGAATTCACCTCCATCATCCTGATCGCGGTCTACATCCCACCCCAGGCAGACGTCTGTCTGGCACTGGAGAAGCTGCATGCCGTGGTCAACAAACACCAGACGTCTTACCCCGAGGCATTTACCACCATTGCTGGGGACTTCAATAAGGCAAACCTCAAGAAATCACTTCATAACTTCCACCAACATGTCTCTGCTGCACCAGAGGACCAAACACCCTCGACCACTGCTACACCACCATCAAGAATGCCTATTGCTCTATCCGTCACCCTCACTTCGGTAAATCCGACCCAACACCCAGAGGTGAGGACTGTACAGAGCTGGTGGGGGTGGGGGGGGGGGGGCAGAGGAACATCTCCAGGACTGTTTGGAGTCTGTAGACTGGGCAATGTTCAAGGACTCAGCAACGGACTTGAACGAATATGCCACAGTCGTTACAGACTTCATAACGAAATGTGTGGAGGACTGCATCCCTACAAAAATCTTCCGAGTGTTTCCGAATGAGAATCCTTAGATGAACTTTGAGATCCACACTCTTCTGATGCCCAGACATTCATGTCTGATGATACAGTGGTCTACAAGAAGTCCAGATATGACCTTAGTAAGACCATCAAATAGGCGAAAAGGGACTTCTGCTCCAAACTGGAGGATGAGACAGATGTTGGCAGCTGTGGCAGGGCCTGAATGCAATCACATCCTACTAGGCGAAATCAGGAGGCAGCTCGAATGTCGGCGAAACATCACTCCGTGATGATCTCAATGCGTTTTACGCATGCTTTGAAAGGGAGAATACTGATCAGTCTCAGTCACAGGCCGACGTCAGGAAATCCTTCAGAGGGGTGAACCCTCAAAAAGTGCCTGGACCTGTTAGTATACCTGGTCGTGTTCTAAAAACCTGTGCAGCCCAACTGGAGTTTTTACGGACATTTTCTGAGGTCTGAGGTTCTCACCTGCTTTAAAAGGGCATCAATTATACCAGTGCCCAAGAAGAGCAACGTGACGTGCCTCAATGACTATCGACCAGTGGCACTAACGCCTGTGGTGATGAAGTGCTTTGAGAGGTTGATCATGGCGAAAATCAACTCCTACCTCGACAAAAACCTGGAGGTAGGAGTTGCAGTTCCCTTACCGCCACAACAGATCAACGGTGGATGCGATCTCGCTGGCTCTCCACTCCGCTCTGGACCACTTGGGCAACAAAAACTCATATGTCAGGCTGTTATTCATTGATTACAACTCGGCATTTAATACAATCATCCCCTCCAAGCTGGTTACCAAACTCGCAGAACTGGGTCTCTGCGCATCCCTCTGCAATTGGATCATTGACTTCCTCATTAACAGGCCACAGTCTGTTCGTATTGGTGGAAATGTGTCAGCCTCGATAACAATCAAGGCTGCGTGCTCAGCCCCCTGCTGTACTCTCTCTATACTCATGACTGCGTAGCCGGTCATAGTACGTACTCCATCAAGTTCGCTGCCGACACCACTGTTGTGGGAGGTATCACTGATGGGGATGAGTCAGAGTATAGAAGAGAGATCGAGCAACTGTCCATATGGTGCCAGCACAATAACCTGGCCATCAACACCAGCAAAACCAAGGAACTGGTTGTGGATTTTGGAAGGAGTAGGATGGGGACCCACAGTCCCGTTTATATCAACGGGTCGATCGTTGAAAGGGTCAAGAGCTTAAAATTCCTGGGCGTGCACATCTCTGAAGATCTTTCTTGGTCCGAGAACACTGATGCAGTTATTAAGAAAGCACATCAGTACCTCTACTTCCTGAGAAGATTACGGAGAGTCGGTTTGTCAACGAGGACTCTCTCTAACCTCTACAGGTGCACAGTGGAGAGCATGCTGACCGGTTGCATTGTGGCTTTGTTAGGCAACTTGAGCGCCCTGGAGCGGAAAAGACTACAAAAAGTAGTAAACACTGCCCAGTCCATCATTGACTCTGACCTTCCGTCCATCGAGGGGATTTACCGCAGTTGCTGCCTCAACAAGGTTGGCAGTATCATCAAGGACCCACACCATCCTGGCCACACACTCATCTCCCTGCTACCTTCAGGTAGAAGGTACAGGAGCCTAAAGACTGCAATGACCAGGTTCAGGAATAGCTACTTCCCCATAGCCATCAGGCTATTAAACTTGGCTCGGACAAAACTCTGAACATTAATAGCCCAATATTTGTTTATTTGCACTTTATCAGTTTATTTATTCATGTGTGCATATATTTATATAATGGTATATGGACACACTGATCTGTTCTGTAGTCATGTCTACTATGTTCTGTTGTGCTGAAGCAAAGCAAGAATTTAATTGTCCTATCAGGGACACATGACAATGAACTCTCTTGAATCTTGAGTCTCTTGAATCTTGGTTTGTTGGAAAGGGTGACATCAAAAAGATCAAGGGCATATTAAAGGGTTAAATTACAAAAACTGTTTGCATAAGCTGGTTCTATTCCTTTGGGTTTAGACGGTTGAAGGCTGATTGAATGGATGTATTTAAATTATTAAACAATTTGATTCAGCAGATAGAAATAATTTCCTCTGCTGGAGAACGCAGAATAATTGGGCATCTTCGAAATTAGTGTCAGACCACATAACAAGGAAACCCACATGTTCTTAACACAAAGGGTTAGGAAAATGGAATTATCTCCTCAAACAGCAATATATAATGGGTGAACTGAAATTTCATGAAAATTTAGTTCTGAGGTAAGGTTATCAAATGCTACTTGATCTTTGGGCAACCCTGGCTGAGCTGGAGAGCTCTATCATCACTGTGGCAGAGGCTTCTGGGCTCAAGTCACACAGGAATCCAGACTGACAATCAAATGCAGTTCTGTGAGGGGGCATACTGACAACTTTCTGCCGAGATAGTAACCCAAAGATGAAAGATGCAATAGCAAAATTTTAATTTATCCCCAGTATCCAGCCCCGTATCTATCCCTAATCAAATACCAATAAAACATATTATTCAGTTATTCAGTCTGAAGAAGGGTCTTGACCCGAAACGTCACCCATTCCTTCTCTACAGAGATGCTGCTTGTCCCGCTGATATATTATTGCATCCACATCATTTCAAAAGTACTGAAGATAGACACAAAATGCTGGAGTAACTCATTGGGCCATGCAGCATCTCTGGAGTGAAGGAATGGATGACATTTCTGGTCGAGACCCTTCAACAGACTGAAAGTCAGGGGACAGGGAGTCGAGATATGGAGGTTTAAGGTGTGAAAACTACATCAAAGCAGATGATGATAAGGAAAAGCAGAATGGTTCATTGTTAGCTGTGGGGAAACATACCATCAGTAAAATTAATCAGAAGGACAGATGGGGAGATGGCAGGAAAATGGTTTTAGGAGGGAGAGATAGATCAGCCATGATTGAATGGCGGAGTAGACTTGATGGGCCAAATGGCCTAATTCTACTCCTATCCCTCATGACCTTATAAACTAGTAGAACTAGGGTGGAGGAGGGATGGAGAGAGAGGGAAAGAAAGGGTACTTGAAATTAAATAAATCCCAGTCATAACACTGGGATGTAACCTGCCCAAGCGAAATATGAGTTGCTATTTCTCCAATTTGCGCGGGCTGCACTCTGATAGTAGAGAAGGCCCAGCACAGAAAGGTCAGTGTGGGATTGGGAGGGGGAATATTGAATGGCCAGAACAGAGCCATGTAAAATCCTCTCCCTTTGTTTCTTTGCATGTAGTTATGGCAGCTAGATCAGATCAAGGCGTAGATCAGCATAATCTACTTCAGCCCTGGCTCTGACATGCTGCACTGGCATTAAATTAACTGTCTAAACCTGTATAGAAGAATTGTCAGGAAAGCACCCCAGCAAAAGTCCGTCCTTCAGCACACGGTACATAAAGAAATGCTGAAAAGATGACAACTGCAGAGAAGATGGGCGGACAAATGAATAGTAATTATTATTAGAAAGATTTGCTTCAGTGAGCCGATCTAACACAATTCCTCTACTGATTCAGATAACATCCATTTGCAAAAGTAACGAGGGAGGTGGCAGGAAATAGAGTACAGCATCACACTGCCATGATTTTATGGCAGTAGCTACTCCGTGCGATTGTTACAATTAATCACATTTATCTGCTACTGCGATTTTAGAAGCAGGGAAAAATTGGCCATTTTTAAATTCTTGCTGATGGGTTATATTTTTACGATCCAATGTCAGGCTGAATCTATTACTCTCAAATTTTAGAAGCTTTCCTTGATTTGCCACCCGTGACTAAGATATGAAATGATATCCAATGTCATTCTAATGTAATGTATAGTTTAATTATCAATACTATAAAGTTCCATGTAGCGGAATGAAAGAATTACGTTGCTAACTTACTGATGAATGGGCTTCATAAAGCAGTAAACACCTGATGAGTAATTAAATAATGGAAATAGTGTGTATTATCTATCATTTGAAATAATGCATCCCTGCTCACTTTTGTGTATGAACAGAATTTATTTTCAGGAGTTCTCCATCCATATAAAAGAATGACCCACATTCATTACATATCAAGAAGAAAGGATGCTGGCATGGGTAACTTCACCAACTATAATATCACCTTGCAGCTACATGGAATTTGCGACTAGTTTCAATTTGCCGTACAGAAACGTAATGATACAACATTGATAACAGAACGACTCAACCTGATATGGGTGGATGCGGTCTGTTAAGAATTTGCATTATTTTCCTGTGACCACATGGGTTTTTGCAGATTCTCTGGTATTTTCCCACATCCCAAAGATGTGAAGGTTGGCAGGTTATTCGGCCATTGTCGGTGAGTGGTTGAATACGGGGAAGAGTTTAGTTTAGTTTTTTATCAGGTGTACCAAGGTACAGTGAAAAGCTTTTGTTGCGTGCTAACCAATAAGCAGAAAGGCAATACATGATTACAATCGGGCCATTCATAGTGCACAGATACATGATAAGGGAATAACGTTTGGTCCAAGATAAAGACAGTAAAGTCCAATCAAAGATAGTCCGAGGGTCACCTATGTGGTAGATAGTGGTCTCTAGTTGCGGCAGGATGGTATTCACAACTTCAGAGGGGAAGTTGTTTGGAATGCAGGAAGAGAAAAAAAAGGAAATGTGTAGGATTAGGTAGGTAGATAGGTAGGTAGATGAACATGTAGGTAGATAGATTCTTGTTAAAGAAAAAGGGTGGCACTGTGGCGCAGTGGTAGAATTGATGCCTCACAGCGCCAGAGAGCTGGAATCGATTCGGACTACAGGTGCTGTCTGTACAGAATTTGTATGGTGCGACCGTGTGGGTTTTCCCCAGATGCTCCGGTTTCCTCCTACACTTCAAAGACGTATAGGTTTGTAGGTTATTTGCCTCCGGTAAAAAATATAAATTGTCCCTATTGTGTAATGTGCGCTAGTGTA
Organism: Raja brachyura; assembly: GCA_963514005.1. The sequence goes on along the minus strand of OY740787.1, from coordinate 48,584,340 downwards.
ACAGGGATCTCTGGTCGGCGCGGACTCGTTGGGCCGAAGGGCCTGGAACGCATTGCCAGGGGTGGTGGATGCAGATACAATGGTGGCATTTAAGAAGTGTTTGGATATGCATATGGAAGTGCGGGGAATATGGGGATACATGTACATGCAAAGATAAGTTTGACCAGGCATCATGTTCAGCATGAAGATAGATGCAAAAAGCTGGAGTAACTCAGTGAGACATGCAGCATCTCTGTAGAGAAGGAATGGTGACATTTCGGGTCGAAACCCTTCATCAGATTGGTTAGGGATAAGGGAAACGAGAGATGTAGATGGTGATGTGGAGAGATAAAGAACAATGATGGAAAGATATGCAAAAAAGTAACGATAATAAAGGAAACAGGCCATTGTACGCTGTTTGTAGGGTAAAAATGAGAAGCTGGTGCGACTTGGGTGGGGGAGGGATAGAGAGAGAAGGAATGTGTGGGCCGAGGAGCCTGTTCCTATGCTGTACTGTTCTACATTCCATTTGTGTAAATGGGTGGTTGTTGATTGGCATGAACTTAATGCGTTAAACACCTGTTTCTGTGCTACACAATTCTATGAAAAAGTCGTAGAGCTCTGAGATGAGGAGGAATCTGGCTGTTCCAGCATATGATGTGAAAAAGGTTTGAATTAATAAGTTTATGAATATACGAATGAATAAGTTTATTGGCCAAGTATGTACACATACAAGGAATTTGCCTTGGTGCTCCGCTCGCATGTGGCAATACAACATACAGTAACAATTAAGAATGACACATAAAACATTAAACATTAATAATAAAACATTACAGTTTAAACATTATAGTTAAAGAATGCCATTGCAGCAAATAAGTAGGAAAGCTCTTAGCACATAACTGTTAATTGTCAGGGGGATTGAAAACAGAAGTAGGAAGTAGGAAGTTAAATTTCATTACCTACTTCCTGGAGTCCCATGTATAACATTGGTCTCCAAAACAATGAGAGATGTTAGTGAAACAGAGGAGGCCCTAGACACTGCAGGTCTGCTTGAATCTGGAGCAAAAAGATGAGAGCTGGCGGAACTCAGTGGGCAGGCAATATTTGTGGAGGGATATGGACAGTTGATATTTTTTGGTACATTGAAATCAGTTCAGAGGTTTGCTAGATGTATACATGGAATACAAGGTTGCCTTAAGAGGAAAGGTTGGGCAGGCTATATCTAGATTTAGAAGAGTGAGAGGGGACTCGAGTGAGACATACACATCCTAAAGAGTGTTGTCAGATGGGCGCGGCGCCACCAGGCCCCCAGCCAGCGCAGAGAAGCAGCGGCAAACCCAGCTCACTCTGCCTGTCCCGCCAAGTGAACCTCCTGGGCTTGCGGGAAATATGGCCAGCGTGGAGAAGCAGCGCTGGTGTCCCGTCAGTCCAGGCAGGGCTGTAGGTTAACCCGGCGAGACAGGCAGAGTTGAGCTGCATTTAGCGCTGGTTTGAGCCTCCGAAGCCTCGCACGCGTTTGTGCGTGCGTGCGTGTGCATGCCAAAGATTACCAAAGGTTACTGTGATTGCAGAGCTGATGTTTTAATAGGTCCATCATTAAATGGCTGAACAAGGTGGGGAGGCTGGTTGTCCTTTTCCTGCACCTAATTCCTATGTTTATAATGGAGGCATAGAGACACGCAGTGTGGAAACAGGCCGTTCGGCCGAACACATCCACGCTAATCCCATCACTTGGCCCACACTCATCTATACCTAAGTGATTCAAGTGCTCATTTGAAGACTTCTTAAATGCTGTCAGTGACCCACTTCAACCGCTCTCTTGGCCACTGCAGTCCAGTTACATGACTATCTTGGTGAAAAAAGTCCCACTTATATCCTCTTCGAATCTCTTCCCCTTTACCCTAAATCGAGGTACCACTGTTTTGCTTGATATGGGGAATTGTTTTCTGCAATCAATCCTATCTATACCCTTTATAATTTTATAATGCTCAGTCATGATCCCTCTTAATATTGACCATCTGGCCCTGGAAATGTATTCACCTATACACCTTTGATATCAAATAGCTTATTTTTGTTTATTGACCCTTGCACTGGATCTTCACCTTCCTCTATGCTATTTTTTTCAAGTACAAAGTCCACTTCCCCAGTGAACACTAATGAAAGTGTCAATTTTGGACCACCTATACCCCCTGGCTCTGGACACAGCTGGACCCATTGTCCCTACCGTTTCCCTGGTTATTCTTTTGCCCAGAATGAACTTGGAGAATGCCTTAAGATTAAGCATAATCCTGTCTGCCAGTGATATGTGGCCTTCCTAATTTTCTTTTTAATCACCTCTTGACACTTTTCCTGATGGTTCTCGCTCATCGTTAGTTCCTGCCATATGTTTCCTTTTATCTCTTTATAAGAGCTTGAAATCTGGATCATCCAGGTTCAGGAACAGCTCATTCCCTACAGCCATCAGGCTATTAAACTCGCCATCAACCAAACTCAGAGGGTGGTGAATCTGGGGAATTCAATGCTACAGGAGGTTGTGGAGGCCAAGTCAATGACTATTTTTAAGGTGGAGATTGATAGGTTCTTGATTAGTAAGGGTGCAAAGGTTATGGGGAGAAGGCAGGAGAATGGGGTTGAGAGGGGAAGATAGATCAGCCATGATGGAATGGCAGTGTACATATGAGGGGCCGAATGGCCTAATTCTGCTCCTACAACTTATGAACTTATGATAAGGTCATGTAATGCTCCTTCCGTCATTGGTCCACCTATCAACTGCGTCAAAAAGCTCTGGTGAACAAATTTCAAGAATTCCACCCCCTCTGAGTCTTTAATCCTCAGGCAATCCTAGTTAATATTCGGGAAATTAAAATCCCCTGGTGATATAAACCAACTTTTATTGCATCTCTCTGATATCTGCCCAAGTATCTGTTCTTCTATCTCCAGTTGACTGTTGGGACATCTGTAATACATCCCTGCTCTAATGCAACTATTTCTGCTCTTGGTGGCTGTGAAGCTTCCAAAATATTCAGCAATGGTTGAGCAAAGGAAATCTGGGAACCACATGAGGACAGAATTGGAGGAATGCCGAATTTTCAGAGAATTACATGACTGGATGAGGTAATAGGAATGGGGAATTAGGGCCTGTGGAGTAACTTAAACAGTCTCAAAAATCTTACCTTATCATATGTAAAATGATAACAGAATAATAGAAATACTACAGCAAATTAAACAGGAGGATATTACCTCAATGCATATGCTGGTGAGGAGCCTTGCCTGCGAGTGTTGAAATTTGGGAGCAGTTTACAATTGTCAGGTTGTTCATTTTAATCAGACAGAAAGCACTGGAGTGTGTGAACATGCTTTCCTGGTTTTGTGCGGTTATGACATGAGATTACTCATTTACAATCGGTAAGCAAAGAGGGGGTGTCTGTACAAATTCTTCCTTTCTGAGAGATAACTGTTACACCCTGGTATGGTACGTCTCATTTTCCTGTCATCTACAACAGCAAACTTTCGGAGCAAAACCTTTGACGGTAGAGTTCTGCATCCCAGATCGTCATTTGCTGAGGAAAGGAATTCCTCACTTCACCAATTACTTTAAATACTTCTCTCATCACCATCCACACTCCTGTCAAGGGGAACAGTTTCTCTCAATTCACTGTAAAAGTTAGGAGCAACTCTGAAGGCCAATTTTTAAATCATCCTCTTTCAGCCTCCCCAGCCTCATATGAAGTTGACATCCAAGAAAATCTCCTTGTATTCTTTTCAATCCTACAGGAATCTTAGGATTTCACTTTGGATTATTTAATTGCCTAACAAAACCTGATCAAGCAACAACAATAAATCGAGAAGTATCAAATATTTATCTTGCAACGTGTGAACAATTATATTTGGATGTGATTTTACTTCCAGCCCCTTATTGATAAATGGGCCTGTCCCACAAGAGATAAATGGGCCTGTCCCACTTAGGCAACTTTTTAGGCGACTGCAGGAGACCACATGGTCGCCACATGTTCGCTGGTGATCTCTGGTGAATCTCCTTTATGGTCGCGAGGCGTTCCCGCATTCTGGGAACTAGTTGTGGCCTCGGTATCGTTGCCGCAAATTTTTCAACATGGTCGCCAAGGAGAAAATTGATAATTCTGTAGTTGCAGGTGCAGTTGTAGTGGGGTTGCCATGTAGTTATAGGTAGTCGAGGTAGTCTTAGGTATTTTTAGTTAAGCGCCTTTGCTAACCGGTCATTTTTATTGGCTCATTGGGGAAAAAAGCTTAAGCAGTAGTTTTCAGAATCAAGGATAACCGACTGGTAATGTTAAATGTCCGCCAAACTTCACAGCTGTGTATCTCTGGCTTCTTAAAAGTTGTCTCCACTCCTTCTCCCCCCTTCTCCCCCCCCCCTCACATCTTTTAAAGGACTTACCGTACACTGCCTTAGCCGTCTTAATTACAGCGCCAACCTTCCTGTTCATCGTGGTGTGTGTCTGTATCAACTTGGCTTTGCATCATGTGAATTTTAGACAGCGCTCCCCCCACTTGCCCTCTGCCTTTGCGGGGGGGTGGTGGTGGGGGGGGGGGGGTGTGTGTGTGTGTGTGTGTGTGTGTGTGTGTGTGTGTGTGTGTGTGTGTGTGTGTGTGTGTGTGTGTGTGTGTGTGTGTGTGTGTGTGTGTGTGTGTGTGTGTGTGTGTTCCTCTCTGACAGTCGCCGTTCCAGTTCCCAGTTTTTCAGGCGAATGAAAAATCACCAAAGTGGGACAGGCCCATAAGATAATGAGAAGACTGGGTCTGTATTCAGGAGAATGAAAGGTAATCTCATAAAAGAGCTCAAAATTCTTAAAGAGCTCAAAATTGGAGATGTAAGGTTGACATCAGGGTGTTGAGATTTTGAAGTGGCAGTCTCAAAATAAGGAGTTGGCAATTCAGAACTGAGATGAGAAAAGTGTTCTGTACCCAGAGGGTTGTGAATCTTTTCTTTTAGAGTCATATAGTGATACTGTGTGGAAACAGGCCCTTCGGCCCAACTTGTCTACACCGGTCAAAAATGTCCCAGCTACACAAGTCCCACTTGTCAGCGCTTGGTCCAGATCCATCCAAACCTGTCCTATCCATTTTCCTGTCTAACTGTTTCTTAAACGATGGGATAGTCCCAGCCGCAACTACCTCCTCTGGCAGTTTGCTCCTTACACCCACCACCCTATGTGTGAAAAAGTTACCACTCGGATTCCTATTAAATCTTCTCCCCTTCACCTTGAACCTATGTCCTCTGGTCCTCAATTCCCCTACTCAGGCAAGAGATTCTGCCTCTACCCGATCTATTCTTCTCATGATTTTGTTCACCTCTGTAAGATCACCCCTCATCCTCCTGAGCTCCAAGGAATAGAGACCCAGCCTACTCAAGCTCTCCCTATAGCTCATAGAAACATAGAAACATAGAAAATAGGTGCAGGAGTAGGCCATTCGGCCCTTCGAGCCTGCACCGCCATTCAATGTGATCATGGCTGATCATCCAATTCAGTATCCTGTACCTGCCTTCTCTCCATACCCCCTGATCCCTTTAGCCACAAGTGCCACATCTAACGCCCTCTTAAATATAGCCAATGAACTGGCCTCAACTACCTTCTGTGGCAGACTAGCACACCCACTAGTCCTGGAAACATCCTCATAAATCTTTTCTGAACCCTTTCAAGCTTTACAATATCTTTCCTATAACATGGTGACCAGAACTGAACACAAAATTCTAAATGCGGTCTCACCAACATCTTATACAACTGCAACTTGACCTCCCAAATTCTATACTCAACACTCTAACTGATGAAGGCCAATGTGCGAAAAGCCTTTTTGACCCTCTTATCTACCTGCGACTCGACCTTCAAGGAACCATTCACTGTCTAGGTCCTACCCTTATGATGCAACACCTCACACTTCTCTATATTAAATTCCATCAACCATTCCTCAGCTCACCTGGCCAATCGATCCCGATTCTGCTGCAATTTTTCACAACCATCTTCACTATCTGCAAAACTACTCACTTTTGTATCATCAGCAAACTTGCTAATCTTGCGCTATATGTTCTCATCCAAATCATTGGCGTGGATGACAAACAGTAACGGTCCCAGCACCGAACCCTGAGGCACACCACTAGTCACAGGCCTCCAGTCCGAGAAGCAACCTTCCACCATCGCTCCTGCTTCCTTCCATGGAGCCAATTTGCTATCCATTCAGCTATCTCTCCTTGGATCCCATGCGATCTAACCTTCCAGAGCAGCCTACCATGCGGAAATGTCTCTACTCAATAGGCTGTGGAGGTTCAGTTGCTGAGAATATTCAAGAAAGAGATCAACATTGGGAGAATCAGGAGATGTGGGATAAGTACAGGAAAATACGGTTGATCTGAACAACCAACCATGATCTCATTGAAATAGTGCAATGTTTTTCACAGACCTCCAGCAACCTAGGTTTGTACGCTTTCCATATTTTTCCCATTTTTCTGGTTTCCTTCCACATATTAAAAATATGTTGGTTGATAGGCTAATTGGCCACTGTAACAGTCTGTAGATGAGTGGAGTGATGAGCAATATCAATAGAAGATTGTTCTCAGAACAGCCCAGATATGATGGACCAAATGGCCACCTTCTGTGTCACAAAAAAATGTAAGACAAGATAAAAGAGATGCAATGGAACTGCCATCTGCAGGTCTCAGAAAGGATAGATCCAAGGATAGAAAAACATGATGATTTGGGGAGTTTAGGAAATAGGGATATTGATAGAGAAGGCTCTGTTATTTCCATAAGTGAACAATTTAAGTTGTTGGACAACTGGCTAATGAGAATCCCAAGATCTTTCTAAATAATAGTAAAATAATTTCTGCAACAGTGGTGTCAAATTCAAGTGGGTCATTTTTAACTAAATAGTGATTTTTTGTTTTGTTTTCACTGCTGTTATTTATGAGGACAAGTACACTGTATAGTATTTATTTTAACAGTAACTTTAGCAACCAGTGGGACAGGGGCTTAAGGAGAGAAGAAGGGAAAATAATTAAAATAAGAGGGTATAAGGCTGAGAAATAAAACGGGTGATGGCAGTACAGGAAAAATTATTACAATCAACATGTGGTACAAGTGATTGGCTTTAATTGTTAATTTTGTATTGTGTTTACAATTTTGAAACACGATTATAATTTCAGTATTCTGCTCTGGGTCTGAAAGCGCTTTGCAACGAGTAGCAACTTGAGGCATGTGGTCAAAGGCACAACACACCCTGGATTTGCATGACGTATGAAATGCCTGAAGCTATTTTTTTCCTGGGTTATGATATTGCTGTGATTTTATGGTTCCAGATGTTTGCTCCTGGTGCAATGGGAGATTAAACCACACCAGGAAGACATTTGAGTTTGCGAGCAGCTGAGTCCCATTCACTTTCACCTACCCTGCAAACTATTTTCCCTCAGTGGCAAGTCTAACTCTGTTTGGAGCCAAGGCTGACTCCATTTCCAAAATAGCTTTTCGGCAGTGTCTGCCAGATGTACCATCTCCAGTTCATCATTTCTGGTTGGGCAAAGTGGGATCAAAAATCATCTCAGTACCTGTGTACAAGAGACCAGTGATAGAGTATAGAACAGTACATCACAGGAACAGGACCTTCGGCCTACTATGTCTGTGCCCAACATGATACCAAGACAAACTCTTGTCTGCTTGCACATAATACATATCCCACCATTCTTCGCTACTCTATCTACTTGTGTTGCCATTTTCCAGGGAATGATGACATTGGATTCCAAGATCCCTCTTTACACCAATGCTGTTAATGATCTTGTTGATTTTTGCATATTGTCCCCTTACATTCAATCTCTCAAAGTGCAACTCCTCATACTTGCTCAGATTAAATTCTATCAGCCATTTTCTGGATCAGTTTTCTATGGAGCACTTTCTCAAATGCCTTACTAAAATCAATGTAGACCATATCCATGCCCTACCCTCGTCAATCACTTTTGTTCAATCTCAGGCACAATAGGTCGAGCAAAGAGGGAGATACAGAGTGCAGAATATAGTTCTCAGCATTGTAGCGCATCAGTTACATGGACGAAGTCCAATGTCCTCAATGGGGTTGCAGTGAATCCAACAGGACCTTAGTTTATGGAAGGACCTTTTAGATCCTGATAACAGAGAGGAAGAAGCTGTACTGAGTCAGGTACTACTCTCTTTCAAGCTTCTGTATCTTCTGCCTGATGGGAGCAGGGTGATGAAGGAATGTCTGGGGTGAGACAAGTCTTTTATTATGTTGGCTGCTTTTCCTCTTAATTAAAGAAACAACATTGGCTGCTCTCCAGTCCTCTGGGCCCTCACTTGTGGGTACTGAAGATGCAAAGATCTTTGTCAAGGCTCCTGGAATTGTTTATCTTGCCTCTCTCAATAACCTTACATCAGGCCTTGCAGATTTATTCACTTTTATGCTCCTCTGGAGCCCCAACACATCCTCCTTCTTAATCTCAAACTGACCTTGCATAGTAGTATTCTCCACACTGGTTTCATTGTCTTCCATGCCCTTCTCCTTGGTGAATACAGAAGCAAATTACTTGTTCAGTACCTCACCTACATCCCCTGACTCCAAGCACATATTCCCTCCTTTTTCTTGAGCAGTCCTATCTTCTCTATGGATACCCTCTAGTTTTTAATGTAAATATAAAAAAGCTTTGGAGTTTTCTTTATTGCAACGAGCTAAAGCCTTTTTGTAGCTCCCTTTTGGTCCTTCTATTTGCCTCTTTTCATCCGTGCATAATATAATTCCAACAGGCCCTGTATGATTTAATCTCCTTAAACTTTCCAAAGCCTCCTTTCTCCTTTTGATCAAATTTACAACTTGGTCCCCTTACATTGTTCCCTTACTTTCCATCCTTATCCTTCCTCCTTACTTTTTTTCACTTTTTAGAGATACAGCACAGGAAAACAGGCCTTTCGGCCCACCGCGTTCGTGCCGACCAACGATCCTCGCACACTAACACTATCCTACACACAAGCGATAATTTACAATTATACCGAGCCAATTAGCCTACAAACCTGTATGTCTTTGGAATGTGGGAGGAAATCGGAGATCCTGGAGAAAGCCCATGCAGGTCATGGGGAAAGCATACAAACTCCATATAGACAGCACCCATAGTCAGGATCGGCATAGTCCGAGTCTCTGGCGCTGTGAGACAGCAAATCTACAGCTGCGCTACCATGCTGTTACATGACGGTCATGAACTTTGATAACTAGCCTCTAAACATGCAAAATGTGGACTTATCCCCAAAAAAACTGCTCCTAATGTACCTTCCTAAGCTCTTGTATGGTAACGCTGATCTGACTGTAATCCTTTTAAGGTCACTTAAGATCCTGGCAGATGTAATGAATTTCCACTCAAGAGGATTTATATCTCGAGTTTTACCAGCGCCTCCCATTTTTTGATAACAAGGGTACATTCAACATAATTAGAAACACTCAACAGTAAGAAATGTACAACCGTAAACAATGCAGGGAAAGCAAACTGATAAACAAGATGAAAAGATGACAATAATTTGATTTAATATAGCACCTCTATATGCAAACTGCCCAAACATACATTCGCGGAGTATTAAAATAAAATTTGACGCATGGCCCAGGAAGGGAACATTACTGATTTATTTCGACACAGGAGGGAACCATTTGGTTTCCAGCACAGCGCAATCCTAATCAAAAATCGATCTATCTCTGCTTTAAAAATATCCATTGACTTAGCCTCCACAGCATTCTGTGGCAAAGAATTCCACAGACTCAATAGTCAATAGACAATTGGTGCAGGAGTAGGCCATTCGGCCCTTCGAGCCAAACTCACTACCCTCTGACTAAATGTCTTAGACTCTGGGGGACGCATGGGCATTGGTATAAGTTTGTTATTGTTCACTTGTATGGAGATGCAGTGGTAATCTTTGGTTTGGGTTGTCTCCATGGAAATTATCCACACATGTTTACAATCAAATCATAAATGCGTACAATAGGAAGTGCAAAAAGAGAAAGGGAACAGAGTAAAGAGCATAGTGTTACCCGGGCCATCTGAAGGAGCATGTTAAACACACACACACAGCAAACCCTCTTTATAACAAACCATGGGAGGGTCCGTTATTGCCAATTGTACTTCATAAACGAGTAAGGATAATCATTATATGTAGTTGAAGCAAAGTACTACAGATGATGATTAATGCACAAAAGAACACAAAGCGCTGGAGTAACTCAGCTACACTGACAAGAAGCAGCAGCAGCAGGTGGGAGGGATGCGAGCCCCACGGAGACCTGTCAGTAGCGCTATCCCCAGGGGCTACAACGTGACCCACAACAACAACTGTGTCATCCGGATCGTGAGGTAGGTGAAGAAGGGCTCACTGGTGCATCTTGCAAGTCAGTGGTGCGTCGGAAGTTGGGGCTCTGAGCGGCCAGGAGGCGATGGGAACAGGGGGCGGCATCAGCAGATCCATCCGCAATCCAAAATCTGTTATAAAGGGGTCAATTACATCGAGGGTTTACTGCATACACATATACACACATCCTTAATGACTATTGGGACTGTCTGTTGCCCTACGAGTGACCACCTAAATGTGCCCCATATAACATACAGCATGCAGTGAAGATACTGTGCAAAAGAGAGGGACCTGTCCTTTAAGTTATTGCAACTCTGCTGTGGAAATTGATCTTGCAAAAGGTAAAGGCAAGAAAATAATTATCAGAAGCAATAAAATATCATACTGATTGGTTGGTAAGTAAACACATTTCCTGTTGGATGATCTCCAGTGCATTCCTCATTTCATTCACCTCTCACTGTCAATTGTTTAATTCAGGACGGCTCTTAGTTAATTCTCTGAATTTGCCAACATGGCTGATCACCAAAGGAGTAGCAGAGAATTACAATTAGTACTTGAATCGCTGAGTTGAGTGGGGGTGGGGAGGAAAGAGAAATGGTGTAAGCCAACATCTGCAGTTCCTTCTTAAACAGAAATGGTTCTCAGTGATTCCCGCAAATCAGCCACACACTCCCGACTGTTAGATGAAAGGTAAACTTAAGGTGGGGCGAAATTCGCTTCTGTAATTAAATAAGACCTCATGCAGATTATCATGTGGTAAGGAATCCAAGGGTAGCCAATGCTTCTTAACCCATTGCCCAGAATAAACTACACTTAAAAAAAGGTTGCAGATGTGGAATAAAAAAACCATATGTAATAACTTGTAATCAAGGGTACAAGAGCACATCATGCTATTATAGTATTTACTATTCAAGTTGCTGGATGTTTGTGGTTCAATTTTAAAATAGACTGTGAAGAGCTATCCTTATATCTATAGAATTAAAAGTCTCATCTTGACCACTTCCTGTCTGCGCTGTATATTGATTTTAGAAAAAAAGCTACCATATATCGCTATGATTCTTGGCCAAGTTATTCACTGTCCGCCTCCGCTGAACAGGCCCCGAGGATTTTTCCCATTGATGAAAAATAAAAAAGTTATGAGTGTTTAAAAAAACCTTGAAATCCTGTCAATCACCGCGATGAAGGTAATGACCCTTGGGGGGGGGAGGTGGGCAGGACTATAAATCCCCGGACGCCTGGACGTGACTCAGTCACTTTGCAAGATCGCAAGGGAGAGGCCACGACTCACACTCTAAGCTGTGAATCAACTGAACTGTGAGTCTGTAATGTACTTGCAATAAATGATTTGTTAGCCCATAATACAACGCCATGAGTTGTTTGGCCTGCTGCCCCGCCTGTGCTTGAAACTGTAATGCTTTATTAGGTCCGACTGTGTTTGGTTCAAATATCCCGCTCATTTCGTGACTTCCGCTTAGTGGACAGGTCGTGCTGATTGTGTAATTTCCAATGAGTGCAGAAGTCATGCTGATTGCATAATTTCCGGTATGTGCAGAGGTCAGGCTGATTGCAGAAGTGTCACTGACTGCACAAGCCCCAATGTGGAGAGGCCGCGCTCAGCCGTGTGAGTATTCAAGAAACTTTACTGCCATGTGTATAGTGTGTGAGTCAGTGAGTATGTGTGTATGTGTTTGTGTTGTGTGAGTGCGTGTGTGACTGTGTGTGTGTGCGTGAGCGTGAGTGTCTGTGTATGTGTGTGCGTGTATGTGTTTGTGAGTGTATGGGTGTGTGTGTGTATGAGTGGGAGTGTGTGTGTGTGTGTTTGTGAGTGTGTGTGAGTGTATGTGTGTGTGTGTGCGTGTGGGAGTGTGTGTGCATGTATGTGTGTGTGTGTATGTGTGAGGGTGTGTGTGGGTGTGTGAGCGTGAGCGTGAGCGTGTCCACAATGTCCATTCTAGCCCTCTGGAAACCAGTCCCTTCGTCCCACAACACCATGCTAGCGCTCCAGAAAGCCCTACCCCCCCATTGGCCAGCAATATTGGAATTGGTGGAGAGGTGGAATATTGCGTTGGGGGTGGGTGACAGTTATCCTCTCTGCACAGCCCTCACACCAAGATGTGCTGCCAAAAACAGCTACCAAACTAGAGTGCACATGACCCAGACAAATCAGGCCTTTGAGCATTACCCAAGGAGTGCATTTAAATCATTAACATCATTGCACTAATTCCATTATTATAACAGACACGCTGCTTCTCGCAAATGATTTACAGTAATGTGAGTCATAAAACCTTAAATGCAACTAGAGTGTGATTTTATTTTTAACTTGAACTATGTAGACATAGGATCTCGAACTACTCGATGCCAATGTGAATTTGATGTAATCTCCTGTAGACAATGTCAGCGTTAAGGAACAACTCTAACCTTTATGCGTCTTTTTAAAGAATGACCTTTACTCTCAACACATTCCACTAACTCTCTTTAAGGATAGCTCCAACCACAGCCCTTCCACAATCTAAAACTACTCGGATGTACACATAGTATACAACCCTAGTTAAATATGTATAAAATATCATATAAGAACAAATTAGGAGAAATGACCAAAGGATAGGTCAAAGAACTAATATTTAAGGAGATCACTGAAGTAAGAAAGGGAATGATGAAGAAATAGGAAAAGAAGACAAAGTCAAATGTTCAGACAGTTTGTGTTGAAACAGCTCAAACTACTCGATGCCAATGTGAATTTGATGTAATCTTCTGTAGACAATGTCAGCGTTAAGGAACAACTCTATGCGTCTTTTTAAAGAATGACCTTTGAGAAGGAGTTTCTTCCCTGAGGCCATTAGGACTGTAAACTCCTATCTCACCAGGGACTAACTTTACTGTATCATTCTACTGTTTTTTTTAAATTGCTGTTTTTTTCCTTTTTCTTTCCTCCCACAATATGTAATATGTGAATATGTGATTCTGTTTGTAGTTTATTTGTTTGTTTGTTTTTTTGCACAAAGTCAGCGAGCATTGCCACTTTTCATTTCACTGCACATCTGGTATGTGTATGTGATGAATAAACTTGACTTGACTTGGGCTTATGGTGGCGCAGGGAAAACTGGAAGCCAGCAAAACTGCCCAAGCTGGATATGTGTGGAGGTAGTGAGGGATTGCAGGACTGAAGTGGTTTACAGAGTGGGAGTGGGGGAGTGAAAAGTGAGGGATTGGGAGGATAGAGGGGAGCCGGGGGGTGGGAGAAATGTGAGACTGGGCAGCAGAAGAGAGGGAGAGCATGAGAGTTGGGGAGTGGGAGAACAGAGAAATGGAAGAGAATATGTGAGTGGAGTGGAAGAGTGGGAGAGTGTGGGAGTGGGAAGATTCAGGGGGGCGAAAATGGTGGGAGAAGTGGGAGACAGGGGAGCGGAAGAGCACAGGAGCAGGTGAGTGAGGAAGTGAGGGGACCACTAGGTGAGTGGAGAAAGATGGAGTGGGAGAGTGAGGGAGTGGGGGATTGGTAGGGTGAGTGGGTAGGGGGGGGGGTGAAGGGAAGGGGAGCAGGAGGGGTGGGGGAGGACATGGAGGGATGCAACAATGAGAAATTCAAATCAAATGTGTTGTTGGGCAGAGTGTCAATGTGAGATAGCGGGATAGTGTCAGTCCTGAGTATCTCAGGCAGAGAAACTGTACGTTAATTAAAAAATTCAGTCAATGGTTTTGGATTACAAGAATCCCAGCATATTTTTAAAACATTAAACAAAGGTAAATAAATACAACGTTTCCCTTCCCCTGACTCTCAGTCAGAAGAAGGATCTTGACCCAAAACATCACCTATTCCTTTTCTCCAGAGATACTGTCTGACACGCTGAGTTACTCCAGCTTTTTGTCAATAAATATATCATCTTGTATCTTCTTGTGGATAGACAAGGTTGAGAGGGATATGGGCAAAATGAAGGCAAATGGAATTAGTTTAGCTGGGGATCTTGGTCTGTAAGGGTGGGTTGGGCCGAAGGGCCTGTTTCTGCGCTGTGCTCTATGACTCAAATCAGCTTGGTATTTGCTAATAACGGTTGCTTTAAAATGATTCACTGCTAACCAAAATGATTTTGCAAGGTTTTAGCAGTCTTCCAAAGCCTGTTGTGAGGGAATAATTCATATGTGTAGTCGGTGTAGATGTGACCTACATTATTTTCTGACTCTGGTGACAAAAATTTCAAAAGAACAGACTGTTTTCGTCTCTGAAAAGTATTGTTTTGAATTATTGCAGAGTGAAACGCTACAGAAGCATTAAAGCACTGGAAGAATCCCTTGCACTACTGTTTGATGAGCACATTTCACTGCCAAAGACAACCTTAAAGCTTCACTTTAAGGGGCAGGAAGACTACCAAAGAAATAAAATGTCTGCTGAGATTCAGATGGCAGCACTCACACCTCTAAGACAAGAATCCCATCCCAGATGTGAGCACACAATTCAGGATGATACACCAGTGCATAACTGAGGCACTGCTGCACTGGAAGTGCTGACTTTTCCTTGAGACGTTATACTTCTATTTGCTCCTGTTGGATATAACAGATTTTATAACTGGGTGGGGGTAGATGGGGGTGGATTTTCCTCAGTATCCTCACCAACCCTTGGTCTTTAACAAGCAACATTATTAGTCAGTGTCAAATTGTTGCATGGTATGCTGTGTGTGGGATTGTGCTGTACATAAATTGCCTGCCACATTTCTTACATCATAGCCACATTTCAAATTGCTCTTCATTGGTTGTAAATTGCAGTTAGATATCCTGTGGTCATGAAAGGCTTTCTATAAAATGAGGCTGTTTCCAAGCCAGGATTTTACTTTATATGACCTCTGCGGGAGCGCCATGACTTTGTAAAGTCATAACATAACATTCAAGATAGCAAAAAACTGCCATTATTCTTTGTGGCCAAATTATAGTGTAAATACATAAAGCACCATTTTTTAGCAAAATTAAAAATGTGAGTGCTAGTATTATTGAGCTGCAAAGGTGCACAAAAAGTGTTTCTGCATTAATGCTGATGGTAAGAAGGTAAAACTCCAAAAGAACAATTCGAGGCCAAACTAAACAAGGAGGCTCGAGGATTACACAAAAACCTTCGGGTCTGAAGAAGGGTCTTGACCCGAAACGTCGCCTATCTCCTTCGCTCCTTAGATGCTGCTGCACCAGCTGAGTTTCTCCAGCTTTTTGTGTAACCCTCGATTCTCCACCATCTGCAGTTCCTTCTTTAACAAACAAGGAGGCTCAACTGATGATGATACACAATGAAAGCAAACACCACCATTCAGAAAACTTACTGTAAGAGATCTACTGATTTTCAGCATTGTAACAACATATTATATGTACTATGTGATACTACCTGAGTTATGCAGTGATGTAAAATACTTAAAATGTAGATTATATTGCATATAATCACTTCAGATTACATCATAGGAAATGAATCCATTCAATTAAAGAAAGGCTGCCTAACAGATAGATATAAAACATAAATACATCAGAGCTTCCCATTGATTCATTGGTTCACTACACTGTTCTATACTGTTATCCTTTTGTGAGCAGAAATGACTTACAATTTGAGATGGCTCACCAGTGCCTCACTTTTAAAATTCTCATTCTTATATTTAATGCATCCAAGGTCTTACCCTTACCTACCAACATAACAGTCCTCTGAGAACTCCATTAATTATGATTGTGTATTTGGGTGCTCTAGATCCTAAACTTTGGAATTTCCTCCCTAAAGCTCTCTGCGAGGTTTCTCTCAGGTGTTGGCCCCAATCATGGACCTCTTTGGGCAGAGACAGCGCAGGGAACAGCCAGCATGTTGAGGGTCGGTGCATCCCTCACTTTCGTGCTTGTGCATTGCATTCAGGATGTAAGGAACACATCTAACCTCCCTTCAACCACAATCAGGAGCACTACATAAATATCCAGATCTGAGGGGGAACTTACATCTCATGACTGGATGACTGATGTACGTAGCAATTATCCATTCACCTGCACGTGAGTGCAAAATTGGATGTGTGCTTTTGTTTAACATTAACAGTTTCAATTCATACTTCAGTTAAATGGTATTAATGTTTTTAAAAGAATTTAAATTATTTGCATCGCTTAAATATATACCAGCTTAAATGTCTGTGGTGACCAAACACATTTCAAAACAAATATCAAAATCTTTAATAGCACTCTCTGTCAAAGGCCATCAATGTGATATGGGGTGGGGCCTCAGGTTCCACAGCCAAGGTTTTGGTTGGAATGAGGTCCATCAGCTTTATGGGATCGAAGATGCCATCGAAGCCTGGAGCTCAATGTACCAGGAAATGTTTGATGAGAGGTTAAGAGTGGATAAAGGAATAGTAAGATTTTTTAATACCATAAATACAAACATAAATGGCTAGAAACACTCAACAGGTCAGTCAGCATTTGTGGAATGAGAAACAGCTAATGTTTAAGTTGACTACTCTTCAGACAACCAGTCCTTTCTCCTGGATCACTTGCCCAAATATTTCAGATTGCCATTGTAAGTTTCATAATGTTAGTCTGTTCAAAGAGTGTCCATGAGGAGAGAAGCTGTCAACATTTAAAAGGGGTGGCATGGTAGCACAGCGGTAGAGTTGCTGCCTTACAACGCCAAAGACCCAGGTTTGATTCTACTTATGGGTGCTATCTGTATGGAGTTTGTATGTTTTCCCTGTGAACGTGTGAGTTTTCTCTGGGTGCTCCAGTTTCTTCCCGCACTCCAAAGATGTACAGGTTTGTAGGTTAATTAGCTTCTGCAAAGTGTAAACTGTCCCAGGGGTGTAGGTTAGTGCTGGTATATGGGGTGATTGCTGGTCAATATGAACTTGGTTGGTTAAAGGGTCTGTTTCCATGATTTCTAAAGTCTAATTTCTAAAGTTGTCAGTGGCTATGGCAGACTCTGCTGTGAAATGAACTGCATTTCAACATGAAGAATGATTAATTAATTGTAGTCCAAAAAGATTCGCGCCAGAAACACCATTGGCCTCGGGAATGATTGTGGGATAACTAGGGCAGTGACAAAACAAGTCAAAGAACAATGATAAAAGATGCCATAACATAGGTTCACTTAACAAGCCCTGAGAGATTTCTTTGGCAGTTGGCTGGCCTAAGCTGGGAGAACAGTATTTCATCAACATCACTCTTGCCTCTGAATGAGATGGTCAGATTTCAAGTCCTGTGAGACTCTTGCACAAAATTGAAACTGATACGTAGAGTCGTAGTCATAAAGAGATACAGCATGGAAACAAGTCTACAGAGTCCATTTCAACTACCCATTTACAGTAATTCTACATTAAATTCATTTTATACTCTCCTCTTATATCCTTCAACTCTACCCGATTTAACCATTCACTAACACTCTGGGGCTAATTTGCAGTAGCCAAGTAATCTACTAGTCTGCATGTCTTTGGGATATAGGAAGAATCTGGAGCATCCAGGGGGAAACCAACTCTGTCACAGGGAGAACGTGCAAACTCCACACAGACAGCACTCGAGGTCAGGGTTGACTATGTGTCTCTGGTGCGGCGAGCAGTTGCTCTATCAGCTATTCCACTGTGACGCCCCTTAATTTACAGCAGCACCGTGGGTGAGATGTAGTCTGCAAGCTACAAATCTTTGAATATGAATTAATCCAGGACATTATTTGAAGATGGACATGGACTTTGTGTCCTGGTCAATATTTTTCTGTTAATTAATACCATTGCAAAAATCTAAAAATGGATCAGCTTTCCGTGGAACTTCCCTGCATGCAAAATAGTTGCAGTATTTGCTCTTATAACAGCGACTGCAATAATTCATTG
This sequence comes from Raja brachyura, assembly GCA_963514005.1. Next base: position 48,566,180 of record OY740787.1, on the reverse strand, counting down.
TAAGTATCGTGCTTTGACCTGCGCTAATATGCACAAGTAGCTGTTATGCAAATGCAGCCTTTACATTTTCAAAAATAACATTGTTCTTTATTATTTTTATGGTAATGGAGTGTGGAGATGTAGGGTAGGAAAGCATTGATTAACCTTAATAAACACCAGTGCTTCCAATTCTGGGCAGCACCTGTCCAGAAAGATTACAAATTTTGAGGTGCTGCATTGATGCTTCATAGATTTAATGCACTGGAATCAGGAGTGTCAATTATTCAGAGCGGAGAATCTGGGATTCTCCTGGAGAACACTAAATGGAAATTTACATTTTGAACTTTCCAAATTATGAGAAAGAAACTGTTTCCACTGTCAGGAATGTCAGCAAGTCAGAGCAAGGTAGGGGGTGGATAGGAATAATTACTCTTCACGTTGTCTCTTCAACCAACAATGATTGTCCAGCAATGCCCCTGGGAAAGAAGAGGGCTTTCTGATGGGGTATCTATTTGATACCCCATGTTTACTATTTGAAAGTCCTCCCATCCACTTTCTCCCTGCATCCGCCAAGATATTCTATGGAAGATATACCTCTAGATGAACAAAGACTGAAGAGCACGGTACTGGCGAAGAGAACTATAAAATGTTAGTCAGGGAAGGCAGGGGAGAAGTTACCAGACTGGCTCAAGTCAAGTCTATTGTCATGAGCACAAGTACGGAGAGGTACAGGTATAATGAAAATCTTACTTACAACAGCATCACAAGCACATAGAAACACAGAATCATAAATTATACATAACTTACACATACCATTTCTAAAAGAAAGATGGTTGAAAAAAAACAAGAGGAGTGTGAGGTGACAGTGAGATAGCAATTGCAGTTGTAGCGAATTGGATCCAGATCACCTTTGTGGAAGGAGTTGATTTACACCATAAATATTCTTTGAAGAACTTCATTATGGTGAAAGGAAATGCTTATGTATTAATTGAGGGAAGTCAATGTAGTCTTCTTTGAAACCAGTACAATCGATGCCTTTTTGAAGTACGTGTAAACCTCAGTCAACATTGACGTTGAAGATGTCCTTGAATACTCCAGCCAGTTAGTACGCTCAGGTCTTTAGTACACCATTTGGACTGGACACTTTTCAAGGATTCACCCCTTGAAGGATGCTCTGACTTCTTCCTCAGACTGAAATTACGGGATCTGGACTGACATTATTTGTTTTATGTCCTGGATAGAACAATAAAATTCTAACTTGCAACAGCACAGAATATTGTGTGGGCTTATGCAGGTATGTCATTGTTCTCTCTTTCAAAGCATGCATGTAAAGTGTGAGCTCATGCCCCATTGCCACTTATGCTGCCGGTTTTGGCTTGACCGAGGTGAAAGCGTACAATCCCATCCATAGGTGCCAAGCATCCATCTGAAACTCCATCTAGCTTAACATTGTTTCCTTGCACTCTTGGTGGTCAGGAAGTCATGCATGGAATTCTTTCAGTCGGTGGAATGGGCCATGTTCAAGGATTTGTCAGTGAGCCTGAATGAATATGTCACAGTTGGCAGCAACTTCATAAAGATGTGTGGATGCATGTGTACATTCTGAGCCTTCCTCAACCAGAAGCCCTGGATGAACCAGGAGACTTGTAATCTGCTGAGGGCTAGATATCTGGTTTTTAAAACTAGTGATCCAGTATCATACAAGAAGTAACTTACACAAGTGACAAGAAACTCAATTTGATTTCTGGTTCCGTCTACAAAACGAGAATCCTGGAAATAGCTCACTTTGTAGATTGAATGGGCCAAATGCAGGACAATGAGTCACTTCTGGGAAGGATACTGAAGAGCAGGTAGAAATACTGTCCAGCTGAACCTCCACCCTGATTGGGGAAACCAACGCCTATTTTCTATGGCTGTTTCCTACATGTGAAAAAGATTTGGGTTTTGAGTAAACTTAACCCCAGGAAAGCTGAACTTTAATCAAAATACATATTTTGTATTACAAACAATTATGATATTTTAAATCTAATGACTAATTGTTGAACACAATTACGACTGGATCATGTCGTTTAATGAAAGTGATTTGACAGCCAATACAGACAGTCTTAATGGAAAGTCTTAAAGCTTTGAGAATGGGTTGCCTAATTCTTTGAATTATTTGAACGAGATCCTCTCTGCAGGAGTATTGTAGAACAGAATAGCTGATAGGGGTGTGAAAGCATTTTCAAGCTTCCTAAACCTTTGAGGAGTTTCATTTTTGTTAATACTTCATTTGCAGTGCTCTTTGCTGTTAAGATAACCAGATGTGTCACTGCAACTCAGTGCCTGAAGACTTTTAATAGTTTATTCAGCTGCTAGGCAGTGTGCGACACACTGAACTTTAGTCCTGACCTCCGATCAGAATGTTATTGTGTTGTAGGGTTGCCAATGATCTAAGACTTTCCAAGGATCTCCAGGAATTAATGATTAAACTCTAGGACACTGATGAAAAGGACCCAAGAGAAAAATGTATAGTACCTTATAAATAAGTAATGAGCCATTTCACTTTCACTGAATGCCTTTCCTTATTGGCTATAAAAAAATATTGGAGATGGAGTACAACTTCTGTAATTTAACATCTGGCTGGTAACCAAGAATCATCTAGTGGGGTTACAAAGGTCAGTCCACTTAGTATCAGTTACCTTGCCGGAGATGCGATTGTTTTCCGGATTGTCCCGGGTTGTCTCCGGTCGCTCAGCGGCCTAACATCATGGAGCTGGTGGCCTTGCTCGAGACTGACTTTGAGCCCCACCGCGGGGCTGTGGACTTACCATCGGAGCCTGCGATCCCTTGCCTGGGATCGATGCTGCAACTGCGGTCTGCGGATTTCAAATTCGAGGAGCTTGCAGTCTCGGGTAGATACTGATGTCAGAAAGCTCCAAAGTAGCATGACGTTTGACTAGTCCCAACCCGGGGTCCGATCACCTGGCGCGGGGAGCTGCTACCCCCCTGATGCAGGAGCTTGATCGCCCTGATGTGTAGGGCCCGACCGCCAGCTACGGGAGCCAAGATTGTCCCGTCAACGGAAGGCTTGAGGTCCCTGACCGCAGGAGAACAAAGAAGGGAAGAGATTGAACTTTTTTTTCTCGCCTTCCATCACAGTGAGGAATGTGGAGGAGTCACTGTTGTGGATGTTTATGTTAAAATGTATTTTGTGTATTTTGTTGCTTTTTATTGGTATGACTGTATGGCAAATCAAATTCCTCGTACGTTGCAAAATGAGGAATCCTGGAAAGAATAATTGCATTCTCCCTGTTTCTCCATCATATCTGTCGTGATGATATTTTGCACAACAGTAGTTCTAAGATGTCTTTCTTTTTCCTTAATCATGACCATTCCTGATTCACAATTGGCAGCATCTCCTCTCTTTGCTGCACTTCTACTCTCCAGTACTTTCCTCCCATCCAGAATAAGGGTAGGTTCTCTCTGCTTTCATCTTTCATTCCACCAATCATCATATTTATTGGATCAACCTCCATCATTTCTGCATCTTCAACAAAATTAAACCAACAGGCACATCACCACCCCCTCCCCCCCACCCCACTACAGTATTCCAAGGAACTGCACTTTTCGAAGGGACTACAGCAAATGCACAACCTGCCGTTTAACTCTTACATCCACACAGGAACCAAAACATTCACAGTGAAGCAGAGAGTCATACAGTAAGGAAATAGGCCATTTGGCCCAAGATGCCGATCACGTTAGTCCCATTTGCCATGTGTGACCCATATAGAAACATAGAAACATAGAAAATAGGTGCAGGAGTAGGCCATTCGGCCCTTCGAGCCTGCACCGCCATTCAATGTGATCATGGCTGATCATCCAACTCAGTATCCCGTACCTGCCTTCTCTCCATACCCCCTGATCCCTTTAGCCACAAGTGCCACATCTAACGCCCTCTTAAATATAGCCAATGAACTGGCCTCAACTACCTTCCGTGGCAGAGAATTCCAGAGACTCACCACTCTCTGTGTAAAGAATGTTTTCCTCATTTCGGTCCTAAAGGAATTCCCCCTTATCCTTAGACTGTGACCCCTTGTTCTGGACTCCCCCAACATCGGGAACAATCTTCCAGCATCTAGCTTGTCCAACCCCTTAAGAATTTTGTAAGTTTCTATAAGATCCCCCCTCAATCTTCTAAATTCCAGCGAGTACAAGCCGAGTCTATCCAATCTTTCCTCATATGAAAGTCCTGACATCCCAGGAATCAGTCTGGTGAATCTTCTCTGTACCCCCTCTATGGCAAGGATGTCTTTCCTCAGATTTGGAGACCAAAACTGTACGCAATACTCCAGGTGTGGCCTCACCAAAACCCTGTACAACTGCAGTAGAACCTCCCTGCTCCTATACTCAAATCCTTTCGCTATGAATGCTAACATACCATTTGCTTTCTTCACTGATACCATTTGCTTTCTTCACTGAACTTCTCTGAATATCTCTGAACTTATCCTATCCATGTACCTGTCCCTCATTCAGGTAAAGCTTTTGCACACCTTCCAAACTAGTATATTGCATTTGGTACTCACAATGTAGTTTCTGCCACATTGGAGAAACCAAATGTGGATTGATAACTACTTTGCAAAACCATTCAGGTTACAAGGATCACCCTGACCTCCCTATAGCATGGCATGTTAATTCTGCGCCCCATTTCCATTTTGACCATTCTGTCTATGGCTTCCTATAGTATTTCAACGATGCCAAGCATAAACTCAAGGAACAGCTCTGCATCTTTCATCTTGGCATGTTGTAGCCCTTGGCACACGCGACTAAACTTGCCAACATTGAATGAGAAGCCTTTTTCTTTCTCTGCTCACAGATGTGGCTGTGCCTTTCTGTTTCAATTTCCATTTTTCTCATGTATCTTTAATTGCTATTTTTGAAAGTAATTAGACAACTTTGGCAAGAATCCTATCACACACATTCTCTTTGTTCTCCCCACTCTTCCCCCTTTCTGCAACAAGATGCATTATTGACCTGAAACAAAGACTGTTTCTCTTCCCACAGATGTTCATTAATCTGCAGAATACTTCCAGCATTTTCTATTTTTGTCTGCAATAAACATGGGAACCAATTTGGTGATAGCATTGCAACAATTAACCAGATAATAATTTCTTCTTCTGATATTCTGAGAAATAAATATTGATCAAGGCGCTGGAGCAACCTTCCAGGCAGTTCTTCAAAAGAGTGCCAACGTATATATTTTGTGTCTTTGTGAGAAAACACTCCAAATAGATTTTGACATAATAAAGCACCTGGAGTAACTCAGTGAGTCAGGCAGCATCTCTGGAGAACATAGATAGGTGACATTTCACGTTGGGACCATTCTTTAGACGAAACGTTGACTTAACGTTTGCTTCAAATGATGACGTTCGGGCACTGCATCACTCCTTCAGTGTGGAGCATGTCTAAAATCCTTGACCTTCTGGTCTGAAGGCTGATAAATCCCCAGGGCCTGATAGTCTGCATCCCAGGGCACTTAAGGAAGTGGCTCTAGAAATCGTGGCTGCCTTGGCGATAATTTTCCAATGTTCTATAGATTCAGGATCAGTTCCTGTTGATTGGAGGGTAGCTAATGTTATCCCACTTTTTAAGAAAGGTGGGGAGAGAAAACAGGGAATTATAGACCAGTTAGCCTGACATCGGTGGTGGGTAAGATGCTGGAGTCAATTATAAAAGATGAAATAGCGACACATTTGGATAGCAGTAACAGGATCAGTCCGAGTCAGCATGGATTTACGAAGGAGAAATCATGCTTGACTAATCTTCTGGAATTTTTTGAGGATGTAACCAGAAAAATTGGACAAGGGAGACCCAGTGGGTGTAGTGTACCTGGACTTTCAGAAAGCATTTGATAAGGTCCCACATAGGAGATTAGTGGGCAAACTTGGGGCACATGGTAGAGGGGGGTAGAGTGCTGACATGGATAGAAAATTGGTTGGCAAATAGGAAACAAAGAGTAGCGATTAACAGGTCCATGTCAGAATGGCAGGCAGTGACTAGTGGGGTACCGCAAAGCTCGGTGCTGGGACCGCAGCTATTTACAATATACATCAATGATTTAGATGAAGGGATTCAGTAACATTAGCAAATTTGCAGATGACTCAAAGTTGAGTGGCAGTGTGAACTGTGAGGAGGATGCTATGAGTATGCAGGGTGACTTGGACAGGTTGAGTGAGTGGGCAGATGCATGGCAGATGCAGTTTAATGTGGATAAATGTGAGGTTATCCACTTTGGTAGCAAAAACAGGAAGGCAGATTACTATCTAAATGGTGTCAAGTTGGGAAAAGGGGAAGTACAACGAGATCTGGGGGTCCTTGTTCATCAGTCAATGAAAGTAATCATGCAGGTGCAGCAGGCAGTGAAGAAAGCGAATGGCATGTTGGCCTTTATAACAAGAGGAGTTGAGTATAGGAGCAAAAAGGTGCTTCTGTATTTGTATAGGGCCCTAGTAAAACCACACCTGCAGTATTGTGTGCAGTTTGGACCCCTAATTTGAGGAAGGACATTCTTGCTATTGAGGGAGTGCAGCGTAGGTTTACAAGGTTGATTCCCGGGATGGTGGGACTGTCATATGCTGAGAGAATGGAGTGGCTGGGCATGTATACTCTGGAGTCTAGAAGGATGAGAGGGAAGAAGGCAGAAAAATGGGGTACTGATTGGGGATGATCAACCATGATCACATTGAATGGCAGTGCTGGCTCGAGGGGCCAAATGGCCTACTCCTGCACCTATTGTCTATTCTGACTTGAAAGTGATGGTGCTACTTAGTGAGACTCGGCTGATGCCATAATATGATGTAAGGGCGATGGTGAGAAGTAATTGTCAAACTGTCCAAGGACGAATCAAAATGAAGCTAGAGATGAGGATGAGGGAAAGATAGTGTCATCTGGAACCTCAGACCAAAGAAAGGCTTTGAAAAAATAAACAGCATCAGTTTGCTACAGAGATTAATTTTGTCAAGCCAAATCCATGAAACGTTCCCATCTCACCCTTGTTAGTGATGTTTGCACCTAGCTACTTTGTGGTAATGGGCCAACTGACCTGAACAAGAGCAATAATAATGAGGAAGAAATCTTCAATCAATTCAGTTTCAACCTACCAGCTAACAGTACAGTCAGTAAACTCTGTACATCAACTGTGTAATGAGGGTTATAATGAAATATTATTCACAAAGAATGAGTAAAACGTTATCCTGCTGATAAAGACTGTATTCCTTTAAGTAGAATATACCACTACCTTAAATTTAAGGCGCCTCAGTATTCCCATCAATAGGTTACAATATTTCCCTGCAGGGAAGCAACAAATTGACTTTGACCTTAACAGGTAATAATCTCATTCACAAATCAACTGAAGAGATACGAAGCAGTAAAAGGGACTGAAGTATAATTGATCATTGATCATGAATGAATGGAGAAGGCCAAGAGAGTTCCATCACTATCTCCCCTGTACATCAAAGGACCATTTTTTCCCTCAAGTATTTATTATGCACAAATTATTCAGACAACATCTGAAAAAGCTTGGCGTTTCCAGAAATTATATTTCTTGCAAAAGTCAACAATAATTATTGTGGTAATGACTTACGCAACACATTGCCTTTGGCTGATATGATTTGCTGCAATGGATTAAAAATCCAAATCCTTTCACTTGTTGGAGAGGATTTATGTTGCAGAGGATGAAACATGCAGCATTTGTTACACTCCATCAACGGACAGTATCAGGGAACTAATCAAGGTGAAAAATGCACACGGGATTCAGCATGGAGAATTGAATGAGTTCTGAACTGAAGACATTCATTTGTTTATTTCAAGTAATCTTTGTAAATTATTATTTGGAATTGGCAGAAACAGTCCATTTGTTATGACCGGCCATTTTTCAGTGTTTATGCTTGACCAATAACTAACAATCACATTTTGCTTGCGACACAAGGAACTGCAGATGCAGGAAAATTGTGCAAAACACAGGGTCTGGAGGAACTCAGTAGGTCAGGCAGCATTTATGGAGGGAATGGACAACTGACAATTCGGATCAAGACCTTTCTTCGGACCGACATATTTTCCTATTCCTTTTTCCCTCAAGTACAAGATTTGCTTTGGTAAAATGGGAATTCTTCCCTGTATCTTGCTCCATTTCTAAATGAATACAAGCGCTCCCCAAGAAACAAATCTTACTTTCTTGACCTCGTGAGAGACTACGTGAAGAACCCGCCAGCCCCCATGCGAATTTTTCTAGGATGTAACTAGCAGAGTTGATAAGGGAGAACCAGTGGATGTGTTATATCTAGACTTTCAGAAGGCTTTCGACAAGGTCCCACATAAGAGATTAGTATACAAGCGTAAAGCACACTGTGTTGAGGGTTCAGTATTGGTGTGGATAGAGAACTGGCTGGCAGACAGGAAGCAAAGAGTAGGAGTAAACGGGTCCTTTACAGAATGGCAGGCAGTGACTGGTGGGGTACCGCAAGGCTCAGTGCTGGGACCTCAGCTATTTACAATATATATTAATGATTTGCACGAGGGAATTGAATGCAACATGTCAAAGTTTGCAGATTACACTAAGCTGGGGGGTAGTGTTAGGTGTGAGGAGGATGCTAGGAGGCTGGGTGAGTGGGCAAATGCATGGCAGATGCAGTATAATGTGAGGTTATCCACTTTGGTGGCAAAAACAGGAGGGTAGACTATTATCTTAATGGTGCCAAATTAGGAAAAGGGGAGATGCAACGAGACCTGGGTATCATGGGACACCAATCATTGAAAGTAGGCATGCGGGTGCAGCAGGCAGTGAAGAAAGCAAATGGTATGTTAGTATTCATAGCAAAAGGATTTGAGTATAGGAGCAGGGAGGTTCTACTGCAGTTGTTCAGGGTTTTGGTGAGACCACATCTGGAGTATTGCGTACAGTTTTGGTCTCCAAATCTGAGAAAAGACATTCTTGCCATAGAGGGGGTACAGAGAAGGTTCACCAGACTGGTTCCTGGGATGTCAGGACTTTCATATGAGGAAAGACTGGATAGACTTGGCTTGTACTCGCTAGAATTTAGAAGACTGAGGGGGGATCTTATAGAAACTTACAAAATTCTTTAGGGGCTGGATAGGCTAGATGCAGGAAGATTGTCCCCGATGTTGGGGAGCTCCAGAACAAGGGGCCACAGTCAAGGGGTGCACACTTTAGGTGTCCTGACTATGTTTTCTCCTCTCCCTTGCAACATAAGCACCCCTTCTGCGATGACTGCTACTGCTCCACAAAGAAATGGCCTGAAATGTCTTGTCTGCCAATTTGGCAACTAGACAAGTTTTGCTCACCCACTGTTAATTATGTTATTCAACAGCAAGCCTCAAGCAATTAGGAAGCTTTTCAAAATGAACCTGCTCATGCTTTTATATTGTTCCCGATCTTTTAGTGTATCCATGATATCACTGCCAAAACTCACTTGAAGAGGTTACAAATGCATGGAAGCTGAACTAATACTGGTTGAGATATTTAGTAATTAATATTGCAAGCTTCAATGGTCCTGTTATTTCAATTGCATTTAGTGGTTCAATTCCTTCACACACTTTGAGGCCACTTATCTTAGGTATCCTCTGAGCCAAGATACATAAAGAACAAATGCTTCAAATGTTGGAAATAAAATGACTGCATATTAGATCATGCTTGTAAAGTTAACAGGAAAAATCCAAACATTTACCAGTCTCTCTCTTTAATTATTTCATCTACAGAGGGTTTCCAATGTTATCTGCATTTAATCACTCTTTTTAGGGGATTAATTAATAGAGGGACAAGTAGAAGACATTCTAAGGGAAGAGAGACAATTTAAAACTTAATGGACAAGAAATTAGGAAATAGGAAAGATATTGTCAAGCTAGAAAGGATTCAGAGAAGATTTAGAAGGATGTTGCCAGGACCAGAGGGTGTGAGTTATACGGAGAGGTTGAGTAGGCTGGGTCTCTATTCCTTGGAGCGCAGGAGGATGAGGGGTGATCTTACAGTGGTGTACAACATTATGAGAGGAATAGATTGGGTAGATGCACAGAGTCTCTTGCCCTATTGCGGAATCTCGGACCAGAGGACACAGGTTCAAGGTAAAGGGCAAAAGATTTAATAGGAATCCGAGGGATAACTTTTTCACACAAAAGGTGGTGGGTGTATGGAACAAGCTGCCAGATGAGGTAGTTGAGGCTGGGACAATCCCAATGTTTAAGAAACAGTTCAACAGGTACATGGATATGACAGGTTTGGAGGGATATGGACCAAGCACAGGCAGGTGGGACTAGTATAGCTGGGACATGTTGGTTGGTGTGGGAAAGTTGGGCTGAAGGGCCTGTTTCCACATTAGGACTAGGAAATAAACATGCATTTATGCACCGCCTCTCACTTTGTCAGATTTAATAGATCTTCCGAGTGAATTAGGTTATTTTAAAATAAACTGTTGTAAAGTGGAATTCACCCCCATTTTCTGCACAGCAAGATACCCCAAAAGCAAATGGTGTCATGGTGACACAGCAATTACTGCTGCCGCCTCATAGCTTCAGCTCCAGCTACCCAGGTTTAATTCTGACCTCTGCTGTTGTTTGTAAGGAACTCACGTTCTCCCCATGACCATGTGGATTTTCCCCAGGTGCTCCAGTTTCCTCCTGAGACATGTTGGGAGGTTAACTGGTTACTGTGAATCACTCCTTAGTGTTGACTGATAGTGAACATTCAAAGGGGAGTGAATGGGAAATTACAAGAGGGAATGTTGTAACGTTTAGGTAAATAAAGAGGGGAAAATGGACAAAAACGGATCGTTTCCCAGGAATCAGCATGGACCAGAGGACCAAATGGGATATTTATATGACAATGGTCAATAAATGTATTTGTGACATTAAATGTTAAATATTGGTCTGGATACCAGTCCTTGTGCTTTTTGGGATTTATCTTACAAGAGCTCCATTTAAGGACTCATCCAAAGCATGGTACCTATGTTCTATTGCCCTTGTTCCCTCAGCAATCCATGGAGCATCAGCCTAGATACCGTGCTTGTCTCCAAAATATAATAATACAGTCATCTGATGAGGGTGGGAGATTATTGCCAGATAACAACGTTTGTCAGCCCGATGTCTGTGGATTTGCAGTCGTGCGGCAAATGCTTCTGAAGGTACACAAGAGTTTTGCCCAAGGCTGAGGCTACAGCTTAAGGAAACCTTAAGGTGAATGAGCCCAACAAAAGCTCTGCTTGGAAAACTAATTACTTGAAGTGGGTTAAAGGGTGAGCAGGATCATATACAGCATCAAGCAGGCAGACAATTTAAAAAGTATTTAAGAAATGATACAAGATTTATGAATGGTCAGCACGCTGGCATTTATTACACAACTTTAGTTGCCCAGATATTACGTACGCCTCTGGATTGCAAATTTAGTTATTGCTCTGGATTGCAAGTCCATGACCATCGCTTTAACTAACATGCACAGTTTGAAAATTCAAAGTATAAATAATATTCATACCCATTTATTGCTGTACTGGTGAGATTACGAAACCATCTATTGTAGTAAAATTTGTATGTCCAAGAAAATAAAGTAAATAAAACCTGAAGGCTTTGGTTGCATCATTCAATCATGCTCTTAGTAAAATATATATCTTAAGTGGACAGGTTAACTAAGTGGAGGATAGATAACAGATGGAGACACATTGTGAGGTTATCTATTTTGGTAGGAAAACAGAAAATCAAAATATATTTAATTGGTGTGAGTATTAAATGCTAATGAGTAAAGAGATTTGAATGTTCTTGTATTAAAATGGCAGAAGGTTAGCATGTAGTAGTTAGGAAGTGAATTGGAAAGTGCTCTTTAGTGCAAGTGTAAGGTGCAGGGGCAGGGACTCTGCAGAAGGACTTGGACAGGTTGGGAGAGTGGGCAGAGAAGTAGCAGATGGAATATATTGTAGCAAAGTGTGAAATCATGCATTTTCGTAGTAGGAATCAAGGCATAGACCTTGTACAATTGTGAGCAATTTTGGGCACCATGTCTGAGGAAGGATGTGCTGGCCCTAGAAAGGGTCCAGAAGAGGTTTACAAGAATGATCCCAGGAATGAGTGGGTTATCCCAGGAAGCCCAGGATGAGCGTTTGACGACACTGGGCTTGTACTCGCTGGAGTTCAGAAGAATGAGGGAGGACCTCATTGAAATGTACTGAATAATGAAAGGCTTGGATAGTGGATGTGGAGAGGATATTTCCCCTAGTGGGAGAGTCTTAGACTAGAGGTCATAGCCTCAGGATTAAAGGATACTCCTTTAGGAAGGAGATGAGGAGGAATTTCTTTAATCAGAGGGTGGTGAATCTGTGGAGTTCTTTGCCACAGAAGGCAGTGGAGGCCATCAATGGATATTTTTAAGGCAGAGATGGATAGATTCTTAATTAATACGGTTGTCAGGGGTTATGGGGAGAAGGCAGGAGGTTGGAGGGAGAGATAGATCAGCCATGATTGAATGGTGTATAATTGATGGGCCGAATGGACTAATTCTATTCTTATCACTTATGACCTTATGACCCAAGGCAGATGCCGAAGGAATTCTTGCTGCCAATGTACATGATTTTGGTGAGACGACACTTGGGGCAGAGATGACAGCTTTGTTCCATTTTTACTGTAGGATATACCTACGTTGGTGGCATGTCTGGAGATGTTAAATTAGATTGATAGCTCATGCTGAGGTTGCCTAGAAAGAAGGATTAAGGACAATGGGCCCACACTCTTTGAAGTTTTAAAGAAATAGTGTGATCTCACTGAAGCATATGATTTGAAGGAGCCTTGACAAATTAGAAATCATAAGCATTTTTCTCCTGTAGTGAGTGTGGAAGAGGAAGGAAGGAGCAGAGGAAGTCAAGAACTACAAGGTGTGGTATTAGGAAAAGGGATAGAACATGCAACATTGAGATGAGGAGGACATTCATCTCTCAATATTGTAAAACTCTGAAATCATATAGCTCAAAGACCATCGAACGCTGTTTCATGAAGGAAATCTAAAGTTTTACTGGGATATTAAGGATAATGGATACCAGAAAAGTGAGTACTACATTCTTGAAAGCTATAAACTTACTGAACAGTGGAACTTCCCTGGAGATCATTTGGCCAGGTCATAGTTTTAAATCTTTTTGTGGCCTGATATTATTATTTTTTTTTTAGATGGATTTAAGGATACCATGATACCAAGCAGTATGATTCTCCCCTTCATTCAGGACCAATATGAATACTTCAATCGACATCACCAAAACAGCTTATTTGATTATTTATAGAATTGCTGTTTGTGGGTCTAGCATGTAAGTAGACAGCATGTTTACAACAGCAAATATATCATAATGTACTTGTACTAAAATTGTACTACCTAGGGTGATACAGTGGTGCAGCAGTAGAATTGAGGTCTTACTGTGCCAGAGAGCCGGGTTAGATCCTGACTACAGGTGCTGTCTGTATGGAGTTTGTACGATCTCCGTGTGAACATGTGGGTTTTCTCCGGGTTCTCCAATGTGCTCCCACATTCCAAAGATGTGCAAGTTAGTAGGTTAATTGGCTTTGGTAAGTTGTAACATTGTCCCTAGTGTGTAGGATAGAGTTAGTGTGTTGGGTGATCGTTGGCCGAGGTGGACCCGGGGGCCCAAGGGCCTGTTTCCTTGCTTTATCTCTAAAGTCTAAAGTCCACTTTTTTGGCTGCAAAGCAACCTGTGGTTGTAAAAGCTGTTGTGTAACTGAAAATTAATTTGCTCTTCCTAACATTTCCACAAATGGTCCACGATATTATAAAACGTAATTAGCTAACTGGTTGTTTTTAATGTTTCAATAAAAACATTGATTTATTCTATTTCATTATTCCTTAGGGATGGAACAAGGATCTACCTCAAATTATGAAATCCCACAATTTTCTGCTGTGATTTTTTATTTTCAGTACATAAGCTTGAAGTCTCAGGATAAATGCTCTTGACTGTAACACTGTGAACTTGTATGGAGTAACAAATTATAATCAGATGCTCTTGTTACAGCAGCTATCTCAAGCAAAGTAATCAATTAAAAAAAGACATTGCTTTTCATTGCCGTTGTTATTCCACTCTTTCCTGTGCAAGGAATTAAGAGCAGTTTCCAATGTGTGCCCTTAGAGTGCAGTGATTTTAATTTTGCACAGCTCAAAATTCGTGTCAAAGGGAAGACTTTCAGCGAATTTGCACATAGCAAGATCTCACTTTCAGCAGTGAGACCAGAGAGAAAGAATCGTCCTTTTTCCCCCCCATAAAAAAAAATCTAATTTAAATTATAATCACCCAAAATTAACTGGATAGGCGTGCCACAAACTTTGTTTCAGACAAAATAAAATCATCCTTATTGTCTTGGCAACCAGCATCTTTAATAACAAGGGCTTGCATGTCTTTTGTGCTTAAACAATGCTTTGTTTTCTCAAATATATCGTAGGATATGAAGCAGAATGTTGAAAAGGAATCAAAAGAGGATCAGGTTGGGGAAATGGGCAGAGATAATATAGAGGATATTAACAACATTTGGAAAGTCAGGGACTTTTATTTCTTCTTTTTGGAGTTGTCCCAGGAAGGAAATCCAAAGGGCAAGTAAGCCAGCCAACAATTGAAAATGGGCAGGTATTATGAGTTCAAAATAAGTGTGTGGGGCTAAAGGAGACCAATAAAATAAAAAATAGCTGAACACAGAATGGGGGATTTGCACGCATGAATGAAGATTCTCTGGGAGTTAAAATTGCAGCTTGAATGTGGTAAATGCAGATTCAACTGATGTTTAAAATTGAATTATGGTCAAAAGAAAACAATTATAGGGCTATGTGAAAGAACTGAGGAATAGGACTCATTGGAACAGTCCAAAAAGAACTGTAACTAACATGTGGGATTCTGTGCTGCAATGGTTTCAGGCTGCACAACCCAAGGAGGCCACTAAATTGCACCAAGAAAACGGACTGGAAACACAAGCCTTGGAGCAGTCAACGATGAAAAGAGCAAAACATAAAATGCTGGAGGAATTCAGCAGGTCGGGCAATATCAATGAAAGGAATGGATAGGTAACATTTCCAGTCGGGGCCCTTCTTCAGACTGATTGTAGTAGAGGGGAGAAAGCCAGAAAAGAAAGGTGATGGCGGGAAAATACTTGGCAAAGCCGGGCGACCGAGTGCAGCAGCTGGTAGAGCTGCTGCTTCACATTACCAGAGACCTGGGTTCGATCTTATTTTGGATGTTGTATATGTGGAATTTGCATATTCTCCCTGTGACTATGTTGGTTTCCCCCGGGTGCTCCGGTTTCCTCCCACATCCCAAAGACATGAATGTTTGTAGGTTAATTGACCTCTGTAAATTGGAGTGAGTGGATATGAAAGTGGGATAAGATAGAACTAGTGTGAATGGATGATGAATGGTCAGCATCGACTCGGTGGGCCGAAGGGCCTGTTCCCATGCTGTTTCTCTAAACTAAACTAAAGTGATAAGTTGATACAGGTAAGCAGGATTGATTGGAGTAAGTGACAAAGGCTAGCGGTGAAAAGGAGACAAAAGGGGATCAGATAAGAAGAGAAGAGTATGAGCGAAACATATAGCCAGAGGGAGGTATATAGATGGAAGGTGGGTGATGTGTGTATGAAGGAGGGGAAACAATAAAAAGATGCCTTTGTCTCTGTGACTTGCAGATTGTTGAATTGGCTGTTAGCACAGTATAGTTGGAAAAGTCTATCACAAGATTTAAAAAGTGTAGATTAGTGCTTTAATAGCTGCAACAATAGAACCACATGAGTCTGGAGCTCAGAAGGGTCATCATGTCCACTCTCAGTCTGAAGTTAATCACAGTGCCCGGCTCTCTCCATCGAGCTGTATCCTGCTCTAAAGGAAGGCAGTGGGTGATTGATTGGATGCTGAGGGAAAATTCACACAATTATGCAGTATTATACGATTCTGCTTGCATGAGGAGATGATAGAGAGACAGAAGTGGTAGGAGGAGGATGGAGAGACAGAGATAGACAGCAAGAACAAGAGAGAGACCGAGAGGCGTTAGATCGAGAGTGGGGTGGGAGAGGGAGAGAGTGGAGTGAGATAGGAAAGAAGCAGAGCAAGCGAAAGGGGGGGGGAAAGGCAAGGGGGAGAGACAGAGAGACACACATGGGGACAAGAAGGAGCCAGGGGGTGGGCAAAAGATTGTTGTGGTGGATTCAAATAGCCAGGCAAGGGGTGGGGAAAGATGACACTAGACCAGGGGGCAGAGAAGAGGGACCCAGGTGGGCAGGAGGGAATATAGGGGGTGAGAGGGAGCCGGAGAGCGGGTGAAAAACAAATTTACTGCATTTGGTATTTTGCCAAACACTTGCACTCGGTTTGCCAAAGCCTAGCGGATATCC
Source organism: Raja brachyura (assembly GCA_963514005.1). The sequence goes on along the minus strand of OY740787.1, from coordinate 48,549,799 downwards.
CGGATGCTAAACATTTTAACTCCTATTCCATTCTAACTCTGTCCTGGCCCTCCTCCATTGGCAGAGTAAAGGGCCTGCCCCACTTCGCCGTCATTTGCGCGCCATTTACGCGCCATTTACGCGTCCTCCAAAAATGTGGTTGTCGCAGGACAGGCGCATGGAGAGGCGTGGCGGAGTATGGAGTTGTGATCGGTATTGCACAGCGCTCCAGGATTTCGCGTACGCACACTGACGCATTTGGTATGCACGCTGACGCATTGGTGTCGCACGCTGCATCCCGACGTCTCACATGTATCGCATGGTGACGCATGGTTACATCACCGTGCGTAACCATGTGTCGCCACGCGACGCAGGGTATTCTAATGCCGTCACGCGCACCAGACGGCATGATGACATGTGATTTCAGCGCGACGTCGCGCCTAACAACGCGTCAACCAATTTTACATATGACGCATAAATGAGGCGCAAATGACGATCAAGTGGGACAGGCCCTTGAGGCCACATGCATACTGGAGGAACCACACCTCACATTCTACTCAGTTTGCTTACAACCTAATAGTATGAATAGTACATTCTCTGATTTTAGTTAGTTAACCTGTAAATAATCCTCTTTTATTCTTCTTACCTTCCCTCTCATTGTGCCCTTTCTGGAATTGCACCCATTTCTCCCCTTATTGCTCAACTATCATCTATATTCATACTTCTGACTTCACAATTCTCACCTCTTCTGTCCTTATCTCACACCTTTTTGCCTTTTCATCTCTCACCTTTGTCCAACCATTGGTCCATTGCTCCGCCACCCCCTCACCAGTATCCACTTATCATGTCCAGGCTTTGTTCTCCACCCTTCCCCCTACCACATTCAGTATGAAGACCCAACATGTCACCCACCATTTTCTCCAGAGATGCTGCCTGACCTGTTTAGTTCTTCTATACATTGTGTCTTATTTTAATTCAATGCCTTTGCTGGTTCACAACATTTGATGGAATACTGAGACGGAGATCAAATGATACTGGAGGATCATCAACTCTGTGAAAGATACACTTTGGTCTGCCTGATACCTATTGTCCTACAGGTGCAGTGAGATGCCCAGTTGTTGCCGTCTGGTACATTCCAGGTTACAGGGGTACATGCTGAGGTTGGCACTGAAACTTGTTGCAGCTAATGCAACAGTTTTGTGGAGAAAAATCTGCCATCGCCGGGCGCCAAGGGTTTGGGTCTGGTGTCATAATCATACAAACATTTGTATTATTCAAAGAGATCACAAGTCCACGTGAGGTATTGGTACTTTCTACACAGAATATTGATGCAACTGGAAATACTTCACAACACCATGATTGCCTTGACTGGACAACATTATGAATGTAAAGAAAGCCATGCACTGTTTTGTATTATTTGTATGTATTTTTTATGAATAATGTTTATTTTGGAAATTAAAAGAAAGATTGAATACGTCACCTTGTTGGTGCACAAGAGCCACCCTCACTTGGCTAGAAAAAGCTCAAAGTGAAGAATACCCCCAGAGTCTGCGAGAGCGGGGGCGCAAGATAACTCATCGACTGACCACCAGGTAAAAAACCTTGGAACGGACACGACATTGAATCAGTTAAGTGGCAAAACTGTTGAAAAACGAGCAGTTGGACATGTTCTTCAGCTGTAGGTGTGGCTGGACTAAAGTAATATCAACTCGTGGTCTTAAAATTCATCAGGAACGGAAGAAATGCTTGAAAATCCCCAACCCAGGATTCTGTCAAGAGAAAAGCCAAATCAGTCGGATTAAACTCAGCGGCAGGAAGAAATCCATAGTCTGCAGAGCATCAGCACCCTACGGGATGTGACAGAAGTTTCAGGCAACAGTCCAAGACGCAACCAGGCACATCGTAAAGTGGAGAGCATGCAAGGACATAAGCCGTTGGTGAAATGGCTGAAGTCTAACAGCAAGGAGTGGGAAACCATCAATGCAGATGTGAGCCTAATCTTAAGTGGAATCAAGGGATCAGCAGAAAAGAAGTTGGAGAAGAAGAGTGATCTAGTCTACAGCTATGAAAAGGGGAAATTTGGTGAGAAGGAACAACTCAGCAGGAAAGATGGGCCTCCTCCCCCCCAAGTTCCGTCGTCTCCAGGAAATCCAACGACTTTTTAAAGAAAGAAGAGGCCTGAGGGAGGTGTGGAAAAAAGCAACAGCAGAAGAAAGGGAGGGCATCAACTTCCTTCAAGGGGATCTAAAATAGAGGCTCTCGAAGCTGCGAAGAGCAGAGATTTTAAGTAAACAATGCAAAAAGATGGAAAAGCAAGAACAGACTTCTACAAAGACCTCTTTAAATTTGTGAAAGGCATTTTCACAAAAGAGAAAAGCAGATTCCTGAAAGCGTCAAAAAAGATGGTTGAAGAAACATCAATTTGAACATCAGCCCTCCCGAGCTGAGTAAGGTAAAAGAAGTAGTGAGGAAGGCAAGAACGGCCTCTGCACCAGGCCCTAATGGTGTTCCGTATTGTGTCTACAAGAATGCCCCAGATATTCTTAAATTCCTCTGGAGGAACATGAGGGTTGCGTGGAAAAAGGAAGTCATCCCCAAAGCCTGGCGAAGAGCGGGGAGAGTGCTGATCCCAAAGAAAAGAATTCTTCCACCATTTAACAGTTTCAGCAAATAAACTTTCTTAATATAGAAGGCAAGATCTTTTTCAGTGTGGTGGTGAAAAGACTCACAAAATATCTGAAACAAACCCATTTCATTGATGTGTCAATCCAAAAGGTTTGAATAGCAGGCTTCTCGGGATGCCTTGAACATACCAGCGTCATATGGCATCAAATCCAGGCTGCTAAGAAAGAAAGAAATAATCTGCATGTCGTTTTCCTTGACCTGGCCAACACCTATGGATCAGTTCCTCATTTGCTACTGTGGACTGCTTTTGAATTCTTTCAGGTGCCTGCAATAATAACAAATCTGGTAAAAAACTACTTCCAGGATCTGCAATTTTGTCTCACAACATCAGGCTTTACCACAGCGTGGGAACCACTGTAAGTAGACGTCATGGTGGGGTGCACCATCTTCCCATTGACCTTCACTATGGCAATGGAGCACATTATCAAAGCATCAAAATGGGTTGTGGGAGGAAAATGGCTACAGTGTGGTCAATGATTACCACCTATAGGAGCCTATAGGGACGATATAATAATACCAATGACAACTACTGACAATCACCTCCTACAAGGCAAAATCAGTAGGTAGCTCGAATGTCGGCATAGCATAGCTCCTTGACAAGCTCAATGCGTTTTATGCACGCTTTGATAGGGAGAACACTGATGTGCCTTCTCAAGCCCCCATTCGCTGTGATGGTATTTCAGTCACAGTCACAGAGGCTGGCATCAGAAAATCCTTCAGAGGGGTGAACCCTCGAAATGCGCCTGGACCTGATGGTATACCCGGTCGTGTGCTGAAAACCTGTGTGCACCAACTGGCTGGAGTTTTTACGCACATTTTCAACCTCTCACTTCTGAGGTCTGAGGTTCCCACCTGCTTTAAAAGGGCATCAATTATACCGGTGCCCAAGCAAGATGACGTGCCTCAATGACTATCAACCTGTGGCACTAACGTCGGTGGTGATGAAGTGCTTTGAGAGATTGATCATGGTGGAAATCAACTCCTACCTCGACAAAAACATGGACCCACTGCAGTTTGCTTACCGCCACAACAGATCAATGGTGGATGCGATCTCGCTGGCTCTTCACTCCGCTCTGGACCACTTGGACATATGTCAAAAACTCATATGTCAGGCTGTTGTTCATTGATTACAGCTCGGCATTTAATACAATCATCCCCTCCAAGCTGGTTACCAAACTCATAGAACTGGGTCTCTGTGCATCTCTGTGCAATTGGATCCTCGACTTCCTCATTCACAGACCACAGTCTGTTCAAATTGGGGGGAAGGTGTCAAACCCGATAACAATCAGCATGGGAGCACCTCAAGGCTGTGTGGTCAGCCCTCTGCTATACTCACTCTATACTCATGACTGCATAGCGACCTCCATCATCAAGTTCGCTGACGACCCCACTGTTGTGGGACGTATCACTAATGGGGACGAGTCAGAGTATAGAAGAGAGATCGACCGACTGACCAAATGGTGCTAGCACAATAACCATCTCAACACCAGTAAAGGAACTGATTGTGGACTTTGGAAGAGGTAGGATGGGGACCCACACTCCCGTTTATATCAATGAATCGATGGTGGAAAGGGTCAAGATTTTCAAATTCCTGGGTGTGCACTTCTCTGAAGATCTCTCCTGGTCTAAGATCACTGATGCAATCATAAAGAAAGCACATCAGCGCCTCTACTTCCTGAGAAGATTACGGAGAGTCAGTATGTCAAGGAGGACTCTCTCTAACTTTTACAGGGGCACAGTAGAGAGCATGCTGACCGGTTGCATCGTGGCTTGGTTTGGCAACTTGAGCGCCCAGGAGTGGAAAAGACTACAAAACGTAGTAAACACTGCCCAGTCCATCATCGGCTCTGACCTCCCTACCGTCGAAGGGATCTATCGCATTAGGCTGGCTCAAAAAGGCTGGCAGCATCATCAAGGACCCACACCATCCTGGCCACACACTTATCTCCCCGCTACCTTCAGATAGAAGGTACAGGAGCCTGAAGACTGCAACGTCCAGGTTCAGAAACAGGTTCTTCCCCACAGCCATCAGGCTATTGAACTCAACTCAAACAAAACTCTGAACATTAATAGCCCATTATCTGTTTATTTGCTCTTTATCTGTTTTATTTATTCATGTGCGTATGTATTTATATAATGGTATATGGACACACTGATCTGTTCTGTATTCAGCCTTTTATATTCTGTTGTGCTGAAGCAAAGCAAGAATTTAATTGTCCTATCTGGGACACATGACAATAAACTCGCTTGAATCTTGAACTGTCCCCTGCACCGATACTTCTGGAAATACTACATCAAAACATCACATGGGCAAGGATGAAGATTAAACCCAGCAAATGCAGATGCATCTCCATTGTCAAAGGTCGTCAAGGATCAAAGATTTCATATTAACGGAATACCTGTTCCAACTGTTTCAAAAATGCCACGATACCATGCAATGGACACCGAGCAGTTTGAACAACTCAAAAAGGATATCATCACGCACATAGCTTGCATCAACAAGACCTTGCTACCAGGAAAACTCAAGCTGTGGTGCTTCCAATTTGGCATACTACCAAGAATCATGTGGCCTTTAACTATGTATGAAATCCCCATCAACAAAGTAGAAAAGCTGGAAAGATGATCAGCACACATGTGAAATTGTGGCTTGGACTTCCACGATGCTTAAGTGCTGTCGGACTGTACGGTAGTGGCAAATTGGAATTACCCATTGCAGGTCTTGTGGAAGAGTTCAAATGCACTAAAGGTTGGTCATGACCCTCACTGAATCTGAAGATACTGTTATTCAAACAGCGTCCCCCTGTGTGACAACGGGGAGGAAGTGGACCCCATCTGAAGCCGTTCACTGCTCTTCATTTCCGGGATGTGGTTGGCCAAGTCCAACAATTCGGGCTCGGGCTTGTCCCAACAGTTCCTCAATGACACAAGGCAACAACAGTGCAGAAGAGACAGCTCGTGGTGGAGGAGGTAAGAAGACGGGAGGAGGCAGAACGACACGCCAAGGCCGTCTCAATGGCTAAGCAAGGCCAATGGACTAACTGCGAGAGCCTGGAAAAAAGGAAACTCAGCTGGCGTGACATCTCGGCTAAGTTTTGTCATCAGAGCCACTTATGACGTTCTACTCTCACCTCAGTACCTGAAGCAGTGGTTCGGAGAAGACCCCGCTTGCTCCCTTTGCCAAGCACCTGCATCACTAAGGCACATTTTAACAGGATGCACTACGGGCCTCGCTCTAGGGCGTTACACTTGGTGGCATAACCAAGTTCTCAGGCAGCTGGCAGCATGACTAAGTACTCAGACAGACATCCTGGAACAGAGGCGAACGATCACAAATGCTTCCCCACAAATATTGACAGGAAATGTCCACTTCACAACATTTGTACCAGCAGGCCAGCCTCCGGAGCACCAGATAACATCAAAGGATGCAAGCATTTGCAGCCTGCTCGGGATTGGAAAATGGAAGTAGACTTGGAAAAAAGCTTGTGTTTCCCCCAGACATTGTGGCTACAACACTCCGGCCAGACATGGTCCTGTGGTCTACAACAGCCAAGTTGGCATACGTTGTGGATTTGACAGATCCAAGGGAAGATGGTGTTGAAGAAGCTTAAGAGAGGAAAAAGACCAAGTACTCTGAACTGGCAACTGAAGCTTCCCAGAATGGCTGGAAGACCAAGCTTTTCCTTGTAGAAGTGATTCAGGGGATTTGTTGCTACATCTATGTCCAGGCTATTAAAGAAAATGGGGGTGAGGGGTCGCTCCCTCCAACAAGCAATCAAATCATTATCAAATTCTGCAGAACAAAACAGCAAATGGATTTGGATCAAAAGGAAAGATAACAATTGGGCTGCAAGATGAAGATAGGAGGGTAGGGAATTGAGGGGGGGGGGGGTGTTCCTGGGACACCAGGTATCATCGTTGAGCCCTCTGGAGACGTTGTGGGCTTATCAATGAAATGTCAAAGAAGGAGGGTGCCCACCTGATGACCCCAATGACGTACCTACCCTACCCTTGACCACTCCAATCCCACTGCAAATATTATGAGTGCCGATTTACTACAGGGATTGAAACATCAAGTCCTATTAGCTCTACTAAATGGGATTATGGTGCAAATTAGGTTAATTGCAGAGTCACGCAGTATTGAAGCAAACCCTTTGGCCAACCATGTCCACGCTGACCATCCACTACTCATGTAAGCTAATCAAATTCTTTTTTATAAATTGACAGCACAGTTCAGATTGAGTTGAAGTTTATGCACAGTTCAAGATATAAGGATGAGCAGCATTGGATATAGTCATGTCCAGGGCTACTAAAAAGGAGAAGGTGTGGATTTCCATGGCAGATGGAAGGAGACAGTCCCAGAAAAATGGGATGGCGTGGAAATGAACAGAGATGGTGCAGCAGATTGTAGAAATGAGGCCATGCCTTGGAGAAGGTAGGGAAGCCAAGTGTTAAGTGTTAATGCTGAAGGAGACTGAAGGAGGCAATGAAACCAAAGTAGAGTCTGCCATCAGCAAGGAAGAAGGGGCATGCAGCAGACGAAATGAAAGCAATATGGACCATTACAAGAACGATTATGGGAGGGGGAAAAATGCAAGAAATGCTAAATTTGGGGGAGGAGAATCTGGAGCAGCTGCTGGATCAAATGTCAAGATTGAGATCTCTGTGCTTCCCCTAATTCTGTCCTCTTGCATATTCCCAAATCCATACACCTTTTAAATCTTCTTAAATTCCACTGTATAGGGCAAACTTTTGTCCATATGCTTTGCTGTCTCCTCACAAGGATTATTGATGAACATAGGGTGGCAACACTCCAATGAAGAGGCTTCAGATGTATCAGTAAAAGGCTTGTAAATGCATGTTTTAGTTTTTGGTTTGAAGATGAGTGGAAATCTGTGAATGCAATGCATGCATTAATACAATTGAATGTAAAACTAGCAGGATACTTCTGCAAGGAAGGAATTGTCAGTTGACTGCTTTCTAAATATGGCTTGGGGGTGGGAAATGAGGAATGGAAAGCAATATAGGGTGGGAATGCATCCACAGGCCCATTTGAAGAGTGAGGAGAATCAGAAGCAATATCGGGGAGCAATGAGCAGGCTTCAGGGAATGAAGAGAAAATTAATACAGCTGTCAATGGAAATGAGTGTTAAAAGTGTTAAGATTAAGGTAGAAGGTCTGTCCGGTCGGTGCCTTTCATAGCAAGGACAGTGGATTCAATGGGTGCAGTATAGAGGATAGCCAAGCCTCGAGGACACGGTTGTGAATGACTAACCACACGCAGGTTTTGTGTTTAGATTCATTGTCAACCTTCAAATATATATTTGAACAATGAAGCTAAACACAAAACCCGCCAACGCTGCAAACCTGAAATGTAAATGGAAATTGGTAGAAACACTCAGTTGATCAAGTAGCATGCATGGAAAGAGGAACAGTCAACATTTTGTGTCTGTGGCACTTTGTCAAAATCTGCCAATCCTGTAAATAATGCTGCATTGGTTTGGAATGAACGGGCTGCACAACTCATGTTTTACTTCCCAATGCTATTGGCGAAAGTTGAAATAACTTCATTTTCATTATATATATAATACATCTAAAAATATTGGAGATGGGAGGGAAAGGGCTGGTTGACTGGCCTGAGGAGCAGGGGAATACTTGTGTCAAAACATAGTGGCAATCCTGCTGTTAGTGAGAGGTGCCAAAAAAAGAGCAGTCATTTACCGTGCGTAGCAAAGTTAGGAGAACATAGCTTTTAAGTTTTGCTTTCAGTATTGTTGGGCCTTTCAATAAGGAGGCTGCAACCAAAAAATATTTTATCAACTATCACTAAAATCCAACTCAAGGGTATTAGCCAGTACCAAAGGAACCTAGTTAGAGTTATGGGCCTGTCCCACTTGCGCGACTTTTTCGGCGACTGCCGGCACCCATCATAGGTCGTTGCAGGTCACCGAAAATGTTCAACATGTTGAAAATTCAGCGGCGACCAGACATTCAGAGGCGACCAGACTCTTTGGGCGACTGAGGAGACTACTCACGACCATACAGGCCTGACGGTCATGAGCAGTCACCCAAAGAATACCTTGTTCTGCTCGCTGCTGGATTTTCAACATGGTGACCTGCTGCAACTATGACGGGTGCTGGCAAGTCGCCGAAAAGTGGGACAGGCCCATTATTGCATTCAGCTTGGCGAGTCAATGCCAGTCCCCTTGGGCTAAGAAGCATTCAAAGGAGCATGAAGTTCCGCTTGGAGACACAAGGAATCTTGCTGAAAATGCTGGAATCTTGAGGAAAACACATTGAGCTGGAGAAACTCAGAGGGTCAGGCAGCACCTGGTGAGGCAATGAACAGGCGATGTATCGGATAGGTACCCTTCCTCAGACTGATGGAGGTGGACAGAGAGGGGGCGGTGGGAGTTGGAGAAAGTTAAAATAGAGAGGTGGGGGCGGGAGGTTGATCTTGCTTCTTTGTGAGTTTAGTGTTTGGTACCTCACTTGGTAGTAGTTGCAGCCATCAGTCCCCTAAAACGTAATTGTTACATGAATCCTAGTTCACGAGTAGTAGGATAAAATGAATAGTTTCTATGAAAACATGCTCAAGGCACAATTTTCGTTCAGCGATAATTTAATTATGATACTTTTAAAAGAAACAAATCCTGTCCTGAAGTTATTCATTACATTGAAATCCCATTTACAATAATTACTGGGAAGATTTCATAACTATGGTTAGTGCACATTTTTTTAAGACCCTTGTCATCTTTGTTCTTCCCTGGCCTGTTGTAATTATGGCCAACCGTTGTTACTGTTGTTATGGCAACCCCTCCCCATCTACTCACAACATTGGTTTCATTAATCAGACAACAGAAGCCGGCTTTTATGCCTGATATTGTTGCCAAGAAGGAAGACAAAGCGAGAAGTCCCAGGAGGCTTAAGTAAGTGACCACTGATATACTGAGCAAATATTGAAAATAAACATTGCCGACTGTGAACATTGATTGCATTTGCTGTAAAAGTAATGCAACAAGCAGAATGCATTTCTGGTCAAGGTTTTAACTATTTGCTACTGTGCTGAGTCATTTATTTTCTTCTGATGGTAGGATAGGGAAACTGCAGCACTGAGAAATAAATTTGTTAGCACCTCACATCGTCAAAGAATATCCCAAAGCAGTTTCCATCCAATGTTTAAAAAATTAGTCAGTGCCATGACATAAGAAGCATCACAATCAATTGTATCCAACAAGCTGCAGTAGATTTATCAGGAGAGGTCATTGACAAATGCTAACTGTGTTTTGCTCTCCAGAGATGCTGCTCAACTTTCTGAACATTTCCTGTATTTTGGGTTTTTATTCCAATGCTATAGTAATAATCAGATAAACTACTTTATATGTCAGATGAGAGGTAAAACTTGGATTTATCACATAACAGGGGTCAACTTTGTAACTCAAACTTTCCCCATCTTCAAATTGCCAACACAATTATATGGAAATACCTATGTACAAAACAAAACAGGATCAGAATAGATTCTGAGGCCATGTACACCCAGTGCAACTACATTCCACCACAATCTTTTAATATTATGGCCTGCCTGATACTTGCCTTGCCCTATCATGACTATCAATGAAGAGTGTAAAAAGACATGCCAAAGTGCAATGAAGGTGTGTCATCCTGGTGAAGCTGCAAACGAGAACTACAAAAATAGCATGCTGCCAATGTAATTAACTGATTCCACGACCAATGGAGCAAAGCTCAGAAATCCTGCCACATCAAGCTGTGAATGATGTCAAACACCACAGCTAACAGAAGGAGGAGCGAATGCCGATAACCAGGTCTATACATCACAATTGTAATACTGATTACCACCAATCATTGAGGTTTTATAACATTTGATGAATTGCATTACATGACCAGAATTTCTCACTGTTGTGGTTACAATGGTTAGTGTGGGAAGGTACAGTCTGTCTGCCTCTGTGGAAGAAAACTTCACCCAGACACCAGAGCCATTTAAAAAAAAAATAATGAAATGCCCATGTTGTTATTAGAATGCCGACTATTTTCCATTAACTTAGAATGAATGAGAAAAGTGTCGGATGAACTGATAAACCTCAGACATTGTGCATGTGCAAATGCTGAGTATGAACTTGTACCAAGAAACAACACGCTGGGAGATTCAATTGGGCTAATACAGGGAACAAATAAAGCTGTTTGAGTTGCTAGATTTCCAGGAAAATAACTTGCCTGAAGAATGGTGAGAGTTGTAGGAAGAATTTACACTGGATATTGAGCTGGTTATGGCAAATAAACCAGAACAGATGAAAATAAAGATGTTATTGTATCTCATTTGTCACATATGAGAGGACTGCACTTTCTCATAAGGCCTCAAAAGATACCCTGAAGTATATATTAGACACAGGACAAACCAATTGCAACCTGCCTAGGAGCAGAAACCCAGCATTGTTGGGTACTTTTTTTTTAATATATCGGAGCTCAGGTTGTTTAGAGATAATTGTAGTCTAGCAGCTTATTGGATATTAAATTATTTGAGGGTGAGGCTAATCCAATGGAAAGTGTAACTCTTGAAACGTACACATGGCCATACAAAGCTTGGAGCAATGCAAAGTCCAGCTGAAATGTCAGAGAGACAATTGAAGCAGCGAAATACATTTGGAACACTTACATTTCAAAAGAGTACAATGGAGTAGATGGGGTTGATTAAGGTACACAACAGACATCATCTTTGGAAGACCATTGAAGGTGCTAGTTTGACAGATACTGACAGTGCACCGCTAGGCTTGTAGAACAAGAACACAACAGAGAGAACAGCAACCACACAGGACTAAATCTGGAAGAACAGTCCTTAGACTCAAATATCCAGAAAACGTTGTGTCAGGACAAAGCAGACCGTGACTGGCGAGTGATTTTAGCTGTTTTCCTTACTTTATTTTATGTAATGATACGGTAACAAAGTTCTGTGTGCAAAATTCCGGAATCTGTCTGCCTCTGGAAGAAATCCACAATGAATCTTCCCTATTGCTAGTTTTTTTTCTCCAGTTTTCTGTAGAATGTAAGAGAAAGATACTGGATAATCCTCAACAGCTCTGAGGCTCAGCATGTGAGCAGATAAATCAACCACTGTCAGCCATTAGAGCTGTTGAACACTTTACCTTGACTGTCTTCTGAAATTCCTGCCATCAAAGGAGCCTTTTTTTTGCCAGTTCAATGTACTCCCACTATATCACAAAAAGGATGAAATGGCGTAAAACAGTTGGGTTTATTCATAACCAACATTGCAAATAATACATGGAGCCATAGAGTTGTGCAGCATGGAGACATGCCTTTTGGTCCAATGTGTTCATGCTGACCAAGATGTCTATGTGGATCAATCCCATTTTCCCGCATTTGGCCCACATCCCTCTAAATCTGATCATTACATGAACCGGTTCAAATGTCTTCAATGTTGTAATTGATAACCACCACCGTCTGTGTGAAAACCCTGCCCCTCAAATCGTGTTTAAATCTTTCCCCTCACATTTTATATCTATGCCATCTAGACTCCACAGGGAAAAGACTGTGACCAGCCACCTTATCTATACCAACATGGCATTTTAAACTTCCATATGGTCACGTCTCAGCCTGCTTATGCTGATGGGAAAAAGTCCCAGTCAATCTAATCTCCCCATATAACTCTAGTCCTTCAGTTCTGTTACCATCCAATGAATCTATTCTGTACCCTTTTCAGTTTGGAACATCCTTCCTTTATCTGGGCAACTGGAAACTGTGCACAATCCTCCAACATCTCTCCTTCAGCAATTGTAACAGTAAGAGTCCAGATCCCAGCTGTAACCTTTTAAAATAAGATTATAATACAAGTAAGAAGGGTTAAACCAAACCTAATTGCAGAGATATCTTAAAGAACACGGTGAAACAACAGGAGAATGACAGGCAGCTCTTCTGTCATTTAATATCACAGATAATCTTCTATCTCAATTTCATCTTCCTGCACTGCCCCTGTTTCTCGATTCCTTTTAATAACCAAAAATCTATGAATATCACTGTTGAATATAAGCAGCAACTGAATAAAGGAAATATCTTACTTAGTTGTAAGCCTTAATAAGGTTCCTAAGTAATTCATCCTTAGTTAATGCAGTCTTTCATTTCCTGTTACAAGAAGAGCTGTATTCTTAAAATGTAGTTAAGTTTACTTTTATTCAGATATGAGCACGTTGCTGGGCAGCAAAATAATCCAGTGAATTGGGAAGTTGAAGCAATGCTTTCTTTTCTTTCTAGAGAGGCTATTTAATTGCCTTGATGAAAACGAAATGACAAGGTTACTCAGAGGTATAGAAAGCCACTTCAGACACAGAAACATGGCTCAGTCCGCAGTGTCAGATGAAGGATCGCACTCTCCATCTCTCTTAAATTAACCATGATAAATCTGTAAAAGGCACTCCAGCCAGAGATGTGCAGCGTTTCTCAGTAATTTGTCTACTTCACCATCCTGAATGAATAGTAGCACTCCGTCGACTTTAAGTCCACGCCTAATGCATTACAGAAATGGCTGGTGATTTTAGAAAGAAAAGAAGTGCATTAACCAGCACCTGTCTCCTTGCATTATTACCAAAGTAAGAGAGATGTTCACTTACTCAAGATGATGGCCCCCTCACCTTTTGTCCTCAAGTCTCCTAGTGTTTAAGATTAATCTCCAGGGCACTACTGGTGATAACCGAGGAGAAAACATATTGGTGATTTTTAAAAGTAACAAAAATATTTCAACATTTTTGAAAGTTAAGAACATATTGGAGTTGGGAGCAAAGAAAGTGGTTTATTTGACAGTCGAATTGGACATGATGAATTGGTTAGCTCTCACATTGGTATAGAGAGGTCAATATGAAAGTCAACCCGGCGTTTTGGCTGAAGAATGTGTGTGAGATGACTGAAAACAGGGATACGCATAATGAAATAAAAAAGAGGCAAGAGCAGGCCTCTCCTCTCCTATCCACTGCTGTTCAATGACCAAAGCAGATCTTTGATCTTCCTGCACTAAACCCATTTCCCTTGATCCCCATACATCCAAATATTTGTTAATCCTTGTCTTGAACGCAGTCAGTGACTGCCCTCCACAGATCTCTTGGGCACAGAATGCCAAAGCTTCGCCAGCATATAGGTGAAGACATTTCTCCTCATCTCTGTTGTGTATGGCCAACTCTAATTTGAAACTGTGAACCCTGGTTTTAGACTTTCCATGCAAAAGAAACATCACCCTGTATTGGCCCTATAATGAATGCTCCCGAAATACATTCTACCTAGACAGGCAAACGTACGCACCCTAAACATTACCATGATCTAACTCCTGATCTTCATTTAAATTCTTTGATTCTTTCATTTTAAAATGATAATGCCATTAGTAATCATAACTAATGATATATTATATCTATATTCAATGATTTTTATCTACCTATAACTAATGATGTATTCACTCAAATGTCATTCCAGAAGTTGTTCAACATAAGATTGATTACCTCAGAAACAGTTGGGCAGTGTAGAAATGATTTTCATGAATATTTTAAAGTCAATTTGCCAGAGATCACAAGACTTTAATCTCATGTTATTTGTGTTTCCAAATCTTAATATTATGTTTAAGATTACACCTACTCACCACACTTTCGACCTAATCTTTCATCCCAGAAGACTTATTTGTTTTGTTCTGTGGGTGCCCAACATGGAGAACTTCCAGACTATTTAATTCTTAATGTAGCCGAGGGATCAAAACCTAAAAGCCCAGTCCCCAGTTCATCAATCGGTATGTAGATTGTTTTTTAGCCATGGCTGCCCCTGTGACAGGCAGCTGACATGGATCCTGCTTTGGAGAATCTAGGTCAGACCTTTAAACTAATGGGAATCAGCCTTTCAGAACCCAAAGACTATATTCACAAATTTTAAACCCATTGAGATTGCACATCTGATCCCAGCATGTCCTGTCAGCAAAAACAGTGTGCTTCAATTCCCATAGCCTGGAGCCCTTGGCCTGGTGAGGATCTATTCTAGAATACATGCCACCTTTCACTTTGTCACAAGAAGCATCACCAGGCCAGGCCGACCAGAAATTAACGATCCACTGCCATCACCAGGACAAGGGGCCTTTAAGGCCAAGAAAAGACAATGTTTTTAAGAATTTGATACTTGAATGCTGCAAGATTGTGCTGGAAATTGGCAACACTTTGTGAACTGCCTCAGAAGAAATCTACTCATCGTTGTACTCTTTTACTTCTGTATGTTTATGCTTATCTATAATATGATTTTATTGGATTTTATGCAAAACAAAGTATTTCATTGTATCTGGGTACATGTGACAATAAAGTAACAACAATCAATTTTGAAGCTAGCTATTGGCAGTAGTAACACTCTCAAATCTGAGTCAGAAGGTTAAAAGAGCAATCCACATGGACACCACCAGTGCCACACTGAGTGAGTGCAGCATTATCACGTGCTGCCGTTTGACAAAGCACTGAGAAGATGGAATTCACGAAGAGTGGGTTTATTTTTCAACCAACATTACTAAAAATGGATTTTAAAATTGTCCGTGGAAATTTGCTCTGTAGTAGTTGGCAGCCATTACTCCTACATTACACTTCAAAAATGTTTAATTGGTGATAAAATATTTCAGGATATCATTTCTGTTGTGAAAGGTGAAATGCAAGTCTGTCTATCTTTTATTTTCTTGGCATCTTCCACTCAAATTATACTAGTGGTTTTTTGTTTTCCTGCCAATAAAATAACAGGCAAATTGCAAGGACAAAGGCTCACATTTCCACATTTTATATATTTTCTCCTGACATAAAAAGAGGGCATTCAGCCTCATGGAATCCTATTTGCAAACTTGCTTCCTGGTAGCAACTTCTTCTTTGGCAATCCTATGGGATCATGTATATCCACTGAGGTGGCTGCAGAAGCCAATGTGGGAGCAACAGATTTTTCGTACAGGGATTAGGAGGGATCAATGGAGCAGGAAGATGGGTTATTTGTGAGACTATCTGCTCCATACACTGGTTGCACAGGGTTTTTGGGTTCTTCCAATGCACGGTCCATGAGATTTTTGAAAGCATCCCTAATGGTCCTTCTCCTTTGCAAGCAGACATGGGTGAGGGATTCCCAGGAATCAGTAGGGAAGTTGCGCATTTTCAGGAGGCTTGGAGTGGATTTTTTCCACCTGGTAATCTCCTCCCATGACAGGACTTGCAACATTGTGTCTGTTTTGGCAGTCTGGTGTTGGGCCTGCAACCAAAACGATGTGGCTGACTAACTGTCCCACCGCGTTAACCTAATTGGCTGATTACCTGGCCCGCTGCGGCGACCTAATTGCCGAGTTTAAAAGAGTTTGCCCTCGACTCATACTCGCCGCATGGTCGACATGAGGTCCTAGGATGCCTTTGTAATTCCATGCTCGAGAGTAGTCCCCGCGCACTCGAAGCCTCAACTAGGTCGCAGCATATTTTCCAACATGCTTAAAAATGCTCGCGAGTAAAAAAAGATCGCCATGGAAAAAATTGATATTTTTTTACTCGTAGGTTTAGTCGAGGTAGGTTGTAGTAGGTTGGCATGTTATTCGTAGGCAATCGAAGGTAATCAAGGGTAATCGATGGTAAAGCCCGTTGAGAAAAAAAAGGTAAGTAAACCGACCGGTAATATTAAATGCCCGCTAAAATGTATTAAAAGTGTCTCCCCTCCTTCTCCCCTCCCTGCCGCCCCCCCCCCCCCCCCCCCTCCCCTCGCCGCACTCTCTAAAGGACTTACCGTAACTGTGCCAGCTGTCTTTTACCTTCATGTTCATCGCGGGTGTGAATTTCAGACAGCGCTCCCCCGCTTTCCCTGGCCCCCGCCTTTGCAATGTGTTGATGTGTGTGTGTGTGAGTGTGTGTATGTGCGTGCGTGCGTGCATGTGTGTGCAGACGATCGATCCGGCTCGCGATTTCATCGCTGACGGTCGATCTAGCTCGAGGTTTTTCAGGCCAAAGGTCGAAGACAGCTGAAAAGTTGCGTTAGTGGGACAGGCCCTTAAGAGTAACCAGGGGTTCACTGGTGTGGATGTTTCCACGTTTTATGACTATGACTATAAGAATGACTCCCAGATTTGTGAAGTGGTTCAGTTTGCCCTGATCTCACTATGAACCTTTATTGTCAGAGAGCAGTGCGGCACAAGCCACTGTCAATACATTCACATCAACAAGACCCTCTACATCTGTCCATGGTGTATCACAATGTCCTCTGACAACAATGGTGGACTGCAAGACCGGATAACGTGGTTATCTACTCTCTCTTATGTGGCAATGAAGTGCCTGGGAAGTGGCAAGGTAAGTAGATGAACAGTATTTTAAAAGTATCTGGATGAGCACTAAGGTAGACAAAAATGTTGGAGAAACTCAGCGGGTGAGGCAGCATCTATGGAGTGAAAGAAATAGGCAACGTTTCGGGTCGAGACCCTTTTTCAGACACTGAAATCAGTGAGCACTAAAATCACCAAGACACAGAATGTTATAAGTGTTGGTGAATTGGCTTGGTTTTAGATTGGTATTTGATGGTACACATGGACATGATAGGCCAAAGAGTTTGTTTCGTAGCTCTATAATTCTGTGACTCCTTCCCATTGTCTTACCAGTCACCACATTCAGAGAAATTTCTAGTGACCAATTAACAACAGTCACTGGTCTGCACCAGCGAGCCCACCTTCACTGATTGATGCGGCTATTGTTGCGGCTCATTTTGTAGTCCCTGGCCGTCAGCTCTTCCTTCAGGCCGCTGCCAATGTCGAAACGCGCTCGGTCATCTTGGAGTTCCCTCTCCTCTCACCCACTGCTGCTTCCAAGGTGGAGATGTCGGCAACTCCGGGAGAGAAGGCGGTGTCGTAGGAGCAGGGGGGGTGGGGTGGAGTGGAGAGAGCAACGGAAGAAGGCGACGGACGAGCAGGGAATGGTCAAAGCCACCGCCGGCTGCAGGAAGCACCAGCTGGTGAGAGGAGAAGGAGCCCCACGGTGACAGAGCACGTCCTGTTGGTGGTGGAATCCTGAAGAAAGCACTGACTCTAGAGGCTACAACATCAGCCGCAATAACAGCCACTGGACCATGCGGCGTGAAGAAAAGGCTCATTGGTGCATCTTGCAGGTCAAAGGGGGGCCCTTGGGAAAGCTTACACTCTAAGCGGCTGGGGAGCTGGTGCGAGTTAGGGGTCCGTCCGTCCGCTATGACCAAAATACGTTTTAAAGGAGTCTGCTATACACATATATATGTGAGTGTATATACACATTCACATACATACATACATATATACACATACACACACACACACTTATATACTGAACCTTTTCAGTGTTTATTATGGTGCTTATAATGTTTACATGTTTACATATCTGTTGTGCTGCTGCAAGTAACAATTTCATTGTTCTGTTTCAGGAAAAATATTAACAAAACACTCTTGACTCCGTATTTATTCCTACATGGTCACTCTCTATCCTCTTCTTCCTACAGAATACAGCAAGCTTTTTCTTGTTCTTGATAGATTCATACAGCATGAAACCAGGCCTGAGTTTGAGCCATCAAGCACTCATTTACACCAATCCATTTTGTTCTCCCCACATTCCCATCAACTCCTCCCAGATTCTATCATTCACCGACCCACGTGGCCATTTACCTACCAACCTGCATGTTTTTGGGATGTGGGAGAAAATCTGTATGCCTAGACACTCGGACACAGGGAGAAAGCACAGAGGACACACAAACAGCACCGGGGGTCAGGATTAAACCTGGGTGGCTGATTGGTGACGCATATAACCTCACCGCTGTATCACCATTGTTGACATGATGAGAATGAAACACATTTGCTAGTGGCTGGTTCCAAATCCATTCCAATTCCACACAGAATAGTGGATTAACTCAGTAGGTCAGGCAGCAACTCTGGAGAAAATGGATAGATGTTGTTTCGGGTCAGGACCCTTCTTCAGACATGACTCAAAACATCACCTATCCATTTTCCCCAGAGATGATGCCTGACCCACTGAGTTACTCCAGCATTTTGTGTCAATCTTTAGTATAAACCAGCATTTGCACTTCCTTTTTATTATATTGCTGGAAAGGACGGTAGATGATGATGATACAACAATCAATTTTAAAAGGTAACTTGATATCAACTTAAGGAAAAACATTTCAGAGTTATGGTTAAAGAGTGGGACAAATTGGCTAACTTTGTCAAATAGTCCAAATATGCTCCTGTTCCGTTGAATTCTACACCAGTCACTACATATGCTAGAATGGTTAACACTTTCACAATCCTCTTGTTTAAGCTTCCAAAATTCTTCATTTGGTCTGTGGTAGTTGTTTTGTATTATCCCTTTTTTGGACTCACCTACAGTTTCCCCAGATCCAGGCTGCCAAATCGCTTTAAAATTACAACAATATGCTCGATTAGCATTAATTGAACTGAACAGAGACCTTTAAACAACTTAATTTGCTTAATCACGGTGAGGCAGCTGTAGAGTTGCTGCCTTACAGGTCTTGCAGCACCACTGACACGGGTTCGATCCCAACTACGGGTGCTACAGAGTTTGTGCGTTCTCCCTGTGACCGTGTGGGTTTTCTCCGAAATCTTCTGTTTCCTCCCACACTCCAAAGACGTACAGGTATGTAGGTAAACTGGCTTGGTAAATATAAAAATTGTCTCTAGTGTGTGTAGGATGGTGTTAATATGCGGGGATCGTTGGTCGGCGTGCCAAAGGGCCTGTTTCCGTGCTGTATCTCAAAACTAAACTAAACTCACACATTTTATCAAACGAATGAGAAGATCTCAAGATCTGAGGTGCAGTGAGGTTACGGCAAGCTACAAAGAGTACCCTAGAGCTCACACAATATCTTAGGCTGATACTCCTTTCTTATCAGAGATCCTGGGCACAGATAGGAGTAAGGTGTTTTGAACAATTGTACTTTTTCCATTTGGCGGTGATCAGTGAGCCCAGAAGCACATGCATCAGTGTTCATGCCAATTAATCACTAATTTAGTTAGCAAACTGATCTGGTGAAATAACCATTTAATTGATCCGTCAACTGACTTGCCCTTGGTACATAAGACCTGTGACCAACAGCCGATTTAAGTCCCACAGATAAGTCCTGCTCTGCTGCAGTAATCAGTTAATTGAACACAGCAATGACCAACAGTCAATTGAAGCCAATTAAATCATAAGACCAAGAGCATTAAATCAGTCAGTTGAAGAATGGCTCATTGCCTGGCAATCCTACTTCTTTTTGTGTGGCTGTAATGTGGCCTGTTCCAGTTGCTAATTGATTACAATCAATAACTCTGCTTGATT
Source organism: Raja brachyura (assembly GCA_963514005.1). Next base: position 48,529,793 of record OY740787.1, on the reverse strand, counting down.
TTGCTGATTCATCAGAGATTTATTTAATGTTGCAGGTTAGACTAATATCTTTGCACAGAAACGTGGATAGAACTTCAACATGGCAAAACAAGTCTGTGAATGCATTTTTCTACTCTGCAGCAGAAACTCTCTGTGACTCCTGGCCCCCATCCTAAAGCAGGTGGGTTATCCACATAGGCTACTTTAGGTATAGAATCTTTCAAAATAATTTTGTGGCTGTGTAGCAGGTATCAAATTATTCCACATGTAGTGATTGGGACTATTTGTATTTGTATGTAGGTAGAGAAGAGTAATTTTGATCATTCTTTATTAAATGATCAAAAAAGCTGGAGAAACTCAGCGGGAGAGACAGCATCTTTGGAGGAAAACAATAGGCGACGTTTTGGGTCGCGACCCTTCTTAAAGATATTTCAAGGATCCAGGTTTGAAAGTGAATTGCACCTCTGAACTAAAAGGAGTTGAAGAAGAATTCCATTGGGTTCTTCAGGGAGGCAATCTATTAATTTTCCTCTTTTCAAATTTGCAACATTGCTGTTTGTTCATAAAGGCAGCTGACTCTTCCCAGTACAAGGAAAACAGTGAAAGAGACTGCTAAAGGACCAGAGAGAAACATTGCCTTCCAACAGTTACACGTTTCAAATGAAAAATCAAAATGTACAATATGGGTTGCATTGGAATTATAAAACCAACGTAGTGCAGCAATATTCAAAGGGCAAATCATGTTGATCCAGTCCCCTTCGTTACGAAAAATAAATCATGTAAAATGGGAATCAATGGTTATGGGGAGAAGGAAGGAGAATGGGGGTTGGGAGGGGGGGCATGAAAGATTAATCGGCCACGATTGAATGGCAGAGTGGACATGATGGGCTAAATGGCCTTTCTGCTCTGATATCTTATGGTTCAAGGCAAAAAGAACTGCAGATGCTGGGTTTTTAAAAAAACAAAATGCTGGCGTAATTCAGCAGGTCAGGCACCATTTCTAGAAGGCATGGATAATGTTTCAGGTTGTTGCATTTCCTCAGGCTGATTTTTTAGGGAGGGGTGAAGAAAGCTGAAAAAGAGGTGGGAGCAAGACAAAGCGTGGTTGGTGCTGAGTGGGTACATGTGAAGGGGGTTTTGATTGGCATATGCATCCATAAAGGCCAGAGATAAAAATAAGACAAAAGGGTGTCAGATAAAGAGAAAAGGGGAATGAACTATAAGGTCAGAGGAAGGGATATAGGTGGAAGAGGAAGCGGGATTGGGATGGATGAACTGGGTGGGCTAGGTGATAAAGAGTTATACAGACAATGAAACTCAACAGGACGACAGTGAAACTAGTACGATGACTAGGGTGGGTGAGGGACGAAGAGTGAGGGGATGCAAGAATTACTTGAAGTTAGAGAAATCAAATACTCATACCACTGGGTTGGAAGCTGCCCAAGTGAAATATGAGGTGCTGTTCTTCCAACTTGCTTTTGGCCTCACTCTGACAGTGGAGGAGGTCCAGGACAGAAAGGTCAGCATGGGAATGGGAGTTAAAGTGTTTGGTAACCGGGAGATCACGTGGGCCAAGGCAGACTGAGTGAAGGTGTTCAGAGAAACGATTGTCTATGCTTGGTCTTGCCAATATATCTGGAACAATGGATTCAGTAGATGAGGTTGGAGGAGATGCAAGTGAACCTCTGCCTAACATGAAAGGACTGTCGAGTCTCTGGACAGTCGAGGGAGGAGTTATAGGGACGGTATTGCCCCACCCCACCTTTTTTCCATCTTTCTCTCCCCTACTACAATAAGTCTATAGAAGGATCCCAAACATTCCATGTCTTCCAGAGATGCTGCCTAACCCGTTGAGTTACTCCAGCACTTTGTGTTTTTTCATGGTAAAAAAGTGATTTGCATGACGCCAGTTCAGTATAAGGCGCGGCTTTAATGGCCGCGGGACATTTCAGCACCCGCCAGGGGCTCCAACTTTGTGACTTTTTGGCCTAGAGCGGGGCCGTACATCGCCAGGCGCGGCCTCAATGGCTGTGGAATTTAACATCGCCCGCCTGGGGCTTCGACATCGGGAGAAAAATGGTGCGGCAGAGAGAGAAGAACTTTGCCTTCCATCACAGTGAGGAGGAGATTAACTGTGACGGATGTTTGTGTAAATTGAATTGTTTGTATGTTTTGTAGGAATTGTTCTGTTTGTATGGCTTGTAAAAACGGAGTTTCGTTTGAGCCTCTCTGAGGTTTGAATGACAAGTAATAAAATCTAATCTAATAAGGAAAGTCATTAAAAACTGAGTTATTCTGCTCATCTATTGAAATGTTATGTTCACATTTCCATTCTATTCATTGGCAGCCTAAGCATAGAAGCAGAATTAGGCCATTTGACCCATCAAATCTGCTCCGCCATTCGATCATGGCTGATCTAATTTTACCACTCAACCACTATTCCTGCCTAACCCTAACCCTAACCTTAACCCTAATGCACTATTCCTGCCTTCTCACCATAACCTTTGACACCCCAAGACTGAAACATCCAATAGAAGCAGAATCATTACTATTTGTTGTCAGTGAAAGAAAGTGCATTAATAATAGGGCCAAAGTATAAAGCACCAGCATGAATTTTCAACTCAGTTCAAATAAATATGAAATAATAAATTTCATTGAAATGATATGGCTAATAACATTACATTGACACCATACTTTGTGCAGACACAGAGGTAAATTGTGTTATCTGAAATAACTTTATTTGTTTGGATCTGAAACAGATGTTGTTCATTTCAGTTAGTTAAATGGTCAAAAGTCTTTTTTAAAAATTAAATGAATCAATTGTATGTAGATTTTTGAAGTACAACAGATTGAACTGACAAGGCAAGAGATAAGTAATACTGTAGAGCAAATAAACCGGAGGGATTGAGTTCAGACTGGAGCTAATTAGATTACATTTGGGAATCAAAAATGCTTCCTCCTACACGTAAACAAAATGCAGGCGTTCTCTTGGTTTCTATCAACCATCTCATACTTCTGACCTCTACTCTTTTCATGTTGCCAGTTGCAACCTTCACATTTCCACTTCTCCTTCCTCCCTTAAGGCATTCCTTAAAACCCACACAAATCAATAATCTTTTGGCCATCTGTCCTAATACATCCTTATATGGTTTAGTGTCGACTTTAGTCCAGTGAGGAACCTCTCAAGTGCCATTAGACCTTTTACAATTGAAGGCATGTTTGACGCTCATCAGTTGAGATGAGGTGCAAACTTGGTTGTGATTACTAACGAATTTCATCAAAGAACATTCTTTACAGGCAGTAAAGACCATTTTCATGGGGGAAGAGAGAGTTTCTATAGACCTGAAGGAGTTAAACAAGCTTTACTTCTGCTTCCAGTGTAGTTAAGACTAAACTGTATTCCACAAATACAAAAAAGGTTAAATATACCTAACTGATTGATAAATGACCTACCGCAGTGGAACGTAATTGCACAGATGCTCCACTGAGTGTCCCAAGGGCTTGGTTAAGTTAATTTTGTGAGACCTAATCCATTTGCATTTCCTTTTGTCTTATAGTGGTTGAGAGCCAAAGGCAAGGAATGTTTTTGTACTTTGTCAGCTGGTTGTCTACTTGGAGAGGTGATCCATTCATGCGAAGTGACATTCCCATCTGCATTCAAAGGCTATTACTCAATCAGATTCCACCACTGGCCACTATTTCAATCCATTCCGTGAGCAGCACATGAAGTTTGGCAGTGTATGGAAATGACAAGCAGGGCTTTAATGCAACACAGGGTTTCCACTTTAAGAAAACAATACCAGTATTGTTTTCAGAAATCAACACAATATAAAACATGAGTTTATACCACTACTTCTCTCCAGTGCTCTTAAAGTAAGAGCAGGAAAGGGGAATATATTTAAAAATCAGTTTGTCCAAACAGTTTAATCCAAACAAGTATGAGGTGTTCCTTTCTGGGAGGCCAATTATAAGAGGAAAGTTTAGAGTATATTAAAGAACCCTTAGGACGGCAATGAATAAAGTGATCCTACTATGCAAGTTCAAATTTCCCTCTCAGCAGCAACACAAGTGGATAGAGCAATATATAAGGCAAATGACATGCTTGCATTCATAGATCGGGCCACTGAATATAAATGTCGGGAAGTTGTGTAGCAGCTGTATAAAACGTTAGTTAGGCCACATTTAATGCCTGAAGTTCTGGTTGTCACACTCTAGGAAGGATGCGGAGAGGGTACAGAAAAGATTCTCTATGATGTCACCTGGATTACAGAGCATTAGCTTATGAGAAGAGCTTTTGGGCAACTAACATTGTTTTCTCTGGAGGGTCGGAGGCTGAGGAACAATGCGCTGGAAGTGTAGAAAATGAAGAGAGTTATAGATAGTGTAGATAGTTAATCTTATTACCAGATTTTAAATGTCAATTACTACAGGGCATAGGTTTAAAATGAGGGGGGTAAGCTTAAAGGAGATTTGCGGTGAGACACGGAGAGCGGCAGGTGTCTGGAACACTGCAAGGGAGGAGATGGAAGCATATATAATAGTAACAAATAAGAGACATTTAGACAGGCACAATAACAGTCAGGGAACAGATGCTTACAGATCTCATGCAGGCAGATGCTATTAGTTAGATTGGTTAGATGTCATGGTTGGCATTAGCATTGTGAGTTAATATGCCAGTCTATGTTCTATATTCTAAACATCTTGGCCAATATTCATTCTTCAGCTAAAACATATTTTTTCTTATTTGCATTACGATTCTGATGTAGATGGAGGCAATTTCGGAGAAAGCTTGCCACAATGATTGGAGGCAAGTCAATTAACTAGAGGTGCCAAAAATAACCTCCTGATTATCCTGCCACTCATCTATATACGAGGTCAACCTATTTGGCCAAATAAACTGCCAAACAGCACACCTCCAGCACAGATGAAATGGGGAACGTGCACACACCAAATAGATAGCACCCATCACCTAGGACAAACCAGGTCCATGAGGGAACAGTGCTAATCTCAGCACCATTCTGCCACACGTTCCATTGATTTTCCTCCTAGGTGTCTCCCTGGTTTAGGATTAGACTTTAAGTAATAGAAAGGTCCTATAATGGTAGACATTTGGCAATACTACAGGATACGTCAACACGTTCTCCGAAGAACAGTTTTGCCCCGAGCAAGAAACAAATGACTGTCAGGAAGGTTTTTCATGTGACTGTAGGCATAAGCAATAGGAACTACCTCCACCTGCAGATTGAAAAGAGGTCTATTCCTATGGCCCTTTACATGAAGACAGGGCAATTTGAAACACTTTACTGTCAAATATACACTTCTGTACTTATAGGAAACGTAACAGCCAATTGGCATACAAACAGGTTCCACATGAGCAATTTTTACCAGGTTCATGTTTTAATTAATATTGAGGAATAATATTGGATAGTACAAGAAGGTAAAGACTTTAATCAGGTGAAGGTAAATAATGCTATGGGATCATCTCCATTTCTTTGCATTTGATCTTATTCCTCGCTCCCTCATATTTATTTGGCTTCTCCTTAAATTCAACTATGCTATTCATCTTAATTGTACCATGTGGTGGCAAATTCCACATTCTCACCAATTTGTCAAACAGCTCCTTATTCAATCCTGTTAATCCCAGAGAGCCAAACACTCTTCTCTGAGCTGTCAATGCTCAGAATTTCCATTTCACTAATACCGAGATAACCAGAATACAAAGTGCTTTCAAATTATGCATTTTAATGTTGAATTTGCCGTAGAAAGCTAGTTTAGCAGCTATAAGATGCACATAACAAATCTTCCTGCTTATTACAAAATAACCAGGAATAATAATCTGGTGGAGCAAAATATTAATAGCTAAAGCAAATATAGTTAATTCCTATCTGACCTAAGCCCAAGGACACATAATTCCTTTGATACATAACCTAACCACTGTTGGATTGTGGTTGTGTAGCCAGAAAATACACAATGAAAAGGATTCCTTGGAGCAAAAATAATTTCTTCCCTTTGTCTAGAAAACACTTAGGGACAGGAATGAATTTGTCTTGACATTGACTGCAGACTTTTTAAGATATAAAATAAATAATTGCTCAACATTAGAGTGGGCAAATGTGCTTGTTGCTAAAACAAATTTAATATTCACCAGCAATTAAAAATGGGAAAATTGCAGGTGTTGGAAATTCAAATTACAAACAGTGCATGTTGGAAACCTCCAGCAGGTGAGGTAGCATCTGTGGAATGATAAACAGAGTAAATCCTTCAGGTCAAAGAACCTTCATTAGAACTGGGGGGGGGGGGGGGGGGGGGGGGGGGGAGAATGCAACCTTCATATGGTCTGCCCTGTTTCGATCAATGCAATCAATCAACCTGATGTGCACAATCAAATAAGATCAAATAGAACAAGTTGTCCTACACCTTTAGGCTGTGCACGCCATACGCAAGAAGAAGATTAGAACTGGGATAGTTAGAAAGCAAGTTAGTTTTTATTTGTACAGAGGTTTGGATGGAACAAAGAACTGTCTACAGTGTGACCAGGTACATCCAAGTGAACCCAATGTTTAGAAAGCTACTTATTAATAAATTAATGAGGGATGTAAGAATAGAGAGAAAAACAAAGGGATATATTAAAGCTGTGTAATTCAGGTGAGCCTGTTGATGGAAGCTGAAGCCAAAAGGAAAATGCTGGAAATACCCAGAAAGCAAACAGTATGGAGAGTAAAAAAATGGGGTTAATATTACATATGGATATCTTTGCAACAGAACTGGCCAATTTTGATAGAATGCCAGTTTTTTGAAACTGTTTAGTTTGATATCAAGTCATGAATGCTGCATGTTGCCTTGGAAGAAGGTGATGTGCCATACTTGAAGCTTACGTTGGGCTAATATTGGAGGCCATGGACAGATAGAACAGAGTGGGATGGGGAGGATTAATCTGACCTTTCATCAGAGGTAAGGAAAAATTGTATTTAAAATGCAGACAAGCAGAAGGATGGGGAAAACAAAGTGGATGTCTGTGATTGGGTGGATACCTAGGTTGCCCAGGTGCCATAATGCTTTTAAAGCTGTTTATTTAATAAATGAATTAAGCTAATGAAAGGAAGAAAAACAAAAAAAAATGACCATTTCCATTTTGAGGTCATTTTTTAAATTCAGTTTTTCCAATAGTCTTAAGAAACTCAAAATTAATTCCAGAGAATAATCATAAAGATATTACAAGAACATTTAGTTTTGAATTGATATGTTCAATCATTGCAAAAGATATTTTTTTATCTGAGAAGTGTAGTGGAGCAACAGCTAGAGCTATCTACTGCCTTGTAACTCCAGCAACTCAGGATCAATCCTGATCCTTATTGCTGTCAGTGTGCAGCTTCCCCTTGTGCCCACATGGGTTTCTTCCCATGTCCCTATAAACCCATGTGGGTTGGAAGGTTAATTGACTGTTGTAAATTGTCCCTCATGTGTTGGGGAGTGCTACAATCCAGCAGTGTGATGTAAATAGATGCATGATGTTTAGGCCGAAAGGCCTATTTTGGTGTTGTATCTCTTTATAATTCAGTGACCCTAACAGTTCCTTGACTAACTTTGATGATTGAAAGCAAGGGGACAACAAAGGGTGAAACCAGTAGGAATATACCTATCTAAAGTTTGAAACTTTATCTGCTTTTTATTAATTGGCTATGCAACTGATGTGTGGAGATGGGCAGGTGCCCTATTTCCCCCCCAAAAAATGTGCAGAATCTCAAAGACAGATTATGAATGGTAAAGTTTGGAATTTCAACAGTGGTTGAAAAAGCTCAGCCACGGATCCAAGTGTAATATTTCCCGATGTACATAACTGTGGTAAGTCAACATTTTCTTAATATGACTTAAGGGAAGCTTGTGGAAATAAATGCAGCCAAACTTCAAATGCCTGGGTTTTTGAGAAAGCCATCAGCAATTGCTTTAGAATGAAATATATATTTGCATGTCTGAAGTTGTGAGGTCTCCAAATTCTATTTTGAAGCTTCTTGGTTTCAACATCTATCATCTTCAGAATAAGAGAAGGGAGTGTTGGTTTTTGAGCCTTGGTGGACAGGGTTTCAATATCTGGAGCACAGCAGGAACAGTATGAAAATTGTTACACTCAAGAGTAAGTAAACAGGAGGAAGAGGTGGAGCAGTGGGCGAGTAAATGGAAAATTTGTGAAATGGAAACTTGGGCCAGAACAGAAGCTTCAAAATCAAGATTCCAACTTTGAAATTGAGCAGAACAAGAAAACCTCTTTTGATCTAACACAACTATGTTTGTTTATGGGCACCACACCCTGAAAAACCACCACAATATTTTGCGGTCAAACATGAGTCAACCAATGGCTTACGAATGACATGTTTTGTTCAGCAAAACTTTTAAGGAATATAATTGCATTATGTTCTTTAAACCTCCTGCACTCCTGTCTGCCACGGCACAAGTATCAACACTCCCTTCTCTTATTATGAAGATGACTGTACATGACAAGTTTAATAAATTTGAGTCAATAATATGAACTGGCACATCGTGCAACACCTCATTATTGCAGTAGTCACACATTCTGTGCAACTATTGGATAAGACTTTAAGCCAAGGGATTCTTCTGTCCATTCAGTTGAACAAAAAAATGTCCAAGGTGATATTTGGAACAGCAGGGGAGTTCCCAGTTTCCTGACCAATATTTATACATTAGCCAGCATCATTAAAAACAGATGGCCTGGTCTATGATATATTGGAGGAATAGCAACATAGTGGTTAAGACACTGGACTTGTTACCAGAGCTCTGGCAAATGATCTGGATATACAAGTTCAAGTCTCACTGGGGAACTGATTATCATTAAAGTAATCAGTATTAATGATCATGAATGAACAACATTTTCAAAGATCCCTACAGCTCATGAATCTCACTCGGGGAAGGAAAACTGCCAATTTAACCAATCTGACCTAAATCGGTCTGTAAGCCATCAGTTTAGTTGACGACCCTTTAACCGGTTCAGGGGCTAGGTTTAGGTTTATTATTGTCACATGTACGAAGTATAGTGAAAAGTTGTTTTGCTTGCCATTCAAACAGATGAGATATACCATACATAAGTACAATCAAGTCAAACTCAAGCACAAAAGAGTGCAAAGCGTAAAATATAGAGCACAGAATGCAGTTCCTAGCATTGTAACATGTCAGTTCCATAGTAAGTCCAAAGTCCACAAAAGGGTACAGGTTAATTGGCCAGTACCCTAATTTATGGAAGGACTATTCAGAAGGCTGATATCAGATAAGAAGAAGCTATTCCTGAGTCTGGTGGTGTGTGCTTTCAAGTTTCTGTGCCCTCTACCTGTAGGTGCAGAGAGAAGAAGGAATGACCAGGGTGGGACAAGTCTTGAATTATGTTGGCTGTTTTTCTGAGGCTGCGTGGTGTAGATGGCATCAATTATGGGAAATCTGGCCTGTGTTACATTACACTCTCTGCATTTTCTTAATGTCTTGTGCAGAGCTATTCCCAAACCAAGCTATGATGCAACCCGACAGTATGTTTTCTGTGGTGCATCAGTAAAAATCTTTAAGGGTCACTGGAGACATGTTGAATTTCCTCAATGTCCTCTAGAAGTAGAGGCATTGCACCTTCTACACTGTCGCATCAATGTGGTTGGTCCACAACAAATCCTTGGCAATAGCAATGCAAGCAACGTAAAGCTCTCAGCAATTTCCACTTCGGCACCATTGATCCTGATTGGGGAATGTACTCCACCAAGCTTCCTGTAGTTATTAACTAGCTCCTTCATCTTGCTAACATTGAGGGAGAGGTTATTGTCCTGACACCATGTCACAGAGTTCTCGATCTCCTTCATGTACTCAGTCTTGTCATTGTGCATGATTCGGTATACCACAGTGGTGTCATCTGCAAAGTTGGAGGTGGGGTTAGAGCTGAATTTGCCCATGCAGCGTGTGTGTAATCATAGGGATCATAGGGATTTGAAAACACATCAAATCAGAGTATCATAGGGATTTGAAAACACATCCGTGTTATGAATTACTGCGGAGGAGATGTTGCGACCTATACTCGCTGATTGTGGTCTGTGGATCAGAAAGTCGATGATCCAGTTTGCATATTACCGCACTCTGGCAACAGCGGTCTCCACGGAAGGTAGGGAGTGGTGGGGATGGGTAGATGTGATTTGTGTTGGGATCACATTGGTGATGTGCCAGAAATGTCGGAGAATGATCCCAAGATCAAATAATCCGAAGAAATGAACATCAAATGGATCAATTCGGCAGGACTATGGTGACGCAGCGGTACAGTTGCTGCCTTACAGCACCAGAAACCCGAGTTCCATCCTGACTACGGGTGCTGCCTGTATGGAGTTTATACGTTCTCCTCGTGACCGCGTGGGTTTTCTCAGTGATCTTCAGTTTCCACCCTCACTCCAAAGACGTATAGGTTTGTAGGTTAATTGGCTTGGTACAAATGTAAATTGTCCCTTGTGTGTGTGTAGGATAGTGTTAGTGTGCGGGATCATTGGTCGGTGCGGACTCGGTGGGCCGAAGGGTTGGTTTCCACGCTGGATCTCACAAACTAAACTAAAAATTCCAGTAACAGAAGTGGAAGCTGATTCCTAAATCCAGGAGCATGGAGATAAATTTGGATGGGATTATTGTGTTTATGGCAGAGCTATATTCGGTAATAAAGACTTTAACATGGGAGCCTTTGTTGTCCAGGCATTCCAGAGATGAGTTTAGGGCCAGGTAGATGGCTTCTGCTATGCACCTGTTGCAACAGTACGCACACTGTGGTGGATCACGGCTGTCTGGGAGGCTAGAGTTAATCTGTGCTATCACCAGTCTCTGGAAGTACTTCATAACTGTGGCAGTCAGAGCCACAGAACGGTAGTCATTAAGATAGTCATACCTTACCTTTCTTTGGCATCAGGATGATTGTGGTATTTTTGAAGCGGATGGGTAACTCAAAATGGAGTAGTGAGAGATTAAAGATGTCTGTGAATACCTCTGCTAGCTGATCCACAATGATTCTGAGGACAAGGCCAGGGAATCCATCCAGATCAGTTGCTTTCCATGGATTTATTCTCAGGAAGATCAATCTTGCTTCTGCCACGATAATCGTTGGTACAGTTGCATTTGAGACTAATGGGACGTGTGATGTTCCTCCGCCGACCTGTTCAAATCCATGGTCCATGTCAATCCATGGATATCCAAGTCATTGGCTCAACACTCCAGCTTGGTCCAAAATTACCTCCTGGCATCCTTAATGGCTCCGCAAAGCGGGTGATAGATTTCTTATACCGCTCGTGATTGTTTGACAGGAATGCTGCAGACTTGGACCACCTATAAGTGGATCGCAGGGTTTCTGGTTGGGGAATGCACATATCGTCTTCTTTGGTACACAGTCCTCTATACACTTGCTGATTAAGTCTGTGGCAGCAGTGGCATATTCATCTAGGTTAGCCACAGAGTCCTTGAACATTGATCAGTCCACAATTCAAAGCAGTTGCAAAGGATCTCATCTGTCTCTTTGGACAAATACTGCACAACTTTCTGTACCAGATCCTCCCACTTCAGTTTCTGCTTATGACCAGGGAGTAGAAGCACAGCCAGGTGATCAGATTTACGAAGGTCTGGGAATGAAGCGTTATGTGTTTTTGATGGTTGTGTAGCAGTGGGCGAGGGTATTTGTACGTCTGGTTGCGCTCTTGAGGTTGGCCTGAGTGGAGTCCTCGCTATTGTGAAAAAGGCCTCAGAGTACTTTGTTTCAAGGCTTTTGGTGACAGTGTGTAGTTCCTCGAGTGCAAGCTTGGTATTGACCTGGCATGGGATGTAGACTGCAGTCAGGATTGCAGAAGTGAATTCCCGCAGCAAGTCGACATTTCAAATATGCCTTCTTTTCACACTGTCTCTTCTACTACTGAGAAGGTGCTTCGCCTTTAGTAGTTCTGGCAGATTGTTTCAGAATCATATATCTTCATCCCACAATATCCTGGCCAAGACTGCTTCCCCAAAGCACAAAGTGCTCGCGGGTCAGACAGCATCTGTGGAGGGAATGGACGGGCGATCGTTTGGGTCACCTTCAAACTGAAAAAGGATCCGACCCCAAATGCCCCTGTCCAATCCCTCCACAGATGTTGTCTGACCCGCTAGGTTCTTCGAGCACTTTGTTTTTCTGCTCAAGATTTCAGCATCTGCAGAATCTTGTGTCTCCATTTTACTTCTCTCCAAAACTTATTTCAGACCATGGAGATAATAGCCTAGAAGTTTATTCTCACATTGTTGGGAAAGAAAATAACTGTTTACATATGGATTAGAAGCACGAGTAGACTACTCATGCCAACTCCACATGAGCGTGTACGTTTCGATTAAGTCCACTCTTATTCCACTGAATTCCAGTGGATATAAGCCTAGCCTGTCCATTCTTTATTCATAAGACAACCCACCCTGAGGGTTAGGCTTTACAGGCATTAGGACGGGCAAGGGCTGATTAGGGATAGTCAGCATGGTTTTGTATGTGGGAGGTCGTGGTATCACAAATCTGATCAATTATTTTGAAGATGTGACCAAAAATGAGGGCACAGCTGTAGATATTGTATACATGGATTTCAGTAAGGCATTCGACAAGGTTCCGCATGGTAGGCTGTTCTGGACGGTTAGATCGCATGGGATCCAAGGAGAGATAGCTGAATGGATAGCAAATTGGCTCCATGGAAGGAACCAGAGGGTGATGGTGGAAGAAGGTTGCTTCTCGGACTGGAGGCCTGTGACAAGTGGTGTGCCTTAGGTTTTCGGTGCCTATTATTATTTGTCATCTACATGAATGATTTGGATGAGCACATACAGGGCAAGATTAGCAACTTTACGGATAATACAAAAGTGGGTGGTTTTGAAGATAGTGAAGATGGTTGTGAAAGATTGCAGCAGGATCTAGATCGATGGCCAGGTGGGCTGAGGAATGGTTGAATACAATACAATGGAATTTAATACAAAGACATGTGAGGTGTTGCATTTTGGGAAGGCCTCTGGGGAGTGTTGTGGAGCAGAGGGATCTTGGAGTGCAGGTGCATGGTTCCTTGAAGTCAGAGTTTTGAGTATTGAAGTTGGGAGGACATGTTGCTGTTGTATAAGACGTCGGTGAGACCTCATTTAGAATATTGTGTTCAGTTCTAGGCACCATGTTATAGGAAAGATATTGTCAAGGATTAGAGTGTGTGAGCTATAGGGTAAGGTTGAGTAGGCTGGGTCTCTATTCCTTGGAGCACAGGAGGATAAGGGATGATCTTATAGAGGTGTGTAAAATCATGAGAGGAATAGATTGGGTAGATGCACAGTGTCTTGCCCAGAGTAGGGGAATTGAGTACCAGAGGACATAGGTTCAAGGTGAAGGGGAAAAGATTTAATAGGAATCCGAGGGGTAATATTTCACACAAATGGTGGTGGGTGTATGGAACAAGTTGCTAGATGAGGTCGTTGAGGCTGGGATTATCCCAACGTTTAAGAAACAGTTAAACAGGTACATGGATAGGACAGGTTTGGAGGGATATGGACCAAGTACAGGCAGGTAGGACTAGTATAGCTGGGACATGTTGGCCGGTGTGGGCAAGTTTCCACACTGTATCACTCTACGACTAAGTGACTATGACACCCAATGAAAATAGTTTTTACTTTGTAGGAAACCCTTTGTATAGAGACCCATACGTTCTCAGTTCTCACAGCCCTGCTAGGAATTCAATTCTTTATCTTCCATTGGGACCTCACTGGCTCCAAAAACATGTTCTAGTGTAAAACTCAGTTTATGTCAATAATAATAATGCATTGTCCAGTTTTTGACTTCTGCTTGAACTTCAGCCAACTTGATCTGAAGAATGGTAGTTCTTGTTTACTCACATGGGAAACTGTAATAGGTGGTGGCTCAATGATAAACAAGAACTGTTACTTTTACATGGCCAGCACTCAGCACATGTTCCTTTTAAGGCTACTTCAGAATACTCTGTAGTTTTACAGTTTATACTGCACACAGTTCACACTCGAAGACGGAGTCTTCCCAGCTTTTACAATAACTTTTCTGCACACAAAACTGATTTCCACTGGGGACATGTCCATGACATGCCTTGCTGAATAACATGGAAGTCAAACTCAGAGGTCATAGGTAACTGCAGGAATCTCATGGAAGGGTTCTTGAGGCTATCTGTGACAACTACGAAAGGTTGATACAAGCGCTTTTCCAGCCAGAATCTACAGGGACATGTGCTCAAAGATTTCCCCGAGGTGCAAAGTCTATTTAGTTTATATTTCATCACAAGTAATCCTCACTGAGATCTGTTACCTGCAAAGATCTCAAATACAGTTCTCACATGTGCCTGGCCTGTTCTCAATGTCCAGGCCAAGGTCACCTTCTCTCTTTGCTTCCGAGCTTCAATATCATTCTAGGCCACTGCCGCTGTTCTCACGGTTGCTCACAGCAGCGTTAGTATGGTCATCCAAGCTCCATACTCAAGCATTGTTGACATTTCCAACAGCCCACAACAACAACAGGCACCAGGATTTGTAGTCCATAGTGCTGGTTATCATCAACCTCACACATCTTCCTGCCTGGAATGCCCAGCTAACACCCCAGAGGGCCACCAGTCTCCCCCACTACGGAGGACATCCCATCTCCAGGTAACATCTTCCATTCACCTTTCCAGGACCCCTCTGAGAGCCTGGGAACACTTTCCCTCCTATCTCTCATCCTTGCAGCACCCATTAGTGAGTCGGCACTCTCCAGTAGTTGACATGGCTGCTTACATTCTGCGTGTTGGCTTTTAAGTGCCTGGCACCTGAGGCTGCAGCTGTGTGGCTGACTGCCAGCAACCAGGCAACACTGCAACAGATTATTTGAATGACACGTGTTGAAGCTAAAAGGCATTTGTTGCACAAGGTATTTTGACAGCATTATTTTGTAATGCTCACAAAGGAAGTTCCCTATTTTCATGGCATTTAAAAAAAACTAAATATTCACCAGAATGTTACTGTGACGGGAGGGCTTCAGTTATGAGAGGATAGGCTTTTTAACGTTTGAGTGTAAGAGGCTGAAGGGTGATCTTATTGAGCTATCTTATGGAGCAATACAAAATCATGAGAGGTGTAAATAAGGTGAATGGTCGCTGCCTTTATTCCCAGAGTAGAGAAGTCCAGAACAGGGCTTAGGTTTAAGATGAGAAGGGAAAATTTTAAATGACCCGAGGGGTGATTTCTTCATACAGAGGGTAAACCATATATGGAAGGAACTGCCAGAGGAGGTGGTACAGGCTGGTACAATTATGACATTTAAAAGATACTTTGATAGGTACATGTGTAGGAAAGGTTTATTGGGATCTTTGCAGGCAAATAGAGCTCACTCAGTTACAAAACCTGTTGGCATAAATGAGTTGGGCTGAACTGCCTGATTCCATGATGTGTAAGAGAAAATAACTTCCGTGCACCAATGACACCATGCTGCCTTTGCACATGCAAACAGGAATTTGTCGGCCTATATATTTAGGTATAGATCATCCACTATCGATTATCCTCTAATCGTCCAGTTTTCAATGCTGAGTCTAGACAGGAATGTTATAGACGGTCAAAGTAGAAGTGTAAGAAAACAGAAGAGACGGTGCATGTTTCCAATCTTTCAACAGCACTCAGGACCAGAACCTAATTCAAGTTTTCTTCACCTCAATTCCAGGGATGAAAAGGCATTAAATAAAATCTCCCACCACCTGGAATCAGTTGGCTCAACGCGTAAACATTTTAAAAGTAGGATATTTATTGGAAGTAAACACAGATTCAAACAAATGTGAAGATCAGATGTGATTGGCAATTTCATGTTAGCATGTTAAATTTACATAGTTTTCATTTATTTAAAGAAATACAGGAGAAACTGACACAAAGTGCTGGAGTAACTTAAACCCTGAAGGGCCTCAATCCGAATCATCACCTCTGCATATTATCCAGAGATGCTGCCTGAACTGTTGACTTACTCCAACACTTTGTGTCTTTTTATGTAATCCAGCATTTGAAGTTTCTTGTTTCTACAGGAGAAACTGGTTTGGTTTACATAGTTCCAGGTGCCAGCTCCCTCAACTGAAAGTTAAGCAAAGTGTGAAGCATGCACACCCAGAGAATATGCTTAATGCGTATATCTCAATTACCTTTCAGGTACAGGAGGCCGCTGCTTGTTGATCTTGGCGTACAGTCCATCCAGGTTCTCTGGTTCTGGACTCAGATTTTGAGGTGGGTTCATTAGGTGCAGTAGTGGGGAAGGGGGCTTGAATCCACCATGGGGCGATGGTGGCTGCCGGAAGTGATTCACTCGGGCATAGTTCGGATCCATGTCATCGTCTTCAATGTCAGGTACCGAGAGACCAGTGGAAGGAAATTGATCATACCGTTCTCGTGCCTGCTTCTCTCTGAGCTCTTGATGCTTGGCTTCAATCCTGGAAATATAGATGAATATCATAAGCTACGTCTGATAATCATACTCATAGAACAGTATAGCACAAGAACAGGCCCTTCAGCCCACAATATCTGTGCAGTACATTTTGACAAGACCATCCATATCCCTCCACTCCCTGAATATCAGTATGCCTCTCCAAAGGTCCTTAAAATGCCCCCTAATATGCCCCCTAATATTTGATTTTTCTAACCTGGGTAAAGATTCTGACTGTTTATCCTATCTATGCCACTCATATGTGTAGGAAGGAACTGCAGATGCTGGTTTAAACTGGAGATAGACACAAAGTGCTGGAGTAACTCAGCGGGATAGGCAGCATCTCTGGACAGAAGGAGTAGGTGACGTTTCGGGTTGAGACTCTCATTCAGACTGGAGTCAGGGGAAAGGGAGATCTGGATATCCTAGGGTGTATGAAGGTAGATAAATCTCCTGGGCCTGATCGGATATCCTGAGGATGCTGTGGGAAGCTTAATTGAGAGAGCCTTGGCTGAGATAAATGAATCATCATTACACACAGGTGAGGTGCCTGATGCCTTGAGGGTGGCATATCTTCTTGTGCTTCTGTTTAAGAAAAGCTGCAAGAAAAAGCCTGAGAACTCTAGACCAGTCTCTGGTAGGTGAATCTAGACCAGTCTCTGGTAGGTAAATTACTGGAGAGGATTCTACGGGATAAAATGTATATGCATTGGGATAGACAGGGGCTGATTAGGGATAGTCAGCATGGTTTTGTAAATGGCAGATCATGTCTTACGAACTTGATTAACATGTTTAAAGTATTAATGAAAAAGGTTGATAAGGGCAAGGCATTGTCTATATAGACATTGTTTATATAAACTTCAGCAAGACATTTGATAATGTTCTGCAAGGAAAGCTGCTCCAGAAGCTTAGATTGCATTAGCTCCAGGGAGAGCTAGCTTACTGGATACAGATTCAGTTTAACGTTAGGACGCAGAGGGTGGTGGTGGAAGTGTGTTTCTCAGACTGGAGGCCTGTGATGAGTGGTGTGTCGCAAGGATCTGCACTGGGTCCATTGCTGTTTATGATTTATATCGAAGATTTGGATGAAATTGTACAAGACACGATTAGTAAGTTTGCAGATGACACTAAAGTAGATGGTATTGTCGACAGTGAAGTTCATTAGCAATATTTACACCAGGCGTTTGATCAGCTGTGCAAGTAGACTGAGGAATGCAATACAGTTCAATGCAGATCAGTGCACTGTGTTGCATTTTGGGAAGTCAAACCAGGGCAGACCTTCCCAGTGAATGCCCAGTGGAGTGTTGTAGAGCCGAGGAATATAGTACAGGTTCATATATCCTTGAGAGTGGCATCACAGGTAGATGGGGTGATGAAGAAGGCTTTTGATACATTGACCTTCATCAGTCAAGCGACTGAGTATATAAGTTAGGATGTTATGTTACAGTTGTACAAGAAGTTGGTAAGGCCACATTTGGAGAACAGTGTTCAGATTATTAAGTGTTCACGTCATTAAGCTAGAAAGAGTGCACAGAAGATTTACAAGGATGTTGCCACAACTTGATTCGGCTGACTTATAGGGAGCAGTTGGGAGGCTATAACTTTATTTCTTGGAGCGTAGAAGGCTGAGGGATGATCTTATAGAGGCGTATAAAATCAGGACCGGAATAGTTAAGTTGAAGGCACAGAGTTTTTTTACCAAAGATAGGGAATAAAAAATAAGAGGACATGGTTTAAGATAAGAGGGACAAGATTTAATAGAAATTGGAGGGTTAACTTCTTCATTCAGAGGATGGTGGATAAATGGAGGATAAATGGAATGAGCTGCCAGAGGAGGTAGTTGTGGCAGGTACTACAACAGCATTTAAAAGACACTTGGAATAGTACATGCTCTCATATTTCCAGTTTCCTTTTGTCAAACTTTATAGAGATAATGAGGTTCCAAGTTAAGATGATAAGGTTTTGCATTATTGCAGTCAGCTCAATTAAGAGTACGCGTTCTTTGATAATGTTCTCTTCGCGACTCTTCCATTAAGCTTGAAAGATTTAAGGCATTAAACCCATAAATGAGAGATGGGAACAGTCCCATCAGTTGATAAATAATTCAGGAATAGGTGAAAGGGGTAAGGGTAATAGTGAACAGAAATAATTGTAAGAGGGTAATGCTGTCAGTCTAGATGAAGCAATTGAGGTTATAAAGGATTGATGTGAGATAATATATACGAATGCTACACAATCTACCAGCCAGTTAGTGAAAACATGTCCTGAAATTATTCTTTACATAAATGCCCATAGTATTCCACTGTGAATTATACAGTAATGGGAAATCCAGATATGACGAACAAGGTTGCTGTGTTTTCACAGATTGGAATACAAGCAATGCTAAAAGAAACAAGTTGAATTTTCTTTTGCATATGCAACGCTAGAATCCTCAATGCCTAACTGGTTTCACTGAATTCTTGGACACGGTAACTGAAGATTACAAATCCAAGCCAAGCACAATTTATCCTTTGACTCATTTTGTCCATGACTTGAAACTGCAGGGGTGGATAAACAAAGCAAAGTGTCCAATGAATATTTCTGAGATACTCAATGAGGGAAAAGTTAATTTTGAGTGGCTCGAACTGTGGCCTCCAATAGCCCAGATTCAATCCTGACCCTGTGATATCTGCATGGAGTTTACACCTTTTCTCTGTGACTACATGGGTTTTCTGGGTGTTCTGGTTTCCTCCCACATATCATGGATGTGTTGGAAGGTGAACTGACTGCTAGAAATGTTCCTTTATGTGTGTGAGTGGCAATATAATCCAAGGGGAGGTGATAAGCATATAAGGGGAATAAAGTAGCAGGTTTACAATGAGATAAGGAAGAGGGAAGGGGTCTGAAGAAGGGTCTTGACCCAAAATATCACCTATTCATTCTCTCCAGAGATGCTGCCTCGCCTGCTGAGTTAGTCCAAGTTTTTGTGTCTGTCTTCGGCCTGAATCTCTGGTAGGAGCTGACAGTGTTGTCGCAAGTAAAAACATCGTTTGCCATCAATGTTTATTCTTTGTTACATTTTATTTATCATTCAGTGAGTATTTTCTGGAAAATATATTTTTATTCAGATAATGTATGATTTACAAAACCAAAACATTAAATATTTGGAGTTAATCAAGCTGTAGGTACAATCATGCCTCCAGTCAGACGGTAGCAGGTTCCAGACCCACTCAGCATCAATCAAGGTTGACAGTGCACAACAGAGGGAGTGTAGCATTATTACAAGTGTCTTTCTCAGCCCTTCCTGTCTTCCAGTTCTATATTTTGTGTGTCCTGCTGTCTTTACTCCACTGTCTATTGCACAGACCTCAGCCTTACTCAGAGACTTTTATCCACGTAAGCATTTGTGTCTCTCCACTACAATTCCACCTCAAGACAGTTCCAGATGTCAGCTTTGCAATTGGTTTGGAGTAAGAGATTTCATGTCACTATTTCAAAGAAAATCACATCATTCCTAGTTAATAATTATCACAGAAAGATCACCACTAGAAATAATTAATTGAACATAGAACAGTACAGCACCGGAACAGGCCATTCACAATGTCTGTGCCAATCATGATTTGATTAACTCTTATCTGCCAACACATAATCCATATCCCTCCATTCCCTGGTTCTGACTGTCTACCCTAATAATTCCCTGGTTCTGACCTTCTACCCTCTCATAATTTTATAAACTTCTACCAGGTCTCCCCTGAGCCTTTGGCGTTTCAGAGAAAACAATGCAGGTCAGTCCAACCTCTCCTTATAGCTGAAACCCCCTAATCCGGGCATCATTTTGATAAACCTCTACTCTTCCCAAAGCCTCCACATCCTTCCTGCATTGGGGCAACCAGATTGCACGCAGTACTCCAAATGCGGCCGAACCAAAGTTGTATAAACGCAACATGACTTCCTGATTCTTATACTCAATGTCCCAACCACTGAATAAAAACATACCATATGCCTTCTTTACAATTCTATCTAGCTGTTTTGCCATTTTTAGGGAGTTATGGACTTGGACCCCAAGATCCTTCTTTACATTAATGCTGTTAAGGATCTTGCAATTAATTGTATACTTCCTCCTCACATTCAACCACCCAAAGTACACTTCACATTTGCTCGGATTAAACTCGATCTGCCATTTATTTCCCTATTTTTGTAGCTGATCTGTATTATGCTGTATACTTTGACAGCCTTCCTCACAGTCTGTGACCCCAGCAATCTTGGTGTCATCAACAAATCCATCTTTGCTTACACCCAAGTCATTTATGTATATCTTAAAAAACATAGGACCCAGCACAGGTCTTTGTGGATCCCCACTGATCACATACCTCCAGACTGAATATTGTCCTTCCACCACAACGCTCTGTTGTCTATCAGTAAAACGGTTATGAATCTATATTGTTAATCCTATGCATCATAATCTCCTGGATCCGCCTACCATGTGGAACTTTATAAAACTTTATGCTCAAATGCCTCTCCTTGTAGCTAATATCGTCCAATCCAGGCATCATTCCAGTAAACCATATTTGCACCCTTACAAAGCCTCCACATCCTTCCTGTAATGGGGTGACCAGAACGGTATGCAATACTTCAAATGTGGCCTAACCAAAATCCTATAAAACTGCATCATGAGTTCCTGTCTCATCCACTCAATGCCCCAACCGATGAAGCCAAGCATACTTAATGCCTTCCTTACTACTCTATCTACATGTGTTGCCACTTTCAGGGAGGTATGGACTTGGATCCCAAGATTCCTCTGTACATCAACGCTGCCTTTGGGTCATTTGCACACTGCCTTTTGCTGTGGAAAGTTGCAATATTTCCTGCTTTACAAAATCTCTGCATTTCAGTGGTTAAAGTTAATGGAATGTTCTTGAGGCTTAATTTCCATTCTCTTCTTCCTCCAGCCATAGATCTGGTTATCCTCGCTTCAAAGGCCCCATCTATATTATCCTACAACTGTATCATGCTCTTCAAATCCAGCCCAATCTCACTCCAAATGAGGACTTCACAACTTCCATTCACCAACCACAGCAGCTACTAAATCTACCATGATCTCAGCACGACACTATGAAAGTACACGAGGGCTTTGGAGAAGGTGCTGAAAAGAAATACTGGAAAGGTACTGAAATTGAGTGATTACAGTTCAGTCAGTGATGACTTTGCTCCACAGTCTCCCTCTAAGCCCAACACACATGTTTGATAACAGACCCCAGCCCTCTCAATGCCACTCAAAAATTGACGCCGGTCTGAACCAACACACTGGCGCCATCTATTCTGATCAGGGAACCAGCTGTCAGACATTTGATCCCCTATCTACTTCAGTCAGATCATACAGCTCGACAAAAGAACAAAGTGGCGGGGAGGAGAGGGGGAGGGGGGAGGAGGAAATGTGCCAATTTTTTAACGTGAGATTTCCAGAAGGAGGGATTAACTTTCTCCCAAAAAACTAGAGGAAAGGAAGTGGGGAGAAAATTCCATAAAGTTCTTTTCAAGAGAAACAGCACAGAAGCATGTCTGTTAGCCCAACTTCACGCCAACTATCAAGCACCTCTATTTTACACTAATCTTACCGTAATTTATTTTATTCTCTTCACATTCCAAACACTTCCCCCTCCCCATTCTCATCTTCTACCGCTCACCTATATTCCAGGGCCAATTTATAGTGGCCAATTAACCCGTGATCTCAAAGATTTCTTCTGCAGTTGTATAGGGTTCTGGTAAGACCACATCTGGAGTATTGCGCGCAGTTTTGGTCTCCCAATTTGAGGAAGGACATCCTTGTGATTGAGGCAGTGCAGCGTAGGTTCACGAGATTGATCCCTGGGATGGCGGAACTGTCATATGAGGAAAGATTGAAAAGACTAGGCTTGTATTCACTGGAGTTTAGAAGGATGAGGGGATATCTTATAGAAACATATGAAAATCATAAAAGGACTGGACAAGCTAGATGCAGCAAAAATGTTCCCAATGTTGGGCGAGTCCAGAACCAGGGGCCACATTCTTAGAATAAATGGGAGGCCATTTAAGACTGAGGTGAGAAAAAACTTTTTCACCCAGAGAGTTGTGAATTTTTGGAATTCCCTGCCACAGAGGGCAGTGGAGGCCAAGTCACTGGATGGATTTAGATAGAGCTCTAGGGGCTAGTGGAATCAACAGATATGGGGAGAAAGCAGGCACGGGTTATTGATTGGGGACGATCATCCATGATCGCAATGAATGGCGGTGCTGGCTCGAAGGGCCGAATGGCCTCCTCCTGTACCTATTTTCTATGTTTTTATGTTTCTATAGACACAAAAAACTGGAGTAACTCAGTGGGATAGGTAGCATCTCTAGAGAGAAGGAATGCGTGACATTTTGGCTGAAGAAGTGTCGCGACATCACCTTCCATAACAGATTTCAAGAACTCAACTTCAGCTCTGCAAGCATGCGCTGCCGCCCCTTCCCGCTTCCATCCGTGTCTTCTCACCCTCTACCTCAGATCAACCATCCAGAAATCCTGACCTTAATACATATATGTTTTATGTGTCCAATCATCTACATCAAATAATAGCCTTGTGATTTCCAAACCAAGCATACTTACGCAGTGAAAACCATTCGGTGTTAGTAGAACCACGACACCATGAAGCAACTGACCACAATGATTGAAAACATTTGAAAATATGAACATGAGAAAATCTAGCGCAACATGA
This sequence comes from Raja brachyura, assembly GCA_963514005.1. Next base: position 48,506,648 of record OY740787.1, on the reverse strand, counting down.
TGCATGTATAAATTTGAACAACGACTTCTGAGTTGCTGTAGTTCACCACCGAACAGACACATTACAAATGCAAGACGGGGCACATTCCATTCCCTGGGATGGTCATCTGTTAATAATCATCCCTATACAGGGTTGCAGAGCACATTAACTTTTTGCGAGTCGTTGTTTAAATTCTTATGCCTGGGATGAGAGAGTTATTTTTAAAGTTGCAGCAACAGTTTAACATGAAGCACATGTCAACTGTCAGGAAAGGAAATACTGATACAAGTGTGCTAACCAAAGTATCAAAATATTTCCTGCTTGCACATTACAAAATCTTCTGCTTTCTATTTTTTTCTAAACTTTGGGAAGATAAACTACTGACATTAGTTGAAATAAAAAGTAGGAGGAAAGCTTGAGCACAGGGGTATCAATCTTATCTGTATCAGTTCGACTGGCACCAGAAGTGGTCCGAATAAGCCGACGACTTTCAGATGGAACCAAATTTGAGGATCAAAGGGACTAAAAACATTAAGTTTACACACAGGTGAATGAACAGTAAAAACTGTGGATAACATTTATGAGCACCACAAACTAATTTCATTCCTCTCCAATAAGCTTTCATGTTTCACTCCTATTTCTTATACTTGAAATGTTTCAGCTGTGGAAGCATGATTTTGTATTAACGACAATAGCCATCTTAGCCACTGATTGTTTAATCCTTCACCTTAGGTTTCATGTCAGAGCGTGGAAGTACTATCAGAGCCACACATGACCCTTTCCGCCACATGAATTCTTAGGTGGCACTCTTAAAATATCAATCTGGAAATAAAGACGATTAAAAAAAGTAATCAAGCCACAGCTAAGAAAACTGTGTACAGCTCTGGTCCCCACATCACAGGAAGGATGCAATAATATTGGAGGGAGATTTATGAATATGTTGTCATGGCTGGCGAATTAAAGTTATATAATGGACTCTTTCAGCTGGAATTGTTTTCTTTGGAACAAAACAGAAGGGAGATTTAATTAAGGTGTATAAAATTACAAGGTGATTAGATAGGGTTTTTGTAAACAGAAATAGCCCACTTCACTTAGCAAAGTGCTTCATAACAAGATCATTTGGGTTTACATTAACTGTTAGAAAGATTAAAGGGTAGTTGAAAAAAAATAGATTTTTATCTAACCAGTGGTTGGAGGTGGACAGAAATAGTATCTGAAGGAGTTATGGAGAATCCCTCATTCTCATTCAAGAAGCATTTAGGTGAGTGCTTCGTAAGGTGGGAACTCTAAGAACACGGGCCAAGGGCTGGGTACTGGGACTTATTTTGTCCATTTTCAGGCAGCACAGGTGCAAATCAGTAAAGAATCTCCTTCCATGCAATAGGTTTCTATAAAATTGCTTGAAAATCAGTAACTGAAAATATCAAATTCTGTTGCAATTTCTCTATGCATTCATTCCTTGATTCTGGCTCCTTAATGTCTTGGTCAAATGCTGCCTTGATGACAAGTGTAGTCACTGTAGAATCTAATCCTCAAATACGTGTTTAGAACAGGCAGCAATGAGGTATGGAGCTGAGTGGCCCCAGTGAACATTGAACATTGGTGAGGAAGTTCACAAGCTGACTTTTATGAAACCTCATTGACCCGAAACATTAACTTTGGGTCCATCGATACAAATGCTCCCTCACCTGCCAAGTACTTTCAGTATGTATTGATATTTGCAGCAGTCACAATGATTTGCTTCTTTACCATTGTACTACTTGATTATACCATCAATCCCTTCAATTTCTCTTTGGATGATTACGAGATGCTGGACAGCTGAGTGTGTAATAGGTATGGTTGTAATAGGTATGGTTGAGTTGACACAGTCTGTTCTGGAGCACCATAGCCAAGATGTTATCAAGGATCATTGCCTTTAAATTTAATGAATGCCCTCAGTCATTTTTGACATCATGTAGAGTCGGCAAAAGTACAGCACTTGTGATGGTGGGGATTTAAGGAGATAGCAATAGATATCTGCCAGATAGACACAAAATGCTGGAGTAACTCAGTGGGACAGGCAGCATCTCTGGAGCAAAGGAATAGGTGACGTTTCAGGTTGAGGCCCTCCTTTAGACCCAAACGTCACCCATTCCTTTTTGTCAATTATCTGAGTATATAATATCTATTTTGTGTCTATTTTAAGCCAGCATCTGCAGTTCCTTCCTACACAGAGTTCTGCTACTCTGTCTGATCCTTCTATAATCCATTATGACAAAAATAAGACATAAGAGACTGCAGATGCTGTAATATCTAGCAAAAAAACCCAAAGTGCTGGAAGAAGTCAGTGAGTCAGGCTGCAATTATGGAGGGAATAAATAGGCAACATTTCTGGTCAGGACCTGAAACATTGTCTGTCTGTGACAAAACTGATTTAATTTTAGTCACCATTTTGGCATCTTTGGCTTTTAATAGTAAGATTAAACGAGAACTTACCAGTTTGAAGTTTGATCTTTATTTTATGAGGAGTTACGATGAGGGATTACGTGAAGACGCGCATGCGCGACATTCTTCAAAGCAGTGGTGTGAAATCACAGACAGTCACAATGACTAATATAGTAAGATAAGAGAGAACTTTCATACCAGGTGATCTTTATGGTAGAGGGTTGGGAGCGGAGGGCACGTAATCCTTCATCGTAACTCCTCATAAAATAAAGATCAAACTTTAAACTGGTAAGTTCTCGTTTAATCTTACTATTTTATTTCGGTAGTCACGTGAGTGACTACGTGAAGATTTCAAAGCTCTGTGATTTCATGCCCTGGAAGCTCCATGCTCACACACCGCTAAAGTTGGGATAAGAGGATGAACGTAATTCAGACAAGACACTGGCTGAAAAACAAAAAATAGGTATTTATTCATACCAAAACAATATAGTGTCCCATAAGGGTAAACTATCTGGCAGCACTCAAAATCCTCCCTGCATAAGTGTCAGGGGAGGTCACGGGTTTATAGTAAAAGCGGTGAAAAGTCTTTTCGTTACTCCAACCCGCTGTGGCCAGGATGTGGTCCAATGGTACTTCCATCCTCCTAGCCGCCGAGGTGGATGCCACCCTGGTGGAGTGAGATTTGAATATGTTAGTGTCCACCCCCGCCGCATCCAGTACCACCCTTAACCATCTAGAAATGGTTTGCACCGTGACTTTATGATGGGGCTTCTTGTGACTAATGAGCAATGCTGTCTCCGTGCCCCTTAGATTTTTGGTGACTGTGATGTATCGTGAAATTAACGTGACGATACAGAGACGAGAATCTGCTGGATAAGCCAGAAATTCCAAAGTATGACCAGACACTCCGGGTCGATCTTGTTTCAACAGTCCCTGCACATAAAAAATGATTTTGTCATTGGTGATTGTCATAGCATCCAGATTAAGTTTGTGCAGGGACTGGACCCGTTGTGCCGTGATAAGTGCCATGATCATTACCATTTTGTAAGTGAGTTTTGCCAGAGTGAGTCCCGAGTTAGGTGTCCATCCTCGCAGCATAGTCAAGACTGTGCTGATATCCCAAGTATGGCTATATCTGGCCCTGGCGGGATTGGAATTGAATATTCCCCTCATAAGTTTGGATACTAAAGGATGTGATCCAATTCCCAATTGGTCACTCCCCCGGCCCAAGTAGGATGATAGGGCACTCCTGGCACTGTTTATGGCACTGTAGCTCAATCCCTCATCGAAGTGAAGGGTAGCCAAGAATTCCAGCACTTCCGTTATGGTGGCAGTTTCATATGTGGTGTTGGCTGTGATGCAGAATCCTTCCCATTTCCTGATGTAGGTCAGGTACTGCTTCCTTGTGGACTCTCTGCAAGCTGCTGTGATGGTGTCTTTGGTCCTGTTGGTGAGTCCGAATCCGCAAAGAGGCCGTTTTAAAATCTGCAAATTAACAGGTCCATGCGGTCATGACATGGGTGATGTTCTCCTGTTACGGGGTGAATGAGCAGGCTTGGTCTTTTATTGACCCGGATGCAAGGTTCTGTGGCCATCTTCTGTACCATAGGGAACCATGGTTGGGTAGGCCAGTCGGGCACCACCAAAATCCCCGATGCGGAATCTTGTTTTATTTTCTGCAAGACCCGACTGATGAGGCAGAAAGGGGGAAATGCATAGCAAAACAAATCCCCCCAATGTAGCGTGAAGGCATCCATCGCTACTGCCCCCGGGTCTGGTTCCCAAGCAACATATGTTGGTAGTTGGTGATTTAACCTAGACGCGAAAAGGTCGATATCTGGTGTCCCATAACGTTCTACAATATCTGAAAACACATTCCGATCCAACATCCATTCTATGTTGTCGTTGAATTTGCGTGACCTGGTGTCTGCCACTGTGTTTAGCTTACCTGGAAGGTAAGTGGCTGAAATCCAAATTTCCCTTTGCAGACACCAGTGCCAGATATTGTTAGCCAATTCATCACACAATATCGACTTTATACCGCCCATGTGGTTAATATAGGCCACCACCGTGGTGTTGTCAATTTGTATTCTAACATGAACATTGTGCATATTTGTGCAGTATGCTTTAAGGCCGTGAAATGCTGCCAGCATTTCTGAATAGTTAATCCCCAAGTTTTTGAATTGGGTTAACTCTGGTGCACTCCATCTACCTCCACAACTAGAGGTAGTGTTAGTAGCTCCCCACCCTTTGGCACTGGCATCCGTTTGTAAGATGATCGAGGGATTGATGATAGTGATCGGTTTAGAACAATTTTGGGCATTACCCATCCACCAATATAATTCGGCTTTCGCCTTTTCCAGTATTTTCATAGGCCTATCGAAATGGCCTGCATGACTTTTGAGCGCTGTAATTTTGGCTCTTTGTAAGTTTTGGTAATGTAAAGGCCCAAATTGTGCTGCAGGAAATGCAGCCACTATCTTCCCAATCACCCTGGCCACCTGCCGAATGGATGGGTCCTTAATGCCAATGAGGCTCCTGCAAGTCTCTATCAAGTCCTCCACCTTGCTTGGTGGCAACGTGATAGACATTTGCACTGAGTCAATAATGAACCCTAGGTATTTCATGGTGGTAGAGGGTTCTAATATTGATTTATCTGGATGTATAATGAAACCCAGCTTCTGAAAGAGATGTTTCGTGGCTGTAACTGCCAATGTAGCCATTTCCAAATTTTCCCCCACAATGAGGATGTCATCAAGATAGGCCATAACAGTATGATTCTGTTTCCTTAAGTAGGCCAAAGCTGGTTTTAATATCTTGGTAAACAATCTGGGTGCTGACGATAACCCATTAGGTAAGGTTTTGTATTGCCATAATTGTCCCATCCAGATAAATTTTAAGTATTTCCTATGATCCTTGTGTATTGGTACTGAATAGTATGCATCTTTGAGGTCAATGCATGCCATGTAGTACCCATAATCTATTAACTGTATAGCAGTGTCGAAGGTGTCCATTTTGAAATGAACATACTGAACAGAAGTATTCAGTTCGGTCAAATCTATGATAATGCGGCAACCGCCGTCTTTTTTATTTTTGGTGAATATATTAGACACGAACTCCTGAAGTTCTTTAATGGCTTTCTCAATTACCCCTTTTCCTATTAACCTGTGAAGCTCAGCATGCCCTGCTGCCTTCTCTTTTTGAGAGAGGATGAATTTTCGGCTAGGTGAATGCTGGACCGGGGTAGGGAGTTTGTGAATAAATTCGATTTTGTAGCCCTGAATACTCCTGAGTATGTAAGGATCAGAGGTAAAAGAGAACCAATTCTCGTAGAACATGTGCAACCGGCCCCCTACATAAAGTGAATTTAGGCAAGATGTGTTTCTGGGGAACCCAGACCCACCTACCTCCATGGTTACTGCCGGTGTTGTGGTTTCTGTCCTTGTTTCCTTGGTTGGTTCGTTGTGTTGTAGGAGTGGCGCATCTTCCAAGAAGGCCGGGCTGGGCCATGGCCTAAAAAAGACCGCTGTGCAGGATTGCCGGCCTTCGAGCTTGCATCTTGCAGTTCTTCCGGCATCTCAATACCCACTGCAGTTCTGGCCACTGCCGTAATCCCGGCGGTTAGGAGCTTCAGGATCCTTTGAAGTTTTATCTCCTGCCTTCTGCTCGAGGGGCTCATGTTCCCCCATATAGGGTTGTTTACCGCAGGGACATTTAGCGAGTTGCAGTTTTCAGGTTCCATATATTTGTCTGCAGTTGCATTAATGGCCTGTTCCTGCAGCTGGTTAGTTGCCATGTAGTTAATGCTGGCAGCCAGCTTTGGGTGGATTGGTTGGGCATTGCATGTTTGCTTACCATATCCATGTAGTCTTCACACACCCCTGACACAGATGGTTGTTCAGCCAGCTCCCCTTCTTCTGGGTCAGCCCAGTTCTGACCCTCAATGCTCCCCTGCAAGGAGGGTGAGACATTAGGCAGTCCTCGGTAGGAACCTGCCGTGGTCCTGTTAAGAGGCCCACTGTGACTCTGCCCCTGCATTAGCAGGTCACGTTGGAGCAATTGCTCCATCATCCGCTCCATGCGGGTTAGACGACCTCCGTCGCTATCTGCGAACGGGGTGTCCTCGGGACCGGACTCCGCTGAGTCGGCGGCCCCGTCCGACTTCCGGGTGGCTCTACCGCCCGACCGTGGTGTCCCAACGGCCCCTATGGGCGAGAAGTCGGGAGCTGCAGGTAAAACCTGTAGCTCTGGAGAGGCGGCTCGCTGCTGGCTGCTCTCCTTGGCAGCTGCTTTGGCCGCAGCTCTTTTAGATTTTCGTGATTCCATCCTGTACTATGTCGTTGACTCACTCCTCCGGTGAGACTTACCTGGCGTAAGCTATTTAAACTTACGCTGGAGGAGCCCCGCTCCTCCCGACCGTCGCTTCCGCATGCGTACGACGATATGTCGCGCATGCGTGCTGGCGGGGTCTTCACGTAGTCACTCACGTGACTACCGAAATAAAATCTCAGTCACTCAGGAAGAATTTAAGAGGCAGCAAGTCTCAGGCAAATGTGGCAGGTGCATAGAAGCTACTAAGCAAAGTTTCTTGGTCAATTATCGGAGTATATAATTTACATGTCAAATCAATCCCAACACAATAATAGGTCCACGTTGAGAGTGGATAGAGTTGAAATTTCCACAAGAATAATCAAAAGCTTCATTAATATTGAGCCTTGCAAAATCTCAAACTGTGCCATGATGCCTTACAGGTGTTGCAGAATGTACAGAATGCTCCATATTCTGCTGAAGTCTGATGCATGATTCCGAAGATGAGAGGTAGAGAACACTCAACCATGAACAGTTCTTTCTGAAGATAACAATTCAGATTATGGTTTTCATATTCCCTAACATAAAAGGAGGCCATTTGGCCCATTAAGTCAGTGCTGACACTCAGAGTAATCCATCAATTTTATTTAATCGCTTATTTACCTGTCACCTATTCTCACACACTCCCTTGATTCTATCATCAGTCACTTACCTGGGGTAATATAAAGAACCAAATTAAACTGACAACTGCCAGATCTTTGGGATGTGGGAGCAAAAAGTAGCAATGGGGCCAACCCCACACAGACACAGGGAAAATGGAGGTTTGGATCAAAGCTGAGTCTCTAGAACTGTGTGGCAGCAACTCTGCATCAAATTTAAAATGTCTATGGATGGTATCTCAGAGGCATTCATGGGCTTTGAAAGATGCTCGAACTTGCTTTGTTTATCCACTACCTGAAGCAACACTGTTTTCCCTGATGAGTGTAGTTTCTAATTTGGGATGTTCTGAACTGTTACCATTGGGTTTTGTGGAATGTTTTCACCACAATGAGTCCAGATTTGTCCCCGAAATCAACTATCTCACGTTATTTGTTGAGTTCACACTGCATCTAACATCCATTAACACTAATCATCTAACTTAATTAGAATTATTCAAGGGTCAACACTGTTTTCACAGTTTGCTCCTTTCTCCAGAAGATACACATGTTCAAAAGCCACTATTCCATCAGCATGAGCTGCGCGCCACCATTTTCCTCAAATAATCCAGTACATGTGGCTCACCAAGTTGGAAGAGTGATGGAATAGTGGGAGAGTCTGGAACTAGAGGTCATAGCCTCAGAAATAAGGGATGTTCTTTCAGGAAGGAGATGAGGAGAAATGTCTCAGTCAGATGGTAGTGAATCTGTGGAATTCATTGCCACAGAAGGCTGTGGAGGCCAAGTCAGTGGATATTTTTTAAGGCAGAGATGGATAGATAATTGATCAATTATTGATTATGAATCAACTTCCATGCACAATGACCATTCTAACGAGGTACCAGAATTTCCATGAGAGGCAGACATACAAGTTGCTTTTATTATTTGCTAGCAAGTGGTGCTGTAGATATTCCAGTACTGTTAGTGTTACCTCCTGACGGAAGACCCTATATGAATATGTGACCCCTGTGAAGTGTGCAGTTCAAACAAGGCAATAGAGTTCTCAATAAATAATTACCCACCAAACAAGGGATGACCTGGAATTATAATGGGTGATTTAATTCTACTCAGACTCATTGGGAGCTTGAATAACGGTTTGTGTGTGGCATGTGGTTGCATAGTATAGAGTGAATGGTGGAGTAAGGGATATTAATTCTGGTGGGAACAGATTAACATTAATAGTGGGGCAGAAGTGAATAAAAATGGGGATTTTAAAGTACATAAAAAAGGGAGAAAATTGATTCCTGATAATCCCGTTCAATGTGATTGGCGGCGCCTAATTAGTTACTGTGGCAATGCATTAATTCAAAAATGCTGATCAATGAAGCAGTGTCCATGAGGTGATTAGAAAATAGTTTCTGTAGCTTGATTATCATGATAAACACTTTGTGAGGAGGGTAAATAAATGTTTACGTATGCTTAGACAGTACCTGCAAAACCAGGATAAAATATATTTTTCATCTGCACAAAAGGAAAAGACAAAGGAGGGTAAGGCAATAGAAGCAGTTGATAGATGCAGCACATTCTTCTTTCTGAATGCTAAGTTTTGTTTATAAACAGAGGGACTAAGTTTAACATTCTTCACTGATACTTGTGCTGGTAATAAGATAAAACGTATCGTAACTTTCAACTATTCTAGATGTTGTACTGGCTGCAAGAAAAATAAAAAAATGGAAATATTCATAGCCAAAATGTATCTAAGCAATGCTCTTTACTTGTACCCAAACCATTCTTCCCGTCTTGAAGCACTTGATGCTGATACAGAGAGCAATGCACGTAAAATGTTACATGGTTTTCCACTGGCATCTATCATCTTAAGCTACATTAAATATTGAACAACTAAAAATGTTTTGCAGATCTAAACTAGAACAAATTACTTTGGGAGCCAATAATAAATGTGATCAGACTTTTGACAGCAATATTGAAAATAGCTGCTGGTATTTAAATAAAATAATGAGATTCCTAAAGACTGACCTTGCAGAATTTATAATGAACATTGAAATAATAGCACATTTCTCAAAATGATTGGAACATTTTATAGGAAATGCCTTGCGCAGATTTGATGAGGAACTGTACTGCAGTAGGGTGGCTAAAGGAAAACAAATCTTCAACACCCACAGTAAGGAAAATAGAAATGTATTTCAAAAATCAGCTTGAGCTTTCTTTGATCATACTCTGGCACAGTTTCACAACAGCAGTGTTGAACCAGTAAGCTGAACCAATATGAGCTCCTTTCCTTACTGTAATTCAGCTAACATGCATTTCTCTCTGTTTCTATATATTAAGAAGTGCTGACTCTTACACTGGTGTGAATTACATATTTGAATAATCTATACACACTGGAATCCATTTTGATCACTTTACTCCCTGCATGCATGTGTGAGAAAGGATTTAATATGGGGGTTGAGATGACCAAGTGTTTACATAGGGCTTTATGTGGTGAAATATCTGCATCAAGTCATTGCTATCTCTATAAATCATACTGCACGAGGAGAATCAGACCAATTCCAGCCTGTTTTCAATATCTGGCCTGGGACACAGGATTGACTGGTAAATTCAATGCTTGTTCAATAGCCTCCTTGTGTTTTAATGTAGGAGCCAAGTGGCAGGTATCCGAAGTGTGATGGTTGTAACAGATGATACTCTGAATTCTACATGCCATTGCTATTTCCATTAGTGTAACAGAATGACATGAGGCGTAGAATGCCGCTGCATTTAGCAGGCAATCTGCAGGCAGGAGTTTCCACATTTTTGTGCAATATTCTCTCCAAAACCTTTGCTATTAATGTATAAAAATTCATGTTGTTTTCCTACCATACAGTAAAAGACAACGTGGGCTTTGAATATTCCTGGTAAATACTGGTTTGACAAACATAACATATTTTCCCGTACCATGGTCTACTCTTCTTCAAAGCTGACTCCTGCTGGCATATACCCCCTCCCCTGTATCTCACAAAACGTGGATGAGGCAGGCTATCTACACTGCTATTACCACAAGGGGGTCAAACTTAAGCTGAATTTAATGTCCAATCATTTATATTTAACTTGCATTCATTTAACCTGGATATTTGCAAGGGACAAAATTCTGTGGAAAGTAATCGATGAGCAATACACACCAAAAGTAGGGTGAATATGTTAGGTTCTGAGGAATAGGAAGAGAGAAACTACAAGCAGGGATTCAGGGAAACAATTCCAGAAGGTCCTGTTGCAGATGTTAAAATAAATACTTTTTAACAGGATATTTCAAAGTGCTTAACAGTTAAAGAAGTATTTTGTGAATGATTTCTGTGTCATAAATGCAGCTGCCTTAATAAGCATTGTTAAAGCACAAATTAGCCAATGACTATTTCAATAATGTTGATTGGGGATAAATATTAGCTACAACACAGGAGAGAATTACTCTGCTCTTCTTTGATGAAATCTACATAATCACTTACGCCTACCTGAGAGGACAAGAACAGCATGGTTTAACATTGCAGCTATAAATGGCTCCTCCAACAGCACAGCATTCACTTGGTATCACATTACATGTGGCGGAGAACTTGTACTCACGTATTTGGAATAACCACAACCATCTGAGCCAAAGTAACAATGCGTTATTCCACCACAGCTATAAAATCAAAGTCAGTGAGAGTTGAACACAAGCCCAGATGATAGCCACCAGAGGTTGGATAAAAAAGCCAGAGGAGCACTTGGACTTAGATAAAGGCAAGGCACTGGACGCATTTATGACCATGAATTAATGTTCAACCTGAAGTACAAGGAGGGAAACTCGGACCTGAAATGGCACAAGAACCAGGCAAGGGAACCTGGATAAGGGTCAGTTTGTGTCATGTGTAGGATGGAAAACAGGTGACAAGTACCAAGGAGACGATAAGTCTTGAAGTAAGGAACAAAAGCATGCCATTTGTAGATGTAAAGCATCTGAAACAAGCTGAAAGCAATATGATTAGAAAGAAGCCGAGGTTGACTCATATGATATATTTACCATAAAAGCAGGACACAAAAATGCTGGAGTAACTCAGCGGGACCGGCAGCATCTCTGAAGAGAAGGAATGGCTGAGACCCTTCTTCAGACTTCCTGTCCCGCTGAGTTACTCCAGCATTTTTTGTCTATCTTCGATTTAAACAATCATCTGCAGTTCTTTCCCACCATAAAAGCATGTTTTAAGCAGAATCATACAGTAGGAGAAAGAACACAGAGTTTAGAAAGGGAGTTTTAAAGTTTTGGGGTTAAACAAATTAATTGGTTATATGTTTAGTAATGCTGAAGATGATATAAACAGGAACTTTGTGGAGGAGAATATATTTCTTTGATATTTCCTATGCACCTCCACCAATTCCATGTCAGCCTAATATAGAGTGGGGAGCTTCAGTAACCTTATGTTATAGTATCAGTTCCTAGTTTGAAACATTGTGCATTATTAATGCACATTGTTACACTCCAGCACTTTCATCATTTATTTGATACTTCGGTGTTGGTGCCACAATAATTTGTGCAAAAAAATGAGTAACAGACGTTCAAAAAATAACATATTCCCTACAGCTTAAACAGAACTGGAAAAAAATGAAATAAATTCAAATTCTTAGTGGAATTATTCAACCATTTAAGTTTAAAGTTAATTGCATTTTAAAACTACATGTTGAGAAATTGTAGTGCAGCTCATAAATGCCCTCTGAGGTGCTTGCATGGTGTACCAACAATAATTTTGGCTGTGGAAACTATTGCCCAAGGCCTTAGACATTACTGATGACCCTGCAGATATTTCTGAAGAAACATGTGCCACCTGAGATGAACTCAGTGGGAGAGCACCTGTAAACATACATCTGATCAGTCATGGAGTGGGAAAGGGGTTCTCCATACACAATTACCTGATCAGGAGGATGGGGATCTAGGAGAGGGTCTGGGAAATCTATGGGCTGATGGCATGGGGAAGAAGAGCAGTGAATGGTGGTAGAGGAACTTGAGGAATAAGAGATATTATGTGACATGCCTTGGTGAGAAAAACTCAGCACCATGAAGACTCAAGACAGGCAAAAAATGCTGGAGTAACTCAGCGGGACCAGCAGCATCTCAGGAGAGAAGGAATGGGTATCGTCACCCATTCCTTCTATCCAACAATGCTGCCAGTTCCGCTGAGTTACTCCAGCATTTTGTGTCTATCTTCAGTTTAAACCAGCATCTGCAGTTCCTTCCTACACCATGTGGACCCAAGTGGATATATGACGTTTCAGGTCAGGACCATTCTTCAGATTGATTGCAGGGGGAAGTGGGAAAGAAAGCTGGAAAAGAGAAGGGGCTGGACAAATCACGGCCAGCAACAGATGAACTCGGGCAAGGGCGTTTCCTGACACGAAAGTTTGTTGGACAAAGCCTGGAGATAGTAACAGGCGTCAGGCAAAAGGGAACATAGTTGTGAACTGTTGAAAGACTATTAGTGAAAGGCAGTAGGGCGGAGATTGGGGAGTTGGAGGGGGGGGGGGAGAGGTAGAGCTAAGTGGGGGGGGGGTGTTAGTGGGAGAAAGGAGAGGGAGAAGAGAGGTGTTTGTAGATATTACCTAAACAAATGTAGATGTTATCAGACAAACTTTATCATTGTTTGGGATGCGGGGGAGCAAGAGCAGAACAAAGAGAAGACACAGGTGAGGGATTCATCTATGACAGCCATGGGGAAACCATGTTCACTAAAAAATATGGATGGAAAGCCTCATCTTGGGAGCAGATGCATGGTAGATGGAGGAATTGGGAATAGGGGATAGCCTATCTTAACTACGACAAACTTACTACATTTTCTACATACTACACCTTCTACATTGTCCCATCCTGCTGTTTGCAAAGACACTATCCCCCTTTCTTACCCGCCTCCCCACGCGATCAGTCCGAATAATGGTCCCGACCCAAAACGTAACCTATCCATGGTCTCCAGAAATGCTGCCTGACCCGCTGAGTTACTCCAGCATTTTCTGTCTTTATTTGGTAAACCAGCATTTGCAAATCCTTGTTACTACACCATGAAAATGCAATTATCTCAATTACATTGTAAATTCATTTTCACCAGAATGCACCAAAAGGCAGATTTTAAGGGAATCATACAATTTAAATGCACATTGCACATTAAGAAAAGCTAGTCAAATTTCTGAATCAATGTGGAGCGACCTGAAGATGATCCTAATAGCATTTAATGCTGCAGGGATGCATCTTTTGTTACATGGCACTGGAATAGACTGCACCCCTAGATCTAATTTTCACTTTGGAAGAATGTGTTTGTTTTACTTTCCCATGCACTATATGTGTCTATATCTGAGGCTCCATGCACAAATAGAAGGATTTATCTAATGCACTGATTTTACTACTGTCTTACAGGCACATTATATGTGACACAACATTGACCAGCACCTCTCAAATTTGATACAGGTCCATTCTAACATGCCTAATCTCAATAGTGCTAGTACATGATAATTGAACTGAGTGGGGGTAATATTAACTTAGCACAAAATCATTACTACTATGAAGTTTCAGCCATTTTGAACCTTAACCTACATTGGATTGCAAAGTTATTTTACTGGACTCCATTTGCATATAACCTGATGTCATTTTCTTGAGCTTAATACATGAGATTGCATTGGGAATAAAATTGAAAACCACAATTTCATTATCAGCTGTAACATTTCTGCATTGTGCAAGTATATTCCTGGGAGTTATGAATTAAAGAAGCCACCTTTAACTGTAATTAATATTAATAACAAAGAGCAATGTACCTTTGGGACATGTACAGGGAGCATTAAAAACATCTAAGAGCTGTGAATATTAATTACTTATCCAGGTTTTTCCCCCATGCTCAACCCAAACATACAAAATGGATCTGAAAGTGACAGTTTAAACCATGTAGGTCCTTCATTTGTCAAATGAGCATCAGTGGAATATAGTCATTAACCTTGAACAATTAGGCAATTGTGAATTAATAAGAACTTCTGATGCAAACCCATTGCGAGTCACTTGTACCATTACTGATGTTAATTCAACTCCCTTATGCCATTATCATCCCCCCCAGCCAGTACCATGTTAAAGATCCCATCTTCATCGACTTTAAGCCATTTCACATATACTGTCAGATTCCTTCCAGCCATTCCTATGTCAATGGTTTCATCTCTACTAATAATAATCCATTACACTTTCACAGCTAGGAACAGACAATTCCTCCGCACTATTAACATAAACACCTCTGCTGTTAAATTTCTTATATTGTGGTTCCTTTAAAATCAGCAAGGCATCATTTTAAAGATAGGTCAGAAGTAATAATAAGTTAGTGAGCTAGAACATTTTGGACCAAGCCTGCTGGCAGGAATTCATAACGCCCCACCTTCATGTACCTGGCGGCCTAACTCACTCCTCCCATGAGTCTGGTGTGAGCCCAACAATGAGTCCAACAATGGCAACTGGGTAATGGGCAACATAGCCCATTTGCTACTCCGGATACCCCATCCCGAGGCAAAGCACGTGGAAAGGAACTTTAACTTCTGTCAAAGCATTATTTAAAATAACAATTTAAAAATATCTCTGACTCTTAGACATATATGCACTATGAAGTAGGCAACAAAAAATATGAAACATTGCATTAATTAAAGTACTCCCATTTGTAAATTGTAGGCCTAACATTACCATTGAGATTTTGAAGTTTAAACTGCCGATGGATTAAAAATAAGATTCCACCGCATAATCCCATTATTTCTCCATTGTTGGAACCGGATAGTTCTTCCACACTTAGTCCCCCAAATTTATCCGCATGTCTGGACATCTCTCTCTTTGAATTGGTGAACATTTAGTTCCCCATGAAACCACTAGCCACAACCAGCAAGATTCAGTTCATTGTTAGTGTGATTTTTGTAACTGTTCAGATTTCTACAAAGCAGTCCCTTTGAATGAAAACCACTTTAGTCGGGTATACAGTTCTTAATTTACAATCCAATATAATATTATCTTTAAATATGAATGGACCACAACTTTGAATTCATTAAAAATGTCTTTACATGAACAAATGATGGATGGTAGGAGAACGTCATAGTTTACACTGGCATTTTTGCAGCATCCAGATAAAGTCTTTCATGAATTATATCCTTCATTTTAAATGTGTGGACTGATTAGCGATCTATGTACAAATCTGAAGGATGACATGATCCTTTCCAGCATGCAGGAAGCCCAGACACAAATACAGTTCATATCTTCATTTCCACGCTCTGCTAAATAAACAAATCCACAGTTACAAAATAACCCCTAACCCTCTGAACAAACAGCAATGTTGCAGTTATATTAATACTTATCCGTCCACAAGCAACATCTGTGTAAATTCAACCTCATCTTACTCAACAGTAGCAGTGTAGAGTAATGCACAATATAACCCATGCCCTGTTAAAAAAATTAATAACATCTTCAGTTTGCAAAGCTAATACATGATTAATATTCTAAGTGAGTTGGGCAGTAATTGAAGAATGAGGACGGTGGCGCAGCGGTAGAGTTGCTGCCTCACAGCGCTTTCCGTGTTAGAGACCCGGGTTCGATCCCGACTAGGCATGCTTTCTGTGCGGAGTTTGTACGTTCTCCCCCTGGGTTTTCTCCGAGATCTTCAGTTTCCTCCCACACTCCAAAGACGTACAGGTTTGTAGGTTAATTGGCTTCCTATAAATATAAATTGTCCCTAGTGTGTGTAGGGTAGTGTTAATGTGCGGGGATTGCTGGTCAGCACGGACTCAGTGGGTCGAAGGGCCTGTTTCCGTGCTGTATCTGTAAAACTAAACAAAAGAAAACTAAAAACAAAGAGAAAATGACTTTGTAAGAGAGGGAATTTCATAGATTCTCCTGGAAGCTTTGGAAGGGAGTTAAGAAAAATCAGATGAGGCAATGTTAAAGGAAGGATTTGTGGGCCAGTTAGGGTAGGGAAGAAGAATGGAGAACCATGCAACATGCTGGGAAAAATCAGATAAGTGTGGCTTGGCAATGAATGTGTTTGAAAACAAAAACAAAAATGTTGAATGTAGCACAGTGATGTGAGGCCAGAGGAGCTCAGAATGATGCATTATTGAGGTTGCCGGTCAGATGGATGCACAAATTTGCAGAAAAACCATAGGAATTCCCCTTCATGTTCAGGCCAATATTTATCCCTCAAGCATTGTCACTTACCATTTTGCCATTTATTATACAATAGTTTGTAGGAGCTTGCTACTATTAAACACAGTGCTGGTTTCTATTTGTGTCAATGGTGACTAAACTTCTGAAAGTATTTTGGAAAATCCAGTGGTCACAAAGGCACAAAGTAATTGATAGTTTTTCCATTCTTTGGCCAATAAAAGCAAACTGACCTTGTTTTTTTGGAATAGGGGCAGGTCATTCGGATGCCACATGACTTGTACCATTCCATGATGCTCTAAACAATGAAGATCCTTTGTGGAACTAATTCATAGTAAGTTCCTTCAGCAATTCAATACATTGCACATTAATAGCCATGCGTTGAACTGTTTGGCCCCAAATTCCACAATTACCTCCTCAAATCGCTCCCATCCAATAAACTTCTCAACATCTACTTTGGTTATCAAATTACTTCTTTGTACACTTGTTGTAATATTTCACACGTGGTTTGCTGTCATAGTATTTGATAATGTTATGATACTGCCTTCGGACATCTTGCTTTGTTAAAAGTACAGTACAAATGCAAACTGTTTTTAAATGTAACATCATATTTTTTTTTTAAATTAGAGAATTAACCCTGGATTCATGCCTCTTCAAAATATTAGGGACTGATGGATTAAATATTCACTATGCTTAAGTAATACTCTCAAATATTAAGCTGCATTATATGTTAAACAAGCAAATCTTTTAAAAAAGAGAGGAAATGCAACAGTACGTTAAACATTACAGGCATGCCTCTCTGTCATAATATTGGGCATTGAGCTTTAAAAGAGAGTGATGCTCGGATTGTCATTTTCAAAGGTTCTGTGGATAGGAATCTAGCGAACGTTATTCCATTATTAAGGCAGGAGAAAGAAAACAGGGAGCTGCTGACCTTTTAGCCTATCATAACTGGTAGGGAAAGCACTAGAATCAATAATAATGTAACAATAGAACACCTAGAAAATAATAGGATTGAGTTTTATCAAAGGAAAATCATGCTTCACTAATTTACTGGAGTTCTAACTAGTAGAATGGATAAATGGGAACCTGAAGATGTGGTGTATTTGGATTTTTGGAAGGAATTCGACAGTTCCACCCAGGAAGTTGGTTAACTTTCTTAGAACACATGAAATATACAGACAGAGATTGAGATTTGGTTTTCTAAAATAAAGCAAAGAGTGGGAATAAACAGATTGTTCTCAGTTTTTAAAAAAGGTGCTGGAGGAACTAAACTGGCCGAGTAGCAGCTATGGAATGGGTGTATGACACTTCTGGTCGGGGTCCTTCTTCAGACTGAAGAAGGGTTCCAACCCATAATGCCTTCTGTCCATTTCCCTCCACACATACTATATAAATAACTACAGCAGGATCTTGATCAGTTGGGCAATTAGGCTAAGGAATGGTTCATGGGGTTTAATGCAGATAAGTGTGAGATGTTGCATCTCGGGAAGTCAGGACTTTCACAATGAATACCAGGGCCGTGGGTCATCTTGGTCAGCACGGGCAAGTTGGGCTGAAGGACCTGTTTCCGTGCTTAATTACTCTATGAAGAAAGATCCCAACCCAAACTGTCGCCGATCCATGTTCTTCAGAAATGCTGCCTGACCCACTGTTACTCCAACATCTGTAGTTCCTTGTGTCTCTATAGAGCAGTACAGCACAGGAACAGGTATTCTGTCCACAAAGTCTGTAGTGAACATGATGCCAGGCTAAATGAATCTCCACTGCCTGCAGGAGATTCACAACTCTCCAATCCCTGCATATCCATGTGCCAATTAAAAACTTCATAGACATCATAATTGTATTCTTAAGCTTTTATGTCTGTTTTTATGTAGCTATTGTAAAATCACCTGTCAAAACGACATGTACTGTAATTGCACAATCTACGATACGATATAACTTTATTTATCCCAGGTGGGAAATTGATCTGCCAAGTCATAAAAACACAAAATACACAAAACACATGAATGATTAAATTAAAGTGATGAGTGGAAGGGAATCAGTCTCAGTCTACCCCACAACAGAAGTTGTAAAGTTTTTATAGCCACAGGGAAGAAGGATCTCCTGTGGCGTTCTGTTATGCATCTTTGTTCTTCATGTGTTTCTTGGGCTCTTCTGCTAAAGTTATTGAAACTCAGTGGAAATAAACCCTCAATTCATTGCTATTCCTACTAGGTGCAGAAATGGCCATTTACATATATTGCCATTTAAGGCTTGTAAGAATTTAATTACTCTTCAATAAATACACTGAGTCTCACAGAAGTGCAAAATGTAGAAGCCGCAATCATCCTGGATTTGGCGCACGTATTTCTGGAGAGGTAATTTATTCCTTTACATCATTTTTTAAAGAAAATTAACATAAATATTAGTGTGTCACAAATGATAAGGAGGCTTGTGGGACGGTTGGCCTAGAATTTCTGTAACATCAAGGTGTCATTTATGCAATAGTATAGATTCTTTCAATAGTACCAACTACTGCTAATATTTAACATCAAGCTGTTGTTAACTTTCATTCTCAGTGTCCAAGAAGAGCTTTTATAGGTACAATGATAATGTGGATGCATATTAACCAGAAAATTTGTGGATCAGTCCAGCATTATTGGTCAGTGGAAGGTCATGTCTGACTTTTAGGTAATTACCTAATTTATGGCACAGAAACAGATCACTTGGCCTATGCTAGTGTCAATGCTTCACATCAATTTGCTTCTGTGTTAAAACAGCCAACTGGCAAAACACTGCAGTGTTGCTGATTTTTCTGAAAGTTAACTTCAGAATAAAAAGGCAGCGCCTCAGATGAAGAGGAAAATGAAGGGTAAAAGTGCCTTTGCATATGTTGCAGACCTAGCTTTTTATAGCCTTCCACTTCTGCCTCACATATTCTGTGCATGAATCACTGAGCTGATCACATTTATTTGAAAATGTGGAATGGATGTGTATAAATACTCTCCTCCATCGTATATTCATGGAGCGTACAACAGGAGGAGGCATCATCCATGCAATGCTGTGGGTCATTTGTAAACAATGCTGACTACTAGGCTGAGCAATGGGACACCATATTTTTCTTGTTGTTAATGTATATTTAGTAGATTTTTCTTGGCATCTTGGACGTACCTTTTGACTGGTGCATTTTTAAAAATATAAAGTTCTCCCTTATGCACAGAATGGGTCTCCTAAGAGAGGGCATTTTTCGCCATAAAATTATTTAATTTAGAAATATGCCATTACTCATATAATTCACAGGAATTTTTCATTTAACAAAAAAAAAATCCAGTACAAGCCATTTCAGAGTGCCTTGAATGTGTGCAATGTAATCACTTACTGAAGTTGGCTGCTATTGCATTTTTTTTACCAATTAAATAAAAGCTTCAATAAATAATGTGAAAGGTAATAAAGTCCAATAGCCTCTTCAGTCTCTGAGGATATAGATTCAATAGATTTTATTTCACTTTCATTCAAGTCTGTGGGAAAAAGAAAGACATTTTTATTCCCCCAAGTAACACACTCAACGAACAAAAGCAGAGGTTTCTCTTAACTCTCAACCAGCCGAAGAGTCATCCTTATAAAAGACAAAATCATTTCTAGTCTTGGGGAGAGGAAGCAACTTACATCTTCACTTTAACCCCTGGCCTTTTATGGACAAAAGATTACATTGTTTCTCAAATCAACCACACCAATTGATCAGAGAGAACTAAAAGGCTAGGCCTGATAGAAACAGAGAGGGACAGAGGCAGAGAAAGAGAGACGGAAAGTGAAACAAAGAGAGAAACAGGGAGACAGAGACAACAGGATATCAGGATGGTCAGTATATTAATACTAGAATTAGTATTACATAAATCATTGCGACACTGCCATAACGTAACAAGACACATGCTAACTTTCTTCTAGTTATACACGGGATGTTGGCATCACAAGAAGGCTAGTATTTAATGGCTGATTCCTAATTTTCCTTGAGAAGGTGATGGCGAGAATGGGCAGATTGCATGGTGAAGGTAGACACAAAAAGCTGGAGTAACTCAGCAGGATAGGCAACATCTCTGGATAGAAGAAATCCGTCTGAAGAAGGGTCTCGACCTGAAATGCCACCCATTCCTTCTATGCAGAGATGCTGCTGTCCCGCTGAGTTACTCAAGCATTTTGGGTCTATCTTCGGTATTCCTGTGAGAGCTATTTTTGATTAATCCAAGTCTGACAAGAATTTAGAACTCAGCATTTGATGGAAGTTGTTTGTGAAAACCGACTGAGCATCTGAGAGAAGGCTTTAAGTTTCAGACACTGCACCATGGGATCATAGTTCAAGAATGACAAAGAATGCTGAAAGTGGTGGACATTGCCCAGTCCATTACATGTACTGATCTCCACACCATCGAAGGGATCTACATGAAGCACACTCAAGAAGGCAGTTAATGTAACTAAGGACCCAAATCACCCGAGCCACGCTCTCATCCTGCTGCTACCATCAGGAACCTTAGATTCGTTAATCCCAGTTTCAATAACAGCTTCTTCCCAACAACCATCAAACTCTTGAACCCCCCCTGCATAGTACTAATCATAACCGTATATCAGAACTGAACTATTATGGATTTTGCACAACAAAGGTTGCACTGCGTAGCTTAGTATGCACTATTATGGTCTGGTTTAGTTAGAATATCTGATAATTTATTGCATATTTATTCAAAGGCTCAAAGGTCATATGTACCAATTAAGGTGCTGTGAAACTCGAGTTACCATACAGCCATACTAAAAAAATCAACAAGTCACACAACTACATAAAAATTATATTTGGTATATTGTTGCGTTTAAGGTGGCCATAAAGCTGCAGCATGTAAATATTTAATTGTGTCGGACCCAGTGCATATATAACAATTACAGCACAGAAACAGGCCCTCTCGGCCCTTCCAGTCCGTGCCGAACATTTATTTTCCCCTAGTCCCATCTACCTGCACTCAGACCATACCCCTCCATTCCCTTCCCGTCCATATACCTATCCACTTTACTTTTAAATGTTAAAATCGATCCTGCCTCCACCACTTCTGCTGGAAGATCATTCCACACAGCCACCACTCTCTGAGTAAATAAGTTCCCCCTCATGTTACCTCTAAACTTCTGTCCCTTAATTCTCATGTCATGCCCTCGTTTGAATCTTCCCTACCCTCAATGGGAAAAGATTATCCACGTCAACTCTGTCTATCCCTTTCATCATTTTAAAGACCTCAATCAAGTCCCCTCTTAACCTTCTGCGCTCCAAAGAATAAAGACCTAACTTGTTCAACCTTTCTCTGTAACTTAGTTGCTGGAACCCAGGCAACATTCTAGTAAATCTCCTCTGTACTCTCTCTATTTTGTTGACATCCTTCCTATAATTAGGCGACCAAAATTGTACACCATACTCCAGAATTGGTCTCACCAATGCCTTGTACAATGCCTTGTACTTCCCTACTCTTATATTCAATGCTCTGTTTTATAAAGGCCAGCACACCAAAAGCTTTCTTTACCACCCTATCTTCATGCGATTCCACCTTCAGGTAACTATGCACAGTTATTCCTAGATCCCTCTGTTCCACAGCATTCCTCAATTCCCTACCATTTACCATGTACGTCCTATTTTGATTTGTCCTGCCAAGATGTAGCACCTCACACTTATCAGCATTAAACTCCATCTGCCATCTTTCAGCCCACTCTTCCAAATGTCCCAAATCTCTCTGTAGACTTTGAAAATCTACTTCAGTTTGTCAAACATGACCTTCCAGGCAATTCTTGACTATTGAATAACTATTTGATTGTCACAATACAGAATCCACTGCATTTTTTCCCTAGTTGTGCTACTTGAAGGTACATGAGAATGAGAAATAATACAAATTTCTTCTTGCTCACCAACAAGTACTGTGAGGCAACAATTAGTGCTCATGGCTCCCGTGTTCAATCCAGACCTCAGGGGCTGGCTGTAAGGAGTTTGCACACACTCTCTGGGACCGTGTGGATTTCCTTTGGACGTTGTGATTTCCTCCCCCATCGCAAAGATGCGCAGGTTGTTAGGTTAATTGGCTGCTGTGAATTAATGGACTATGGGCATGGAGGAATGAGAACTGATAGGATTGCTCTACTCAGAGCCAGCATCAAGCGCATGCTCCAAATGACCTATTTCTGTGCCAAGTAGGAAAGAGAAGCATGAGACAAAATCATCTCTCTGAACATTTGGTTGTAATTTTTTGTTGAAGGTGATTGAAAGTGTTTCCAAAACTAGGAAAAACGATTATGCTCAGAGGGAAGCCGTTTCCCTCAGCCCCTGAACATCATTGCAGGGATCCTTAGGAGAACATCCACCGCCTGCTCCGCTATTCCATTAATGAAATCCACTCCATTTAACGATCAAGTGAGAGGTTGTTATCTAATTATTCCAGTGTTTAGATCCATTCATAACACATTGGTTAAAGAAATCGGCAGGTATCAACCTATAGCAGGACTGATTAGTGTCCAGACTGGATAATAATGGGGAAGCAAACTTTCAGCCACATTAAGTACTAATGACCATCTCAAACAACAGAAAAACAATGGCAATTGTCCATGATTTTCACTGTTCTGCCAGTAACAAAATGTTTGGGAGTTCACTTCTGCTTGGAATTAAACTCGACCAACCACATCCTGGGAACAAAATAAGGACAGAGAATGGTACATTCAACATATGGATCACCCCCACATCTCATACATTCTCCACAATCTATAATTCACAAAGTAAGGGAACAATGGAACATTGATTTATCTGCTATGTAAACAGTCACATCAAGACTATTATTATTATTACTGTTATCATTTTTTACCAGTATGGGCGGCAGAGTGGCGCAGCGGTAGAGTTGCTGCCTTACAGCGCTTACAGTGCCAGAGACTATAGGTACTGCCTGGATGGAGTTTGTACATTCTCCCCGTGACTGTGTTGATTTTCTTAGAGATCTACGGTTTCTTCTCACACTCCAAAGACATACAGGTTTGCATGTTAATTGCTTGCTATAAATGTAAATTGTTCCTAGTGTGTGTAAGATAGTGTTAGTGTGCAGAGTGTCAGCGCAAACCCAGTGGGCCGAAGGGCCTGTTTCCGTGATGCATCTCTAAATTAATTAAACTAAATTGAAGAGTTTGGCAACATCCATGATATTTCTCACATTACTCTGCATCTTAAGTTGAACACAGTTATTTATTTTTATTTGAATCAGAATCCATTAAATACCTACACAACACAATGGTAGGAGAAATGCTATCACAGTAACAGCACAAATTCAAGGTCTAATATCACTATTCCAGCCTATGTAGGAATGGACAATGAATCCGGTTTGTGTTAATTCTGCTGTCTACCAAAAAATATCTTTAGATGCAGCTTAATTCATTTCCGAGTACATCAAAACAGAAATTGGTAATAATTGTGGAATTTACAATCACATGGACATTACCATGCAGAAAAATGTTAAACCGACGTTCATGTTTCTTATTAGGATGTTCACATCTCACTTTACTTCAGTATAATGCTCTATTTCATTCTTCCTGTGTCTAAATAGCTTTCTCCTAACTACATCTTGGTTATTCACAATCATACATGCAGCAAAGAATATAATGAAAACCTAAACTGTAATTTGGTTGTGTTTCATTAATAACATTTAATAGTAAGATTAAACGAGAACTTACCAGTTTGAAGTTTCATCTTGATTTTACCAGGAGTTACGCATGCGCACCAAACTTCAAAGCAGCGGTAGAAATCACAAATAAACAACACCGAAGTACATAGTAAGATCAGTGACTCGAGAATTACCCTATGACCCTTTATGAGAGAGGGTTGGGCGTGGCGGGCACGTAATTACCAACGCAACTCCTCATAAAATCAAGATCAAACTTCAAACTGGGAAGTTCTCGTTTAATCTTACTATTTTACTTCAGAGTCACGTGAGTGATTCCGTGAAGAGTTCAAAGCTTTGTGATTTCATGCCGCAGATTACAAATCTCGGCATCCCACTGCATTGATTAACTCGAAAGAGAAATAAATGCATTAGTAGTAACATTGCATTCAATGTAGAAATAGGGTTTATTTAACAATGTAAACAAACAACAGTACCCCTTAAATTTAGGCACTTAAAATGGCATAAGCAAACAGTCCTGGATTGACAATTGGCCGATGATAAAAATTCTGAAACATCAGCTCATTTGCCCATCCGACGGCCGTCAAAATATGGTCGAAGGGCACGTCCCTCGCCTTGGCCGCCGACGTAGCTGCTGCCCTCGTGGAATGAGATGTAAACACACTATCTAAATGATACGCTGACGTTGATACTGACCTGGTGGAATGAGATATACAATCGTCAGTGTTAATATCTGTATAACCCAGAACCTGCTGCAGCCACCATGAAAAAAGTCTGTTAACTAATAAACAATGCTGATTCCATACTTCTTAGGATTCTGGTGGCCTAGATAACATAAAAGTGAGACCGTGGGGTGTTCAAATGATCTTCAATCATGCTACTCCTGGTCTACTCTGGTTGTGTAGACCAGAATGTAACTGTAATGGCAGCCAATTTCATCCTATCTAGCCACAACATTTGTAATGTTTGCCGTTGTTGTGCTGATATAAATGTCATAACTAAGGATGTAGCTGGAAACCCTTGGTGAAGTAATGTTCACACATTTTCAATAACCAACTGCATAATCTTGTAGTGGGAGAACTTGTGTCAAGTTCTTTTAACAACTCGATATCCGGGTTGGACCCTAGAGCGTAGTTCCCTTATGTTGCAGCTGTAGTGTCTCTATAACTGAATTATTGTCAATACCATTTAAAATGAGCTGGAAATGTCAGTAATCTGTACCGTATTAAATGTAATATTAATATTTAACAAAACACTTCTGATCCCCTCAATAGGAATGTACTGCTTTTTTGGGTGCTATCCCTGCAAACTACAGTGAGCACTTTCATGGCTTGATGTGACAACCTGAGGAAAAAGTCAATCCATTCAAAATGTGTAGGTCAATAATTGTTTTACTGTGCAAAGGCCGGTCTCCTGAACCACAGTTTGAAACCGCAAGTTCTTGTTTTTTGGCATAACCGTATACCGTTGTGCCATAATGCCTGATGAAGCAGGCAACATGGACGCTTGGCCAGTCCGACAGTACGAACCCAAGCAAGGTCTTGCTGACTGTTTTAAGACCCGGCTAATGAGGCAAAAAATGAGGAAGACATAAGGACCATTCATTCTATTGAAGCGAGAAAGTATTTCTCTGCACTGTTGTGCTATGAGTGAAAAATATGCATTAACATGATGAATATTCGATGAAGTATTGAACCATGCTTTCATCATACTTCGAGATCCAACACTATACTGTGTTATCATCGATCTGAGCTGGATGATACACCAGTGGTAAGGAGATTAATTACAGGATATTTTTTCCCTTGATTATCATGTGACTAACATATGTCACCATCGTAGAGTAGCAACTTGAATTTGAACATGAAGAATATGTATATTCGCTCAAAACCGCTTACTCATGGGTGCATTTAGTGTATATATTTAGTTGATATCAACAACTGAAGAATTTGTAACTCATGCAATCTCCACTACCTTTGAGTAGGTGATGGTATTTGGAACTTCTCATCTTAGAGTTCTAAACATCAGTTCATAATAACTGAATTCAACTGACCACACTACTGTAGCGAGTTTCAAGTTCAATGAGTTATTGTCATGTTCAGCAATGCTGACTAGTGTTACTTCATCATTGTGGCTGAAGTAGCCTCAGCTGACAATAGCACAAGGTTGTTAGCAACAATCTAATTGCTACTTACACAATATCAGTTCCTTGATTTGCTCAGCTGCAACACAGCTGCTATATTGCCAATTACTCTTAATGAAAATAACTCCGTTTTGTAACAGATTGCTATAACCCCAATCTCTTGCCACAAAGTGGAGACAAGGCTAATAATAATTAAAGGTAAATCCCAATGACCAACAAACAATTTATCCCATACTGCAAAGCTTTACTGTTATAGTACAGTTATATTGTCTTTGATAACCTTTGTAATGGGATTTGTATAACATGTATCTCTTACCTTATGAATCTGTTGTAGTCAGGAATAAGTTTTTACATTCGGAAGGTTCATATGCCTTTAGCTTTTACTTAAAGAAAAAACACTATAAAATACATACTTTTTATTATAAGGAGAAATCCTTTATAGCCCGACTCACCTGAGTCCCCACTGTCAGTGGCTCCAGCGTTGCTTCCTTGCCGTTCCAATGGCATCCCACAGGCTGGGAGCCGCTGACCCCCCTGTCAGCGACTCTGCTTAAATTTCTTGCTGTTTGTACGGCATCCCTGCAGGCTGGGGAGTCGCTAGCTGCACTGTTAGCGGCTCCTTTTCTCGCAACCCGATCAATTTTGCCGGTTTATCCGTATTTGCGGTCGGAATGGAATTTCCCCACAGTCCATAACCGGCAACTTGTGGGGCTGCAAAACTGGTAGGAAAAACCTCTGTAAAAATAGGCTCCTGCCTAAAAACCCCTGGTAAGTAAAAAACCAGACTTACATTTTTAAGTTTAACTTACCACCGGCAGGAGCTGTGTCCTGCCAGACTGGTGCTTGCGCCAATGCAGCTGACGTACTGGTGCGCATGCAGCCTGGCGGGCCTTCTTCACGGAATCACTCACTTGACTCCGAAGTAAAATTTCAAATTTGTCAGATAAATTCATAAAATATAGGTGGAATTATAAGTGACTGGTGATGCTGGAATTTGAAGCAAAAAGTGAACTGCTGGAAGGCTCAGTCAGTCCAGATGAAGGGTCTTGATTCAAAGCACCGACTGTCTATTTCCCTCCACAGATACTGCCTGATTTGCTGAGTTCCTCCAGCAGCATTTTTTTGCTCATAAAAAAATAAGCATTTGATCACATGAGGCTGACCTCAGAGGACAATCCTGGATTTGAGATGGTAACAAATTAAATTCATGGTCAAGGTATATCAAGTTTAAAAAAAAATCAGTAATAATTCTCAGAAATGTTATATATCATGTAATAATAAATCTTGACACCTAGATGAAAAATGTTCTTGGCTGCTTTTTATCTAACCTAGAATAATTCTACTGCTTTTGCTTATTTTAAAAGCTTCTACTGACCTTTCAGAAACAACAAAGTCTCAAATATCAATCCATCAGTAGCTGCATATTAAGAGAATACCACAGGGAGACTTGCATAAGGTTGGGTACCACGATTATTCATAACCAGTGACGGCCACCAAAACGTGAATTCAGTTGCAATTGAAAGCTGTGCTTTTAGATTTTAAACTGTTTGTTTCATTGAAACCAGAACTGAACCCATGTTTTCTAATGAAAAAAAACTCATGCAAAATCTAGGTTAATGAGATGGTGCTTCAAATTATTATGAGTGGATTTGTTAGGATTTAAGATGAAGAATGTTTCCAGCAGAAGGAAGTTCAGTAGTCTTTCTTGAGTTGAGGAGATTAATTCTGCAATGTCATGGACAGACTGTACTGTGTGACAGAACTGAAAAATGTATTTAAGAATTTTATCAAGGTTCCCTAATCCACAAACAAGGCACTGAGAGGATTCAGTCCACTAAGGATGAAACAAATTCAATTGCAGTCAATTTTGTATTCTATGCCTCAGATGGCACAGTGGCACAGCAATGGAGTTGCTGCATTGCAGCATCAGAGACGTGGTTTCAATCCTGATTATGGGTACTGTCTGTACCGAGTTTGTACGTTCTCCGTGATCGCATGGGTTTTTCTTGGGGTGCTCTGGTTTCCAAATACAATTGGAATCCATTCCAAATGCGTGCAGGTTTGTAGGTTAATTGGCTTAGGTAAATTACCCTTAGTGTGTAGGATAGAAACTAGTGTAAGGGTGATCACCGGGCGGCATGGACTTGGTGGGCCGAAGGGCCCGTTTCCATGCTGTATTTTTAAACTAACCTAACATTAACTAAAATGTGAAATGAAATATCCTATACCCACATGTCCACCCTTGCAGAAACTTCCACAGAAAGTTTCATCAGTGCTGAGAATCTTATTCAGTCAACTTTTTGGACCCAATAATTAACCATCCGTGGACTCCGGGAAAGTGAGCAAACATATTGTTTTTGCAGTAATCACTTGAGGAGCTGCCATGTTCAATTCATTCAATATGCTGGTATCAAAGCATATAAAAGATTTCAAAGTAATCCTAAACTATTATTGGCAACATCTCAGTTGGAATATTTGGTTCAGGTCTGGACACTACGTAGGAAAAAAGGCCATGAAAAGGGCACGTAGGGTATTTCTCTATGTTCTGTGGAGAAATGAGAGAAGCTGGGATTGTTAAAGAAGGTTAATAGAGTTATTCAAAGTAAGAGACAATTTAATCAGAAAAAAAACCAGATGAAATAGTAAAGGCACTTGCTATTCTGTAAGTGCCTGAAGCAGATAGAACTGGAGCTCCCAACAAGGGATTTGTTAGATATTTGATAAAAGTGTGCAGATCAGTAGAGTAAAATATGGAATAGATACAAAATGCTGGAGTAACTTAGCAGGTCAGGCAGCATCTCTGGGCTGATCAGCCCGAAGAAGGGTCCCGACCTGAACCATCACCTGTCTATGTTCTCCAGAGATATTGCCTGACCCACTGAGTTACTCCAGCATTGTATATCTATCTTTTGAATAAACCAGCATTTTCAGTTCCTTTTTATTACATGGAATTGACAGATTTGTCTTTCAAAGGGATAGCACAGATATGATAGGCCGAATGGTGTCTCATCATAAAATATTTAACAAGGATAGAACACAGATTCAGAGTCGAAAGGATGCATAATTTAAAAGGGGGGGGGAGAAAAATAGCTAAATTGGGTAATTCTACAAAACGTATGTGAATGCAGGATTGGAATTAAACTGTGTAGCAGTGAAGATAGCCTGTTAATTTGTAAAGTGCATGTATTAGCTGGAGAGTCCAATATTAAGAATGCTTATCTTATCTCTAGTTAGAGGCAAATTGCAGCTCTTAATGTGAAGGTGCATTGCGGCTTTGGGAACTGGTGGAAGTCCTTTGAAAGTGAACCACTGCTGTGATAAGGGGATACCAACAAAATGGACTATGTAGATCCCATAGACCCTAGGTGAACCAAGCGTAAGTGTTCAGCCAAATGGTTACCAAGTCTACATCGGTCTTGCTGATGTACAGGAGTCCACATCAGGAACACCAGATACAGTAGATGAGGTTAGAAGAGGTAAATGTGAACCTCTGTCGAACCTGAAAGGACTGTTGGAGTCTCTAGATGGTGTTGAGGGTGGAGGTATAGCGACAGGTGCTGCATCTCCTGTGGTTGCAGGGGAAAGTACCCGGGGAGGCGGTGATTTGGGTGGGAAGGGATAAGTGCACCAAGGAGCTGCTGAGGAAGTAGTCCCTGCAGAAGGCAGAAAGGTGTGGAGTTGGAAAGATGTGATTAGCGGTGGGATCCCTTAGCAGGTGACAGAAATTGGACAGAAGATTGGCTGGCCAGTGGAGATTGGTGCTGGGCCTCGGCTTTTTACAATTTATTTAAATGACTTGATTGAAGCCATCAAAGTTACAGCTGTTAAATTTTAAGACAGTAAACCATGAAGAGGCATATGGGTGACTACTAAGGAGTTATGGATAGGTTCAGTTAGTCACCATAAGTCTGGCAAATGGAGAAAAAGGATGTAAAAATGTGAAATTGTTCCTTTTGTTTCAGCTGCACAAGGGAAGAGTAGAGGTTCATCTTGGCCGACATCTTTCAAATACACTTAGCAGAGGAGAGAAACAGCAAGGAACAAATCAAGCTGTGTAAATCCAAGAAGAAATAACATTTCAAGAGGCATAGCATAGATAGTTAGTCTAGATAAGTCAAATACTAGAGGGCATGGGTTTAAGGTAAGAGGCTCAAAAGTTTAAAAGAGATAAATATGCAAGGCATGTTTTTTTGTTAGACAGAGTATGTTTGATGTCTGGAACGCACTGCCAGTATGATGATGGAAGCAGATATGACAGCAATATTTAGGTAGACGGCACGATGGCATAGTGGTAGAGCTGCTGCCTTACAGCGCCAGAGACCCGGTTTCAATCCTGACTATGGGTGCTATCTGTACAGAGGTTTACGTTCTCCCCATGACCTGCGAGTGTTTTCCCGGGGATCTCTGGTTTCCTCCCACACTCCAAAAATGTACAGGTTTGTTGGTTTAGTTGTCTTAGTATAATTGTAAATTATCCCTCCTGTGTATGGGCAGTGATAGTGTGCGGGTATTGCTGGTCGGCACGGACTCAGTGGGCCGAAGGGCCTGTTTCCACGCTGTAAACTCTAAACTAAAGTAAACAGATAGATGAACAGGCAGGAAACAAAGTTGATATGGGACGTGCAGGCAGATGGGATTTGTTTGGATAGGCATCATGTTCGGGCTGAAGGGTCTGTTCCCGAGCTATACTATTTAACATGGAAGCGATGCATGAACAATTTTAATGAACTTACATGGGTCCTCATGATGAACAAGTTTAATTTATAAATGGCACTAACCTCATTCACTGCACCACTATTATTCACTGCATACCCATCATCACATTCCGTGTCAATCAGCATTCAACACTTCTGTTCATGTGCTTTAGTTTACACCAATATGTTACACAAGTGCTACACATTTAGCACAGTTCGAAATCCTGCACCCACCTTTGGAAACACTGGCAACTATTCAACCAGAATGGTTATAACACCAAAATGCATCAGCTGTGCACACATTCTCACACCTAATCAACTGCAGAAGAAGGCAGCACATAACAGGAAGCAGGTGGAAAAGATCCAGGAGAACATGCATGGTTGCAGGTCTTAATCTGCCTGTAGAGACAGCAAGACAATGCACAGTAAGACAGAATATTACTGAGGCCATCACCCCAAAGGGAGCAAAAGGATTCAATGGTGGCGGTTTCTGCATTACTTTGATGCTTCAACCATAACCTCACTCCTTGTAAAACATTCTAAGTTTCATCACATAGGAAAATTCCAAAAGAGAAGGGCAGAAGATATAATCCATCAATTTACTTACAAACTGTCCCTGTAAATGATGCTGGAGGTGGAGGATGGTTGAGCGGAGTGGGGGAGAGGAATTTATGTTACGTTTTGTGGTTATGAATTCGAAATAAAATAAAAAGAGCAGAGACAGCACTTTATGTCATGTTTCACTTTTTAATGGCTTTCAAATTGCTTCTGCTCTGCAGTGCACTGTTCCTGCTCTCCAGTCACATGACATCAGTGCAGGTGTCAGTTGTGTGTCCTCATATAGCACGTCACAACGTGTGGTTTCAAAATATGGGACCCACTGTATCCCCATTTCTTTAATAAAATTACATTTCCTTTATAATAATCTGTGTATGATTTAAAAAAATTAAGTATAAACTGTTTTCACTATTTCGATTGTAAAAAAAACTTGTGAAATGATTGCTTTTATACTAAATAGGCTTTCTTGATCAGATTAAGCTTGATGTGGGTTTTTGTTCATCCAGTTCTGTTTATCCTAACTCTGTCTTTATTCAAAATCTGCAGCACAGTATCTGACTGGTGGTTTTATAGTTTTTCTACTTATCGTAAATCTGGTAATTAAGCTAGCTGTGTTCTTTGTCTTTTTTTACTCTTGAGTCATGACATCTGATGGCATCACATATTCTGGCAATGAAGGTGTTCTGCCCCGTGATGTGCATGTAGTTGCAAATGCTGTGGGTGTCACTGGGGAAATTCTCTGGTTCACCAGGTCAAGTGTTGGCCAGATATGTCCCTGTTCCTTTTAACTTGCTCCCCAGTCTCCATCTCAACAATGCATGATCTGGAAGTCTACATTTTTTCAATAATATTTATAGGTGTCCATGTTTTCAGGACCGGATCCTGGGTATGAACATGCTGTCCTCTCAGCAATTCTGACCATGTTTTGGCAAGTCTGCTGAAGTACTGGCTTCCTTCAGTTAGAGCATCAGTCAGGCATTGTCGTATGTTCTCCTGGTCTTGTAGAGGATGTATTTTGCTTGGCAGGGTTGTTTTGTACTTTCTGCCATTCAGTAGCTCTGCTGGTAATTCCATGTCAGCATTCAAAGGTGTTGCTTTGAATGACAACAAGGCAGGTTTGGAGTCTTCCTTTGTCTCTCGACACTTGATGAACATCTTCTTTATTGCCTGCTCCTGTCTCTCTTTGAAACAATGTCCCCTTGGATACTGTGGGGATGAGGTGGCGATGATGTATCCATGGTCTTCTGCCCACTCCTTGAACTCTGAAGGTGAACTGTGTTCCATTATCACAAATCACATTCTGACGGATCCGTTGCTCAGCAAACACAATCTGCACTGTTGTTGCAATTGTTGATGCCGTTGGTCATTCATCTTTCTGATGAATGGGAACTTTGAGTAGTAGCAGGCTCAATCAAGTACCAGTCTTGGTTGTAGGTGAACAAATCCATTCCCAAGGTGTGCTATGGCCTTGATGGCATCTCATATTATGTCTTCTTTCTGTTGTGTGGTTCTGTATTTCTGGCAGATATCACATTCAGTCACTGAGGTGGCTTCTTCTGTTTTCTTGCCTGTAAGTGCCCTTTGCCTGTTTGTCACGTCATGCTATGTCAATGACATTTTGGAGGGATCATTTCTAATCCCTTCTGATGAGAGACTACTGGACATCTTTGTGGATTGTCCGCCATATGAATTGATCAAACACCCTGTCATTCACCTCTCCCATATCTCTGAACTTACATTTCAAGGCAACTTTTTCAACTTTGTGAGATAATCATCCACAGATTCATCATTAGCTTGAGTTTGCCCTCAAAAAGTGTAGCAATAATGGGTCTGTGGTTCGAGGTATTGATCAAACTTATCTCTTTTGTCTTCCCTCTATCCTCATCTTGCTCAAATATCCAACTGTTGTACAACCTGGTCTCTTCTCTCCTATCTGGAGAAGCAGGTAACTGGCTTTCCCGCTTCCACAAGCATCCTTTAGCATATAGGTGACCATAAGGCCACGTTTCTGTCTAAATCTGGATATGGCATCGACTATATCAGCGGCTTTCCAGTCCATTAGCGTTGCCAGCACGGGCATTCATCGTAGCCATATCTTTGCCACGCTCTTCTAAATGTACGTGACTGGAAAAATCTGATTCAATCGGTTAGATAAATATAAATCTACAGTGTGTTTTCACCGGCATATAGCAATGGAAAAAGTCAGTCTTTTGTTGAACATTTGAGACTTTGGTAGCTAGTTAAAACATGTTCAACACTTGTGGTCATCGTAAAAATTGGAACTGCTGCCACCATGTAGTGTTCTGTGGTTATAAATTCCAAATAAAATAAAAAGGACAGAGACAGCACATTGTGTTGGGTTTAACTTTTTAATGGCTTTCAAATTGCTTCTATGCTGCAGTGCAATTCTCCGGTCACATGAAGAAAGTATGGGCCAGTTGTGTATCCTTAGATGATGTGTCACAATATGTGGTTGCAAAATATGAGAATACAGGAGCTGAATCCTTTGGTCTGATTACTTACATGTTTTGTGACATATGGTTATTATGGAGTGTTTTAATGGAATGTAGAATTCAAAAGTTGCAATCACGTGTCAGATCAATGTTGTCCACCTACTGATACCACGATTCCACTGTTCTGCATTTTGCTTGCGGTGGCTTAGCCCAGTGCCTTTACTAAATGCCATCCTATGTCTATTATATTACAAGTGCGCAAACAGATGCTTAAAATATAGGCCTTCTAGCAGGGGTCGGCAACCTTGTTCTGCATAGGACCCGGGATGCATGTCTGTGAGCGGAGGGCGGGCCACATCTATCATGTGTACAGATGTATCCCGCATCAAATCACATTTTCACAAAGGTGGACAAAAATGCTGGAGAAACTCAGCGGGTGAGGCAGCCTCATGCAATCTTTGCATGTCTCACCTGCTGAGTTTCTCCAGCATTTTTGTCTACCTTCAATTTTTCCAGCATCTGTAGTTCTTTCTTAAACGTGTTCACAGGAGGTGCGCTGCCATGCCGGTGGCTTTGCGCAGGAAGCGGTACAGCTAGAGCCCAGCCGCTGCTCGGGGCACTTGGCCGCTGCTCGGGGAGTCCAGGCACTGCTGTTCGGGGTGCCCAGGCCGTCGGCGGGCCGGATGATTACGGGGGAAATAATCCGCCTGCAGGCCGGATGATTTTGGGTTATGAACTGCATTCGGCCCGGGGGCCCTAGGTTGCCGCCCCCTTCTGTATGGTCTCCTGGCAAGCCGTGGCCATATCCCTGGCCAGCCCGTTGCAGAACCGGTGGTGGCACAAAGGTAGAGTTGCTGCCTTACAGCATTTGCCGTGCCAGAACCCTGGGTCGATCCTGTCTACGGGTGCTGTCTCTATGGAGTTTGTACGTTCTCCCCGTGACCACGTGGGTTTCTTTGAGATCTTCCGTTTCCTCCACCACTCCAAAGACGTACAGGTATGTAGGTTAATTGGCTTGGTATAAGTGTAAATTGACCCCAGTGTGTGTAGGGTAGTGTTAATGTGCAGGGTCGATCTGGACTCTAAACCAAACAAAACTAAACCGGGAACCTGCCCAGAGGGGGACGTTGCCGAGCCCAGCCCCTGCTCACCCTGAAGACTGGGAATAAGAGAGGAGGATGGAGGGAGATGGCAGTGGACGCTGGATATGAGGCCCGGTAAGAAGAACCAGGGGATCTTACCATCGGCACCCTCAAGGTTGGCTGTGGGAGGTGCCCCAGGGAACAGGGGTTGAAGAAGACTATGTAAGGAGAGGGACAATGATGGATGAGCAGAATGGAGACAACGGCTGCAACGGGCCTTCATGGCCAGCTGCAGCTGGAACTGTAAAATGGCACCAAAATGACGACTCTTGCATATAGTTTAAGAAATAACTGCAGATGCTGGAAAAATCAGTAGACAAAAGTGCTGGAGAAACTCAGCGGATGAGGCAGCATCTATGGAGTGATGGAATAGGTGATAATTCGGATTGAGACCCTTCTTTTTATTTTTTATCTTGGTGGGGGGAGAGGTTAGAGTGCGCTCCATAAATGCTGCCTCACCCGCAGAGTTTCTCCAGCATTTTTGTCTACTCTTGCATAAAGACTCAGTGGGCTGTTCTGTACAGTCTGTATTAACTGGAAGATGGGTCTTACTTATGCTGATCTGTATGCAACAACAGTATTTCACTGCACCAAATGGGCCTGTCCCACTGAGGCGATTTTTCAGCCGACTGCCGGCTACTGTCAAGTTGCCGGCAGTCGCCTGAAAAACCGGCAACTGGAACGGCAACTGTCAGAGTGGAACACACACACAAAAATAACTTGTATTCCAACTAGACGCACCTGTGTCGAAGACGCACCCCCAATTTAAGTTGCTAAATTTTGAAAAAAGGATGCCGGGACAGGACCAAGGGTTTGGTTTAGTCCAGGGATCGGCAACATCGCCTGCGTGCCCCGGGACTGGCTGCAGTTCCCAGATCCCTCGCATCCCCGAGACTAGCTGCAGTTTCCAAGGTCGCTTGCCCCAGGTTTGGACCCAGGTCTGCCCCGCAAATTACTGCAGTTCCCAGGGCAGCTCGCTTGCCCCAGGTCTGGCTGTTGCGCCCAGGTTGCCTGCCCCGAGACTAGTAGAGAGAGAGAGAAAGAGAGAGAGAGAGAGAGCGAGCCTGGGACGGAGCAGCTAGCCTTCCGCCCAGTAGCTACCCGCCGAACACCACATCCACTGGTTGCGCCTATGCCGAAGGACACATTGGCTGGCCGGCAGAAAGCGCTGAGGTGGTGGCTGGTTCCGCTGTCCGGTCCCGCTCACAGCCACCCGAGCTACTTCCCTCCCCGGCCACAATGCGGTGGCTCTGCAGCGGTGAGTGAGTGAGTTACTGGCATGTTCCCCGACCCCCTCCTTCTCAACATTCCTGCCCTTACTGACCCGGGCCAGACTCCCCCCCCCCCCCCCCCCCCCCCAGCGGCACTGTCCTTTTACAGCCGCTTCCCACTTTACAGTCGCTTCCTATCAGCTGCCAGCAATGAGGGATAGACTTGGCTATGCCCGGTTCAGTAACATCGTTCTTGATGTTGCAGTACTGAGGGATTGCCAAGTCTATCTTTCTTGGCTAACAACCTAACCATCAGCCTCCAAGACGTAGGTAAATTTTCATGCCTTCTTTTTGGGTAAAAAATAGCGCCTTCATTGCCGGGAAATAAGGTAGTTGTTTTGTATGGAACTAAAACCATGTTCTTGGCATTTGTGACAGCTCACCCCCTCCTTGTACTTGAAAATGATATTAATATCTACTTTTGCAATAACTAGTTAGTTATTTTCTTCAATTAAAAATGGCTGTAAATTCAGGCAGTCCATGCAAACAATTAAGGGCTTTTAGAGTGCAATTATTTTTTGACAAAAAAGCACTTAAATATTAATTCCCCGACCATTTGTGTGATTATGTTTGTATAGATGATTAAATATTAGAAACATTTGTTGGGTGCCATGGATGTTAGTGGTTCGTAATTTATAGGGCAGTATGTCTCAGTTTTTTTTATTGTAGTTCCTAAAAGACTCCATTCCTATATCAGACGATCCTGTTTTTTTTTTCAGAAGACAGACACTTAAAGTGAAGTAGATAGATTGATAACAATGAAGATCCTGTCTCTTAATCAGTAGGATACAGGTTTAAGTTTAACTTCAACCAGACTGAGTGGGACCCATTGGGTCCCAGTCCTACAGGAGGCCTGATCCCCCAACACAACCCGTTCCACCAATGCAATATTCCACCACTCACCCATAGCCCCTAACTGCGCAGACGCAGCTCATTTCCCCTCATCCCCCAGCACTCCCTCTCCCTCCTCTTCATGTGTGGGTTGTGGGGGAGGGGGGGGGGTTGTGCGGGTGTGTGGGGGGAGGGGTGATTGTGGGGGCAGGTGGGTTGTGGGGGTGGGGAGGTGTGGAGGGTGGTGTGTGGGGGGGGTGTGGGTGTGTA
The DNA here is from genome assembly GCA_963514005.1 of Raja brachyura. The sequence goes on along the minus strand of OY740787.1, from coordinate 48,469,101 downwards.
AGGAGGGTGGGCGTGTGTGCGGGGGTGGGTGTGTGTGAGCAGGGGGGGTGGGTGCATGTGGGCGGGGAGGTGGGTGTGGGTGTGGGGGTGTGTGGGAAGGGGGGCCTGTGGGGGGGAGGGGTGTGTGGGTGGGGGGGTTGTGTGGGGGGAGAGGGGGTGTGTGGGCAGGAGGGGAGTGAGCTCGGAGAAAAGACAGGGGAAGAGCCATGGGGGAGAGGGGGCATCATGGGAGAGGGGGTAGGAGACAGTGAGGGGGACCAGAGGGGTAGTGGCTAGAATTAGCGATGCGATGGGGACACACAGCGGACGAGGGTTGCCGGTCATTCTCCTCCGCTGGGATCAGAGTCTTCGCTTTCTGTTTGGCAACATGGGCGACATCTCCAACTTCGGGCTGGGCTGGGTCTCCGACTCTGGGCTGGGCTGGGCAGGGTCTCCAATGCTGGGCTGGGTCGGGTCTCTGACGCTGGGCTGCTTGGGTCCGGACTGCTTGGGTCCGGGCTGCTTGGGTCCGGGCTGCTTGGGTCCGGGCTGCTTGGGTCCGGGCTGCTTGGGTCCGGGCTGCTTGGGTCCGGGCTGCTTGGGTCCGGGCTGCTTGGGTCCGGGCTGCTTGGGGCTGGGCTGGGCTGGGCTGCTTCGGGTCCCTCCGAAGGTCCGGTTGGAAACCTCAGCCGGCCATCCTCAGCTCCTGTAAAGATGCGATGGTGCAGGAAGGGGCGGACCCTCCCGGGGAATGACAGGGGAAGAGACTAATCGCGCGGCGCTGACTGGCAGAAGAGATCGATCTGCACACTCGCGATTCTTAAGATTTTACACCTTGTTAACTTTTACAACATTCAACCGATCGGAACAAAACTTGGTGCACTCGCAGCACAGGAGAACGGTGAGTGAACTGGCGAGAAATTGTAGCGGTATCGCAAACTGTTTTTGCGCAAATAGAAAGATTCCAAACCGGAAGATAACAAGATCAGCATTTTGGTTATGTATAGATTCCAGAGCATAGTATGCCAAATCTAGAAGGATACATCAGAACACTACTTACAGAAGGCTGGGCAGTCACAGGTATCATATTTTAGATGCGACATTATACAGAGCATTTTTGCTTTTTAAGATGGACATGGAAAAAAAATCCCACAGCACAATTTCAAGCGAGAGCAGAGGAATGATCTCTGGAGTCCAAACCAGTATTTATCCAGGCTTCGTCATTAGACTCCATGAGGAGTCTGGTGTCAGAGCATGTTAAGAATTAAAGAGGCCATTACAACTTGCTATTCTTGCTTTGAGCAAATTGGCTGACATGTTTCCTATCATACACCAGTGACCACATTTCACAAGTACATCACTGGCTATAAAACTCTTGGGACATCTTGACTTGTTGAGCAACTAACAACATCGTGTAATGTCAGTTCCCCCATTAGCCTTCATGAGGAGTTAAGTGTCAGAACACTATAAGGGACTGTAACAGTCACAGAGTCAATTTACTACCACACCTTTAGGACTTTCACTTTCCTGTTTCAAGGAAAATGTCTACAGAGCCCTACAAAATCTGGAATATTGCTGAATTTATATAGTTTTGTTCCATATGTAACAATTTGCTTAGATCAATCTCCTCCTCAGAATAATTCCCATTAAAATACATTTATTTATGCAATGAATATGGACATTACTCTATACAAGTCCTACCCAGCTTCCAACAGTGTTCCTTGCCTGAGAACTGTTTGTAACTCAAACCTTTTGCAAGTCGGAAATCCAACTGCCTGGCAATATATAAAATAAAAGCATTGGCCAACATAGTTCATTGTATAACTGGACCAGGGCATTTAACTCAACCATTCAAACATTGCCGCCAACAAGTTTCCACACAGCAGAAGATGCCTGCAGACTCGCTGCGGCTGGCAAATCCATCCCACCGATCTGCCAAACCGGTTGTACGTAACTTGCTCATAACCTAGCAAGGACCTGTATATGCGATCTTCCACCATGATTGATCAGAGTAGTGAATCGTGTTGTCTGAGTGGCTTTATTCTAAAGAGCTCGATGGAGCATGACAAACTCCATAAAGACTTAATAACTAACCTTGGCCAACTAACTCCTAAATAACCATTGCACAGGTGGAGAAATAAATACATTTTAGGTCAAATTCATTACTTTCTCCCCTAAAGGAATTGGGATCCTGAATAAAGTGCACTTCCATTTTCTAACTTTTCCCATTAAATTACTGAATTGCATTCACAAAAAGTTATCCGGATGTGGCAAAGTTGCTTGGGGACAAAGTTACTTGAAAAAACATGTTTTCTAACTTGTGCTCCCCCACTGTTCCATTCTCTTGTAATGTCTATGACTTATGTTAACTGCTGTTTCATGGACAGGACTTCTCTGAACAAATTTTAAGATTGTTGGTTAGATGCCAGTGTCATAGTTGTATTGTAATAGCTGGCAAGAGAGCTAATGCGTGCCAGAGCAAAGGTTGCTGCACATCTTAATGGATGGTGTCAGCATTTCCAGTTCTGAGTGCCCACAGCCTTTTCCTGGTATAACAGAAAGTAATCTGGTAGGTTGTGCTCTGGCTTCAGAGATGGTAGGGACTCAAGGAGGAGGCAGAGACGGATTAGTGCTTTTGTCTGGGAATAGATGCAAATGCTTTGTCTCTGGCATTCACTTGCAAGCCTCTGCTAATATCAGGGTATCTTCACTTTCCACCAGATGCAACAGGGCGGCACGGTGACGCAGTGGTGTAGTTTCTGCCTTACTGCGCCAGAGACCCGGGTTCGATCATGATTACGGGTGCTGTCTGTTCAGGGTTTGTACATTCTCCCCGTGACCATGTGAGATTTCGCTGGGTGCTTCGGTTTCTTCCCACACTCCAAAGGCGTACAAGCTTGTAGGTTAATTGGTTTTGGTAGAAAATTGTAAATTGTCCCTAGTGTGTAGGATAGTGTTAGTGTATGGGGATCGCTGGTCAGCGTGGTCTCGGTGGGCCAAAGAGCCCGTTTCTATGCTGTATCTCTAAACTAAACTACATAAAAGATCGTGAACATTGATCATTTATGTCTGGATCTCCTATTTTGTTATAGGGGGGAAGTAAACTGCCACTGGATATAATTTATCCATAAATGTTTCAATTATTAAATAACTTCAACCATCACGGTGTAAATCAGCCCCACATTTGACTACGGCATTGAACGCAGTAGAGAAACACTGAAACGTCGAGTTGCTTGTTCCAGATCAACCAATTTTTCCCTGGCCCTTAGTGGCACACCAATCCAAACAAGATGCACAAATATACTGATTGTTTCTATTCTTCAGCCAACACATATCTTCACATCATTTTCCTTACTGCTATTTACAGAACCTTGAATTGGATGTTACATTTCCCTACATTGCTGCTTTAAAAATACTTTGTTGACTGTGAAGAGCTTTGGGACTTCCTGAAGACAAGGACGGCACTATACAAATGCAAATTAGTCCTGAATGTGCAAATGAAGTCCGTCATGTAGATGACAATCTGTTCGTTATGTAAATTCCAAGTCTTGCTCCTTAAAAATATCCAAGCTGTGAATCTACAACCTATTTCACGTTTCCTTCACAAGACTTGCTTCAGAATCAAGGAGGCGCAAGCTCGCTCCAATCTGCACATACGATATTTGGCAACATTGATGATTTACTCACTGTGAAGCAATTTAAAAACTTGGGCAGGTAAATTTGAAACTTTAAAAGTTATAAAATGACTCGCATGCTTCGTTGGCACTGAAGGCCCTAAATGTAGCCTCCAAACCGGAAATACATTTTTTTGTTTAACAAATCTGATAAGTGATATAGATAATTTTTATATTAAATGTCCAAGACCAAATTGTTGCTTGCAGCTGGCTAACATTTTTCAGATTCATTTATGTATTCTTGCACAGATATCATACCTGTCACGCTCTTCTTTCATTCTCTCCAGCTCTTCTTCATTCAAGACATCACTTTTTTGCTTGGTCTTTTGTTCCTTCCCTTTGTCTTCCTTTTTCTTCCCAAATCTATTTAAAAAAAATGCATTTTCCAGTCATAAGCTGATAGATATTTTAACTTACATTTGCAGCATCTAGATAGGCTGATAATGCAATATTTTTAGTGTTGCCATTAACTCACACCACATTTACTGCCCAAGAGTAGTAACTCATATGGATTCAAGGGCTTTGGTATTCTGGAACTCCATTTGTTGGAGCTGAGGAATGGTCAGGAGAAAAGGCCTAGAATCACACGGGTATGACTGATCCTACCTCTCATTTATAATCACAACTATATGTCTCCAAGGTTGAAATCAGGGACATGAATGAATCCTTTACTTAGGAACTCAGAATCAAACATTAGTAATCCTTACCATTGCCTTAACTGAAACTTTGCAATTTAGGGCATAACATACTGTAGAAAAAGAATAGTCAAACTTCTCCCCAGCCTTACTCTTACCATTTAATATCATGGGTGATCCCAAATCGTGTCCCCCTTCCTGCCTGATCCCTAAAATCTTTGAATATGGAACAGAAAATACGACTGCATCATATTAATCAAGAAAGTATTGGAATCCATTTATCCATAAATTCTGTGTAGGAAGGAAATGCAGATGCTGGTTTACACTGAAGATAGACACAAAATGCTGGGGTAACTCAGCGGGCCAGGCCGCATCTCTGGATAGAAGGAATGGGTGATGTTTTGGCCACATCTCATCCAGAGATGCTGCCTGTCCTGCTGAGTTACTCCAGTATTTGTGTGTTTATGCATATAATCTTATCTTTTAGTATTGGATCATTGGACCAACTAGTGCAAGGAACCATCATGTGATAGCTCTCTGGTCTGGAACCAAAAAAAACATTGCCACCACCATCAGCCATGACTGAAACCAACTAAATCAGTGCTGTTCTGGAGATGAACTGCAAAGGTAAAAGCTTCCTATTTCCCTGCCTGTGCCATAATTCACAGCTCATTGAACTGGTGAGCCTAGCATTCATTAATTACTTGACCTTGGGAAAGGTTTTTTTTTGCATAAAGTTATAATAATTTTGATGTGAACTTTGGTTCAGGATTGTTAAGCTTATTATGTTGGCAATATCCTTACTGTCACCTTGATAGAGGAAAGCAGAACAAGGACCACTGGGACATTTAGTGGATCAGTACATGAATTAACTCTAATATAAACTTCTAATGAGTCCACCATTGAAACGGTTACTCTTGACAATCTGTGACCATGAAATTAGATGCTGAGAGATGTGAAATGTTATGTTTAGGTAGGAAAATTGAGAAGAAGCAAAATGAACTGGAGGGCACAATTCCTAAAGGGTCATGAGAACACAGAGATTGACAGGGGAGGGGGATGGGTGGGGGGGGCATATATACATAGTTCATTGACAGTACCAAGGCAGGATGAAAAAGTGTTTATAAAGCATACAGGATACTGGCTTGATAAATAGAGACATTAAATACAAGCAAAGGAAATCAGGAGGAACTTTAATAAAATACTGGTTCAGTATTGCATTCAGTTCTTAATGCTGTGCAAAATAAATTTACCAAAATGATTCTGTGGATGAGTGATGTCAACTAAGTGGGCAGACTGATGCGGAGGCTCACTCCGGAACAGAGAATATTCTAAGGGGTAGGAAGGATCTGTAAATACCAGTTTATACTGAAGATAGACCCACAAAATACTAGAGTAAGTCAGCGGGTCAGGCAGCATTTCTGGAGAAAAGGAATAGGTGATGTTTCAGGTCGGGACCCTTCTTTCTCTCTGGAGAAAAGGATCAGGCAAGCCTTGGAAGCAGGGTTCCGACCCGAAACGTCGCCTAATCCTTTTCTCCAGAGATGCTACCTAATAAGCTGAGCTACTCCAAGATTCTAAGGGGATCTGACATAAATTTAAAATCATAAAGAGTATTCTCAGAAATAAACTGTTCCCATTGGTTGAGGAGACATTCAATGAATGTTTTGGCAAAGGAATCAAAGGTGATGAAAGGAAACGTTCATATTAATACAGCGAACGGATAACTTCTGAACATAAAAGGGTGCAGGCAGATGAAGCCTCATGCAGTGTTCAAAAGGGAGTTGCTTGCATTCCTGAAAGAGAAGAACCTGCAGTGAATGGGAATTGGGACAATTGAATTGTTCTTATAGAGCCAGTATGAATTAAACAGGCTGAACAACCCCCTTCTGTGCTGCAACCATTCAGTGATTCTGCAACACATAGACAATTCCTAAGTTTCCTAAAACTGATTGGTATTCTACCAAAGCCCATTAAAAAGTAAGGCCTGGACCAGAAATCAAAGATCTCCCCAGTTACTTGAAATAATTTTGTATTTTACTTCGGAGTCACGTGAGTGACTTCGTGAAGACCCCGCCAGGCACGCATGCGCGACATATTGTCGACCGCATGCGAGCGACAGGCAGGGAGGAGCGTTGCTCCTCTACTGCTGGGACCTGCAGGTAAGTAAAACACTAACCTGCGGTCTTTTTTCTTCTAGGTGGCCCTATTGCAGGGTCTCACGGGCGCCTCGGATCTGGCTGCTGCGGCAGTCAGCTGCGGCTGAAATAGTTGGAGTCGGGGAGCCCGTTGACCCAGGAGGGTCCGGGGTCACACACTCGCCGGCGGAGGACGGCGGAGGCAGCCCGACACCACACCGCAGCCCGCAGGGGACGCCGCGGGCTGGCGGCACGAAAAGGAATGGGGCTTGCCGGCTCGCCGTCAAAAGTTTGTGACGGCAGAGCGGCATCCCGACTCTACACCACAGCCCGCAGGGGACACCGCGGGCTGGCGGTGTACATGTAGGAGTGGGGCTTGCAGGCTCGCCATTCAAAGTTAGGAACGGCAGAGCGGCAGCCCTGACTCTACACCACAGCCCGCGGGGTATACTGCGGGCTGGCGCTGTACATGCAGGAGTGGGGCTTGCAGGCTCGCCGTCAGAAGTTTCAACGGCAGAGCGGCAGCCCCGACTCTACACCGCAGCCCGCGGGGGGGATACTGCGGGCTGGCTGTGTGCATGTGGAGTAGGGCTTGCAGTGCTTGCCATGGGCAGCAGCCTGACTCTACACCGCAGCCCGCAGGGGTTTCTGCGGGTTGCTGGCATTCAGGAAGAAGCAGGCTTGCAAGCAAAGGCAGCCTGACTCCACACTGCAGCTGCAGGGATTCTGTGGTCTGTCTACATTAAAGTGCCCTGCTACTCCAGGGTATGCATTTTCTTCAAGAAGTTCAGACTGCCAGCATATAAAAGTTATTAAAGCATGAGAGGCTGGTCACCATACTTCTTAAAGACCCTCAGGTAAGATACTAACTTTGAATAGCTAAGCGTCTGTATTAGAGTTTGCTTACAGATGGATGGAGACCAGAATGAAGGCAGCGAAGCAGGTCTCCAAGGGCCGTGCGACTTCAGATGGGAATCAGTGGCCACCATTCCAGAAGAATGCAGAAGTCGGGGAGCCCTGCGCAGCCAGGACCCGTCTCTCCACCACGGCTGACCATGGGGCCGCAAAATGGTGGAGCACCACGTGGGAGCAGGGTAGGCAAGACCTGGACTCCCTACCACTCTCACCTAAGCATAGTGACTGTGGGGCAAAGGTGCGTAAACATGTGACCCGCTCGGCGACTCGTTTTGTCTCTCCTACTATGCAGGTATCAGAGATGGGGGAGAGCTGCGCACAGGTCATGCCCCGCTGCAGCAGGAGGCATCGACATACCACCGGGGGTAACCTGCTAGACTGCGGGCCGGTGATGGACCTGCTGGAAGTCGGGGAGCCCTGCAGGAGCAGGAGGTACCGGTGTCCACCGGAAGAGGCTGCCGGAGCGCAGACCGGTGGCAGCAGTTTACGGCTAGGCAACCCCGTTGCTATGGGTAAAGCCGGCTATGCGCCCTCACGGACCCGTGTGGTTAAGGGTGACGGCAAGCCTGCACGGACAGCGGAGCCGGTATTGGGGACAGGTACCGATCCTTCCCTCTGCCTCTCACCAGGCAGAGGTGCCGCTTAGGTCCGATCGACGGCGGACTAGCGGTATGTCCGTGCAGGAGTCGTAGAGACTGCAGGAGGTACCAGCACTGCACCGGAACAGGCTGCCGGAGCACAGACCGGTGGCAGCAGAATACGGTTAGGCAATCCCGTTGCTGCGGGTAAAGCCAGCCAAGCGCCGTCACAGACCCCTGGGGGTGAGGGTGACGGTGTGCCTGCATGGACCACGGAGCCGGTATTGGGGACCGGCTCCTTTCCTCTGCCTGCTCGTCAGGTAGAGAGGCCGCTAAGGTCCGAGGGATGCTGTGCTAGCGGGTTGTCCGTGCGGAAGTCGTTCAGCCCCGCAGGAGCGGGTGCTGACGAGTACCTGTCAGCCACTTCGTTGAGGTGTGACCAACTGGCAGAAGCCCCAGCGACTCATCAGGGCCTGGGGAAGTCGACCTGTTGTCCGTATGTAGCGGCAGCGGTCGCATGGCTAGGATGGAGCTAATGGTGGAGCAACTGTATCAGCAGGACCTGGATCGGCAAGAGCAGGAGTCTCAGTGGTCTGGGAGTCGGATCATGCCGCCACCTTCAATCTCACCTTCGTCCATCGGGAGTGCTAGGAGTCAACAGATGGCCCGTTTGACGAAGAAGCGGCAGCAGAAGAGCCCACTGCTCTCGATCCAGAAGAAGAAATTGGAGGTAGTGTTGAAAATCCGAAACCTGTATTTCAGGGGAACCGCTGCACTCTACATTGGCAGTAAGTATTAATTTCTTAACGACACACCAGTTCCAAGACCAGGTGCTTTCAGAAACCATGGAGAAGTACAAGGATCCTGGAAACTGTGTTACCCTGAACGTCCCGAGGGTCAACTCAGCCATCTGAGGGAACATCATTTCCAATGCGAGGGCACAAGAGATGAAGAGGCAGGAAATTCTGAAGCTATTGACATCGGGCATCACGGCGCTCGTCAGGACCCTCGATGGGGCAGGTGCATCCGCAGAGCAGCAGGATGCTCTAGCCCTCCTGTGTAGCACACTTCGGGAAACTGTTTTAGTCAGAGCTCCATCCAGCCCGACATTAACCCTGAATTCGCTGGGTTGGGTCGTACCTCCACCACACCACCAAGACAGCTGTTTGGGGAGGACCTGCCCAAGCAGGTCAAAGACGAGGCCATCGAGAACACATCTGCACCAGCTCCCCAACAGCAGAAGCCTTGTTAGGGCAGAGCCATCATAGACTACCTCACCACACACCAGCTGCAGGAACAAGGATTTACCGAGGCGATCGAGCAGCACCCAGCAAAGACGGAATACTAGAAACCAGAACGTCAGGCCCACCGGTAACCATGGAGGTAAGGGGTTGTTAAAGAAGGAACTGCAGATGCTGGAGAATCGAGGGTTACACAAAAAGCTGGAGAAACTCAGCGGGTGCAGCAGCATCTAAGGAGTGAAGGAGATAGGCGATGTTTCGGGTCGAGACCCTTCTTCAGACTGAAGAAGGGTCTCGACCCGAAACGTCGCCTATCTCCTTCACTCCTTAGATGCTGCTGCACCCGCTGAGTTTCTCCAGCTTTTTGTGTAACCATGGAGGTAAGGGGGCCTGGTTCTCTTGGAAGGGCTGCATGCATAACCTCACAAGTAGGAGGGAGGTACATACATTCTGGGGCTCTGCTTGTCACTATCCAGGGAACAGAGCTATAGACATAATAGATACATATAACAGCCTTGCTTGCACCAGGGAACCGACTTTCGACATGCTGCTAAGCTATGGGTAAATTGGAGCTACATTCCAGCCACATAATTGGGTCGTTACGCTATCAAAGCTTGGGTGAATAAGCAAAATGTCGGCATGTATAGCGGATGCTGGACAATTACGAGCTTATGCAGCTGCCAATCAAAGCATAATTGAGGTACAATGGTGGATTAACAATGGTTGTGATTGTTAAATCCCATCATTACATCAAACCTAGTAGTCGCGTTACAAACCGACGCAAGCGCCAAGGGCTGGGGAACTACTGACACCATTTCAGTTGGGGCGGTAAATGGGATTGCATGAGTCTACTTTTCTTCAATCACAAGGTATAAACTGTTTAGAAATGCTGGGAGCATGTCAAGGGTTGCGCGTTAATGCACTAATCTGCAGCATACGTATGTTTGTCTTCAAAATAATACCACTGAGGTGGCATATTAAACCTTATGGGTGGCGTCAAGTTAATATCTTGGGATGAATTGGAAACATTAATTTGGCTCTGGTGGATTGAAAGAATTGGGTTCAGCTATGTACTTTCTGGATAAGCTCAATATAGTGGCGGACACCAGGTCACAAGTATTAATAACGACATCAAGTAGATTGAACCTCCAAATATCTGCTAAAATTATAGCCTAATATGGAATACCACATATCGACCTCTTTGCGTCCAGGTTGAGCCATTGGATACCAACATATGTCTTGAGAACTACATCTTGGGGCAGTGGCGCTGGACGCGTTTTCACTAGATTGGGGGGAAATGCGGGGTTTCTATGCTTTCTCCATTCTGCTTCATCAGACAGGTGCTGCAGGATACGCAACCAGGCTCTGCAACATAAAGGACCATGGATGTCAAACAGCATCGTGCAGAGAGAGTCCAGTAGGAAGCAGTACCTCGCCTACATAAGGATATGGGAGGTTTCTGTAGTCGGACCTAGACCATCTACATATCTGCTATACTCTCCAAGGTGCTGGTATACTCATGGGTCGTCATTATGATGAGTCCCTCAGTTACAGTGTTGTATACAGTGCCAGGAGTGCATTGTCGTCCTATCGCTAGATTGGACTGGGATGAGGTAGTGTTGACCCTCCTCAGGAGCTGGCCGCCCATGATGGACTTGCTCACCTTCAAAGTGGTTATGGTAATGGCACTGAACACAGCTCAACAGGTCATGACTTTACAGGAATTAAACCTGGATAGAATGACCGGACCATAATAAGGTAACTTCTTTATAGAATAATTACTTGCACTACACAGACCTGGGACTACATGTCTGCAAATGGGCATCAGATATATGGAGACGGGTCTGTTTCAGCCGTGGAAACCCACATCACAGGTGATTGTGCAGACTATCTCCAGATGACACGAGGTGGTATTCGGTGCAGCAGGTAAGACACTAATATTTTAAATGTCATTCTACCAGGGCTGCATCCACATCAGTGGCAAGGACTATGGCAGTGTTCATGGATTATGGCCTCGCAATAGTGAGCTGGGCCAGTGAATCTACATTTCAGCGGTTTTATAACTGATTTATAACCACTCCCGCAATGTTGGCGGATTCAGTTTTAAGTGCTGTTCCCTAAACGTTGGTCCCCGAGTCAGGGGGTTATTGTTGTATTAACAAATGTTATTATTTTTCAGCTTGTTCAAGTCTGAAATACGTTAACATACTTCCTCCATCAGAATTACGGCAGTGTGAGAGCATGGGCGTGGTCCAGGGCATGTAATCACAGAGCTTTGAAATCTTCACGAAGTCACTCACGTGACTCTGAAGTAAAATAGTAAGATTGAACAAGAACTTACCAGTTTGAAGTTTGATCTTTATTTTATGAGGAGTTGCGATGAGGGATTTCGTGCCCTCCGCTCCCAACCCTCTATTGTAAATTCAACTGGTATGGTCAAGTTTTAATCTTACTATCTTCGGTTTATGATCTGTGATTCCACACCGCTGCTTTGAAGAATGTCGCGCATGCGTGCCTGGCGGGGTCTTCACGAAATCCCTCATCGCAACTCCTCATAAAAGAAAGATCAAACTTCAAACTGGTAAGTTCTTGTTTAATCTTACTATTATATACAGCACCTTACTGCAGGCACACAAACCATAGTTTTTCACCAGAGATACAATCAGGAAAAGCGCTTAATGATAAGGAACAGCTTTTGTCCTGTGCTTTGCTTCAAAAAACACAATGGAAAATCTGTTAGGATCATTCAATCTGCAGCTTAACAATTGTATATGGGCTAATCAATGCCATCTGCATGTTACCATCAGTATGCTTGCACTGAGTTTTAATAAAATTACTCTTGTGGGAGATTGTGTGGATTAGGCAAAAGGCAATCGCACTGCTATGTTTAATATGAACACCATCTTTCACGTTACGATTTGACAAACAGAGAATATAGCTGGAAGTGTCAGCAGATGACTCGCATTACAGATCTGAAGGACTATCAACAACCTCAGTGGCAGGATTGGCTAATTGAATCAGTACATATGCTCAAGCAGATGATATTGTGGAGCCCAAAATCTCTCAATTTCACACAGTTGCTGTATATTACATTGGCCATTAACAAAATTCATTTCAGCAAATCTGGCAACGTCTGTGCAAACTTCAGTGAGGTAAAAGGTAGCCAAAAATCTCTCTAGCCAGACCTCCATTTGCAATGTTTACAAACACAGCAATATGTGGCAGATGACAATAATGAGATCAACAACGGTGAACTCTCAAACTTTTTGTTGTTATATGTTATATATTTCTCCCCTCTTAAACTCAGGGGGAGTCCTTTGCAAATGGGGTGCAGAGGATATTAGAACCCCAGTACTCAGATGTTGCAGACCAATGCAACATATGTCCCTGTAAGTATCATGGAGTCATGCTACACAGGAAGTTGTCAAATGATGAAGTCTGCCAACAAGGCACCCTCATCACTCACTCTTCCCCCTAACCCTGGAAGTTTTTTCCCCCTCTTTTCAAGCACACATCAAATTCCCCCTTGAAAATTATTAGAGAATTGGCTGTCAGAACTTTCTTGGGATGGCGTTCAAATTGTACTCATAGTTTGAAGACAAATTTCCTCAATTCTCCATTGTTTCTTTTGCCAATTACCTTAAAATCATATCCTCTGTTTACCTAACACTTCAATTGTATCTATTGTAACATTCCCTACTCTGAGGATAACAATCATATTTTTTCAGGTCCCTACTGTTCACCCCATATTGATCTCACACAGCCTAGCAGTTGAATATTGTGTTTCACACCACACTCTGTGAAAGAACAGAAAGTCCTTAAGCATTCATGAGGCTGATAATTTACTTACAATGTTCCATTTTTAAGCAGATGAACATCATGAGAGAAATAATATCTTGTTGGCAATGCTCCATGCAGTCTCAAACTGTATTTCATTTCCCCCATCACTAAACTCGAATGGGACATTCACTGCATATAAAAATAACACACACATACATATATGGCATTATATTTATACACTTCCCACGATGCAAACATATCACACTTTCCCATCTGCTTTCAGTAACAAATTCAACGTCGGCTCAGAACTACAGCCGAAGCTGAATTAATTGAATGAGCAGACGTAAAACAGGGAACATTTCTTAAAGTTTTGTTTATTAGAATTGGCATTTCTCATTGGTGAACAAAATTAATGAGCATTTTCCATTATTTTTAAAGTAGGGCTACTTAAATATTCAAAGTGAAACCTAATTAGCAGTTTCAGTTATCACAATTTAACTGGCCAACAAAAAATATAATTTTCACACAAGCAAGTGCTTGAAGAAACATGTCTGATGCCGTATATTAATGCTATGGTTGCGGAAATAGAAATTGAATGAGAAGTTCAAATTGTAAAAACTGATATAACTGTTTATTCAAAATTGCCAATATTGATCACACAGCAGTGAAACCACGTTGATTTTCTACAAGCACAAAAGTACAGTATAGGAGATCATTTATTTTTGAGCAGCAGTGCAAGTGATGTAGTATTCTTTTCATTGCAAAGCGCAACACATCCCATAAATCCTTATCTTGCTTCCATTGAAGGTGGCTTTGAGAAGAAACCTAATCAGTTACCAATTTCTATAGTACATGATGCCATTACGCATTACATGCTGCTTTGGATGGTCAACTTAAACCAATGCTGAACAAAGCACAGGTCAGCCTCTTCTGCACTCATGGTAAAAATAATCAATCATCAATGGGTCTTGCTGCCACGTTCACTGCACAAATCCAAATGATCACTGGATTTCATCCTGGATTGTATCATCTCTCTGAGGAGCCAAACTACAATGTGACTTTATGCCAATATCCAAAACAATTTCATAACTTCACATTCAAACTGAGAGGCAGACTAGTCCATGATTAGACCCAGCTCACTCGCCTTGTGTTAAGGGCCTGTCCCACTTGGGCGACCTAATCCGCGAGTTCTGGCAAGTTTGTCCATGACTCATACTCGCAAGCGTGGTCGACACAAGGCCGTAGGAGGTCTTCGAAATTCTCCTTCATGCTCGAGAGTGGTCTCCATGTACTCGAGGCCTCAGCTAGGTCGCGGCAGTTTTTTCAATATGTTAAAAAATGCCCGCGAGTAAAAAAAGGTCGCCATGGAAAAAAATTGATACTTTTTTTACTTGTAGGTTTAGTCGTAGTAGGTCGTCATGTTATTTGGAGGTAAATGAGGGTAGTCAAAGGTAATCGAAGGCTGTAGTAGATAGTCTTCAACATCGTCAAAGGGAGTTCGGAGGCCGAAGGAGATCTAAGGAGATCGTCTTCACTGTCCACTATTCGGTGTCCAATTTTCCCGTAGATAGATGTATCTAGTCGAAGCTGGTCTTCAACATAGTCGAAGGAGGTCTTAAACATGTAACTTTTTCAAACTCTCCTAAACTCTTGTAAACTCACCAATTAGGTCGCCCAAGTGGGACAGCTCCTTTACTCCAGAGTGTGCATGCACAACATGGGAATACTTTACCTATGCAAATTTATGTCCATCTCAATCTCTACTATAGTTTCCACAAGCATGTCAATGAAATTACCTGGTCATGTCACTAACAGATAGCACCACCATCCTTCTTGCACTCTCCATGGTCTTTGGCACAGTTGATCAGTATATCCTTCACCAATGTCAGCCTTCTGTTGTCATGGTTGGTAGGATTGTTTTTGCCTGGTTCAATATTTATTAATTTAGAATCATTTGCAATGGGTTTCCATTAATTGGCACAGTTCCTAAAGGAACTATCCCTGAATGTATAATTTGGACCTCATTTAATGCTGAGTCAAAACTATGCCCCCCCCTCCTATTCAAAACTCCTAACCAAAGGGAACGTTCCCAATCCAACATTTCAAGTTCTTCCAGAATGTATGTTGAGTATGTTTTGATAACATCTGCTGTATTACTAGAAATTCTATGTAACTGTCCTAGTCCACTCAATTGTTCCTTATACACAATCTCACCATCCCCGAGATCTTCCTCTATACAAGAAAAGTATTTATTGAGTAAGAGCAAAACTGTACACATTACTGCAGTTGCCATCTCACCAAATTACAAAAATGCTTTCTTCTTCCAGAAGGCCAACATGCTACTTTTTTCTATAAAATCACTTGCATCTGCATTTTTGCCTTCAGCAACTTGTGTTCACGCACATGGTGAACATTGCCACCATCTAATCTCTCACATTTGACAAATATTTTGCTTCTCTGTGGTGCATGAAAGTGGATGACAACAGACCTTCCCACATTGTATTCCATCTGCCATATTCTGGCCCACTCACTAGGCTTGTCCATATCAGACGTCTGAAGAAGTGTCTTGACCCGAAACGTCACCCATTCTTTCTCTCCAGGGATGCTGCCTGTCCCACTGAGTTACTCCAGCTTTTTTGTGACTATCTACATTTAATGAACCTTGACCATCTCTTGCCTGAATCCCTGCCACTGCTTGAACATTGATTTACTTTCAAGTATCTGTCACCAATCTACTGCTTCAATTCTGATTCTGGGTTCTGTCTGTAGAATTTCCATATCCTCTGGATGTTCTGATTTCCTCCCACATCCCAAGTGCATGCAAGTCAGTAGGTTAACTGGCCGTTGTAAATTGCCCTTGATAGAATTGAGCATGGTGGGGGGGGGGGTTGATGCGAATGTGGGGAGAATAAAAGGGGATGAGTACATGATTAGTGTGCATTGGTGCTTCATGGTTGGCATGAAGGGTCTATGGTGTAGGACGGAACTGCAGATGCTGGTTTAAACCGAAGATGGACACAAAATGCAGCATCTCTGGAGAGAAGGAATGGGTAACATTTCGTGTCGAGACCCCTTTTCAGACTAAAGTCAGGGGAAAGGGAAATGAGAGATGCAGATGGTGATGTAGAGAGATATCGAACAAGTGAATGAAAGATATGCAAAAAAGTAACGGTGATAAAGGAAACGGGCCATTGTTAGTTGTTTGCTAAGAGTGTTTGTATGCTGCAAGACTATCCGACTCCTGGACTATCTTTACCCTTTTCTAAAGCTATGCTAAATGCAACATATGGTCATGGCCAAGAATTCTCTCCCTTAGATACACATTTTACCTGTCTCACTTTATTTCTTAAAATCACACTGATTTCTGTATTCCCTCAACTCTTTCCACAACCGCTCCTTAGCTTTTATATGTCACTAAAGAACTTAAAAACACACTGTACCTAATTCCTGTTAAAAATGTCACATTTGACATGATGAGCCATGGAGCAAAAATGGTTCCATCTCTCTCTGACTGTCACTCACTCGGAGTGATAATGCAGCTGTTACGGACACACTGACAGGAATAGTAATTTTTTGCAGTTGAGAACCAATATATTAGGAAAGAAAGCAGGGCTAACAATGCCAACATTAGCTATGTTCTGGCTTTTATTTTCAGGAACTGTTTACTTAATAGTAACCCCTACAGCTGGAAGAGGCTGATTCAACATTAGTGCCAGAGATGCAAGATGGATTGGATTGCAAAGCCGTCCATTACCTCATAACCAGAAGGAGCCTCCTTTTAAAAAAAAAGCACAGTAACTGACTGTCAGTTTGAAGTTGTAATATGATTAATATGGGAACCAGACCATAAGAAATAGAAGTATAAATCAATTTAGGTAGTAATAAATGACGTATACCACATAAAAGACATAGGGAGGATGCTTGTCATTTTGAGAGTAATTAATAAGAGCCGGTGTATTTTCAGTGACGGGGGTTCTGGAGCCAAGGGACTCCGCAGTCCCAAGGCAACAAGTAGCAAAGTCTGAGTTAAGGGATGGATGCCAGAGCTTTCTGTGTATGAGTGAAAAGCAGATGACATGAAAAGGCAGCCAGTGAATTTGGAACATTATATGCATGCATAACTCCAGCAGATAAATCTGCTTTCCAGGCAAAAGGAAAATTTACATGTGCATGGTACCTTTC
The DNA here is from genome assembly GCA_963514005.1 of Raja brachyura. The sequence continues at coordinate 48,451,979 of OY740787.1, read as the reverse complement.
ACATCTTCCGGACGCACCAAAGTGCTTTATAGCCAATTAAGTACTTTAGAAGTGCGGCGGAGAAAGTTCTGCTGTGACAAAGCT